>JAQJVL010000023.1:42962-702962 GCA_035578905.1 Stictocephala bisonia
TTGGAGGTACCAGGGACATGTCCCCACTGGCATTTGCCCTAATAAGCAATCCCGTACTTAAGTGCCGTTGCCCACCTCCCACGGCGTGGATGAGGGGTTGGACTTTGGGAGGCATATTTATTATAACAGCTCTCAAAATTGATCCAAAACTTTGTTTATTTATTTTTATATTTCACCTCAAGAATTTAGATATACTGGCCATCAAGTGTAAACATATGTGCTGTAAAAGTGATTGTTGCAATGACAGTGACCTTTCTCTTCCTTCTTCATCAAGACTTGGCAGTGGAAGAATCTCGATTTTTAGAGCAGCCAAAATTATTTTAATTTCATTTCATTTTCAGTGAATTGTACAAAGTGTAATTATAAAAACGTTAAAAGTATCAGTAGTATCGTAAACAGCATTAAATATTGAATATCAAGAAAGAAGATTTATTTAAATTTGGTCCATAGTACAATTTATCATCCTGGACCTAGCTACCTATCATCCAAAACTTAACTTCCAACTCACGTTATATCTATCCTTCTTTTTTTATCTTCAATAATTCAAATAGTTCTACAAATTTTATTGTTTTCAAAATTAAATGACCAATTTTCTATATTTTATTTCACTCATAAGCCTACTTTAACCATCAATCAAGTCAAGCCAGCACGATACCCCATTCAGAGATAATGTATGTACAAGTTTAGAATAAATTAGCTCATAGCCTAATTTGAGCAAGCCAAGGCACACATATGAAAAAGTTGTAATTTAAAATTAAATTCATATATACTAATTATTATTGTAAAATTTGTGAAACAGCCATTTTGAATACAACCCTTAGAGCGCCATTTATAAAATGCCTATCTTCCATTTAGCGCTAATTTATTGTAAACAAATCAAAATTAAATTTTTTAGTTGCTCATTTTTTATATTGTTCTGTACAGAAAAGTAAAAGATATGATAACATTTTGAAACTTTTATTAGCTTACTTTACCTTTTTTTTATTATATATGAATATGTAAATAAGCAAACTTTTACTTGAAAGTAAGCCTCAGGCATAGATCACTTATACAGTATGAATCAATACAAAATATGTATAACTGAGTACATATACTTGTGCATAAACTGATAAAGACAGAGTCTGCACATAACACATACAATTAAAAAATAAGTAAATACATATAGCACTTACTTAGAATCCGATGTATTTAGTACCTTTCACAAAATCAAAATGGGCCGATTTTTTATATTGACACTTAAAACTAATAAATTACTAACATTTATTAAACTAAAATAATGATAAAACAACTAAAACCACAGTTTCAAAAAGGTAAGGCGGCGGATAATGACAACCGCTTGGCTTGACAATAGGTCCGCGTATATGCGCTTGTAGCGTTGGGTGGCGCAGCGGAAATGTACAATGCCAGACAAAAACCAGTCTCGTAGTGATTAACAGGCCAACAAAAGGTTGCGAGTCGCACAATGTGTCTCTCATGAGTCACCACCCATAACCCAAACGCATTACCGGATTAAATTAGAAACATTATTATGAAAATATTATTTTTGTAATTATTATGCTTATATGCACTTACGGCGTTTAGAGCAAAGTCAATTTTATAAATTATAAAAAAGGAGATTGCACAATATATTAAGACTTAAAAATAAAGCAATAAGAATTAGGTTGAATTTTAAACCATTTGAATCAGTGAAAGGACATTTTTCACAGTTAGAAATGTTAACACTGAATGACCAATATATGTTAAAATGTATTTGTTGTATAAAAAAACCAATGTCACAAATTTGACCTTAAGAAAAATTGCAACTATATAATACTAGAAATAGACATTATATTAATACAGTAGAAAAATTGCAATTATATAATACTAGAAATAGACATTATATTAATACAGTAGAATCTCGGTTATCCGAGCCCCAATTAACTGAGCTAGTCATCAGACGATGAAAAATAAATATAAATTAATAAAAGGAAAACTATAGCACGATACCATATAATCATTTGACAAGTGTCTGAAGTGGCTGTTGGTGCTAAGTTAAGGTGCTGAAGGGACGTCACGAGACCTATTTTTATAATATTGTACCCTACTAAAGGAATAATTTTCCCACCCAAATGCATTGACTCATGCATGACACATCACCACCTAACACCATCGGCTTAGTCGACTCTGCTCTCGCACTACGTAAATGTGGTTGTTTTAGTATGTTAACTTTTGTGATATTATAATACAGTATCGGAAAAAAATTGGGGTAATTTATTGTTGTTACTGTTATTGTTCGATATTTCATTCAGGTGTTTTGTTATGAGTGGTAAATGGTTGACAGTTGCTTATTTTATAAAGAAGTTGAAATGATGAATAAATCAGTGTTTTCGTCGCCAATGTGCACAACAAATGTGGTATTGATACGATAATTTTGTTCCGTTAAAATCTTGAATGGTTAAAGTCTTAAATGGTTTTAAAATCCATCATAATGATCGTCTACAGTACCTGGGAGTAACTTTAGATAGATCGCTGACCTTTAAAAGCCATCTTCAATAAACAGCAGCTAAAATTAAAACCAGTGCAAATGTATTACATCATATTGCCGGAACAACCTGGGAAGCCAACGTACACGTCCTGTTGCGGGGAAACGGGCGAGAAAAAAGAAATATCAATGATGGTTCAGATATGGAAGATGCCGGGTTCAGGTCGGTCCTGGCTGGAAATTAATGCTTTAATTGACAGAGGCCGTGTGGGAAATTCTTCTGGATTAAATTACGCCGTTTACGCCACGTTAGAACCGCGCGGGCTGGACCGATGGTTTAGGCTGCGTGAGTGCTAGTTGACGGTTCCCTACAAATCACAACCAGCTTTGGTAAGCTCTAAATTAATGTACCATAAGGGTAAATATAGTTTTAACATAATTGTAATTAACTGGTTGGCTGCGATCCCCTCGTGCCCTCAATTACCGAAACTCTACATTTTAGATTGGCTACCTGGTTCCTACCTAAAGGGACTACTCCCCCCCCTTCTGGTTAATTTAGCCTAGCCGAAACATAAAAAATTACTCTAGGTTAATGGCTTAACTAAAATGCTACTTATCTGGCCAGAGGCCCTTGGTGGCGTTCGGTCCGGCGCCTTCGACACACTGCCCCTACCTGCCTCCGTCCGGCTCCCCGACCCGACCCGAGCGCATGCGCAAGCGATGGTTGAACACTTCGCCGCGCGTGGCGGACCGCCACAATCTCCCCCCTAAAGGTTTTTTTTTTTTTTTTTTTTTTGGGTGGGGTGTGAGGTAGGTTCAGCTTAGACGCGGCTCAAATCCCGGGGTGGCCCGAACGGGTGATTGAAGAGTTCACCTCTCCTCGAGCAAGGAGGTCGCTGCCTCCAAGGCTGAGGGTGGTGCTCTATATTTGAAATCAATTCAGCGGGGATGTGTTGTGAGTCGTCTAAAAGTTGGTTGGTTGAAGCAGTGGTCGGTGCTTTGAAATTTTTTGTTTTTTTTTTTTTTTTTTTTTTTATATATGGAAGGTAAGGTGTGTCGGCTCGCGCGGCAAAACAACTACCATGAATACTGTGACTTAAATAATGGAAAAATGTGAAAAGAAATTAACCAAAAGGGTATAACTACTTATACTAAAAATTAATCTTAACTACTATGATGGAACTAAAATTAAATCTGAAGTGGTGCGGGAATGTGTCAGCGAAATGGTGTATATAATAGGATGGATCCGATTGGTATCACATCTTCCACCTGTTCTGAACAATGCAGTGTGGCCTCGCCGCTCTTTGGTCGGCTGGTACTTGAATAGAGGGAGTGATTGCCATATGTAATCGGCTAGCCATAATAGTGGCTAAGTGCACTACATAATAGTGACTAAGATAGGTGCAGCTACTCCTGGTGTGGCAACACATGCCTCAAGGAAGTTGAATGCGCCACTACCCGCCATAGTTGGAGGTCATATGTGGCAATCCATGCCGAAATGCAAGAAGATGACAATGTGTTTCACAATAGAAGAGTGGTATATAGACCAGTAGTGGTCGGACAGCTGAATGATTGCCCCTCCTCAATCCAGGGCTCAGCCGATGGACGATAAGATAGCTAAAGGGCGGGCAGTTGTTGTTTACAGATGGCGTGGCTGGAATTGACTTCCTTCAATTGGTTGGACAAGTTGACTTGCACGTTGTTATTAATTCGCATGTCGCTGACACATGCCCTTATTGGACGCATAATCCCCCCCGCGACTATCTTAAATGGTAAGGTAATCCTAATTGTTTTATAATTTGAGAGAAAAAGGATTGACTTGATTAAGGTTTAAACTGCGTTAAATTAATTATGGTTACATAAAGGATTGTGGATTACAGCAAAATATTTATGTAATAAAGGTTAAAAAATAATATAAAAAGAAAATTAAATCTAAAAAGCTTTCTCTTAATTACAATAATTAAAATTAGTACCTAGTCTTATTGTTTGACACATGTTACACTTCCCTTAAATCTTTGCTTATTAAATATATTGAAACATAAATAATTGAGAGAAACACTGCTTTGTCTGTACGTACGTCGGTCGTTAGTGAACGCGATGGGAGAACTGTTGGTGAAAAAGTAGGCATTACGTCAGTTTGTGTGTGAGGTTGGTAATATGTAAATATACAAATACCTCAGGTGATTTGAATAAATGACCCCTATTTAAGCTGTTGATAAGTGGAGGTGGTAGGATAAAAGGTTAATTATTAAATTTAAAATTCGGTTATGTGAAAAAAGTTGAAGTAAAGTAATAGATTGTGGCTTGATCCAATTTCCCATTGTCGTGTATTGTTGTAACGTCCATCTGTCTGTTGTCCTCGGTCTCGCAGCCGACCCGATATAACAATGGAACGCGATAAGCCTGTCCATTCGTAGACCTTTTCCGCTCTATCGCTTCCAAGAATAATCGTTTGAAATGGGTGCAGCCTATTCTTATATTGACCGCGCTCCCAAATACTATACTAGGATTTAATCTTACAGCTCTACTAAACTATATGCCAACACCCTGAATAGATATATTTAATAAAATGTTTAATAATGGAAAATTCAATTCTTACAACTAATTTTGTACATTGTCAATTCTGACATGTTTGCTTTGCTCCTGGTCCTTGTCCCTAATACATTGCTTTAAATAATTTTGCTTCTACTTGACTTTATTATATTCATTAATCTAATCTGCCCGTATCCCTAGCTCGTTGTTGGCATCCCTAAGTACTAATAGATAAGAAAAGAAGATAGAATAGGATAGAGATAGTTATGTGTAAGTGTGGTAACGGACGTTGTGCTACTGTGTGTGGGTGATGTGTGTGTGTCTGGGCGATACACTGCGGCTATCCTGAGGCGTGTCGACTCACCTCACGATGGCTTAACCGCCAGCTGTGTGCTGGGCAAGCAGCATAAACAAAAGTGAATTACGGAAAAAAAAGACACAAAAAGGGTTTTACAGCTTTTGTTTATACTGAAATTAAGGAACTTATTAAATGATTTCTCTAAACTAATTGATAAAAAAATTAAAACTTGCCATGGTCACAGCGGCTTAGCAGCGTTCTCCCTAATAACGATATAGAAGACGGTTAAAAAAGGATCGGCGCATCACGCAACAGGACGTCGGGCAATTTGTAGGGGAGTCCTCGTAAAGAAACCCCTTAGACTCAAACGCCCGACCCCGTGGTCACTAGAGGTGTCGCTCGGAAGAAAATTTAAACGCGGGAAGACGTGTAGATAGAATGAAGAATAATAAGGGAAGATAGAACTTAAGAACTACACTAACCTAGACTAGGGACCGTCGCATAGCACTCACACGACCATATCAAAACTGGGGCTGAAAAAACTGTTTTAATTGAGAAACATGCGCTGACGTAACAAACTTCCCCGTTGACGGCTTTACTAACTGCAGGTGTGGTGAATCGGGTTATCACACACGGGTTGGACCATTGTGGCATAAGTTTATAATTGACGTTATCGGCCGCTTTGGATTGGGGATGTAGTCTGTACATAACCCAATCACCCGGTTTGAAGGTATGGGGTTTCCTATCCCTATTATAATACGCCTCGCGCTTTTGTCTTGCGCGACGTAGGGCGTCTAACGCTTGTCTCCAGCGCTGTTCTGTTGGAATCTGTGGGGCCGAGGGCACTAGCTCGTCGAGCCTCCACGCTAACTGAAGCGGGTGTTTGATCTCCCTACCCAGGAACAAGCTAGCAGGCGTTGCGCCTGTGCTGTCATGCCGGGCGGAATTGAAGGCCACTTGAAACCAATGTAGGTTCTGGTCCCATGTCTGGTGATCTGTATGATGGTAAATTCGCATGGCGACCTTCAGGTTTTTATTTACCCGTTCAACGTTATTCGCGCTGGGGTGGTACGGAGACGTGAAAACGTGGCGAATACCGAAGTCCATGCACATGTCCGTTATTATCCGGGATTTAAAACTTGGCCCATTGTCTGATACGATGCTCTCCGGGAACCCGTAGTGTGAAAATATGTGTTTGGTCAATAATTTTACTGTGGTTGAAGCTGTCTGGTTTTTAGCGGGTAAGAGAAAGATGAATTTAGAAAACGCGTCGACCACCGACAGTAAATACGAATTCCCCGCCTTAGATCTGGGTAATTTTCCCACATAATCAATAAAAATTTTCTGAAAAGGGCGGGTCACTACTTCGGACGCCATTAGTCCCACCTTGTTGTTAGGAGCCTGCTTTGATCGCTGACACTGCACACAAGATTTAACTTTGTCCGCTATGATTTTATTTAAATCTGGTACCCAAAAAAAATTATTAATTTTACCCAAGGTTTTACGGATCCCTAAATGAGCAGAGGTTGGAGCTAAATGATAGTATTGAAAAATCATGTCGGTTAACTTGGCGGGCAGGACTATGCGCGGCGTCTTTGACCCGGCGCCAGATTCATAAGAACACCGTTATTGATTGAATAGGCGGCATTCCTGTTGGGGTCTCTGATGATCTTAAGCAGCGTTGGGTCATCGCGCTGATGTGTGTAAATGTCCCTAAATGCGTCCGGGATTCTCATTAAAATATTTACGGTCGGTGGCACAGCTGAAATATTAATAGGAACATTTGTTGGGGCCGGCTCTGCGCCTTCGTACAGGCGCGACAAACAGTCTGCGACTGTGTTTGAGTCACCGCGAATGTGTTGAGAGGTGAATTTGAACGAATTAATGAAAGTAATCCAACGCGCTATTTTGCCTACTTGACGGGGGTGGTTCAAAATCCATGACAGGGCGGAACAGTCGGTTTGGAGGATGAACTCCCTATGTTCCAGATATTGTTGGAACTTGGTCAACCCGAACACTACCGCTAGGCATTCGAGCTCCATGGTTGGTTTATTGAGCTCGTGCTTATTAAGCGGCCTCGAGGCGAACGCTACGGTCAAGAGGTTGCCGTCGTAGTCTTGCGCTAGCTGGGCGCCTAGTCCGGTACCTGAACCGTCTGTCTGCAAGATGAAGGGTCGATTGAAATCGGGTAACCGGAGTATAGGATAAGATGTCAAAATTTTCTTTAATTCCTGGAAGGCCTGTTCCTGCTCGATGCCCCAACAGAAGGTAACGTTCTTGCACTTTAGATAGTTTAATGGCGCTGTCAATTTGGCGAAATTGGGAATAAACTTTGCATAGTATGCCATCATGCCCACCGCTCGTGATACTTGTTTGGTGTTCTTCGGTGTCGGGAGGTTAAGCAACGGCTTAATTTTATCCTGGTCAAATGTCACCGAGCCACTTCGAAATATATGTCCCAAAAACTCGATTTGATTTGAGGCGACCGTCATTTTCCCCGGGTTGATCGTTAGTCCAGCTTTCTGAATGCGCTTAAGGACCTCTCTCAGGTGCGATAAATGCTCACTAAATGTACCGCTGGTGTAAACAACAAGGTCATCGAAAAAATTAAACACATTTATATTTAATATCTCCAAATATCCTATCGATTAGCCTGGTTAAAACTTGAGAGCCCGTCGAGATGCCGAAGGGTACCACCTGAAATTCGAATTGGCCAAAGGGGACTACGAATGCCGTATATTTCTTACTTCTTTCAGTGAGGGGTATTTGCAGATAGGCGCTATTTAAGTCTAGCAGAGTGTACCACTTGGCTTGGCCCAGGTACTGAAATGCGGACTCCACCGTTAGCATGGGAGTTGATTCGAGCTCGATTAAGTTATTCAGCTGTTTGTAATTAACCACGAATCTGGTCTTGTTACCCTTTTTGGGTACTAGGAACCCGGGACAGCTGTATTCGGAAGATGACTCACGTATCACGCCCTTTTTAAGTAAGTCGGATATGTGTTCCCTGAGGGCCTGTAACTTAGGTGGAGCGAACTGATACGGTCTGGACCTTACTGCCTTATCAGTTTTCAATTTGATGTCATATGTGATGAGATGAGTTTGACCTAATTTAGGCGTTACTGTGTCCGGGAACTGCCGAATTAAATTGTCCACCTGGGCCACTTGAGCTGGTGTTAAATTGTCGCCAAGGGCGTAAATGGAATCTTGTTCAGTCTCATAGGACTCGTACGGTTTAACTGCCATAATTAGACTCGATCCATATGGGAAGGTGACTTGCATTTTGGCCATGTCTATTACTGCTCTGGATTTTATCAAAAAATTGGCCCCTAAAACTATTGCTGTAGGTAACTTTGGCGCAACAAAGAATTTGTATGTCCAGGAAAAATGGGCAATTTTGAAATGAATTTCTGCCGATTGCTTGAAATTAATTTTATTTCCGGACGCCGATAATGCACATTCATTGGTGGGTGTTATGGATTTTACTGATACTTTATCGGTTCTCAGTTGGTTGAAAAAATCCCGGGAACACAAACAAATGGTTGAGCCGGTATCAATAAGCGCATCTGTCACATGTTCGCCGAACTTGACGGATATCGTACAACTTGCTACTTTCGGGACTCTTAGTGAGAACTTATTTGGTGTTTGGGTCGTTTGAACTTTGGGTCCAATTGAAGCGCCAATTAGATTACGAGGGCACGTGGCGCTTATTGGCGACCTCGATTGGTGTTTAACCTGTTGTAATTACCCGGACTGCCGTAGCTCCTAGGAGCGGCAGGTCGATGGTGGTAAGAATTGTGGCTAGGGCCTGTCGGCCGCACCGCCTGAAATTGGAAGCCTGAAGGTCGCCTGGCCCAATACACATTACCGCGCTGGGGTTGAAAGGGAACTCTAGGCCGGTTATATGCTTGTCTGTAGGTCGTGTTAAATGGCCTCTCCTGACTGCTGAGTACGGTCGGGGGTTGTTTTGATACTGTTGAGTCGGACTGGTTTGGAGCAATTCAGTTTGTCTAATAACCTCCATACGTGGAATCAGGGACAATAGATCGGAAACCTGAGCCGGGGCTGGAAAGCCCGCTAATCTGGCTCTAGTGGGTGGGTTCATCCCGGTTAATATTATTTCTAATATGTCGTAGTTGTCTTGTAACAAAATATCTGCCGCCTCCCTAACATCCATAATAAAATCTGCCAGTGTCTCCGCGGGACATTGTATGCGGTAAACCGTTTGGTTTAATAGATGTTGTTTTGCCCTGTCGGGTAAAAACGTGTCGACTAGACTGTTCATTAGCTGACTTATTGGGGTGTCCTTAAGCACGGCCTCGGCCCACATCGCCCTTAGGTGACCGGATGTTTTGGGCAGCAATGCTATCAACAGCTGCTTGTTGCCGGCTAGGTCCAGCTGGACCACTCGGCGAATCGCTCTGAGAAATTCAAGTAGCGCACGTGCCTCGACGCCGTTACAATTGGGCGCTGATGTAAGCAAATCCCTCACGACAGTTGGTAGTGTGGGGGTGCGCTGAGCGGTCTCGTGAGCTGCCAGGGCGCTGGCGATCTGGTTGCCAAACGCTTGGGCCGTGGCCTGGACTACGTCCAGCCACTGATCAGGACCGGGGCGTTGCTCCGCGTCTGACTGCACGCTTACCGGTGCGGTAGCCGCTATGGGTGTCGTCGGCAAGGCGCCTACTGTGTTCCTAATATACTCTTTAAGAAGGACCCTATTGGCCTCCAGGGTAGACATTGGGGTCAAACCCCATTTATTACACTGGGCAATCGCCTGGGCGGCATTTAGCTCATTTATCCAGGACGTACCCGGGGCTCGCTGTTCCCACTCGAATACAGGCTTTTCAGCCATTTCAATTTTGCTCCTTATTCAAATTTCGATAGAATATATCACACGCCGTAGAAAAGTAAGCAATTTACTAATTCACTCGATTTATCAGGTGGGGAGGGAAAACTGAACCACTAAAGGTAGGTCAGCCAGAAAACCCGAATTACTTACAAAATACATAAAAATAAAAATATTATTCTTTTCATAGATTCATTAATACCATATTTACTTAAAAGAAATTGTTTTACTTTTAGTGAGTAATCTTCGTTAGTGTGTTTGTGCAATTAATAAGTTCAGCTGGACACGGCTGGGTGCCTTGGAGTGGATAAAACCGGTTTCTACTATGTGGATCGATAACTGCTCAAGTATAAGTGGAGTACCGTTGACCCGTTATTAACTTGTTGGGGTGACATTTAATACTAGCTGAAAAGAAAATATGCTAAACTTAATATAAGCTGTAAAGAAATAATACTAAATAGTTAACTGCCTCTCCCCTCAGGTTACTCCGAGATTTCCCAAGCGAAATTTTATTTTCAGTCTTATTAAATCCTCTAATAGTTACTTGTTTTCTTTTTTTTTTTACATTTTTTTACATTTTTTTTTTACATTTTTAAATACATTTTATACTATATATTTTTTTTACATTTTTCCCTTTTTAATAGATTTTTACCTATTTATTTTGGAAAAGAGGACTGCACTATTATTAACTTCGCTTGGAAAATAATTGGTGTGAAATCTCCTAGATAGTTGGATGTAACCCAAGCTTTGAGAGTACTTGTCACAGAATTAGTTTTAACAAGGTATAATTAAAATAAATTCCTGCAAACTTAATAAAACAAAATTAAATTATTTCTAAACTACTTAACATGACTTGAATGCAGAAGGCCGTCCAGAAGACTATTCGTTTTCATATATTGATAATGGCTAAATTGAAATTCACTAAAAACTTTGATAAATATTTGAAATTTATTTTGCAAGATTTACAATTAAGATATCTGACAATATTTATATATATATATATATATCTAAACATTTTTTCTTCCTCAAATTTAATATATGGGCACGAGGTTTGAAGGTGTGTTATTAAATGCACTCACGCGTCAGTGAAAAAAATATATAAAATATCGAATTATTAATTTCTCCTTTATTCATTTATTGTTTATATTTCTTTTGCAAATTGGCCTACGAGAAAAATGAGGAAATTTTACTGAAAATGACAATGCTGAAATCACCGGATGCGCGTGGTAGCAGCCTATAGACAGGTTTAAGAACGCACGATAACGGCCTGTCTACACCGCAGATCCGCACCTCCGGATTCCCACGGTCATTTTTCTCAGTATTTATTAAAAAGAAAATTTGAATCTCTTTATTGAAAAACAAAATTGCTTTGAATTAAGTTGGGTAGTTTTCAAATTTATTGCGTTAATGTGAAATTCCAGGAGTGAAAGTCATGTTTGCCGGTCGGCCGACATGTTCGTGAACGGACGTGTCGTGACCGACATGCCTGTGTCGGCTTCTCTTACTGAAAGTTAATGGAATTTTTCACTAATAAAACCTATTTATCTGGATTTGCCATTTCACTTTAAAAAAAATTATTTAACTTTACAACTCCGATCGCTCTGCTACCAATTGCGGGGAAACGGGCGAGAAAAAAGAAATATCAATGATGGTTCAGATATGGAAGATGCCGGGTTCAGATCGGTCCTGGCTGGAAATTAATGCTTTAATTGACAGAGGCCGTGTGGGAAATTCTTCTGGATTAAATTACGCCGTTTCCGCCGCGTTAGAACCGCGCGGGCTGGACCGATGGTTTAGGCTGCGTGAGTGCTAGTTGACGGTTCCCTACAAATCACAACCAGCTTTGGTAAGCTCTAAATTAATGTACCATAAGAGTAAATATAGTTTTAACATAATTGTAATTAACTGGTTGGCTGCGATCCCCTCGTGCCCTCAATTACCGAAACTCTACATTTTAGATTGGCTACCTGGTTCCTACCTAAAGGGACTACTCCCCCCCCCCCATCTGGTTAATTTAGCCTAGCCAAAACATAATAAATTACTCTAGGTTAATGGCTTAACTAAAATGCTACTTATCTGGCCAGAGGCCCTTGGTGGCGTTCGGTTCGGCGTCTTCGACACACTGCCCCTACCTGCCTCCGTCCGGCTCCCCGACCCGACCCGAGCGCATGCGCAAGCGATGGTTGAACACTTCGCCGCGCGTGGCGGACCGCCACACTGTGTACAACTGCTTTATCACTGGTTTATTCAGCTGCTGAATATAGTGTTCCTGTATGGCTAAATACTGTTCACACAAAAGAATTTGACAATTCCATATCCTGATATTGTTGCACAGTATTCTTCAAAACCAAATTCCTAATTATCTGTCAGAGCAGTTTGTTTATCTGTCACAAGTTGGTGTGCGTAGAACCAGACGGAATGAGTCAATGTTAACTATTCCAGTTCACCGCACCACCACTTTCAACAAATCATTTATTGTTTCCGCGTGCAGGCTCTGGAATGCTCTGCCTGATAATATCAGATCCATTGATAAGCGCACTCGGTTTGGGGCGGAGGTGAGGTGCTATCTGCTGCGGGCCTAGCGGGAGTAGTGGCTGGTGGCGCTGTGGATTGGTGGTGGTGGTAATGAGTGATTGTGCCGAATGAATGTAGTTTTGAATAAATGTTATGAATAACTGTAGTTTTGTTTGAGATAGTCGAAATATTTTAAAGTTTAAATATAATGTTTCACATTTTTTGACTTTATATGTTTTACTTCGTACAATGCAATTTCTATTTTGTATTTCCTTGTAAATTGTTATTTATATTTGAAAATATCTTATTATGTATGATGAGGTTAAGTGGTAGAGAGGGCTTTGCAGCCCTAACTTTGCCTCTTGAATATAAATAAAGACGTTTTTCATTTCATTTCATCTACCCATCATACAAGATCTCCCAAGTCAGAACGTTCGCTTAAAATCTCGAAACCTACCTCTATGTACTGCTTTCCATTTGAGCAGATCCAACTTCTTGCCCAATACCAGTTGGGCCGTAGCGTGGAACTGTTTTGATGGACGTAATAAGTTCCTTATTAACGGTCCGTCCATATGTGGGATGAACCTCCCTCGTAGGGAGTGGACACTCTTAAATCAGTTCTGAACTGTTGTTGGCAGATGCAATTACTGGAAGTATAAAAAAAACACTAGATCAGTCATGTGACTGCGGGAAGTCTATTCAAACAATGAACCACATAATTACAGAGTGCCCCCTGCGCTATTTTACGGAGGGATTGGTCAGCACACGTAGAATTAGTGAGGCAGGTCTTAAATGGCTCGATAAATTGGACTTAGCTTTGTGATAGGAGATCACTTTAAATTTTATTATTAATGCATATACAATCATGACTTTTGCATATGAATCCAAATATACAACACAGCTTTATAATTAATAAACAAATGGTATCTGACAACAAACCATATATATATATATATATATATATATATATATATATATACTGGGAGGCTAATACATGGGTTTTTGATACAAAGTGAGAATGAAATATCGAACAATAACGGTAACAACAATAAATTACCACAATATTTTTCCAATACTGTATTAAAAAACATGAAAGTCAACACACTAAAAAAACCATATTTATGTAGTGTGAGAGCAGAGTCGACTAAGCCGATGGTGTAAGGTGGTGTTGAGTCATGTATGAGTCAATGCATTTGGTTGGGAAAATTATTCTTTTAGTAGGGTACAATATTTTAAATACGTCTCGTGAAAGCTCCGCAGTGCCTTAACCTAGCGCCAACAGCCAATAGACACTGATTACTTGTCAAACGATTATATTTCCATGCTATATTTTTCCACTTATTAATTTATGTTTATTTTTCATCGTCTGATGACTAGCTCAGTTAATCAGGGCTCGAATAACCGAGATTCTACTGTATTAGTATAATTTATATTTCTAGTGTTATATAGTTGAAATTTCTCCTAAGGTCAAATTTGCGACACTGGTTTTTTATACAACAAATACATTTTAACATATATTGGTCTACAGTGTAACATTTATAACTGTGACAAATGTTCTTTCACTGATTCAAATGGTTTAAAATTTAACATAATTCTTATTGCTTTCTTTTTAAGTCTTAATCTACTGTCAAGCTTCTTCTTGGATGACCCTCCATAAATTGCCAAACCAGGGTTGTAAGCTCGCCTATGGTATCTTTGAATGGTTTATTTCCAACATCAATCACTACAACCAAATAGCTTCTGTAGCAATATAAATAAGTCAAAACCAACCCATGACAGGAAAAATTCATGTTTCTTAACTTCATCATTAACATTGTATGGATTGAAATGCTGTTCAAGTCTTAGGCGGTATTACTCCCAACCTTCTTTTTATGATAAAGGTTGGAACCATTTCAATGTTTTCATGTTGTGTTTTCTTTCCATAGTTCTTCTGTCTTAGATAATAGAGTCTCAGCTTTTTTTTTTTTTTTTTTTATTGTCTAAACATTTCTTAAAGTATTCTAAAAATGCTGGATCCATTTGATCGTCACCAATAAAATCTTCTCAAAATTGAGTTTGAAAAGAAAGACGTTTGATTGCATAAATACATAACAGATGTAGTAAACAATAACAAAACATATAATCAATTAATATAAATCAGCTGTCAATAAAAGTGTGCTGATCTAACAATGCACAATAAAGATGATTTGATTATGCTGATAGTGGATTATCGATATGTATTAGGCAAACTTCACGATAATATAATTAACAAAATTAGTTATTTTGTCTAATAAAACTAAAATTATGAATATAAACGGATTTTTACACCCATGATCAAAATATTCAAGAACAAATTGATCTTTATACATAAACTTATGTTATAAACTGGAAGTACATTGTGCCGATGACATTGGAACAAATCCAAGATCGGATGGAATCATACACCATGGTGTACTAAAGTTTTGACTACGTACAAATACGCTTATCTGGCACAAATACAAATTACTTGTACACTTTGTTACAATCAAACTTATATTTACATAAAATCAGGCTGATAATATACTAATAGATTCAGGAGATTTTCTCCTCTGCTAATCAATATTTGCATTCCACAGAGTGCAGTGTGTTTACTAAAGGAAATAATTATAAAATGCTGCAATTTTTTCGTTCAAAAACAGCTTTCCAAATTTTGCTGACTTCAGTCAATTAAATTTTTTTCACAAATCATTGCAAATTTAAGGACAAACATCTATTATTTTCCAATAAACATTTCTATTTTTAATTTAGAAGCAAAAATTGTATGACAAATGGAAAAGGAAGTGAAAGTAATTTTGTAAATTCAAACAAGTCTTCAGTCATTCAGAAAGATTGTAACATACATGATGTAAATAATTGTTGGTTTAATTAAAGGATATATTAGGAGAGATACGGCATCAGAAAATTTACCTAAGACAATTCCTTGCAGTAGTAAACAAATAAAAACACATAACAATAAACTAATTTTCAGTGCCACTGGCTGCAAATAGCTGGGAGATCACAAATTTGTGACGGTCCAGCTACCAGGTTAGGCTAAATAGCGCTCATACAAAAGCGATTGATGTCCAATTTAATAGAGCCATGAGAGCTATTAGTGATACTATCATGGCAACTCCACTACCTTGGCTCCCGGTGCTGTGCAATATAGCTCCTCCAGAAATAAGACGTGAGGAGGCACTACATAAAGAATTCAATAAGATCTTGAATGCCCCACACCTCCCCATTACCCATTAAGGATCTCCCACATCAGAATGGTCGCTTAAAATCTCGAAACCCACCTCTACGTAGGCCTACTGCTTTCCAGTTGAGCAGATCAAATTTCTCGCCCAATACTACCTGGGCCATAGCGTGGAACAGTTTTGATGGATGAAATAAGTTCCTTATTAACAATCCGTCAATACCTGTAGGTGGGATGAACCTCCCTCGTAGGGAGTGGATATTATGGAATCGGTTCCGAACTGAAGTGGGCAGATGTATCTACTGGAAATACAAATAGGAATTGACAGTAAATCAGTCATGTGAATGCGGGAAGTATATCCAAACAATAGAGAGTCCCCAGCGTTCTTTTGTGGAGGAATTGGCTAGTATAAATAGAATCAGCGAGGCAGGTCTTAAATGGCTTGATGGATTGGATTTAGCTTTGTGACGGAAATCACTTGCTATTTATTTATTTAATTGTTATCATAATGTAATGACTTTTTGTTCAAGTATAAAACTCAGCTTTTACATCATTTTAAATTAAAAAAAAAAATTATGGTAGCTGATATAAAACCATACGATATATATAATGCCACTGGCACTTTCACTGGTATTACTGAGTGTGTGTGGGGATAGCTCTGTTATGTGTGTGGGCGAGTGGGTGTTCCAATACCACAGTATATGTATTTCACCCTCACATATTCATACAGTCAGGGTGGCCATTCACAACATCACCGTATGTGTATGGGTTGGTGGATTTAGCCTGTGGCACTGGACATTTGTGTCTTGTTATGTGTCTTTATTTGTTTACTACTGCAAAATGTTAACGGACTTGCCTTCTTAGTTAACACGTTCGCTGCGAGATACACATTAATTAACATACCCATCACCCTGAAAAATATTATTGTATAAAAACATACCTTAGCATGAGTTATGGATGATCCAAGGTTTTTTTTTAAGTTTCCATGGTGATTTTCTACTCCGCCGCCATTTTGAATGTCCCGCACCATATGGTGTAGTCAGCTCCTGGCGCACGCCCGGACTCGCCCGACGCATAGTTATATAAAATTGAAAAATTGATATTATTGAATGTCAAACACATGTATAGTTAATAAAAAGACTATTTACAAATGTTTTCTTGACCATGGTAGGCCTACTTCTTATGGTAGACGTCAAAGCATGGACCAGGACACAGCCCCGGTCTTCCTGGGCATGCCTCACAGACATATTTTGATGTCTTCCTTTTCCCGTCCTTGGTACAGATGCGGCAGTTCTTCTTCTTTGCAGCGTGGGCATGCCAGGTCTTGGTCCAAGTACTGATAGTGTGTGGTCAGTTCCTCGCCAGGGTAAAAAGGGAACTGGCTCGGCAGGCTTTGGTAACAGGCATTCCAGCACACTCATTCTGAATTCATAAAATGGAATCCTTCGGGAGCTGGCGTTGAATATATGCTTATTATGTAGAATGTGCGAGTTTAGTAAGATCATATGGAGGATATGTATGCCAAGTTTTATGCTCTATTGGATAGTAGGCTAGCATCATATCACCCCTGTCAACAACCTTCATAAACCCATTATATTTCACAATGGGAAGAGGCTTTTCACGTGTCTGGTTTCTGTTATTTATAAATTGGACCATTGTGTTCTCATACTCCGTCGAGATGTAGTGGACAACGCGCTTATCCTTCCACTTTCCAATGCACACCACTTCAGAATAGCGAGCTATTGTTTCCCCCATTTTCAGAACTGCAGTCTTAACATCTACCGGGCTATGCTTACGGTCAATGCGCAATGTCCCCGTACAATAAGTATCCTTGGACAACAACTTTGATGCAAGCAA
This sequence comes from Stictocephala bisonia, assembly GCA_035578905.1. Lineage (NCBI taxonomy): Eukaryota > Metazoa > Arthropoda > Insecta > Hemiptera > Membracidae > Stictocephala > Stictocephala bisonia. Next base: position 60,664 of record JAQJVL010000023.1, read on the forward strand.
AAAAGAGTTGTAGTAGTTGTCCATAAAAATACTGTGGCCAACACCTAGTTTTCTTTCCATTAGCTTGAGAACAACGTTTGCTGCATGTCCTTTGCCGCCCAGATCATCTAACACCCCACAATAGATCATGAAACGTAAAATTAGTCCATGTGGATCACTCAAGGTATAGAGTTTGATCCCGTATTTATGCTTTTTCCCTTTCAAATACTGCCGAAATATCAGTCGACCACGCCAGAGCACCATTGATTCGATTCGTCTAGGGAAAGTTCTCTCTGAGGGTAGAACACATTTTCCATTTTTGAATTAAAATAATCAACAAAGAATTGTATCTTTGCGATTCTCTCATTTACAAAATTTACATTTTTGTCCTCAAAGTTCAGACAACGCAAAATAGACAAAAATCTGTCACGTAACATATATCTAGCAAAAATCATACGCTGGCCCTCTGTAAACAACCAGTGGGTTTTCCAATAATCATTTAGGCGGTTCAATTTATATGTGCCAGTGTGAATCATAAGGGCAAAAAATATTTTTAATTCGGGTACAGTGACATCCTTCCATTTGGTTATCCTAGATTTAGGTGTAAGGGTTGCTGAATTTAGAAAGACCTGAATGGCGTTGCGGTTTATGAATTTTGCAATATTCTCAAGCACAATATCGTCTAACATGACATTGAAAATGTCTATAGGCCTACCTTGACCTGGCAATGAAATCAAGAATTTCTCCTCGCGTCGAAATTCTATATGTTTTAGTCCTGATGTATGAATGGACCACACATGAGGAGAAACATCAGCATCAATGTCATCATCGGAGTCTGTCACAAAGAGTTCGTCATCTGAATTGACCAGGTTCTCCGTAGAATTGTGGGAGGAAGCGTCAATAATTCTGTTCAAGGTCACGACCACGCAACGTGGAAGGCACTGGCTCAATGTCCATTGTCTGTTGTCGTCTACGTGACGAGGAAGCCATTATTTCATAACTAAATACTACATTTCTATATTTACAAACAAACTCTAAATTACGCACACAGGTCTTATATATACACACAAACACAAAACACAAACTAATAGAGATAATTGAAAACGGTTTTCACTAATTTACTACAAAGACTATCACTAAAACACGGACAACAAGACTCCTGACCTCACCGAAGTGCTACCAGCACAATACTGAGTAGCCGTTCGCATTGCACTGCGGGACATATGGTGTACGCCGGGTGGCGCGCTGAAGAACTAGTGCACCATATGGTGTACCTCGCAGCGAACGTGTTAAGTTTGCTGATGTTCTCTCGCTTAGTAATATAAATAAAAAAATTACAATTAAAATTAAGAAAAAGTAAAGAATGTCTTCATACAGGAAAAGTTAGGACTAGATTCCTCTATTAAATGTAACCTAGGATCAACAACTTAATGTTGTTCCAAATAATGGGGTTGGTAGGCAAGAATACTTACTACAACTCGAGGGGAATCTCCAATTGTCATCTCTCTCAGGATCAAAGTTTTTAATCTTATGTGAAAATGCCATCTTATACAACTACTGAGTCAACATGTGAAGATAAGACCTCTCAATTTTGGTAGTTCTTGAATTATTTTTTTGTTAGTAAAGAAATAAATACTTGATTACAGACAATGTAAGATGCATAAACGCAGGGCTGACTTGCTAGATGGAGTGGTAAAGGAGCTGAATCCTACATATTACCTGACACCCTGTAGAGAACTGTGGTTTGAACTCGGAGAAACATACTCTGCTATGTTGGACATCAAACTTTCCAGGCTTCAGGTGACTTAAACAAACTGTATTGAGATAGTTGGACGATAGTTTGTCCATAGAGTGCACCTAATACGTTGGTGGAGTAACAAGTGAAATTAAGGATTTTTTTTTTTTTTTTTTTTTTTATTGTACTACTATCTTTTGGCAAGCCACAGCTGCCGTTACTGACCCATTTGACTATTTAAGGTCGCTTATGATTGTTTAAAATTCCTCCTCTGATTAAAAATGCCGCCAACTGTAAAGTACATGTTGTGGTAAGTTTTCGTGACAATAAAGACATGAAAGCAGCTGACATTCATCGAGAGATCTGTGAAGTTTATTGAGAAAACAGAATGAGTGATGGGATGGTATGGAAATGGGTGAGAGCTTTTAAGGTTGTGCGAATGTGCATTATGATGAACGAAGTCGGAAACCTTTACTCATTACTGATGACTTGGTGCAAAAGGTTGATGAAAAAAGCCAGAGAAAACAGACAGACGCTTTACAACTGCATCATTATGTAGTGCGTCTTCAAGTGTCAATAAGTGCAATTATTGAAATTGTGACAGACTGTTTGAAGTACGGAAAGTTATGCTTACGGTAGGTTCCCAAAATGCTGACGGAGAATAAAAAAAAAAAAAAAAGGCTGACAAGAATCACAAAAAATTTTTAACCAGTTCTCTCACATTCCTAGAACATTAGAATCGTGATGGTTACAATTTTTTAAACCAAATTAATTGTCACTGTGACATACTCACGATGAGTGTCAGCTGCTTCGACACCCTTAGCGTTATGAAAACGTACACAGCGCATAATTCACAGTTGAAGGCATTTTTAACCAGAGGAGAAATTTTAAACAGTCATAAATGACCTTAAATACAGTCGATTAGATCAGTAACAGCGGCTGTGGCTTGCCAATAGATAGTAGTACCCAGCATGCATGTGCTGAACGCTGACCTTAGTGCTACAGCGGCGGGATTGCAAAACGGTACTTACTTTGAAAACACACCTCGTAAATTGGCGTATTCAGACAATCCTTCTGTTGGCACAGAAACTATATGTGCCAACAGAAACTATAAATCGAGGGTTTACTGTATAAAAGTTTTTTGGAAAATACTACACAGGAAAGACAAAATGATCAAAAAATTTTCTTTTTTTTCTCTGAGGTTTTCATATCTATATCCATATGCCAAATAACAACACAAACTGAAATATAACATTTTGCGCTTAGTTCAAAGCCATACAACAATTTATTTCAGTGCCTGGAGGTATGTTTCCCGTAATTTCAATGTCAGTCACTTTCAAGATGAGATACATGGTAGGGATGGACGAGTCGAAATTTCAGGTATTCCCCGGGAAATTGTAATTCTCGTCCTGCGAGAAGGAAATTTTTTTACGATTGGGAATTCCAGTCAGGAGTATTTTATATGGTTACTGTAAGATGTAACCAACTATATTGTTCGATCTCAATAACGCCGTCGTAATCGGCGGTCATGGTCATTTCCGGATTTTTATTCATTAAATAAGTGAAACAGTAACTAAAACATGATTGTCTTGTCCTGATCAACGTGGAATATAATCATTCACTTATGAAAGTAGCAGTGAAGTTACAGTCGACTGTCGGGGATGACACTCCATCACACTCAGGTTGTTTGTGCAAGGAAACATTTAGCTCATTTACGGAACTGAAATTATCGTATATTTCCCGTATACTGACAGAGAGACGTTTCGATATTTTATCTGAGCAGGGAATCATCCAATGGATTTACGAAAGAAAATTTCGTATCATATAAAATATTGTGATGGTGTTCTAGCATTGTATGACGTAATGATATAAATTTATTTTCAATTGAATAAAAATAAATAGATATATCCGTGGAAAGGTATTATTATTTTGTTAACACTTGGGATCGCAAATCTGCATGGAACATTTGCAGGGATACGATATTTTTTTCTGTCAAACTGTTAAACGGTTTCCTGGCTAGGTTAGACAGAAACAGAGGAGTGTAAAAGGTAGTGAGAGAAATACGATAATTTTGATTCGTAAACTGACTGAACGGTTCCCTGTTCATAATTGTTAATTCTACGTTTATGTTTAAGAAAATACAAAACAATATAAGAGAGAGTGAAGCATTGTGGACTGTGGTAGTTGCAACACACTTTATGATGAATTAACCATACTGTTGCAAGACCTTTATTTACGATACGGATTTAGAAATAATGAAAAGAATTTTTATAGAACCAAATCATTATCAAACTTTTCGTTTTATAATTTAACTGTCCACAATCCTTGTTATATTGTAACTGGCACTTAGCTGATATTTTTAATTTTGAACTTTGCATCTCTTCCCTATTGGCTAGGCTTATTTCGCCAACTACTTTCTCAATTTTCATTCGCAACGTTTTTCATCCGATGACGTAAGAATGGCATCGTGATGAAATAATTTATCAGTTGTTCATTATGACTGATGTAATGGACTAGTTTCGAGATGCACACATTTCATTACCGATAAAAATTTTAAAAAACTGATTGATCCTGACTACATTTATTTCGGATTTAGGTATCACAAATAATTATCACTATTGATCGATTGAATAGTTTTGGCATTTTTATTTCCCTACTCTTGTACACTTTCCATTTCGAGAGGAGTAATTATTCTGAGAGCAACTGACTGATGTTTGGCGATGACGCTTGAATCGCTAGCATCACTTTGGATCCACGCTTTGCCAACAGGCTTCAGTACTGTACATTTTCACGGGAAACTGTGGCCGTGAACATACGAGTACAATGATTCAGATCGGCCAGCTATGTTTTGTTTACTGTTCATTTGTGTTGTGGTGTTTTGTTGTTAACAGTCGCTATTTATTTTAATAAAGTGTAAGAAGTTATTTTTAATATAGCAAAAGTGTAGTTTTTATTAGTAGATAGTGAATTTGTTTTATACTTTATAAAAGTGGGTCTATGATTTAAAAATGTGTGATTCTAACAGTGCTTCATCTTCAACTCAAAGTAATCAAGAAATAGATCCAAACATAACCAATAAAATTAAGAAAGCTCCAATTCGGCAACACCACTAATATTGCTTCTGATTTTGGTAGATGTAATTATTGCAACAAGAGTATTAAAACTAATTATGGTAATACAACAGGTATGAGAAGGCATTTAGAACACAAACATTATTCCAAGTATCTTTTATATAAGAATGTGCAACATGAACTTGAATCAAAGAAAACTGAAAAGCAATTCATGTTTATGGGCAACACAATACCTTCAACAAGCAATAGTCAAACTAAGTTATCCAACTTTAATGAATGAGATAAAAAAACCCCTAAGTCTGTTGCTATAACTAAGGAGATAGGCAAGTGGATGGCATCCAGTCTCCATCCTTACAGTCTTGTTGAGGAACAAGGACTAAAAAGGGTTCTTCATTTAGCCCAGCCTCTGTATAACCTACCAAGTTCAAAAACCTTTAGTAGGTCAATTATTCCATCTCTGTACACAGATACAAAACTATTGATACAGAATGAAATTTAAAAACAGAAGTCTTGTTTTACTTCTATTTCATTGACACTTGATATGTGGACATCATTGTCAAATGAATCATACATGGCACTGACAACCCACTTTAGGATGCTGAATTTGTGATAAAAAACTTGTGTTTGGGGTGTTACAGTTTTTCTGGTGCCCATAGTGGCGAAAACATTGCCCAAAATGTTCATGAATGTTTGGAAGAGTGGAATCTACATGACCAAAAAATACCAATTTACGCCATCACAGACAATGCTAAAAACATGAAGTTAGCGATGAGTTTGTGTAAACCTAAACTTAAAGCTCTTTCTTGATTTGCACACACGCTTCAGTTAGCTCTTAACGATGCTAAGAAATAGACACCTGGCATGACAGATCTAGTGGCAAAGGTGAGAAAATTGGTAGGGCACAATAAACACAGTAACCAAGCAACCGAAAGACTGCATCAAATTCAAAGAGAAATGGGAAAGGAAGAACTTAATCTGATTCAGGATTCTGAAACCAGGTGGAACTCTGACTACTTAAAGTTTTCTCTGTTTCTTGTAAACAAAGAGTCTGTTTCAAGGGATATAGTGGAATTTGGAAAATTGGACAACTTAACTGTATCTGAATGGCATTTAGTGGATGGTTATGTTGAAATATTAGAGCCGTTAGACCAAGCCACTACAGAAATTTGTTCAGCTTCGATTCCAACTTGTTCAATGGTCATTCCCATTAACTTCTGCATTGAGGAGAAATTGAAAACTTATACCTCAAGTGGAATATCTGGTACAGGCGTGATATTTGCACGGAATTTGCTGCAATGCATAAAAACTCGATTTCCTAATCAGATGAAAGTAGAGCCCTACCTAACAGCCATGCTGATTGACCCTCGTTTCAAGAACATTGTTCTTGAGGAACATGAAAGGTCCTTAGCTCTTCATGAGTTGAAATTTAAAGCTAAAGACTTGAAGAGAAGCGAGCAACAACAAGTGAATCCAGCATCTTCCCAAAGTGAAGGTTAGTATGGTACAGATACTTATTAAATAATTTTATCAATTCAGTTTAACAATAATTGTTTAAATTATTGCTTTATTGCTAAGTGTTTTTATTTATCTTTTATTTTCATATTTAAATCAAAAGACAACGCTGCTGCTTAGCAGTAAGTAAGTAAGTAGGTAGGTCTACACTTATATTTTTTAAATTTTGTGTGAGAAATTCATGTTGTTTAATTAAATAAGAATATTGGAAAATACTCAATTTACTAACACAATTTTCAATTTTAGATACAAAGAAAATTAAGCCTATATATTTTCACTGTGAAGATCTATAAATTTTAATTTAAGTCTTAAACTCTATATTATGGTATATCATTAAATTGTTTTTCTTTTTACAGATTTAGGCATAATGTGATGTATTTTATGACTAAAATAAAACAAAACTATTTTTTTAGTCATACAAATAGCACCACTATTTATTCATTTTATACAAAGCAGCATTTATTCATAACAATCATACACAACATATTTTAAAGTAATTCAAATATAACAGTTTAACAACAAAAAAACAAACAAATTAAAATGTATATATATATATATATATCAAAGAAAATAGCGCTTGTACTTCAAAGCTGGACAGGGAAATAGAGAAAGAGGTGAAGATTTACTTCTGTGAAGGCCTCATTAAACATTCAGAAAGCCATACTGTTTGGTGGAAGAAACATGAAGAAAGATTCCCCATCTTAAGTGGTATTGTAAGACAATTCTTGTCCATTCCAGCCACTGAAGTTAGTAGTGAGCGCACCTTTTCTAGTGCAGGTAATGTAGTAACACCACTTAGGGAACGCCTTACTTCTGGTCATGTTGAAGAACTTGTATTTTTATACCAAAATGCTAAACTATTGCAATGAAAGCATATCCTTTTTTGCGTTTTTTGGTGGCGCATTGTCTTGAACTAAAAATAAACAAACAAAAAATGCTGTAAGCATAGCATGTTTATTGTATGTTTATCATTAATTAAGTGAAGTTTGAAGCAACTGTGAATTGTGATTAACCCGTAATAAGTGAAAATATAAGTGAATCTTTAGGTTATTTTGGCAGTGTAGGAGTCTGTGTTCTGCATGTTGTTCAAGATCACGCTATAACGAAGCTGCTCGGTGAGTCATGACGCCCCTACCGACGAGAAATACTCGCAACAACAGTTCCACTGATTCTAACCTTACTGTGGATCAAAAACTTGATTTACTTTTGAATGAAGTGGCAGATATTAAAAGTGACAATAGGATTTTTAGTAGTGACATTCTTGAAATAAAGCAGGACTTGAAACAGTTTAAAACTGATATAAGTAACACTATGTACATGTGTTTTGAAAAAATAGAAAAATGTAATGCAATAGTAAATGTCAATAAAAACAGGGTAGATGCTCATGAAATAGACATTAATAACTTAATTTTGGAAAATAAAAGCTTAAAAGGGCAGGTTACAAATCTTTAAAAATCAGTGCGGATTGCAGAACAATATTCACGAAGTAATTCTTTGGAAATCTATTGCGTTCCAGAAATAAAAAATGAAGTTATTATGGATGTTGTCAAGAAGGTTGCAAAGGTGATACGTTTTGACTTTAAAGATGAAATGATAGATGCAGTTCATCGGCTGTCCACAAATGTCATAAATCCAAATGCTCCTAGAGGGATAGTATTAAAGTTTTGTAGACGCCTAGATATGGAACAGATGCGTGAGAAAAGTCGTGTGAAAAATGGTTTCTCACCTGTCGTTAATTAACCTCGCATTAACGAAGGAGACAAGGACTCTGTGGAATGACACTCGCAAAGTCAAAAACAATACAAGTATGCCTGGATCACCAGCGCCGGGAAGGTACTGTATTTCTACGGAAGATGAAGGGATCTCGAGCTATTCTTATTAGTGAGAAAGCTGATCGAGAATGTTTAAAGTAGGATTAGCTAGTTATCAGGTACCTACTTACAATAACTCATGTGCATGTATTTACTATGGTTAATAACTAAACTAGTACTATAGAAACAGAAAATTGATAAGGTTTATTGATAATGAGTGTTTTAATTATATATTTATGAGTTTAATTGTTGATAAAGTGCATGAGTTATGTTTGTAATTTTGGTGTATGTATATATAATTACTTGTTTGGTCTTTTCTGTAGGTTTTCAATTAGTAATAAATTAAAAATACTGGTGAATTGAATATAACTATTTATTATCAAAATGTAAGAGGCTTGAGATCTAAAACCACTGATTTTCGTTTGGCGCTTTTAGAAAATAAGTTTGACATAATAACTTTGACTGAAACTTGGTTAAATTCATCTGTCTACAATTCGGAACTATTTACTAATGAGTATATTGTTTATAGAAGAGATAGGAATCAACAAATTACTGGGAAAACAAGGGGAGGGGGTGTTTTAGTAGCGGTTAAAAATTTTTTCAAAACTAATAGAGTATACGAGTTAGAAACCAGTGATGATAATGTATGGATAACAATCAAGTTGCCTAAGGGACCTAATATAATTTTAGCCGTGGTATATTTTCCTCCTAATTCTCGTTTAAATGAATAAAAAATTTTTTTGACAAATTGGATTCATATAGTTTAAATCATGAACATTTAATTATACTGGGAGATTTTAATCTTCATATTACTGGTATAAATTATAACTTAGCTATGGGCAATGAAATATGTAGAAGGTTATTGTTTTTTAATGAATTGCACGGTTTAAAGTTATATAATGATATTCTGAATGCACAGGGTCGTACACTAGATTTGGTTTTGTCAAATATAATTAATTTAAAAGTGAATGAAGAATCTAATCCATTTGTGAATGTAGATAAATATCATCCTGCTCTTATATTGGAATTAAATGTTGTATGTATTTTTAAAGAATGTAGTAGAAGTAGTAATCTTTCTTATAATTACTCTAATGTAAATTATTATAATCTTTACAAAGAAATTGGAAGTATTGATTGGCACGATTTGTTTAAGTGTGATAACTTGAATGAATCTATTGAATTGTTTTATAATGAGTTGTATACAGCTTTAAATTTACATGTACCTCAAACTGTTAAATTTAAATCGAAGTATCCGTCATGGTTTTCTCATGATTTAAGGAGATTGATCAAATGTAAGGAAAAATATAGAAAAAAATATAAGAAATATAACGTTCCATTTTTTTTTGGAGCGATATAAAGATTTTAGAATGCAATCCAAGCGTTTAATTAAAGTGGAATACAAGCATTATGTGAGTAGAGTGGAGGGTGAGTTAACAGTAAAACCTAAAACATTTTGGAAATTAATAAAAAAATTAAGAGTTGTTGATAATTTCCCTTCTACAATGAATTATAATGGCACGGTAGTGGAGGGGGGAGAGGCGATAACGGAGGCTCTGGCCTATCATTTCAGCTCGGTTTATATCAATTGCACTTTGACTCCAGACGAATTGTGTTGTGGTGCTAAGCATTCATCTATTATGGAACATGTCAGTTCAATGTCTATCAGAAATATCGGAATATGAAGTAATAAATAGTATAAAACAGTTAAAATCAGAAAGGTCGCTAGGACCGGATAGTATTCCACAGTACATTTTTAAGGGTTGTGCTGAGTTTTTTGTTGCTCCCTTAAAACATTTATTTAATCTGTCAATCAAACAATGTTGTTTTCCTGATGCTTTTCAAAATGCATTACAATGCAATGCAATGTATCAAATTTGTTTGAATAATATTTAGTATTACATATTATTTTAAGTGTAAACAAATAATTGCTCGTCAGCAATTGTCTTAAATTGTTTAGAACTGCAAATTTTTATGTATCTTTGCGTTGCTTGTTTTTAAGTTAGGAATAGGCTGCATTACAGTTTTCTTTTTAAATTTGTTTGAACTTGCAAAATTTAATATGAAGTTAATTATTTTATGACCATAAATTTGCTTCATAGATTAAACCATTATAGTAATTAAAATAAAATCTATTGTCTAATTTTGAATTTAAAACAAATTTGATATTTGTACCTTGCAGTTTCTAATTTTAAATGTTGATAGGGCCTTACTTACTTTAATTGATTTCACCCCTGTTCATTAATGTGTCTAGTCCTCATTGTACCTCGACTGAACAATATTCATTTAAGTATATAAATCAAAAGTATATGAAAAAATTGTTTCAAACCAGCTGCAATCGTTTTTAGAAAATAACAACCTGCTTGACAACAATCAACATGGATTCCGCAGAGGTAGGTCTGTGATTAGTGCAGCAGTTGACTTTATTGAAGCAATCATAGATTCAATTGATGAAAATGATATTACCGCAGGAATCTTTATGGACTTGTCAGAAGCATTTGACAGCGTAAATCATTCACTAATGATAGTAAAATTAGAAAAGTTAGGGGTAGCAAAACATTCATTGAAATGGTTTGAGTCATATCTAACAAGTCGAACACAGTATGTTGAAATAACTCATTTATCGAAAGAAAACACAGTCCTTAAAATTCCCTCGAATGTTCAATATACAAAATTTGGAGTCCGCCAGGGATCCATATTGGGCCCTTTGCTTTTTATATGTTATTTAAATAATTTGGCAGATATTTTTATAAATATCCCTAAAAATAGCATCTGTATGTATGCAGATGACTCTAATCTGAAAGTATCAGCAAAAACATTACAAGAAATTGAAGTGGTATCATATGTTGAATTGGAAAACATCAGGCAATTTCTAAAAGCTCATAATTTACATTTAAACACAGAGAAAACTAATGTTGTACTATTGAAAACCCAACAAAATAGAAAAACACTCCAACCAAATATTTTACTAAATAATAACTTACTTTTTTATTTATTAAAATATTGGTAAACCCACCCACTTACACATACACGTAAGGTGGTAAACCCACCCGTCTCCCATACACGTACTATAGTGTACCCACACGCCTACCTATACACGCACTGTGGTATTGACCCACCCGCCCACCCATACACGTACTGTGGTATTAACCACCAGCCTACCCATATACGTACTGTGGTATTGACCCAACCGCCTACCCATACACGTACTGTGGTATTGATACCATCAATACCACTGTTTGGGTATGGGCGGACGGGTGTTTCAATACCACTGTTTGGGTATGGGTGGGTCAAAACCACTGTTTGGGGCGGCGGGTGGGTCAATACCACTGTTCCCATATGGGTGGGCGGGTGGGTCAATACCACTATTCGCTTATGGGAGGGCGGGTGAGTGAATACCACTGTTCACGTATGGGTGGGCGGGTGGGTCAATACCAATGTTTGCGTATGGATGGGTGGGTGGGTCAATACTAATGTTCCCTAATGGGTGGGCAGGTGGGACCAATTTTTTAGGCTTATCAGTAGACAAAAACTTAAACTGGAATGATCATGTTCAAAAAATCTTAAGGAAAATAAATTCTGGGCTCTATGCACTTTCTAAGATGTTGTCGTTGGTAGATATTCGGACATTAAGAATAATATACTTTTCATACATACATACACATATTTCTTTTGACGTTTGTTTATATGGGGGTACTAAAATTTCAAACCTTGACAAAATATTAAAATTACAAAAACAAAGTATTCGCATCATGCTAAAATTAAAACGAGATGAATCAGTTAGAAAACATTTTAAAGAATTAAAAATTTTAACAGTTTATGGACAATATTTTTGGATACAATTCTTTTTACAAAAAATAAACTAACAGATGAAGATATCTACCAACCCAACCATCGTTACAACACAAGAAGAAAAAACGAAATACTTCCATGCCATCGCCTTAAATTTTTTACTAAAAACCCTAGTTATATGGGTATTTACTTTTTAAAATTCATCCCACAAACAATAAAAAATGAAAAAAGATATATTTTTAAAAAATGCTTAAAAGAGTACCGAATAAGTAGTTTACTCATTTTCAGATTTTTATGACTTAGCTAAATGATGTTAAATGTTGAAACTTTGTAAATATGTTAAGTATATTTCATTTTATTTTTATCAAAATGATTACCAAAAGACTCTTTATATTTAGATTAGTTTCTTGACACTATTCAATTATACCAAGATCGTATATATGATGAGTAAAGATTGCTTTGACTTTGACTTGACTTGGTCATTTAAATTGTTATTACTTATTATGTTTGTTTGTTTTTTCTAGATTATTTGCAACTTTTATCCTGTAAGTATTTTGTCGTAGTTGGGTTTTAAGATAGGAATAGGCTATACTACCTGTGTGTTCTTTCTAAATTTGTTTAAAATTGCAACTTTTAATATGAAGTTACTTTATTTTCTGATCATGACATTGCTACGTAGATTGAACCATATTTCGAATTAAAATAAAACCTACTTTATCGGTTTTTTAAAATAACTTTGATGTTATATATTGTTTTTGTATGTGGTATAGTCATCCTACAGTTTCTAAATATAAATGTTGATAGTTAGTTAAATTGATTTCACGCCTATTCATTACTATGTCTAGTCTTCATTGTACCTTGACTGAAAATTATTCATTTAAGAAGTCATTTAAATTATTATTACTTATTATGTTTTTTTGTTTTCTATAGATTATTTGCAACTTTAATCCTGTAAGTATTTTGTTGTTGTTACTTTTAAGATAGGAATAGGCTATACTACAGTGTTCTTTTTAAATTTGTTTGAAATTGCAACTTTTAGTATGAAGTTAGTTTATTTTCTGATCATGACTTTGCTTCGTAGATTAAACCATATTTTGAATAAAAATTAAATCTAATTTATCGGTTTTTAAAATAACTTTGATGTTGTATATTGTTTTTGTATGTGGTATAGTCATCCTACAGTTTCTAAATTTAAATGTTGATAGTTAGTTAGTTCAATTGATTTCACGCCTATTCATTACTATGTCTAGTCTTCATTGTACATTAACTGAAAATTATTAATTTAAGAAGTCATTTCAATTGTTATTACTTATTATGTTTTTTTGTTTTCTATAGATTATTTGCAACTTTAATCCTGTAAGTATTTTGTTGTTGTTCCTTTTAAGATAGGAATAGGCTATACTACAGTGTTCTTTTTAAATTTGTTTAAAATTGCAACTTTTAGTATGAAGTTAGTTTATTTTCTGATCACGACTTTGCTTTGTAGATTAAACCATATTTTGAATTAAAATTAAATCTACTTTATAGTTTTTAATTTAAAATAACTTTGATGTATACTGTTTTTATATGTTGCATCCATCTTACAATTTCTAATATTAAATGTTGATAGTCAGTTCAATTGATTTCACTCCTATTCATTGATGTATCTAGTCTTCATTGTACCTTTTTAACAAGTTTTAACTATATTCCCAAAGTAATAAGAGAAGCATCTACTATCTACTACTATCTAAAAACGTTTAAAACTATTGCTTAAAAACTTTTTGTTTCAAAATGCATTTTATTCACTGGAAGAATTTTATTCATTAGGACCACTTTTTTAATGATACCTTTTACTTAGGCCTAGTGTCTTATGTTAAGACAAGGAATATTAGTGATATATTTTAATTAGTATAAATGCATAATGACACTATTCCATGTACAATTATTGTATAAAAGCGAATAAAGAAATTTTGACTTTGACTACCTAGACTGAAAATGATTCGTTTAAGAAATAGTTTCAATTTTCATTACTAATTATTTGTATGTCGTAGATTATTTGTAACTTTTATCTTGTATTTGTGTGTTATTAGGTTCCAAGATAGGCCATATTACTTTTTTGTTTTCAAAGTAGTTTTATTTTAAGTTTTAACAGTTATTTTAAAGTTAGGCAAAATTTATTTCCCAATTTTATTTTTCTAATTAAAATGTTGTTATATATATGTGTGTGTGTTTTTTTTAAGTTCATAATTACAATGTTATGTAGGTAATTAATAATTAAAGGGCTATTTGTAATTTTACCCGGTGTTTATTGTGACTCAAATAATTTTCATACAGTAATTCTTATTTTATTTTACTTGTTACAATTTTCATAAAGTATTCAATAAATATTATTTTTTTTTTTTTAGAACTTAGGCTTAAGCGGCCGGTGTCATAACTAGAATCTACAGCTTCCGGTGACAACCGCGTCAAGGTACTATCTACAATATTTACAAGATGACCAGATGTTTCGCCCATACTGTGATTTGGCATCCTCAGTGGTTTCTCTGAGACTGAAATCGGCAAGTGACCTTCCAGCTTTATAACAGGTGGTGGGGTGGGGACTGGTTGGCAGGTATGCTGGAGAGAGGGGCGGAGGCATGACCCACGTGACCTACGGTCATTGGCCGAAAAATCAATATGGCTGACTCTTCCATTTTATTTCAATTTACTTAAAATGGGTTCCCATGTCTTTGGCAGCCGTATACTATCATCCTTATTAAAATTATTATTTCTTCTTTTATATATTTCTATGGCTTCCCTTACGATTCTCGGATAGTAATGTGGGATGTTGGCAAGGACTTTAGTTTTGTCAAATAAAATTCCATGATTACTTTTTGTGCTATGTTCAGCAACAGCAGACTTTTACGTATCTTCATTCTTAGTATGCCTTATATGTTCCTTAATCCTTGTGGAAATTAACCTCTTGGTTTCCCCTATGTAGACTGACCCGCAACTACAAGGTATTTCATATACTCCAGGCATAGCTAGTGGAATTTTATCTTTGACTGGCCTCAGAAAATTCTTTAATCTATTCGGTGGCTTGTAAATGGTTTTTATATTTTCTTTACTTAATAGCCTGCCAATCTTTGATGATAGTATACGGCTGCCAAAGACATGGGAACCCATTTTAAGTAAATTGAAATAAAATGGAAGAGTCAGCCATATTGATTTTTCGGCCAATGACCGTAGGTCACGTGGGTCGTGCCTCCGCCCTCCTCTCCAGCATACCTGCCAACCAGTCCCCACCCCACCACCTGTTATAAAGCTGGAAGGTCACTTGCCGATTTCAGTCTCAGAGAAACCACTGAGGATGCCACATCACAGTATGGGCGAAACGTCTGGTCATCTTGTAAATATTGTAGATAGTACCTTGACGCGGTTGTCACCGGAAGCTGTAGATTCTAGTTATGACACCGGCCGCTTAAGCCTAAGTTCTAAGATTAAGTTCCTCTACGGGGAGGATATATTTAAGAAAACACGTTTATACGAACTAATGAATGTAAAACACAGTAAAAGTATCGCAAGATTAGCTTTTCTGAAGCGTTGCAGAGATAACAACATCTCACCCAACTGTGTAAAACTGAAACACCACAAAATAAACGGTTCTATCAAAAGTATCCTGAAAAAAGCAGAAATGTCAATTCTAAGAAGGGAAATTGGCGAAACAAGACGCGAATTGTTCAAAATTAATAATGAAATAGTAAGGCTTCAAGAAGAATTATCAAGTGTCCTTAATTCAGCCGATTTGGAGATTATTGAAAACCTTAACAAAGAAAAATCATTGAGAGTTCTCCAGCTAACTACAGAGAATCACAAGAAGAAATATACCAAGCTACAAGATGAATACTGTAAAAACAAGTTTTCAGAAAGTCAATTGGACGTTAGCAAAATTATAATTAATTTAACTGAAGTTACCTTAGATCAACCCACAACTTCTTTACTTATGAAAGGATTTAACTATGCAGTAGCGCCTAATAAAATTCCAGCTGAAGAAATTATTTGCTCTGTAGAAGAAGTGATAAAGGATTTACCATCGGAAAAAGCTGAAGAGATTAGACAGGATGTATCAGTGGTGCTCAGGAAAGCTCGACCGCCAAAACCTAATCTCTCTAGGGATGAAAAAGTTGCATTGAAGGCTTTGAAAGAAGATGACTCAAGAATAGTTATACTATCAGATAAAGGAAATGCAACAGTAATTATGAAGACGGAAGATTATAAAGTCAAAATGAAAGATATGATTAATAACGGTCCATATAAATTAGTAAGAAATCCGACCAAAAGAATTGCTTCAAGTGTATCAAAATTGGTTAAGTCAAATCCTAATTTTAACAATAAGATAAAAGGACAATTAATAAATTCTGACCCTAGGCCACCACTATTGTACGGATTACCTAAGATACACAAAGAAAATATACCAATGAGACCTATAGTAAGTTCAATAGGATCACCTACTTATAATTTAGCCAAGTTTATATCAAAACAACTAAGTGAAATGGTAGGAAAAACTGAGTCATTTGTTAGAGATTCTAGACATTTTATCAGCCAACAGAAGTTGCAAGATACTGACATACTAGTAAGTTTTGATGTAGAATCATTGTTCACTAAGGTTCCAGTACCTGAAACAATTGAAATAATCAAGGAAATTCTTAACAACGATTTAGCAGAGCTAGCTGAACTATGCCTCACATCAACTTATTTCTTCTTCGATGGGAAGTTCTATGAACAAACTGAGGGGGCAGCTATGGGATCACCTCTATCACCAGTTGCAGCTAATCTTTATATGGAAATATTTGAAAAGAAGGCACTTGAAACTTCTGATTTGAAACCAAAGGCATGGTATCGATATGTAGACGATGTTTGGGCTGTGTGGCCACATGGTAGAGAGAGATTGGACGATTTTCTGCACCATATCAATTCTATTCACTCTAATATCAAGTTCACAATGGAAATCGAGAATAACGGAAGTCTGCCTTTCCTTGACGTTTTAACTGTGAGAAGAAGAGATGGACGAATAGGCCACTCGGTATACCGGAAACCTACACATACCAATAGATATTTAAATGCTGCTTCCCATCATCATCCGGCACAGAAGAATGCAGTTTTAAACACTTTAATCAATCGAGCCATTCACATTTCAGACCAAAATAGTTGGAAGAAAGAAAGACAAATATTACATTCAACATTAAAACAGAATGGATATTCAGTTAGAGAAATCAATAATACTATTGGAAAACAGTTGAAGAGGAAAGAACAAGACAATAGAATAGATACAAGACAAGATAAGGATACCTCAAAAAAGGCGTATATACCTTACATAAAGGGAACAACGGAAAAGATTGGCAGGCTATTAAGTAAAGAAAATATAAAAACCATTTACAAGCCACCGAATAGATTAAAGAATTTTCTGAGGCCAGTCAAAGATAAAATTCCACTAGCTATGCCTGGAGTATATGAAATACCTTGTAGTTGCGGGTCAGTCTACATAGGGGAAACCAAGAGGTTAATTTCCACAAGGATTAAGGAACATATAAGGCATACTAAGAATGAAGATACGTAAAAGTCTGCTGTTGCTGAACATAGCACAAAAAGTAATCATGGAATTTTATTTGACAAAACTAAAGTCCTTGCCAACATCCCACATTACTATCCGAGAATCGTAAGGGAAGCCATAGAAATATATAAAAGAAGAAATAATAATTTTAATAAGGATGATAGTATACGGCTGCCAAAGACATGGGAACCCATTTTAAGTAAATTGAAATAAAATGGAAGAGTCAGCCATATTGATTTTTCGGCCAATGACCGTAGGTCACGTGGGTCATGCCTCCGCCCCTCTCTCCAGCATACCTGCCAACCAGTCCCCACCCCACCACCTGTTATAAAGCTGGAAGGTCACTTGCCGATTTCAGTCTCAGAGAAACCACTGAGGATGCCACATCACAGTATGGGCGAAACGTCTGGTCATCTTGTAAATATTGTAGATAGTACCTTGACGCGGTTGTCACCGGAAGCTGTAGATTCTAGTTCTAAATATTATTTTATATAAGATTGTTTAGTTTATTTACCATGTGATCTGTTATTATTTAGTTGAATTATTTATTCTCTTTTATGTAGATAACTCAGTTGATAAAACTAAGATAACCCTGTAGTTTATGCTTATTATTAAGTGATTGATTATTTTATATTTTAGTTCCTGTGTATTTATGTACTCTAATATCTAGTTCAGTTAGCTATCTTCAAATATTTATTAGCAATTATTTCAGATAACATTGTTTTGTTACTTAAGTATGTGATCTGGTTTTTTTTATTTTAGTCCTGCTTGAATTTATTTTATATATATATATATATATATATATATATATATATATATATATATAAAACAGGCAAATAATGCTAAAGATAATTTTAAAAGAAGAAGTGTAAATAAATATGTTTAGACATTAATGGTTTGATTTCTACCTGTATAATATACCCATAAATTATTATTACAAAAAGCTATGGTTTTTATTTGTTTTATGTATAAAATTAATGTTTGCTACAGCTGGGGAAAATTCTTGCTCGAAAATTTCCCGAAATTTGGAAGAAAATTGATTTCCCTCCCGTTTCCCTCTCAAAATTTGGGAGAAAATTAATTTCCCTCCCGAGCTTAAAAATCTCCTCTCGTCCATCCCTAATACATGGAAGATAAACCTTTTGGCATGGATGAATATTAAATACAATTCTTCCACTTAAAGATGTACGAGAATATTTCATTAAATGCTAATACTCCTTTTTTCCTAGGACAGTGCAATTATACCAACACCACATGCTCTACAAAAAGTGAACTGCCTGGTTGAACAAGCCATAGAAGCCTATAACAAGTTCTTGGATAGCCTGAAAGATCACAAGTAAGATGTACACCCATTTCTATGATTCTTGGAGATAACCCGTTTGATAGAAAAAATATACAAATTTATTTTATATATATGACTTCATGATTATTGTAGTAAGTGTTGGTTCTGGTTTAACAATTTTTTTTAGTTTAGAAAATAACATAAATGGAATAAAGATATTTGTGGCTTGTTTACTTTTCTTCAGACAGGTTTATTATTTCAATTAAAACGTCACTTGTTAGCTCACATGAGCCTGCAGGTCTGTACGTGAACTTTATCAACGACTGAAGTAACGATTGTTAGCTCAGTTAGGAATTGGAACCTGTGCCACATGCAGGCACAGTACAATTGTTTTTTAAGAAGACACTAACTGAGAAGCTTCAATTATGAAATACTGTATAAGATGTAGCTAATAGTGATTCTGAACATGAAGTGGAAAGAAGAATTCATATCAATCCTTTATTTATTAGTTAAAAAATAATTAATATTAAACATTAGATTAGGGAGGAAGAGGGAGGGAGAGAGAGAGAGAGATTGCCAGTGTCTCTCTCTCTCTCTCTCCCCCCTCTCTCTCCCCCCCCCTCTCTCTCTCTCCCCCCCTCTCTCTCTCTCTCCTCACCTGAAGAAAATGCATGTGGTGTTGAAAATTTGTGAGATTGTGTCTATTTTGTGTTTGTGACTACTACTCTGATGTTAGTGAACTTGTCTTTTAAGGTAAGTTTGCTGATGTCCAATCTCTCTAATATACTAATTCCTGGCCTAGTGCCCTTTAACCTAACCTAAAATAATAATGTTATGTCTATTCCCATTCATTTAACTTGTAAAACTAATAATATCACAATATTTTAACAAGAAAACAAATAGACACAATACATGTTGCATAACGAACGCTAATTTTTTCAGAACAAATGAGATTCCAGAAGTGTTTAGCTCCGAACTGGAGAGGCCAGCTCTCCTGATCTACTTCTATCTCGGCCGTTTATATGGCAAGCTGATAGCTGTTGATAAAGCAGCAAAGATTGCTAACATCACCACTAGCTTGATGTACTACCAGGTAGGTGGTCCCAAAAGTATATTTACCATCGTAATTGTGGATTAAGTAAAAATAAAAAATTAAATAGCAAAAGATAATAAACTTGTCTAATGAGACAGGTAATTTTCCTGTCACCTCAGATTTATGTCTGCTGCTATCCTTTGATAAAGCGTTGCTAAATACTTTCATCATGCTCAAACACTAGGCATATCTGTTATTCTGATAACAGCTGATCATGATCTTTCTTAAGTCATCAAGTGCTGTAGATGATGATGATGCAACTAGCTGGCGTTCAGTGAAACTGATCCTGATAAAAGCCAATATCAATATTCTTTATTGACTCTAACTTTTATATTTACACAAAGGTGTTTTGAGAGTAGTAAACTCTGAGACAAGTGCAACAGCGTCTACGTAGTAGCCAAGGACGATAACTGTATTTTTATAAAAGAAAATAATTTATTTTACTTTAACAATCCATATCTTCAAAAGAAGCGTTTCAATTTCACATGATCAACTTTTTTTCGTACATTGATTACAAGATTTGTCGTTTACTCTTTATTTTTTGAGTAAAACAACATGAAAAGATATGAATTCTATTGTAAATTTGTTGCGCTTTACATATAAATAGGTAAAAAAGATAAAAAAATATGTTTAGGTACTCCTATTTTATGCCAAAGTAAAAAAAAAATAAATCAATAACAACAAAATGTATAGATCAATTAATTATTTTTGATAATAGTTCAAATGTATTTTCTTTTGTAACATATTTCTTCTTTGGTTATTTTGGTACTATATAAAACAATAAGTAGCAAGATATGTCTTTCACATAGTGAAATAATACAAGATTTCTCTAAATTCTTCAATTTTGCTTAATACTACGTAGCACTTAAGGGTCTAGCCAAAGACCCAGATTGCAAAGCACTAAATGGGTTAGTGTCTTCAAGAACATCTAAGTGGTTAAAGGAAAATCTACGTAAATATCATACGGACAGTGCATGTACAAAAGATTCTATCCTCATGTCGCTCAGTCACCTGATGATGCAGTCTCTGCCAGCATTCCCCCTCTATGTGCTGCAGAGTTGTGTGTTAGATCTGCTACTGTGCTGTTAAGTCAATTTAATTTATTGATTTTAATTTATCATTCTAAATGTAATTAGAAAAATAAATAAAAACTGAAATCCATATTTTCAATTAATCATTATGTTAATATTATGTATGTAAAAATATATTTTTTTTATTTTTACAATAAAAAAAACAGCAGACAATAGAAGTTGTATTGCGATGCAAACCACTTTAAGAGGGCTCTAAAGGGAAAGAAAATATAGAAGTCATGCGACACTAGCGATAGAAGTTGGAACTACGTCCAGTTTAATCCGCCGGACGAAGTGCAATATAGTCCCAAGAATCATTTCCTGTATAGTAGGTTTTCGTAGTATTTTCAACCGGAAACCCCAATTACCCCTTCCTCCCTTCTGCCGTCTCCTCGCGTGGCTACGCCCGACCTTCTCTGTCTGAATGTATGTTGAGCCGAAAGGCCAATTCTTTTCAACAATTGTCAATTTTCCAGTCAGTACCGGTTTTGCTGCTGTATTTTATTTCTTAACATTTTTTTATGTCATTTTTTTTTTATAAAAAATAGTAATATTTGTTTAGAAAAGTAGAATTTTTACAGCGAAATCAATTTATTCACTGATCAAATAGGGGGGTCTACTAAAATATTGAATTTCTACTTGAAACGTTTTCCAAAATCATAATTCTTGTTCAAATCTTGTTATTCTCAAAACGGTTAAAATTTAACATAGTTAGGCATAGGCTTACCATACTTATATTCTACAATTGAAGAGTTTGATTTATAAACATAAAGATACGCTTTACTAAAAACTAAGTAAATTACGTTACAAAGAATGGTTTTTGTAAATATTTCTTAAAGCTCTTGGATTGTGATCTAAATATTGGTTTTTATGTGGTTAAATATTTAATAAAAGGCATTAATTTGCAAATAAATTTCTATTTCGTATCTTTTTATGTTCAGTTGAAGATTAAAACAAAATAATATTAAATGAACGCCACAACAATTCTCAACATACGCTTAAAGCATTGAAGGATACGCTTTACTGAAAACTAATAAATCACGTTAAAAAGTAATGGTAAAAAATACCAACAGTCTATTTATTTTACGTTTTATAGTTTTGTACGGTTTATTAATTATTTTTAATAAAATAAAAAAATTATTTCACATAAACTATCATAGTTTAATGGCAATTGCAACATAACACACTAATTTCCAAACATTAAAAAATAATTGAAATGTAGCCACTTTTTTATTTGCTTCTGAAGTATGCTGAATGAATTACTACAATACATGAAAATAACAATACGTGGACAGTTTGGTTTCAAAAAGCAAACATTTTGTTACAACAAATATTTTCGCGGACAGAGACGAAAACCGAAGCGAACCGTATGAATGATATCAATTATAATTAAAATAATATATTATAATCTTGCTCAATTTTCCCATTGCCATGAGAAAAGCAATTATTTTATTTCGACAACAGTTCTTACACAATTACTTTTAAAAAATTTTAGTTTTACTGATAAATATTTCACAGTATTTTTAGGAGTGATTAATTTAATATGATTCGATTAGGCCTATATAAGTTACTAAATATAACATTTTTTTTTAAACACGACTGTTAAAAATAACCAACAATCAAAACAGAGAAACCAACAGAGAAACTGCTGCGAGCATATATCAATTTCGAACATATAATTTTAGACGTTCAAAGCAGATTGGACTCACCTACCTGACAGTAGTTTGGCCTCATAAACATGTATGTCAGGGGTAGTTTAGGCTCACGTAGTCTACGAGTTTGACCTCAGCAATTCACACAATACTTTGGTCTCAGTTTTTTATATGAGTACAGTAGTTTGTCCTTACCTGTCTGAGCAGTTTGGACTCATCCATTGTGGCACCACAGTACATAAGCGCTAAACACTTCGTTACCTATGAATGTATTTGTCGTTTATAAGAAATGATTATATTGCATGGATTAAAGCTGATGTTAAAACATATTTAGAAATAGATTAATGTTATTCCTAGTAAATATAAAAAATGCTTGAACAATTTATTGATAATAAATAATTACATTTGCCAGAGTATTATAATATACAGATACATGAGTTAGCTGAGTATGTCGCAATTTTATAAAGTCACTATTACATTTAAGTAATAGATCTTTTAAGAACAGTTACATACATTCAAAACGTGACCAACATGGGTTGTATCAGTTATTACCTTGGGTACCACCAGTGATTAACTTGGGTAGTATATGTGATTATTTTGCGTAGAACCCATGTCAACTTGGGTAGTACCTGTGATCCTTGGGTAGCACCCATGGTCAACTTGAGTAGCCACCCGTAATTACCTCGATTATAAAACGTGGTTAACATAGCTAGCCCACTCGTTACTACCTTGAGTTGGACGCGTGGTCAATGTGTGGGATTGTCTTTGGTAGCAGCCATGGTCAACTTAGATAGTACTTGTGATTTTTTTGGGTAGGATAGGATCTGTGGTGGACAGGACTTGGGAAGTCACCTGTGATTACCTTGAGTAGACCCTGTGGTCAACTTAGGACCTTTAATTATCTTAACAGTGGTTAATATGGGTAGTACCTGTGATTACTTTAGGTAGGACCGGTGGTGAACTTGGTAGTGCCTGTGATTACCTTGGTTAAACCCTGTGATCAACGTGAGTAGCCTTACCTGATTGCCTTGGGTAGCCAAAGTGGTCAACGTGAGTACTACCTGTGATTATCTTTGGTAGGACCCGTGGCCAGCTTGAGTAGCCACCCATGATTACCTTGGGTAACACCCGTGGTCAACTTAGATAGTACCTGTGATTATTTTGGGTAGCACTCGTGGTCAATTTAGGTAGCCACCCGTAATACCAATAATCATTTTGAGTAGTACCTATGATTGACTTGGGTAGCTCCCATGATCAACATGGGTAGTACCTGTGATTACCTTGAGTAGTACTCTTGGTCCTCTATGGTAATATCTCTGATTACCTTGGGTAGCACCACCATTGATCATTTTGCTTATTATATGTGATTTGGGTAGCTCCCATTGTCAACTTGGATAGCATCTGTGATTACCTTCAGTATAACCCGTCGTCAACTTGGTTACTATCTGTGATTAACCTTGGGCAGCACCCTTGGTTAACTTGGGTAATAACTATAACTGTAATTACCTTGTGTATCACCGGTGATCATTTTGGATAATATCAGTCATTACCTTGGGTAGCTTCCATGGTTAACTTCGATAGCATCTATGATTTCCTTTGGTAACACCCATGATAAACTTGGGTAGTCACACCTCATTACCTTGGGTAGTACTCGTGGTCAACTTAGATAGTGCCTGTGATTACTTTGGGTAGGATCCTTTGTGACTTGGGAAGCCACTCATGATTACCTTGAGTAGAGCCTGTGGTCAACTTAGGTAGGACCTATAATTATTTTAGGTAAAACATGCGGTCAATTTGGGTAGCCACCCATAATTACGATGGTGAACTTGGTTAGTGCCTGTGATTACCTTGGGTAGGACCCATGGTCAACTTGAGTAGCCACCCCTTATTACATTGGCTAGCACTAGTTGTCAACTGGAGTAACCACTAGGGGAGAAACCGTAATTAATTTGAGTAGCCACGCCTAATTATCTTGGGAAGTATCTGTAGTCAACTTGGGTATTATCAGCCATTACTTTGAGTAGCACCAGTGCTACAAGATAACAAGTGTGATTATTTTGGGTAGCACCCGTGGTCAACTCGGATAGTACCTGTGATTACTTTGCGTAGGACCCATGGTCAACTTGAGAAGACACCCGTGATTACCTTAAGTAGAGTCTGTGGTCAACTTAGTAGGTAGGACCTCTAATAATCTAAGATATAACACGGTCAATTTAGGTATCCACCCATGATTACTTTGAGTAGCACCATTGGTGAACTGAACTTGTGTAATCATCAGTGATTACATTGGTTAGCACCTGTTATTACTTTACTAGCCACTCATTATTGACTAGCCACGAGTGCTAGCCAGGTCTATGACGGTGGATGGCTAAGTTTATTTCGGGTACTATACGAGTTGATCATTGGTGTTAGCCATGTTGATCACGAGTGCTAGCCAAGCCCATTACGGAGGCTGCCCAAGTTGATCCCGGGTACTACCCTAGCTGACCATGAGTTTTAGCCATGTTGATCACGAGTGCTAGCCAAGTCCATTACGATGACTACCCAAGTTGATCAGTGTGGCTGCCACAAGTTGATCACGAGCTCCCAAATTAGGTCAGTGGATAC
This sequence comes from Stictocephala bisonia, assembly GCA_035578905.1. NCBI lineage: Eukaryota > Metazoa > Arthropoda > Insecta > Hemiptera > Membracidae > Stictocephala > Stictocephala bisonia. Next base: position 85,834 of record JAQJVL010000023.1, read on the forward strand.
TCAAGTAATTGAACATGCATTAAATTAATGCAAAACCAAACCGATCAGAACATCTTATTTCAGCAATATAATGATAGTTGAACAATTTTACTTCAATACACAAGTAAAAAAATGCAAATTTCATACAGTATAATACTTATACTGTATTGATAAAAAATAAGTGCAATATGTAGGCTACGAATGTTATGGTGATCGATTTCGGTAAACTTAAGCTTACCTTAATCGATCACCGTTATATTTGTTCAGTTTATATTAATATTGTATTACATTCATCTACCAACACATACTATGCTAATTAAGAAAACTTTTTTAAATTAGTATTTTATTAATTCTCTTCGCATTGCACAGTGTTTAAATATCACTTATGTCAAGTTTTACCGTCCTAAGTTTTCTCATTGGCTGTTCAACGGAATACATCGGGAGTGGTACGAGGTTCCAAAACACTACCTCGCCCCATGACTTCAAGTCACAAAAGGATTGCCGCTCCGCCCCGCCCCGTCCCCCGGCTGTCATATTTTTCTGTCCTTGTTACCGTTTAGGTAAAATATTTGCTTCAAAGTTACCTTCTTATAAAATTACAAATAAATGACCTAGCAATTTTTCTACCACAACATTAATTAACTATAATAAATTAATAGTTACGACTTAACATTACTGTATTTATATTTTTAAAATAAAACAAAGGCCAATAGTGACAGTGACTTATTATAGAATTACTTATTGCTTTGGTCAAGCCGGAATTATTGAATTAATATTTTTACTGTACGCATTCGTTAATGTAGTTTAAATGATTTATTTCATAAAAATGTTGTATATAGATGATTATTACAGTATTTTTCATGGCATAATAAATATTGTGCACTGTCATTAGGAATAAAAATGTTATGCTTTACTTTGTAGTTAGGTTATATCAGGAACCACATGGGAACACACATTTTAATTTAAACTAAATAAGCCATCCAAAAGTAATTAGACTAACTCTAAGTAATTAGTCTGTAAAATAATACTGCTATCAGTCGTCGTAGGCCTATATTGCATCCATCGATGTTAAATTAAATGAAGGAAGGTTTTTATGAATGAAGTAGTAAAATCCATCCGCGACTAAGAAGTTCGAGGTTTCGCCACTTGGATCTCACGAATCACCGCATATTTTGGCAATAAATTACCATGCAGGCATTTGCGCGGTCCAACATTGCGGCTACAGATTTAAAGATATCGATCTGAAACCAAAACTAAATTTAAACCAGATACATTTCTGACTAAAATCGCTTTTTAAAATTTCGATAACAGCTCTAGTTTTATTTTGGCACTAGTTTGAATATTGGGTAACTTCAATAACCTATAAAATCGAAATGAAGGAGAATTCGAAAATTCTAAAAAGCGATTTGAGTCAAAAATGTCTTTATCTTTAAATAGATGTTTCATTTATAATTTTACGACAGTAAATAAGGGCAGTATCTTGGACCGCGCAAAGCAGTTTTTACGCTTCTCAGCACGGGGGTTTAGAGCCCTCTTAATAATATCATTTCTTTACAATTTAGTTTGAGATAAAAATACACAATGTGTAAAAACAATCCATAATTTTGTATATATGTACAGTAATCACATTTTCGAAACGATTGATGCATATAAATGTATCTGGCAACTAACGTAGAATTCATAGATACCCAAAACGTTGTGTTAGTTTATTAGATGAGTAATTTAACAGTTTTTTGCGGCTGTGTCTGGCGCTGATTGAGGAATATCTGCCGACTGCCACTACAGAAACACAATCTATTGACGGATAGCCGCCGTTCACTAATACAAGAGTAAAACTGTATCTTGTACATTTGTTAAGTTTCCAACCATCCAGACTGTCCCAGTCAGTCTGTGGATTTGTCCTAGCTGCCTCTTTGTCAAACTTTAATGTATCAATCTTCATGGTTTTAGAATTGAAGTAACTTTGTTCATTTTTCAGAAAGTTGTGGACTATTGCCAGCGAAATGAGTCTGCAAGAGAAAATGTATCAGCTGAATTGAGTACATGTCAAGATATGGTTTCTCTACTTCCTCTCAAGCTGACTAAGCTAGCAGAATCTGCCAGCCACTAGAGATATAATTTGCTTAACAGTTAATTGTGATACATCAAACGCTAGGTTTAGTATAAGTCGTGGCATACACAAATGCTTTCAGTTCTACGAGTTAGCAGTGTTTGATTGAACTAGTCAACGTAAAATGTAAGTGATTATAAGATTAATTTAAAATGAGCTACATTCTATTTGGATTCTTCCCTCAAATGTTCCCCCTACAGTATGTTGACATTAATTTGGTTATTAATTAACTTCTTTTGATTTATCAAAATAAGTGACTTAATATGTTCATTTAACATAATATTTTACTAAAGTAAACCCTCTTTTTTATATTTGAGTAAAGTAATATTAAAGTAAATAAATAATAATAATTTTGTTACATTATTGATTATTTATTTTTATTGTATATGTATTTGTTTGTTCAAGCATACAATATAATTTTATTAAATGACTGGTTAACTGTATTTAATTTTTACCTTTCTTTGTTTATAAATTTTACTATACGAGATTATTAATTAGCATGCTATTAGGTATCGACGATTGCCATGCTACTAATTGCATACTGTATGTAAAATGTTCTTATAAATGATAATACAATTTATGCATCTTGGACATTTTCCATTAGATTTTAAGATATCCATTTCCATTTAGAGTGCTTGGGTTGGGTTTGGTGGTTAAAATAGTGAGTTTAGTGACTAATTTTTTTAAATTAGTGACCTTTAGTGACTTGCAATTATGAGAAAATAATTAGTGACTTTTAGTGACTAAATAGCGTGTTATAAATGGCTTACCTACCCGTTGTTCAAGTCTAAAAAGTTGTCTAGACAGACTATATGCAAGTTTTAGCCATTATTAAAATTTATTCCATCAGTCTGGAGCAACAACTCCATAAAGGATTTTAAACTAAATGAGCTATAGGTCATAAATATGAATAAATGAATAAATAAATGAATAAATGAATTTATTCCATCATAACCAGTACATAGTTATAATAAGAAAACAACCCGGAATTGACTGACCACTTTTACGAGTAGTGTGGTCAGTATATGCAACAAAATACAACAGGTTTCTTGTCAGAGTCCAGATTAAAGTAACATGTTGTTATCAGCCGGGCTGCTCTCCGTGGCGTCTACACCTAACACTGATAAGGCACATAACAGGACTTGCTATGCAAGACCGTACCTTTACTGCAATTCACAACTGCTGCACTTCACTACAATACTAATAAACACAAACAGTTCACTTCAGCCTAGTATAAAAATGTTTACAATTTCTTATTTCAATTATTACAATACTTTACCAAAAATAAAACCAAAATACATAATACCATTACAATAAATAATATAAAATACTACAGATGATTGTATTAGCATGAGTGTGATGACTTTAAAGACAAATTCACATAAAAAATAAATAAAATAAAAAGGTCCTTCCCAACCACCCCTCCCTTTTTATTTTATTAATTTTTTTTAATTTTTTTATTGAGTCAAAAAAGCAATTACAAAATCTTAATACACAGATAAAGAACCTTACTTAATGAATATCTTTAGTATAAAGGAACTTTAAAGAATATGGTTTAATATAGAGAACAAATTTTTGGTTTAAGGTAACACAAATTTCTTAAAAATAAGATGAGTCTTATTAAATCAGCCTTCTTGAAAAATATATAATAAATTTACACTTTTTTAAAGAAATGAGTTATTAATAAAGTTTTCTTTTTTTGAACCGAGTCTTGAACAGATTCTCTGTTGGCTAGCTTCTTCCTGTACCTTTGTTACTTCTTCCAGCATAGCATGAGCTAACGCTGCTTCTTTAAAATCTTTTTTATAGCTAGTTTCAGTCTTTCATGGGCTTTTTGATTTCAAAAGCTGAAGCACTCTCAAGCTTTTCTGTTTCTTCTTTGCACAATGTCTTTAATTTTTGCTCGCTTCATTGACATCTTTTCTCTAACTGTAGTTTGTTAGCTTCTTCTGCCATATTGTTTTCTTTTTCTGCTTTTCTTTTTTAGCTGTGTTGTCTTCCTTCTTTTTTTTCTAGCAAATAAGATTTGTAGGACTGACTTGCGGTGCGGCTCAGTGACGTTAACTCTTTTGTGATGGGCACTAGATGGGGCTTATTATCAAAAGCTTTTAGTGCAGCTTTAACTGATAAGCGTTCTGACATTCTCGCCCTGTCACTGGTTAGGGTTCTTCCTGATGCAGAGAATCCCCTTTCTGCATCTGAATTTCCATGAGAAAGAGATAAACAAGCTTTAATAACTTTACTCACTTCAGGGAACTTTGGAGAGCCGTCGATACCTTTTAAATCCATCAAGTACTTCCAGTATTGATCAATGGGTAGGTCTTTTGGATCAAATCCTTCAGGTTCTAATTTTACTAACTTCCACTCATCCAAGAGCACATCGGTTTTTACATCCCAAGGCGCTTTCATCAGATGACTTTTCACTGGGGACCAAACTCTTAAAAAGGTGGATTTTAATGAAAATTTTTGAACTACATGTTTAACACTAGCCAAGTAATGTATTTGCACACCAAGAAGGAAGAAGGCTTTGTCCTTCTGATTACAACTATGTTACTTCAGCTGTGATTTTTTCATCCAAAATAATATTTTCAACATTTATCAGATTGTCTGTTTTAAAATTATCATCAATGAAATCGTAATCCACAGTCTTTAAGGACTCAGGTGTGCAGATTCTGCCCATAATTGTCTGTACTAGAGAATGTATTTGTGAATGCAGAATGTGCATCAAAGGTTCTTTTTTTTGTAAGAACCCAGTAACTCAAGTAAAAATGTGAGCACTCGAAATTACGAACATTACTTCTGAATGAATTGCTGGCTTTTTCAGGAGGTATACAATCTTTTTATACATAGATATTTTTTCAAGTTTTTGGTTTTTTTTTTGGAATGTGCTCCAAAAAATATTTCTTAACTGCTGGCCATTGCTCAAGTAGTCTAGTGGCTGTTGGTTCTAGAGTCAGGCATCGACTAGGACAGTGTTTAATATATAACATGATTTTTTATAGATAAATAATCTTGAATCTTTCTATGTTCTTCCCATCTACTGGGCCAATGATAAAAAAAATGGTGTAGGGCAATGATAAGGTCAGATACATCACTTCCACATTCTTCAAGGCCTTTTAAGAAAGCATTGTGAATAGATGTTACATGTGCCAATGTTAATCAGTGGCTTCTGCCTTAGAGCTTTAACTTGTTCATTGAGAGTACAAATAGCACTCTTGTTTACATAGGGTCCATCTGACGCAACCATGAGTAAATTTGGAGTGGTAGATTGTTGTTGTCCATAGCTTCAGTAATCTTCTCAACTAGGATCGAAGAAGTGGCTGAATTAATGTAAAAAGTCTGGAGATGTCGAAATACAACTTTGTTGAATGTAGGAGACCAATATCTAACTCCAGTTTGGAGTTCTTTCTTTCCAGAAGCATTGGTAGACTTTATTTGATCACTACCGATCAAATCCAACCAAACAACAGGCAACAGTAAGCTGTAAGATGATTATAAAATACCATCCATAACAATAAAATTTAAAACCTATGAGGCTATTTATGTCATCAATCAGTCTCTAGTTACTAAAATGAGTTTTCACTGGGTGAAGTGTTAACTGGCGACTGGCCGGTGAATGAAATAAATAACTGCAAATACCATTGTTCTATGTTTGAAAATAAGATAAAATACATAATAAATAATATCTTTACATGTAGGTAAAAAGGTTTTACAAATTACTTAACCATCACAAGTCAGAAAATTTATTTTAAAATGAAAATATTAATTTTATAAACATGTTTATCAAATAAAATAAGACAGTTCAAAAATAGTGACTTTCAGTGACAAAATTTCAAAATAGTGACTCTTTTCAAAATAGTGACTTAGTGACCTAACCCAAGCCCTGCATTTAGTTAAAATCTATTTATTGGAATTATTTGGAGGGAGTTCATTCAAAATGGAACATAGCATAAACATTCTTATTTTATATAAAACTGATACCAAGGTCTTATTGAAACAATGGATTGTCAAGTGAAGAATGGTGCATGTGGAAAGTAGAATGAGAGTTTCATGTTCAAATTTGCTAACCTACCAATAGCAAGAGACATTTAATTAAAAGAGATTTTACACTGCCTGCAAAGATGAACAAAGGCACTCTCAGTCTATAATGGTATATTATTCAACATAAACTTAATTTCAAATGTGTTGTTTGGTCAAATCAATTGATTTATGCCAAGTACATCACTCATCTTATTAAGTGTGGAAAATATATTCTGAACTCATACAGGGTTAGGCAAAAGTCTGGAATATATTTATTAATTTCAAAACCATTGAAAGAAATCTAATGAAACTTTGCAGTTATGTACATGTACCTATACCAAACATTTAGACATATTTAACTTGTTTTTTTTCATTGCCAGGTGATGGCCCATGAAGAGTTTTAAAAATGTTAAATGTAAGCCTACCTCGAGTTATACCTAATTTTTTTTAAGGTCTTTGTAAAACACAAGAGTGCAAACCTGAGGTCAAAAGGATGACCCAGTCAAAAATATAGCCTCTCAAACAATTTAATGTCATATAACTAACACTGCTTAACCCTTTTAACACCAGCCTAATTTTGCATGGTGTTGCTAAAAACGCCAAGCCAATATTCAGTAGATATGCGAAAAACGTCAAGCCAATTTTGACTAAAATGCAGAGTCTTGCTTAAAAATTCATAGTAAATTTATTAATTGTCATAAATTAATGAAATTAGTCTTGTTTTGTTGGTATTGAGTTGTACTATAACATAAAAATAAAAGTTTTAACTGTTGGCCATTTTTTAGTTTTGTTAACAAACAAAATACAGTAGAGTCTCGATTATCCGACCTAAACCGGCCGTGGCGAGGTCGGATAAGCGAAAATGTCTGATAACACGGAAAATGATATAAACGACGTTGAAATTGTGAAAAGGACTCCATACACGATCCGACCAATCTGCGAACACGTCTGCCGACGCGTCCTATTCTGGGTCTGTCGTTCCCACTCATTGCCCGACGACAGACCCGGAGTTGGACGCCTCGATATGACGTGTCTGCGGATTAATCGGATCGTGTATGGAGGCTTTTAATTTTATTTGCACATGAAAATGCACTTAAGGCAAAGTTATAAAACATGGTTTACAGTAAATACATGCTCACATACAGTGCAATAAAAAACAAAACTAAACTTAAGCTTGAGTAACAAGTTCGTGATTGTCTTTTGTTTTCCTGCTGTTTGTCGTTTTCTGGCCGCCAAATCTCGCAGTCTCCTCAGAAGTAAAACCTCGGTAGACGATGTTTCCTCCAGCTGCTCTGCATACTTTAACGCCATTTCTAAAGCTTTGTGCCCTTCGCTGTGTGAAACTTTCTGTGCACTGTCCTCCAACACCACATCCTCTTCATCATCTTCTTCTCCTTTTCCGTTTGTCATGTTCACTATTTCTTCATCATTTACTACTTCATATTGTTCATCCACTCATTCACGTCCTCTTCTGTTGCGTTTTCGCAACCTGGCACTTGTTGTAACAAAGGAAGTAGGCTAGTGTTGTCTGGCTCGGTCTGCTTCTGTACATTTTCACCACACGGAGAATCTTCATTCTCTTGGAGCAAAACTTTCCAAGATTTAGCAATGGTGTTTGCTCCAACACTCTCCCATGATTGGGCCACGTAGTAAGAAACGTCTTTCAAATTAAGATGACGCAATTTGTTCACCATGTCTTCTCCCTGGTCCATAGCGTCAATTAAAGAAGAAAGCAGGTTTCTTCAATAATTTCTCTTCATTGCCTCTAAGTTTCCTTGATCCATAGGCTGATATAAGGAAGTCACATTTGGAGACAGAAACATAGCCTTTATTTCCTTATCTTTAAGTTCGTCTTCGTCAGGATGGCACGTAGCATTGTCAAGCAACAATATTGCTTTTCGTGGCAAATTTTTGGATTTCAAAAACTGTTCCGTTTGTGGCACAAATTCTTTAAAGAATCATTCTTTAAAAATATCTGAGCTCATCCAAGCATTTTTCTGATTGTAATATTTCACTAGCAAAGCATTTTTAGAAACATTCTTAAACGCTCTCGGATGTTTTGACTTGCCTATCATAGCCAGTTTCATTTTCATATTTGCCATGGCATTACTGCATGCAAGAATGGTCACTCTTTCTTTGCTACGTTTGTAACCGGGCGCTACCGCTTCGGCCTTTGACGCTAGTGTTTTTGCCGGTAACAATTTGTAATTGAGTCCAGTCTCATCACAGTTGAAAATTTGATCCCCTGATAGGCTTTCATTGTCCAGTAGCGAATGAAGTTTGTCCCTAAACGATTGAACGGTCTCACAGTTTGCTGAAAGATTCTCGCCACAGATATTAAGCTGCCGAATTCCGTATCTTTTCTTACATCTATCGAGCCAACCTACACTATCTGTGAAATCAGGTTCACCTTCGTTAAGTTAATTTCGAAACTTTAAGGCTTTTTGTTGTAAGATCGGTCCTGATATTACCACGCCTTTATCTCTGTGTTGAGTAAACCACAGATACAAAGCTTCGCTTACTTTTTCGTACTCACATTTTTTCATAGTCTTCCGATTTTCCAAAGCAGTTGCCATGACTCGCTCAGAACACCATTTTTCAATGTCATTGCGATTCCTCTTCCAATCTCCGGCTGTTGTTTATCCCACGTTATAATCTTGCGCCACTTTTCATAAAGTTTCACCATTGTCTAATCTCTTCAAGGCTTTCAGTTTTTCTTCCATTGACACAACCACTTTTTTACGTTTTGAAGCCATCGCCACAACTTTTAGACACGCCAAAATCAAAACACAACTAACTTACAGTCTAACAAAACGGCAGAAATAAAACAAGAAAACGATGCACAAGAGGACCTCTCAGCGAAAGAGCTACGTAAGCACTGAGGACTACAGTGCGCCAAAACAAAGAGAAAGTGAGGTCACTAACCTGTCGTCTGTCGGCGAATACAATGCGTACAGTCAGGTAAAGGAAAGGGGCTGCCTCGTGCGGGAGTCTGCTGCGTACAGTAGGGTCTGACGAAAGGGGCTGCCTCGCGCGACATATTGCATAAAATCATGTTACATGACATAGTGCCCGGAAGGTCGGATAACTCGGATGGTCGGATAACCGAGACTCTACTGTAGAAATTTATTTTTTTATTTTTATAAATTTTTGTAATTTGTAGTATCATAACATACCATAAATATCAAACCACCACATATGTTAGTATTTCATCATATAAAACATTTAATTGTTAGCACATACACAAAATTTGAAGAATTTACCTTGATATATACAGATGTTATGTTGTATTTTCCAGATATTTACATTTTGAGAAAAATCACATGTTACCATGGTAACACAATTTTTCATTTGAAGTTCATAAAAAGTATTAAATTGCACTAAAAACTTATACAACAGTCTAATATTACTAAACTAATAAACATTTGAAGAATTTACCTTGATATATACAGATGTTATGTTGCATTTTCCAGATATTTACATTTTGAGAAAATCACATGTTACCATGGTAACACAATTTTTCATTTGAAGTTCATAAAAAGTATTAAATTGCACTAAAAACTTATACAACAGTCTAATATTACTAAACTAATAAAATAAGCCCACTTTTTTATATTTACAGGGTCTACATACAATTTGTAAACAAACTACAAACACACTGAATGGATGAACTGAGTCAACAAACAAAAACAACTTTGGTTCCATAGAGTATAATGCATAGAAAAAAATCCAAAGAGGTTAAAACATATTTCTTTATGTTTCTTATATACTATAGAAAGAGTGTGCCAAATTTCATTGACTTTGATTAATATTAGACATGAAAAAAAAAAACTGAACGATCGATATAGCGATCGTCAGCGGTTTTAGCGCGACTATGAACGATCGTTATATCGATCGTTGGCGATTTTCGCACAAGTGCCGACGATCGATATAGCGATCGTCGGCGTTAAAAGGGTTAAAGCAAAGATAAGATAGTTATCAATCAATCAATCAATCAAATAATCTTAATTCATTTTTGTACAAGTGTACATGAATGGTGTCTAGCTTATTGAAAATACAATATTTAACAATTTACCTACTTTCTAAGCTTACTATAGTAGCCTACTGTAAATACAACTAAAAACAATAGATGCTTTCAAAATAACATTTAGCTTAGTATTTGAAAAATGTCAACCAAATATACCATTATTTTAAATGAAATATAAAAATATTAGGGACTGTATTAAAACTATTACACAATTATGTGAAAAACTCATCAAGAGAATAAATTGATTTTTCTAAAATAAAAATCTTTAATTTCCTTTTGAAAATACTTAAGTTACCCTCCTCTTTTAAGTCAGTCGGCAGGTGGTTAAAAAACTTTATTCCAGCATAGGTTGGTTTTTTGGCATATAATTGTGAACTGTGTCTGTCAAAAGCCAAAAGTTGTCTATTCCTGGTGTTATAATTATGTGACGTTCCTAATGTAGTTAAATTATCTAATTTATTTTTGATATGAAGAATTAATTGATAAATGTAAAGGCCATGCACGGTCAAGAACCCCAATTGGTAAAAATGCTCCTTCACTGATTCTTGATAACCTAGTTTTAAAATTGCTCTAATAGCTTTCTTTTGCGAAATTAAAATTTGATTAAGATTGCTGGCTGATGTTGCACCATACAAAAGCAACCCGAAAGAAATGTGTGACTCTACAAATGCATAGTAAACTTGTTTTAATGTTTCTATACTGCCAAATTTTGCCATCTGTCTCAAAGCATAGAGCCCAGAGGAAACTTTTGAAAGAACTCGATTAACATGCTCATTCCAATTTAATTGCTTATCTATAGTTAGACCTAGAAATTTTGTACAATTTACTTCTTCTAACAGGTCAAGGTCCATAAAAATATTCATATCTTGACTATTGTCTTTTTTGGAACCGGAAAATTGAATATATTTAGTTTTTAATGGATTGGGAAGCAAGTTAATATTTTGCAAATATTGTGAGATTTGAGACAGGTTTGTATACGAGTTAATTTCAATCTCAGATGTAGATTTTCCCACAATTTTTAGATTGAGATCATCTGCATAAAGGCATACCTTATTAGGAATATTAATAATTGAAGGAATACCTGTCAAATATACTAAAAATAAAAGAGGACCCAAAATAGACCCTTGGGGCACTCCATAGTTAATTAGATTAAGTTTTGAAGTTGCTGAAGTTAAACATTTAGACTCATTTACATAGGATATATCTACAAATTGTTTTCTGTCAACTAAATAAGATTCAAACCAGTTAAGACCAACCTTTTTAACCCCAAGACTTGACAGTTTATTTATTAGTGTGGGATGAGATACACTATCAAATGCCTTGGTCATGTCCATGAAGACACCAGCAACCATTTCTTTTGAGTCAAGTGAATTTAAGACTGATTCGATAAAATCAATTCCCGCACTTACAACTGATTTGCCTTTTCTGAATCCAAATTGTTGGTTGTCCAGAATGAGGTTTTCCTCAAGATACTTTGAAAGCTGCACAAACATTACTGACTCATAAATTTTGGCAAAAGAAGATATGAGTGATATTGGTCGATAGTTAGCTATTTCTTTTAGGTTCCCAGTTTTAAAGTAAGGTTTGACTTTTGAAATTTTTAATTTTTCAGGAAAAATACCTGTGATTAAAGATGAGTTAATTGCATGTAGCAATGGCTTAAGTAGAAATTTTCGGGCATTTTTTATTACCGTTATGGGTATCTCATCCCAACCGGAGGATAACTTAGTTTTAAGTTTCATAAGAATGTTGTCTAACTCCTCATAACAAATTTGTTTAGGAGTAAATGAAACTTCCAAGGTGTCTGATTCATAACTTTGATATTTAAAATTGAAATGCTTTCTACATACTTTAGAAACAACATTCTTTTCAAATACACTTGTAAAAAAATCATTAACATTTTGACATACCATGTTAGAATTATTTTTGTATCATCTGCCAAAAGTTGGATTAAATTTACTTCTCTTTTATTTTTACTACCCACTTCGTTGTTAATTATTTGCCAGGTTGTTTTACATACATTGTTTGAATTTTTAACTAAGTCATCATAGTAACTGTTTTTGACCTCATGCACAATTTTATTATAATCTTTTTTCATCAAATGCAGAACTTGCTTACAATTAGGGTCCCTATCAATTCTTGCTAATTTACTTAAAGTAGATAGATTATTTTTCTTTTCGACTATTTCTTTTGTGACCCAATTTCTGTTTGTTCTTAATCTACTTTTAACCTTTGGAAAACACAAATCAAAATAATAATTAAAAATATTAAAAATACATCAAATTTTTCTTCTACATTAGCATTAAACACATCAACCCGGAGTTCCTTTTTCAACATGTTGTGAAATAGCTGTTGGTTTTGCTCACTAAACAATCTTTTAAAGGTTACTAAATTATTTTGATTGTTACGATTTTTTATTTTCGGACATGTTAGTGTAATTAGCTGGGCGTCATGGTCAGACAAATTTGTAAGTAGGCCCATAACCTTTAAATTTTTCTTTTCTATATTAGTGAAAAAATTATCAATTCCACTTTCTCTCGTACTGCACACTCTCGTCGGAAAATCAACCAAAGCAGACATTTTATAAGAAGATAAAATGTGTTTTAATTTTGAATGGCTAGGAGAAGGCACAAGAACGTCTATATTTATATCTCCAGTAACAGCAATAAAGGTGTATTTTTTATTGAGGATCTCTAAAAGTTTGTCAAACTTGTCTAAAAACAAGTTTTCAAAACACGGTAAAGGAGATCGATACACCCCTGCTAAAACAAAAGTGAGACTTTGAAATTTCACTTGGACTAAACAGCACTCGAATATCTTCTCTTCCAGCATGTTATTGATAGCTGCTAGATTAATTGGTTTTACTTTAATATTTTCATTATCAAATTTTGACAAAATCATCACTCCACCTCCGTTAGAATTTTTTCTAGAGCATGAGGAAATAACATTAAATAATGATAAATTTAAACGCTCAATTTCAACTTCAGACATTTTGTGCTCTGTAAGCACTACTATGTCAGCGTTGTTATCAATAAGCTCAACAGTTAATGTATCTATTTTAGAAGGTAAATGTTGTATGTTATGGTGTAAAATATTTATACTAGTAATGTTTGCTTTGGACTGATGGTTCAATTTTAGGTTTAATGCGGATACTGGATCATTGTCTAAGATTCTAAGTTTAAATTTGTATTAGTATCACATACCGCCGTTAAGTTGTCTGTTTGTCGTGTCTTACTTTGCTCTTGCACATCACTGACACTGTTGCACTGTGACAGACGAAGGTGTGCAGGAGAGGGTACAGGCGGGAAGCTTGTCAAGTTCGTCGGGTCAGGGCCTGGAGCTACTGGACTCGAAGTGAAGGTGGTTTCAGCTGTTAAAGATGTTACTGGTACCTCAGCCCGGTTTGTGGTATTGCTATTGATGGCTTTGTGCAGTCCGTCCAAGAAAGATGAGTAAGAGAGCCCATTCCAGAGTGCTCTTCGTGCAGATGGTTGATCATGACATATAATACAGAGTGTTGCACCTGTCTCTTGATGTAGTTTCTCAATATTTCTGGCAAAGTGCTCCACCTGTACATTATCCCGCACACAGCCCATAGGCGAACAGATTAATGTCTTGAAATTTCCCTTCTTGAAATTATCAATCAGCTGCTTGAAAGCTACATCATAGTCCTCGATGGTTGGTTTGCCGTGGTAGACTGATTTAGTGACTAGGCTGTAGACAGTCGCACCATTTGGTACAATTTGGCGGGTGAGTCTAGAGTCAATGTAGTCTGATGCTTTAGGCTTATTAAATTTCATATTGAAGACTGTAGCTACACCTGCAGACATGCTCCTATCACAGTCCAGATCACTGGAGATCGTGTGGGCGAAAGCAACTGAAGAATTGTTATGATTTTTTTCTATCATATCCCACATACTCGCCTCAATAACATTGATGGAGTTCTGTTTTATAGATGGTTCTGGCTTAACAAGGGGTTTCTGATAGAACTTTTCTTTTATCATGAGAGCAATCCTCTGTTTACCTCGCCTGTTGAAATGGACACCTTGACGTGTGTAGAGGTGGCGGGGCAACTCGTTAATGGGCAAGAATGATGCATGATCATAGCGTGATACAAGTTTTTCAATTTCAATGTTTAGAAGACTGATTTTGTTGTTTAATCCTGGAGTATGATGTCTGTAAGGATAGCTTGAAACAATAACATTAGTGTGTTTAGTGTTATCAAGCATTTTTTTGTAGAGACCTACAGTACTTTTTTCAGCTTGCATAATTTCATCATTTGAACCCCCAATTACAATGAAAGTATCGCTTTTTGGGAAAGATTTTGTTAAACCCTTGGCATCCTTTATAACTTCTGCCATTATTGCATTTGACTTCCAAATTGTACAAATGTTGTAGTCATTATTGGGCCACATAGATGTCAGATGTGATCTGATGTTTCTCCCATGGCTATCTGCTACAATCAGAAGTTTCTTTTTATTTTCTTGTTCATTTTTTATCATTTTTGGCAGCGTTGAAGATGGTTTAATAAGTTTGTTGCAGCTATGTGTGATATAGCGATCGTCGGCGTTAAAAGGGTTAAAGCAAAGATAAGATAGTTATCTATTGCTGCATAGAGCGATAATTTATCTAACTGAATATGAGAAATTTCCACCCAGTTCTGGGAACCGAGCCTTAGGTATTGGACGGGTCGCAGGTGGCGGATAGCGAACGCTGGAACGAATGATGGACAGCTGCGAATAAGGGGCAACCCGAATAAGCAGTCCCAGACCAAGGCGGCAGCACCTAGAGGGCGTGGGGGGTGATCCGTGGCGGGATCACACTCCTAAGTCCACAAGAGCCCGATGATAGTGCTGTGTCATGGCAAGGAAGTGCCGCCATCAAATAAGCACTGCCCGTACTGCCTTGTACGATAGGGTTTGGGTACTCAAAGGCTAGGAGAAGGTAACTCTGATATAAAATCGAGGTTAGGTTAGGATCTCAGAGCTGTAGTAGAAGCAGCTAACCTAGGAGAAGGCGACTCCAATAGCAAACCCCTGGTCCTCCAGGTTGGGGGTTGGGCGCTGGGCTGACAACCCGCCCTGTGAAACACAATTGTTACGCATCACCAACAAAAAGCCTTGGAAAATGAACGGAATAAAAGGATAATGACTTGGAAATGTCCAAAAATGTTACGATTTGGTACATGGAACGTAAGAAGCCTTGCAATACCTGGAGCTAGTGACATTCTGGCACAGGAGTTAGAAAGATACGACATGGATGTTGTAGCTTTACAAGAAACAAGGTGGCCTTTGGCAGGAAGGATTAACACTAAGAAATATCTTATCTACTATAGTGGCTGTGAGGATAATAGATATTATGGGGGAGTACGTTTTGCTGTAAATAAGAGAATTGCTGAATCTGTGATACATTTTGAAGCCAAAGACAATAGAGTGTGCAATATAAGATTAAGAGGAAAGTTTAAAAATATATCTCTAATCAACTTTTATGCACCCACAGAAGAAGCAGAAGAGGATGAAAAAGACCATTTTTATGAACTTCTAGAAGAACAGGTGGAAGGAAAAGTTACCAAGTTATGATATGTTAGTATATTAGAGAGATAGGACATCAGCAAACTTACCTTAAAAGACAAGTTCAGCAAACTTAAATTATGTCTACTTTGTGTTTGTGACTACTACTCTGATGTTAGTGAACTTGTCTTTTAAGGTAAGTTTGCTGATGTCCTATCTCTCTAATATACTAATTCCTGGCCTAGTGCCCTTTAACCTAACCTCAAGTTATGATATGAAAATTGTTTTAGGAGATGCAGATGCTAAAGTAGGTAGGGAAGACATTTGGAAACCAGCCATAGGAAAGGAGAGTTTACACCAGGACTCAAATGACAACGGGACTCGACTTGCAAGCTTTGCCCTAGCAAACAACTTCAAAATATCCAGCACAATGTTCCCAAGAAAAGATATCTATAAATATACCTGGACATCTCCAAACGGCGATACAAGAAACCAAATAGACCATGTTTAGTAGATCAACACCACAAAAGTAGCGTAATAGATGTAAGAAGTGTTAGGGGAGCAGAATGTGGGACGGATCACTCACTGGTTCTAGTCAAAATAGCCCAAAGAATAGCAATTCAGAAAAGAAAAGAAAAAAGTTGTAATGCAGATATAGACACAGGAAAACTAAAAGACAAACAAGTAACAAGTGAATTTAAGCTGAAACTGCAGAACAGGTTTGAAGTTCTACAAGACCTTCAAATAGAAGAGGAAGATTTAAATAAAAACTGGAACGGCTTTAAGGAAAATATAATCAAAATAGCAAGAGAAGTCTGTGGGAAAAAGAAAAGAACTAACAAAAAACCCTGGTTTGATGAGGAATGTGAACTAAAGGTAACAGAACAAAGGGAGAAGAAGAGGACCTGGATAAACAGCAATTCCATAGAGGATAAAGAACGATACAACGAGATAAACCGAGAAACAAGCAGGGTATTCAGAAAGAAGGTACATAAACAGCTTGATTGAAAAAGCAGAACAAGAACGCACAGCAAACAATGCAAGAGAATTTTATAAAAAAGTAAGGTTTTTCAAAAGAGGATTCACTACGAATCCATGTGGTGTGAAGAACAAAGAGGGAATTGTAGTAACTGAGACTCAGCAAGTTATAGAAAGATGGAGAGAATATTTTTGTGAGCCGTTAAATGTAGAAGGAGTGGACATCGCACCAGACGAGGATAACGAAGATATATACTATCATGTACAGCCAAAAGTAGAAACACCAACCAGAGAAGAAGTCGAAGCAGCAGTTAAAGCTTTAAAAAACAATAGAGCCCCTGGTAGGGATGAAATACCTGCAGAGCTTCTAAAGAAGGGAGGAGATATAGTTATAGACAAGCTATGGGAATTAATAAAAATAATCTGGGAAAGAGAAGAAATACCAAATGACTGGAGAGAAGCAATAGTTGTTCCCATACACAAGAAAGGAGAGAAAGAAGAGTGTAGTAATTTTAGAGGCATCTCACTCCTTAGCATACCTTATAAAGTTTTATCTAAGATAGTATTAAGTCGTATTGAAGAGTATACATGTGAATTAATCCTAGAGAATCAGGCAGGTTTTATGAAAGGCAGGTCCACAACGAATCAAATATTTATTCTTAAAGAAATTATATCGAAGTACTGGGAGTTTAATAAAGAATTTTTTGTAATATTTATTGCTCTCCAAAAAGCATATGATAGTTTAAATAGAGAGAGACTGTGGAAAAAGATGGAAAAGTTTGGGATTCCAATAAAGCTGATAAATCTTGCTAGAACATGTATGACGGACTCCACAGACTCAGTACGAGTAAATGGAAGAGTTTCGGAACTCTTCAAAATCAATGCAGGTGTAAGACAGGGTGATGGACTCTCCCCAATCCTCTTCAACCTAGCGATAGAAGGAGCTCTCCAAAAAGTAGCAAAAATAGATGAAGAAATAACAATTGGCTCCAAAATTAACGTACTGGCATTTGCAGACGATGTAGTAATTTTTGCAGAAAATTTAGAAGACGTACGGCAGCTAACAAAATTATTCATGGAAGAAACAGAACAATTAGGTCTAAAAGTAAATGATGAAAAAACCAAATATATGCAATTTGCCAGAAATCCAATTAACATAAATCAAGACACTCTCCAAGTAGAAGGCCATGAATTTGAAAAGGTAGATTCTTTTAAGTATTTAGGCGTTGTAATATCTAGAGAAAACAAAGACGAAATAGAAATACAAAATAGGCTAAATCTTGCAAACAGATGTTTCTATGCATGCAACAAACTTATGTCTTCAAAATTACTGTCACAAACAACCAAAATTCGAATACATAAAACAATCATCAGTCCAGTATTGCTCTATGGAGCTGAAACATGGAAACTCAATAAAAAGGAAGAAAGGAAACTAATTGTCTTTGAAAATAAGATCCTCAGAAAAATTTATGGGCCAATTTTTGAAGAAGGAGAGTGGAGGAGGAGACATAACAGGGAGTTGAGAGAACTTTACAGGGACCCGGATGTAGTTTGTGAATTTAAATGCAGAAAGATTAGATGGGCTGTACATGTTTTAAGAAGAGAGGAGAATCATAATTTGAAACAAGTTATAATGAGGAATCCCGAAGGAAGAAGACCAAGAGGAAGACCACGGCAAAAGTGGTGGAAACAAGTGAAGGGAGACCTGGAGCGATTGGGAGTGACCGAGGAAGACGCGGAAGATAGAGACAGATGGAGGGGCTTTGTTGGTGCGGCCAAATATCTTCTTAGATATGTGTGGCCATGGGAGTAAGTAAGTAAGAGTAAGTAAGAATATGAGAAAATAAAATTTCATAAAAAATAAGTAACAAATTATTATAATAATATTCTTAGACTATTTTACGTAAACCTACTGCCAAAAGGGTTTTAATAAATTTTTCTTATTTTTATCTTAGTTAAATAGCTTAGCTATTTTTATAACGCAGTCGTTTGTTACGATTGTTAACAAACAACAACATAATCAGCAGCAGAGATTTGATACTGTTAAATAAATAGCCGTATAACTGAGAAGAATTAGTAATATGACATTAAATTCTTTGAGTGGCTGTATTTTGTGAATGGATCATCCTTTTGACCTCAGATTTGCACTTTTGTATTGTACAAACAAAGACCTTTAAAATGAGGTATAACTCGAGGTAGGCTTACATTTAAAATTTTTAAAACTTCCTTCATGGGCCATCACCTGACTATGCAAAAAACAAGTAAAATATGTCTAAATGTTTGGTATAGCACATGTACATAACTGCAAAGTTTCATTACATTTCTTTCAATGGTTTTGAAATTAATAAATATATTCCAGACTGTTGCCTAACCTTGTATAAAAAATATCTGTCCTACAGATACAAAGTTGATGTGGTTTTCAGTACATGTTTCAGAGTTAAAACTCCATCTTCAGGACATTAATTAAATTGGCTTCAATGAAAGGTTCACTGGAAATAGACATCAAATAAAATAAATAATATTTTAGACATTTGATTAACAATATCGAAATTAACACATTGGTAGGTAGTGTACCGGGTCTTTTGACCGGTACATGTTTGGTTACGTTTCGTAGTGGTTTGCCAGGCTGCCTGAGTTCACTTGTGCACTGTCGACTAGTTTACTTTCGAGGCCATTGGCTTGGACTCTGGTCGTTCTGTGATTCCAGCTCTCGGTCTGTCAGGTTAGCCTGTCGCTTGACCTGTCTTCTTCAGCCTACCGTACCTTCAACGATGACCCGCTAAAGGCTCTTATAGGTAAGGGTTCAATTTTGTTATTTCAAATACCTAATCACCCTTTTGGTGAAAATATTTTGTTTAAATAATAATAATCAGGCTTATTTGTTATTTTCAGTATGTTGTTAGATTGTTTGTGTCCTTTGTCTAGATGATTGTCAATCTAGGTTCGAGCCATGTGCTCAATGTTAATTTTTACCATTCATTTCTTTATTATATTTTGTTTTATGTTCAATGTTAGTTATATATCATTTTTATTGAGCCTTTTGCAGTTGGAGTTACCGTTTTCCTAAATTTCTTTTCTTTGACAATAACCTATTCTACCTGTTTAATTTGATATTCATTTGTAGCATATTGCTTTTCGGTGCCAATAGCCCAGATTTTCAGTTTTTCATTTTCTCTTCCATATTAGTTATTCTTTTATAATTTGTTCATTATGTAATTTAGTTTAAATCTAATTTTCTAACAAAATCTTTATAACCTAAAATTAATCTTTCTATTGTCTTGTTTGCTCCAATCATGTTCTTATTTGTCTTTTCCTGTTTTGTTTTGCAGTTTAATGCACCTTTATATTTATTAGTTTGCTATATGTATTTTTTGTTTTGGCTGTATTTTTTTAATGTTCTGTGGTTTGGCCTTTCAGTACAGGGTCCTTGAACCCTCAGCCTGCTGTCTGGACGAAGTTCTGCCCCTGGCCTGGGGACCATGTGATTGAGCCAATTTTTGCCCCGGCTGCCCTCTCTACATATTTGGGTGGGGTTCTTTTGTCCTCAGGTCAGTGCGTTCCCGGGGGCTGAGCTGGGGGTGGTCATTTATTTTAAAATTAAAAAAGAAGATATTCTCTACTAGGCCACGACCTACAAAAAAAATAAATAAAACTGATCAGTCTAAATTATGGAAAACAGTCATGGGACTTATATATATATATTTATTTTAAAAAAACTTATGTTAATAATTATTGTTATTAACCTTAAATTAGTTTATTTTATTTCTATTTTTTTTTATTTTTAAATATTCACCAAAAGGGGATTATTTGATGTTTCTACTTTTTTAATTCGGAGATGCCCAGGGATTTCGGCTGACTCCCTGGCCTCGGTGGAATCATGGGATGTGGCCTAAATTGCCAGTAATTTGTTTTGTTCAAAATTTTCTCTAAGTAATGTGTTTCTAGTAAATCTGCAGATAGGCATATCTGTTATGTAATTTTTGGTTTTTGTAGCTTTTTTTTTTTTTTTTTTTTTTTTTTTTTTTTTATAGTTTATTATTCTTGTTTATTTTTGTGTACTTTGTGGTTTTTGGAGTGTAATTTGATATCGTGGCCTTCTGCCGGATTTTCGCTCAGCTGCCGAGTTGTGATTTAACCCTCCGATTGCCACCCGTGATCCCATCGCCTGTCTAGTATTGAGCCATCCCCCAGTACGACACCACTTCCAGTTTTGGTGGGGGATGGGTCTCAGTAGGCTTATCGACCATGATCTATATCTCTATTCACCTGAAGAAAATGCCAGTGGTACTAAAAATTTTTGATTATGCGATTCTTTTGTGTATATGTTAGTACTCCTCTTGTGTTAGTGAACTTGTCTTATAAGGTAAGTTTGCTGATGTCCTATCTCTCCAATATACTAATTCCTGGCCTAGTGCCCTTAAAACTAACCTAAAACCCTAATAAGGCACTTTTGGGAATTTATAAAAGTTGTCTAGGATTAATAAACATTGAGTGACAAGACATACAAATCAAAGAGTATTATGACTACAAGTATTTTTATACAATCAATACTGGAAAATTTACATAGTAATTCAATTTTACTGGTAACCTTAATACAATTATTTTTACTTCTTAATTTCCTTTTATGATTGCTCCAGGTTAATTACTAAGACAATTTAATTGTAACTGTACAAAATAATTTTATTGCTGTTATAAATAAAGCATAAAGTTGAAAAGTGAACATGTCGGTGGCTAGAAGGCGCAGGAATGGTCGAAGAGGTGATGATGAAGGAAAGAGAGCAGAGACTATTCAATTTCATCTTCTGAACCGTAGACAACAGGGAGGTGAGACCGAGGTTTTTGTGAATAGCGCAAACCAAGGCTGTCAGCCACTTCTTCTATTAACTGTAATGCCTAAAAGACATATTTTAAAAGTTAGTAAGCTTACATTAGTTTTGTACAAGAATAGCATCTAAAACACAATAAATGAATTAAAATTAAATAAAAAGAATCTATTTATTCCTCAGCTATAAAATACGATAGGTTTCCACTACAATATCCATAACATAAAGGTATAGCGCTACATATGTGCTGTAAATTAAGGCACGTTTATTTCCCAATCCCTTCACTGTGCTTCACATTATATCTCCCACTGTGCGTAATAGGCACAACCTTTTCTGCGCAATGTTATTTGTAGTAACCTTCTCACCAGTATTCAAAGTCAGTAACCCAGCTAAATAGTGAATTGTAACTAAAACTATCTTGTTTTTAGCAAATATTAAAACAATAACACAACATTAATGTACATGAATAATATCAAAGAAATAGAACGTTAAAGACGCAAAAACCTTTAAGAGAAAGCTGCATGTCATTGAACCAGTATGTTAGATACTGGTGAATATGTGAAAAAGATCGATTCAGAATTAAGTGGGAACAAGCACTGAAAGTGATCACAAAATTTACATACTAGTAAATTACAATTTAACCCTTAGAGCGCCATTTATACAATACCTATTTTCCATTAAGTGCTAATTTATTGTAAAAAATTCAAAATTAAATTTTTTAGCTAATTTTCTTTTATTGTTCCGTACAGGAGAATAAAAGATATGATAACATTTTGAAACTTTGATTAGCTTACTTTACCTTTTTTTCTTATATATGAATACGTAAATAAGCAAACTTTTACTTGAAAGTAAGCCTCAGGCATAGATCACTTATACAGTATGAATCAATACAAAATATGTATAAATGAGTACATATACTTGTACATAAACTGATAAAGACAGAGTCTGCACATAACACATACAATTAAAAAATAAGTAAATATATATAGCACTTGAATCCTATATATTTAGTACCTTCCACAAAATCAAAATCGGCCGATTTTTTATATTGATATTTAAAACTAATAAATTACTAACATATATTAAACTAAAGTAATGATAAAACAACTAAATACACAGTTTCAAAGAGGTAAGGCGGCAGATAATGAGTATATAATCTTCCTTATATACTCTTGTGGCGTTGGGTGGCACAGCGGAAATGTACAATGCCAGACAAAAACCAGTCTCGTAGTGATTGACAAGCCAACAAAAGCTAGCGAGTCGCACAATGTGTCTCTCATGAGTCACCGTCCATAACCCAAATGCAATAGCGGATTAAATTAGAAACATTATTATGAAAATATTATTTTTGTAATTATTACGTGTATATGTGCTTACAGTGTTTAGAGCAACGTCAATATATGTGTGTATATGCGCTTACGGCGTGATAAGGGTTAAGTTAACTATAAAAGTGCAGACCGCCTCTTATACTCATAACTTATAACTTTTTTAACTTAGATTACATTGAAGTTTGAGTGGTTATCATCCTCGCACGGATCACTTAATCTTGGAAGTCTGACCCTGAAATGGGAGTATAAAATAACAGAAAAAATAAAAATACAAAAAAACTTTAATTTAATTTTATAAATTAAATTACTTACATATAATTTAACGAACTAATTCTTTTAACCCTTCGCACGCCTCTTCGCCCTTCACAAACGAATATAAACACAGCCTCTACTTTGCCTCAAATGCGGTAAACGAACATATCCGAAATGAAATATTTCTGTCGATTGTGTAAATAAATGATTGTTTCTAAACTTCCGCTAGAGTGCAGTATCAACTTAGACATATCTTTGGCCAACTATCTAAGCCTATCAAAAACGTAAACCATCTATGAATGAAAAGGGGCGGAGAAGCCAATTAGGGTGCGCATGGGTGTGGCTCCGTCTCCTGCCTTTGCACACGCACAAGACGAAAATATTCTCTGTCTGTCGCTCCACTCAAACACATTGTTTTTAACACTTATCGTTCTTTTTCTCTGTTTTCTAGTTTTCAATTATTTTGTTGAAGTTATTTTTCCATCATAAATGAAAGATATTGTTACAAGTTTCAACTAAAATAGTGAACATTTTTTATATGTGTACTTTTCACTATAATTGTACATCTAAAATAAAATAGCGTTAAAAGTTATAATTTTAACTTTAAATATAAATTTATATATTTTTTATGTACCTTTATGTTTATACAAAAATTAAATTCATACTTCATCAAAATTATTATTTTTAAATAATTATGTGTTCTTTAAAATAGGGTAAAATAATTTAAGTGCGTGAAGGGTTAAATAACCTAACAAAATCTTTAAAATTAAACAACGGTTCATTAAGTGGGGGGGGGAGAGGTAAATATTCCTCAACTCTCCCACTGTTCACTATGTGTTTCAAAGTTCTGGCATCAACTACCTCCAGATCAAGGGTACCGCTATGGGTACACGCATGACCCCTTCCTATGCCAACCTGTTCATGGGGAAATTGGAGAAGACTTTCCTTCAAAAACAACCCCTCTGCTGGCTCCGTTTCATCAATGATATTTTCATGATCTGGACTGACTCCGAAACCAGTCTTGAAACCTTTCTTGAAGGCCTACAAAACTTTTCATCTCTGAAATTCACCTGGCAATCCTCTTCTGAACGCATAGTCTTCCTTGATGTTAAAATTGGATTGGAGGATGGTGTCCTTCAAACTGATATTCACATCAAACCTACCAATAAACAACAATGCCTTCACTATACCAGCTGTCACCCCAACAACACTAAACGCTCCCTACCATATAGCCTAGCCACTCGTGCCAAACATATCATTTCCTCTCCCAGAAACCTAAATAAATACAATAACCAACTTGTCAGTGCATTCCAAAAGAGAGGTTACCCTACCAACCTTATTAAAAATCAAATCCGTTAGCCTAGTCCCAAAACCAACCCCAAACCAGAAGTAGTTCCCAGTGCTTACCCCTTGTCACTAATTACCACCATGGTCTACAGAAACTCAATCAAATCCTGAAAGATGGCTTCAACATCTTAAAAGCTTCCCCCACACCAAAGATCTCCTTGAAAAACCTCCTTCTGTGACTTTCAGACAAAACAAAAACCTCCGCCAAATCCTGATCCATCCTAAGTTACCTGATCCCAACATCCTGACTTGTCCTAAAGACCAGTAACCACCCGGTTCTAATCCTTGTAAAAAGAAATCTTGCAAAACCTGCCCTATTCATCTCCCAGCCACATCTTTTATACCTCCTTAACCTACAAGATACCTGGAAACCACTCCTGTGATTCCACCAATTTAATTTATCAGCTCCAGTGCCAGCACTGTCCTGCCCAATATATCGGCTTTACCAGTGAAACCCTTCGAAAACACATGAATGGCCATAGACATAATTGCAAAGTCCAAAATCCTGAAAAACCTGTATCTGCCCATACTCTTCTCCATAACCAAAATTTTGATCAGTGTTACACCACTAAAGTAATCAGATCCCTTTCTTCCCATGCCAATAGTTCCCAACTCCGAAGGATGGAATTAGCACACCGATGTATAACAAAATCCCATGACCCACCTAACCTGAACATAAGCTCTTCCCCTCAACCCCTTCCCCATCAGCAAATTTCATATATATACCAACTGAAAAAAACTGCATCAATACCTGACTCTCTCTCTCTCTCTCTCTCTCTCTCTCTCTCTCTCTCTCTCTCTCTCTCTCTCTCTCTCTCTCTCTCTCTCTCTCTCTCTCTCTCTCTCTCTCTCTCTCTCTCTCTCTCTCTCTCTCTCTCTCTCTCTCTCTCTCTCTCTCTCTCTCTCTCTCTCTCTCTCTCTCTCTCTCTCTCTCTCTCTCTCTCTCTCTCTCTCTCTCTCTCTCTCTCTCTCTCTCTCTCTCTCTCTCTCTCTCTCTCTCTCTCTCTCTCTCTCTCTCTCTCTCTCTCTCTCTCTCTCTCTCTCTCTCTCTCTCTCTCTCTCTCTCTCTCTCTCTCTCTCTCTCTCTCTCTCTCTCTCTCTCTCTCTCTCTCTCTCTCTCTCTCTCTCTCTCTCTCTCTCTCTCTCTCTCTCTCTCTCTCTCTCTCTCTCTCTCTCTCTCTCTCTCTCTCTCTCCTCTCTCTCTCTCTCTCTCTCTCTCTCTCTCTCTCTCTCTCTCTCTCTCTCTCTCTCTCTCTCTCTCTCTCTCTCTCTCTCTCTCTCTCTCTCTCTCTCTCTCTCTCTCTCTCTCTCTCTCTCTCTCTCTCTCTCTCTCTCTCTCTCTCTCTCTCTCTCTCTCTCTCTCTCTCTCTCTCTCTCTCTCTCTCTCTCTCTCTCTCTCTCTCTCTCTCTCTCTCTCTCTCTCTCTCTCTCTCTCTCTCTCTCTCTCTCTCTCTCTCTCTCTCTCTCTCTCTCTCTCTCTCTCTCTCTCTCTCTCTCTCTCTCTCTCTCTCTCTCTCTCTCTCTCTCTCTCTCTCTCTCTCTCTCTCTCTCTCTCTCTCTCTCTCTCTCTCTCTCTCTCTCTCTCTCTCTCTCTCTCTCTCTCTCTCTCTCTCTCTCTCTCTCTCTCTCTCTCTCTCTCTCTCTCTCTCTCTCTCTCTCTCTCTCTCCTCTCTCTCTCTCTCTCTCTCTCTCTCTCTCTCTCTCTCTCTCTCTCTCTCTCTCTCTCTCTCTCTCTCTCTCTCTCTCTCTCTCTCTCTCTCTCTCTCTCTCTCTCTCTCTCTCTCTCTCTCTCTCTCTCTCTCTCTCTCTCTCTCTCTCTCTCTCTCTCTCTCTCTCTCTCTCTCTCTCTCTCTCTCTCTCTCTCTCTCTCTCTCTCTCTCTCTCTCTCTCTCTCTCTCTCTCTCTCTCTCTCTCTCTCTCTCTCTCTCTCTCTCTCTCTCTCTCTCTCTCTCTCTCTCTCTCTCTCTCTCTCTCTCTCTCTCTCTCTCTCTCTCTCTCTCTCTCTCTCTCTCTCTCTCTCTCTCTCTCTCTCTCTCTCTCTCTCTCTCTCTCTCTCTCTCTCTCTCTCTCTCTCTCTCTCTCTCTCTCTCTCTCTCTCTCTCTCTCTCTCTCTCTCTCTCTCTCTCTCTCTCTCTCTCTCTCTCTCTCTCTCTCTCTCTCTCTCTCTCTCTCTCTCTCTCTCTCTCTCTCTCTCTCTCTCTCTCTCTCTCTCTCTCTCTCTCTCTCTCTCTCTCTCTCTCTCTCTCTCTCTCTCTCTCTCTCTCTCTCTCTCTCTCTCTCTCTCTCTCTCTCTCTCTCTCTCTCTCTCTCTCTCTCTCTCTCTCTCTCTCTCTCTCTCTCTCTCTCTCTCTCTCTCTCTCTCTCTCTCTCTCTCTCTCTCTCTCTCTCTCTCTCTCTCTCTCTCTCTCTCTCTCTCTCTCTCTCTCTCTCTCTCTCTCTCTCTCTCTCTCTCTCTCTCTCTCTCTCTCTCTCTCTCTCTCTCTCTCTCTCTCTCTCTCTCTCTCTCTCTCTCTCTCTCTCTCTCTCTCTCTCTCTCTCTCTCTCTCTCTCTCTCTCTCTCTCTCTCTCTCTCTCTCTCTCTCTCTCTCTCTCTCTCTCTCTCTCTCTCTCTCTCTCTCTCTCTCTCTCTCTCTCTCTCTCCCCCCCAACACTCTCCCTCTCCCCCCTCTCTCTCTATACCTCTCTCTCTCCCCTCTCTCTCCCCCTCTCCCCCCCCCTCTCTCTCTACCTCTCTCTCCCCCCCCCTCTCTCTCTACCTCTCTCTCTACCTCTACCTCTCTCTCTACATCTACCTCTCTCTCTACATCTACCTCTCTCTCTACATCTACCTCTCTCTCTACATCTACCTCTCTCTCTACATCTACCTCTCTCTCTACATCTACATCTACCTCTACCTCTCTCTCTACCTCTACCTCTACCTACCTCCCTCCCTCCCTCCCTCCTATTGTTTATGTAGAACAGTCTACATAAACAATAAAAAAAACACTATAATAAAAAAATCTAAATATGTACACCTGAAGAAATTTTCATTTTAGTCAGAAGAACTGGTACTGGATGTCCTCCTCTTTCTGCCTCCTTTCCTGGGTCTCCAAATAGTGTTCTAGCTTGTGATAACAACCCTTGTGAATGCCAGAATTGCAGCCAAGTCACCAAAATGTTGACCTTCCTCTCTTCTTTGTGGGGCCACATACTACATGTTTGTTCCAGTTTTTTGTGGCAACTTTTCAAGATAGTGATTTCCAATAGCACCATGTTCTCCAGCAGGTCCAGGTTCAGGATTGGCTAGGTTCCTAACTATGTATACCAGAAAATTATACCTAGATATAGGCTTGTCTGTATTTAGCCGGTAAAAAGTGTAGGCGTTGAAGTGTGTTATGTCCACAAAGTTGAAATAAACCTTTTTCCAATATCTGGATGTTTTTCAGTTGCATGAGTTGTGATATCAGCCTTATCACTGACATCTGCACCCTCCCCCCCCCCATATATTGGTTGTATTTGTCTATAAGATGGGGTTTTATACCTTCAAGACCTTTTTTTCTTCTGACCATTCGGTCCTCGGCATGACAAGCTGTTGTAATCGCAAAGACTGGCTTTCGTTTCACTTTCTGTTTGTAACCAACTAAAAGCACCTCATTCTGCCTAAAATAAATTGTTTCCCTCTCTCCAAGCCTAGCTTTTTTTACTATTCTGGACAGGTTTTTTGAGTTCTTATTTATAGTGCCAGTTATATAAGTATTTCTTTCCAAAAGGCATTTAGTAAGAAATAATAAAAAAAAATTAGCAGTACTACAACTAAAAGGACTGTAGTATAGTACTGGTCAGTGAATAAGTGATAGTTTTTATCAAGTAATCTACTTTTTTCTAGGACCTCAAAAATTACTTTTTCTGTGAAAGGGCCATCTGTGTTAGAAAGGTAACCTTTTCTAGAGTATAACTCAATGTGGTACACATAACTAGTGGAGCTATCACAAGATTCAAACTTTTTGATGCCAAATTGTTTAAGTTTTTTATTAGGCATACATTGTATAAAGGGGCATCTGTTCTTCATCTCAATAGATATACAGATGTTCTGAGAAGGGGTGAAATACATTTTGAAAGATGTATTCAAGAGGTCTAGCATGTATCTAACTTTTACCCAAGGATCGTAATTAGGTTACCCCTTTGGTACATTTGGACGGGAAGTTAGATGAAAATAAGAATTAATCAATAAAAACCTGTTTGATGTCATTATTTTGGAGAAGAAAGGTACAGTTTGAGTAAAATCAGCGTCCCAATAGGTTGTCATAATTTGCTTTCCAAAAATGCCCATAATTATAATTACAGAAAAATATTTTTTCATTTCAGTTATGGTAGTGTTTACCCATTTTTTAAAATGTGAAAATCTTTTCAATGAACCTTCAATAACCCTATCCTGCAATATCTTATTAGCATGGCATTAATTTCCCTGATTACACAATTCCAGAATGCAGCAGTAAAAAATAAATAAAGATAGTGAATTGGTTCACTGTTTCTGGGAGGGCAGTTGTTTACTCCACAGTTTCTAACCAGGAACTGTAGGCCTACGTCTTTCTCTCGTTCTGGGGGGTAAACCAGAGAAAGGTAAACCAGGATCTATTTGAGGTAAATTAGGGACTACATTAGGTCTAATAGGGCTTGAATTACCTTGTTGATTAGGTTCATCTACATCATTTGTGTCAAGTTCATCATAATTAGGTTCGAACTCTTCCCCACTACCGGATGAGTAATCTATTAAATCTACATCTTCAGGAAAATCTACGGCATCAGTGTTACTTCCACATTCACTCACATCATCTGTGTGAGTGAATGTGTGTGTGTGTTTGAGAAAATGTTACAAAACATACACAAAAGGGACACTTTTACGGTCTTCATTATGTCCATTTAGAGGTTTAATTAATTATACTCACATATGACGATATAATTAACATTAATTTGAAGTCAGATTACAACAAACGCACATATTTGTAAATTTTTAGTAATAATTTACTACATTTACCTTTGAAATTATAAAACATTAAAAATCTATACTAAGCCAAGTTTACTAATTTTTACTTGGAAAAAATTACACATACACGTACAGTGGCAGTGACCCACCCGCCCGTCCATACACGTACAGTGGTATTGACATCTTGTAATGATTCTTCCTTACGTGTAGAAGGGTTGGACTCGACTATGAATCTTACATTCTGCATGGCTTATGGCCTCAATTACATAGGCCATACAGTGATATTGACCCACCCGCCCACCCATACACAAACACGTACAGTGATATTGACTCACCCGCCCACCCATACACAAACACGTACAGTGATACTGACTCACCCGCTCACCCATACACAAACACATACAGTGATATTGACCCACCCGCCCAACCATACACAAACACGTACAGTGATATTGACCCACCCGCTCACCCATACACAAACACGTACAGTGATATTGACTCACCCGCCCACCC
Organism: Stictocephala bisonia; assembly: GCA_035578905.1. Lineage (NCBI taxonomy): Eukaryota > Metazoa > Arthropoda > Insecta > Hemiptera > Membracidae > Stictocephala > Stictocephala bisonia. The sequence continues at coordinate 115,684 of JAQJVL010000023.1, forward strand.
ATACATAAACACGTACAGTGATATTGAAATCTTCTACTAACAACTCCCTGATAACAAATTATCATCCATTTTCACTAACACTAACAACCTCAGATCAACACAACATACTGTCAACTGCGGGACAGACAACTGCTGTAAAAGCGCCAGCTGTTCCAGTTTTCAACGATCCTTTGTTACCAAAGATAAGCAAATATCATCTACACTCAGACATTGGGAGATGCATAGAGAAATGACAAACAAAACGAGACCAAATATGTATATATACAATCGTTATTAATGGCTGCATGGCAAATATCTGAAATGTTACGCAGTTGTCGTTTTTGCGACAACTAACATTCATAATAAGCGTAATGGTGTCACATAACCGACAACTAACAACGGGAGGGTAAAATATCCACTCTGACATTATTTGACAACCCATGATTGATGGGCAGTGACCAACACTTCATTCATTGGGCAGCTCTAAGCCCATTCCATGACTCTCCCAATTTTAATATCAGATAGACAATGCTCAAATGCAACCATTGGCAAAATATAAAACATAAATGCATTACTTTAAATATATGCTATCTTTTGCAACTTAAGTAACAATAATTTTTGTTGCACAACCAGCCTCTCGTTAAGTCAAGCTGAAGGCACAAATATTCTCACACTCTTCTGTTGTATGGCTTTTAATGTATTTATTGGACTTACGTTTCTAATATGGAACAATATACTTACTCTAGAATCTAAATTTTCCGGCGACTATAGAATTTATATTATACTTACTCTATCTAATTGTTCTTTGGTATGGGCGGCTGAAAGACAGATTCGTATCCTGCCTTCCATTAGGGGAGTGGCAGGAAAACCAACCCCTACTACAGCCAACTGCTTCTCTTTCAGGGTCCTTACTACTGCCCTGAAGGCAATAGCAAAATAGGCATGTAAAAAAGAGCAGTTTATTTGCAAAAACATGTAAATCATCTTCATAGAGAAAGAAACTATTCTTAACACATTCAGTGCTACATTGCTGTAAAGTCGTTTACGCCGTCTGACTGCTAGTGGCTGCTTGGCCATCTAGTCGGCCATATTGCCTCACTCACAGTATTAAATCAGTCTTTGACCAGCTTTTGCCAGGTTGCTTGCTGGTAGGTCCTGCAGGTCTACAGTATCCTACGAGTAGGATGTGGTTTTAAGTTTCCAGTTACAGTTATTTTTACAGTTTCTATTACGGTTTTAAATTTGTTGTTGTTGAGAAATTAGGAATAAAACTAAGAAAAAAAAAGATGTAGAGTGTACTGCAAAAAATAAAAAGACTATTTATGTTCAACAAACGCTCTGATCAACCTGAATTGTGTTCTGGAACATGTTTTAAAAATATATCTGAGATTAGACTAATTGAGAAAAATTTTTAGAAACTGACCTGATAATAGTAGCTTTTAATCTTTTGCATGTGTTTTACTGAATTCCTTCTAGTAATAAATAGTTTAATACAAAATAGAGTGGTTCCAAAAATCTTGCACATTAATTTTTTGGCTAAGTTGTTTGCCAGGGGTTGATAACCGACTAGACGGTCATACATAAAAATTATTTTGGGCTTTCTACATAAACAGACTAATTCTAACAGCCATAAATTGACACTACACAATTACAAATAAGTTTTTAGAAAAAAATTTGTTTAGCCATTATTATAATTTTTTAATTTATATAAGCAGTCACACATTGTGAACATGAAAATACGACCCTAGCACTGAATGTGTAAAAAGTATATTGAATAATAGTTTGATAAAGGTACATATCAGTACATAGTAAAGTTCACAAATATGTAGTGACTCATAAAATTCCTAATTTTTTTAAATTTATATTAAATACTGAATACGCAAACATGTTGCTAATCTGATACAAAATATAAGAGGTTCACACGACCAAAAGTCTCATAAAGCAGCTGACAATGTCTATAATACAACATATTTTACTAGCCATCTTTAATACTTAGTAACTTGAGAGTTATATTTAAATTTACATTGACTGCATTTTCATCATAACACAGTTCAAATGAGAACTTTGATTATACATGTTACCCCTTCACTACCTTGGGGAGAAAACGTTTCTACTTTACTAATCTGTAAAATAACAATACTAAATAACAATATTTCCATATTATACTGAAAATGTAAAGTCTTTATTATGATAATCATAAATTATTGCATCTAAGATGCCGCTTATTTTTTTAATGAACTTTAGATAGTAAAACTGTTGTCATACCCAATTTTTGAGAACATATAAACAAGAACTGGGATGACAGGGGAGTTTTCATTTCCGTAGACAATGAGGCCCATCTGGTGCAATCTCCGACGTACATATCTAGTGTTACGGGATAGTTGAGCGATCCTCCTTACTCCTGCAGTCAAACAACATGTCTACACTTACTATAACTTGTTACAAATAGACGTAAACTTATCTTAACTTCCACATGACTTCTAATTTAAACGACGTTTCACTACCTCAATTTATCAAGTAAAATTATGAGACAATCTTGGGACTGGAACTGGTAAAATAAATCCTTCACAAATATTTAACTAAACCACAACATGCAGTCTGAAATAAGAAAAAAACCATGTCTCTTTTCATATCCTTTTCCGAAACCTATATGCTGCTGACTATTGTGGGTTTGTAAAATATTACGGAGTGCCACTATCTAACACTCAAAATAATATTATGATACATACTGCATAAACAACAAATTTCACTCAAGCTACAACCTTGTATGACATTTTATGTCTTCAACGATCAATTGATAACACTAAAATTGGAGCTGCTTCTGCAGAGCAGAGGTTATAATCCTGGTTTCAATTTTAAAAGGTATCTTTTGTTCTTTAGTCAACATTTTGTATTTGAAATAATGATTTCAACTATTTATTTTCCAATATAAATATAGGAATGGTAATAAATTTATGAGTTGAAATTTGTCTAGTGACAGTAAATTATTAGGGAATTTTTTTAAAAAATTAATGTTTTCAATGTTTTTTAGTAGGTTTGTGCAAAGCACGTTAATGTGATGATAGGCAGTAATAGATATTTCTGCTTCACCTTAGGGCAAATTATAAAATAATAGATGTGGTGGGTATAGGCCAAACGGATAAGAGTAAGTTGCAAACATGTCAATGAGGTATTTAGGAGGCAGTTTTTGAGACAGGATATTTAGAAAACCTAAAATTAGAAGAACAGTATAGGTAGAATCACTGCTAGAAAAATTTATAAAGATAGTATGAAACAGTTTGGATGTGTGAAGAGCGTAGGGATTTATAGGGTGACAAGAAATATTTGTACAAAGGAAAATGGAAGTGAGGAGACTAAGAAGAAGGTTAATGACACTGAGTAGAAGAACATTTGGGATGTGTTAAAGAGAAGAATGATGTAAAACACTAATAACAGAATATTTTTCGTTGAAGGAAAAAAATGTGGAAGCAGTTAATTAAAACTGCTGCCATCATAGATTACATTATAAGAATGAGTGTTCAATGAAAACAATTTTGTTAAATTAAATAGTTGAATTGTGAACTTGGAGAGAAACATTAAAGCTTACATGTACAATTCTAAATTCAAAAATTAAATTCTGATTTCAGATCAATCAATAGTTCTCATTTTAAAAATCTATCAAATAACAGTTATGCAAACATTTCTGTAATAACACATGACAATAATGTCATGTCCAATATAGGTGATCATACTAAAGGATAAGTATAAAAAAAAGAAAAAATATGTTCAGTTATTATATAAACTAATTACAGAGAGGAACAGTGAGAACTTGATCTAGGAATACTATTAATATAAAATATTGGGAATTTTAAAACAAAATTCTTGATAAACGAAATAGAACAAAGAAAATAATTTGCAAAATCTGAGTGCAAAAAGCAACTCAGACCAATGTTTGGTAAATAAATAAGCAATAAACACAATTTTACAATTTGGGAAGTCAAATTTAGTATTTATTGGGAAATTAACATTGGATTAATTAAATTAAATGATTCGTTAACTAACACAAATTTCAAAGATTCACTGTTTCAGCTTATCGTTACTTAAAACCATAATGCAATAACATTTATAACTGATTCAGAGCTACTCCCATTATTGTTTATAGTATAATGTGCTTATTTAACTAATATGTTGTTTGTTTGTTAATAATCCTTGTTTGTTAACTGACCTTGAAAGGAGGGAAAGCTGATCAATATTTAGTAGGAGTGTGCGAGTGGAAATTTTAAGACTTGAATCGAGTCGAGTTTTTAGGCATAATTTTGAGTTCGTTTTTTTCAAGTAGAGTATTTAACCCTTAATTTTCAAAAATGAAAACACTGAAATGAAGTAAGCAACACACTAACACTACTTATTTAGTTTGCTTAATAATTAATAAAGTTTGAATCACCTCAAATACATAATCTCGAAGCGTCTTTATTGGTGTAGTAGGCCATATGTTTAAGTGATTTGACGTTCAAATCACGGTTGGAGCGAAAAGAGCGGAATCACTGTTTGAAATCACAAGTCTTACAAGTGAGCAGGAACGGTTATCACTGTTCACTTTAAAGAAAAGGTAATCCCATCACTAACTATGAAGGAAATTTAAGACTCTTGCATGTTACAGCTAAATTATCGATAACAGAACAAACTTTGAGTGGTAACTCTGTAATGTCAAGCAAAGCCGCAACGACCGTAACTCATTATCGTAACGTAACATACGGCATTACTTCAACTTCATAACCTTTGGTAACTTGGAACGTTATCTAGACCAGCCGTAACGAGGTTTCGAGCCGTTAAGTAACGTCAGGCCATAACAGAATAACTGTCAGGAACTTCAACGCGTCGAGAGTAACAGGTTACAAAAATAACAGATTATTATAACGTGTCACCAGAACATAATAGAATTACATAACAGGTTATCGAAAAAGTAACTGTAATTGCCATCTCTAGTATAAACGTCAACAAAAACTCAAAACAAAATGGATAACAAATCGTATCCACGGCTAGCAGTACATTATATATTGGGACTCATCGAATCAGCGATATGTACTCGTAGTAGCTACATTAATCATTATTTTATTAGTAACGGTGCCAGAACGAAACTGTTCCTGGCATTCTATCTCAAATTATTATAGCTTTTCAATTTCAATAGTTTACGTTCCATGCGTTGATTCTGTTACAGATTGAACGCGATTTAATTAAACCTGTCCGAAATTGTCAGTCTTAGAATAGTTTTAGTCATGAACTTTTAAAGGGTGGACCTGAAATAAATGCAACTGTTCATTTCTAATGTTGGTAAAAGTTATGTAACGAAGTTTTGAAACGGTTTAATAACGTTGAGATTAGTTATCACGTTTTTTATGAATAACTAGTGACAGCTATTTGGAACAGCTTAATTGGAAGTGCCTTCTTTATAAATAACAGGAATACTTTTTGCTGTAATCGCCATGATCGAGAGTTTGTGACTGGTGATTACGAATCACGAATCTGAATACTTCGCAAAAACATCTCCGGTTACGAATATGATATTTTGATCATATTTTAAATACAGTTGCCTACATAAAATTCTTATCTTTATAATCTATTATACAAATGGGACTTTTGTGTTGATTATAGCATTTTACCTCAAAGATATGGCAAAACTCGACTCGATTTTTTAAAATCTTGAGTCGAGTTCGAGTTTTTAAAAATCTCGAATTTCGATCTACTTGTATACCCCTAATATTTAGTTTGTTCAGATTTTAAAAAAATCTAGAGGATTTTTACTAATTTTGACAAGTTTAGTTTGACAGACAAGTTACTGAAAGGTGCCAAACTGTTCTAAACAAGCCTTGCCTACAAAACACTTTTGTTTATTATAAATCTTTAATTTCATATATAAAAAGAATATACACAAGATAATTATATAAATTTTTGTCAACTTGATTTTGGTATTTTTTAGAAGAAAAAAAAGTCTGTCAAGTCTTGAACTGTTAGTTTTTTTTTTTTTTAATATGACTTTTTTAGTCAACTTGATGCTGCAAGATCATTGTAAATCAATTAACCATGTAAACAAAATATAACCTGCAGCAGTTTTGAAAGTACACAAACAACAATGAAATATTTATGATCGTTAATATCATGCAGCCAATAAATCCTCAGATAGGTGGTATGTACAACACACATGAGCAGCTGAGGTCCAAAGGCTTAAAGAAGACATGTTCATACCATCACTGGTGCCGTCTTCCCCCATGATTATCCGCATGCTAGTAATAATCTGCTGCGCAACAGGCGGTGACATGGAAGATGCGTAGCAAGCGGCATGACTATAGACTCGCAAGTAGTCAACAAGCTTCTATAAACAAAAATTGTGTCATTTACTAATGAATAAAAGTAACTAAACTAACACCAGGAATACATGCACAACTACTAAAATGCAGACCATTACTAATGTTGCATACGTTTTTATAACTTGCAATCCTTATAGGTGGTATAACAAAATTTTATAAACTATTCCAAGGTAGCCAAAATGTACGTAATTAGTTACTGAGTACGAATTATTAATAAATTTATTAATATAATAAAATGTCTTATTGGGAATAGTTTGTAAAAAGTAGACAAATTTGTAATAGTAAATTTTTATATATTTTTGACATACAAGTAAAAAAAATCCCTTCAGTCTACAGGGTTGCAAGCACATTGTACCATTATTAGGAGTGTCAGTTTCCCCATTCATCAATAGTAGAACAACCTGTCTCAGCTGTAGCTTTGTCAAAAATGAACAATATTAGGGATTAGCTCTGTCCAGCGCGGGAGTTTTTGACTACACACTTGTGTACTACGTTTTTATTTCGCTTGCCATTTGTTTATTATTGCAGATACAATTTTATAAAACTATTGATATGTAAAAATAATGAAATTGTAAATTGAAGGGCAGTAGTTACATTGTGCTTTGTTGTATAGATACAGTTGAGTCCCAGTAATCATTATTATTCATTATTCATCTCTAAGACGCCGATCGTAGAGATATGGGCGAATATGAGGAGTGAATGAGTGTAGATGAAGGAGTGTAGTCATTGTTACTATCTGAGTTCGACTTAGCTCAGAAAGGACTATTTATTAATAGCCCAATAGCCAGGGCAACTATGGACCTACAGCTTCACGTGGAAACCGAACCACGTACTGTTGGTCTGATTTTCAGCTACATGACAAGTCTGACACTCAGTTCTCTTCCCTACACAACATCTGAACCTTGACTACCATTCAACACGGACACTCCAGACTTCTATAGTAGTATCTACGTTGATGACAAACCATTGAGCGGACGCCGTGTCGATATTAAGAGAACCGAGCATGGAACCTGTCGCCTACAATCTCCCAAACACTTTGTTCCCACGTAGCTGGGCAACAGCACTGCGCCACCAGTGTTGTTTGATCTCGCACTACGCTACGTAGAGCAACACCCCACTGCAACCCCTGTGGATACGATGTTTTTCAGACGCCGGTGTAATTTAGCTTCATGGGAGAGATATTCTTCTTTGAAACAAAGAAACGTACCAGATTTTTTCAAACGAATGTAATACTGTATTTGAAATAATATTTTCTTGTCATTTTCAGAAATAAAAAGTAATGGCTTTTTTATTCTTACCAATTTTGGTTTCGGATTAAGCAGATTTTCATATTACCAAAGTTCGGATTAGCAGAACCCTACTGTAGTTTGTTATAGTACCTCAAAGTTGAGTTACATGCCCTGCGTTAATACGGTTAACTCAATAACTAGTGAATTCTGGTAATTTCAGTTTTTTGGCTGCCGTTTACTGACTATGCCGAATATACAGTGTTTGGTAGAAAAGTTGAGAACTCGTATTTAAAGATATTATTTGGTGACTGTTTGTAGTTATAACACATTTTCAAATATTTTGCAATTTTATACTAATCAACAGTGTGAGAAACATAATTTATATTTGACAGCTAAGTCAGCTGTCTTATACAGCTGTTTAGCTCAAAATGTATCTATGTAGCACTTGTAATCATATAATTAGTTTGTTAATAATTCAGTAGTAAGGAAAGGAAAGCAGCATACCTGATAAACTTGGTAAACTGGTATACTGCAGTAGTGGCCCCAAAATATTTCTCTATCCAATTATTTGTGACATGATTGTGCCTGTCTACAGTATATCAGTCTACCGAAGTTTATCAGGTATGCTGCTTTCCTTTCCTTTCATTACTACTGACATCCTTGGCCTAATGACCTAAATTTAAACTGTTTGTTAAGAAATTGTGACTGTTTTATTGTTTTATCTTTTAATATATGTTTTAATATAATTTTAAATTGGTACTCACACATAGAAACATTTAGAGAACATTATAACTATTACCAACCAACCCTGACACACATTAAAAAAATAATTTTTTTAATGGTTAGGGCAGTATTTATGTAATAAAACAAACATTTCTGATTTCAGCATAACACTTTACAGATCTGTCATATGAGTTTTTGTTGATATAACTTACAACAAAAAAGAGAGCATTTCAAAAATGTTTAGAAAATAACATTAGTTCTGTTTTTTCTCAAATGAATAAATAATAGGGTAAACTCTTGAGTTTAAATCAAATCAAATCAAATATACTTTATTGCCGTGAAACAAATACAATATGCAATGGCTTGCGTCATAAATTAGATCTAAAATTAAAGTTAAATTAAAATAGTCTTATTCTAACCATTTTTAATAGATTCATCCACAGAATAAAAACACTTATCAACTAAAAAAGTCTTAAGTCTTTTTTTAAAAGTAATGAAGTCCGTTTCTGTTTTAAGGAATTCAGGAAGGGCGTTGAATAAGATTACGGCGTTATAGTAGGTGTGGTTTTTAAAGAAAGAAGTGGTATGGTAAGGAATGTTAAGTTTATGTTTATTTCTCAGGTTGTATTTTGACTGTGGAACAAGGGACTGAAAAAAACTATGGTTCTGTTTAAAAAAAAGTAAGGTGTGAAAAATGTATATGCTAGGAAAAGTTAAAACTTTAAAGTTCTGAAAAATATTTTTGCACGACTCTCTTTGACGAATTCCAGCAACAATTCGCAATGCCCTCTTTTGTAAAACAAATATGCGTTTGGTTAATGATCTTTCTGACCCCCAGATTGTTACTGCATACGACAAGTACGGCAATATTAAAGAATAATATGTAGTAAGAAGGACTGCACTGTTTGTAAACTGCGAGAGTGTACGAAGCACAAAAATTCCAGAACACACTTTCCGAGCTACATTATTTATGTGGGAATAGAAATTCAAATTTCTGTCCACAGATAAACCCAAGAACTTCACCGAGTGTTGAGAAAATACCTCAACATCACCGACCCAAACACTAAGATCATCATCCCGCTTTCCTGTGATTGAGAAGTCCAGTAAATTAGTTTTATCAGTGTTTATGACTAAACCATTTTCCTGAAACCATTGGACAATCCTATTAGAGTTCACAAAAGTGTTGACCTCCAATGAATTACGACAATGGTTATCCATTATAATTGACGTGACGTCAGCAAATAGACACAAATGAGCATCAGGAACACAACTCCTCAGGTCATTTATATATAGAATAAATAAAAGGGGCCCAAGTATGGAGCCCTGGGGAACTCCTGCCATAACCGTTTGCACATCAGAACGACAAAGCTTCAAAGTGACACCGTCCACATAAAACATCTCGACAACTTGTTTGCGATCCCTTAAATAAGACGAAAACCATTGCTTTGCCACACCACGTACTCCAATCCTATCCAGTTTTCCCAGTAGAATTTCGTGCGGAACCATATCAAATGCCTTTCGCAGATCAAAAAAGACACCCGAAGCATCCATACCTCTATCTAAGGCACATACTACTTTATTTAAAAGCGTGAACATTGCCCTGATGGTGGAGCCTCCCTTGACAAAACCAAACTGGTTGTTAAACAAGATATTATGTTGACTTATGAAAGACCACAATCTATTAAGAACTGCCTTCTCAAAAACCTTTTTGAGAAAGTCGATGTGATAGATATCGGTCTAAAATTGTCAAGGTTATCAACTTCGCCTTTTTTGTGCAATGGCTTTACAATGGACAGTTTTAAAGTACTGGGGAACACTCCACTTTGAAAAGAATAAGTTAATGAGATGTTCAAGTGGTCCGGCGAAAATGTCACAACATGATTTAAGCAGCTTGGATGATATTTTATCACAACCCGAAGATGTTTTAGGTTTTAGAGACATGATGATATCTGTAACTTCCATTATAGGGACTGGCTTAAAAAATAATGAAAATTTGCTATGGGCAGCCCGAAAATGAAAGGGAAAACTCCTGGTAGAAACAGGGACATTTTGGGTAACATTTATAAAGAAGTCATTAAAGCTATCCGACACTAGTTTTGGATCACTAATAACAAGACCGTTTTCATCCTTGATACTTTGCGGGATATGGCATGAATATTTTTTCTTGCCTCTATTTTCGTTGATTATACCCCACACAGTCTTGACCTTATTAGAAGAGTTATGTATTTCATCAAAAATTTTTGATGACTTGGCGATCCTAATACTAGACTTATATTGCCGCTTTAATGATAAAAAATGCTGTCTCATCACATGGGAAGAATCCAAATCTTTTGTCCAATAATACCACTGTTTAACCTCCTCTCGAAGCTTCTGCTGATCAGCACTCAAAATCACTCTGCTTCGTGGACATTTCTCACGGATTCTTATTTTCTTCTCAGGAAAAGCTTGTTCGAAACAAAAGGATATAGAAGATTGAAAAAAATGCATTTTATCATCCATAGTAACTCCCTCATAGACATCAGACCACGTTTCACGTCCTAATAGATGTTTGAAGATACGGACCTTGTCATCAGAAAAGGATCGCCTATATAAATATTTAGGACGTTTAGCATCACTAGGCGTTGATAGCTTTACAATTGCCACCTGTGCGTGATGATCACACAGTGCAGTAATTAAAACTGAGCAAGTGAAAACATCATCGGGAAGGTCAGTGTAGACATGATCTATTAAGGACTTGGAGTTTTTAAATTCTCGGGTATACGACATTATCTTATTTCTCAAATCATGAGAAGCCATCATACATATTAAGTTATCAACTTTAATATCAGCAACGGAGAGATTGACATTAAAATCCCCAACAACGATTGTTCTAACCTCTGGTCTTATGATTTTCCCAAGACAATCCGATAGACGACTGTAAAAAAGCTCATGCTCCGCTATTGAGGATGAAAATGGTTGCAGTTTATAAGCAGTGACTATCAGGTACGTTTGGTTGTTATCAAGATGGAACCTAGCAGCAGCAAGCTCACACTTACCCTCCAGACAAAATTGTGAAACATCTACTATTTGGGATTTCATTGAAGGTTTACTGAAAATACAGACGCCTCCCTTTTGAAGTGAACTACGGCAGTAGGCTGTGATGGCCTGATACCCATGTAAAGATATAACTTCAAATTCGAAATCTCTTAAATGATGCTCAGATAGACACACGATGTCCGGATCCTCCGAGTCAATGAACATTTGAAACGTATCGAGTTTACCAGAGAGACCCTGCACATTGTGGTGAACCATCTTTAGCTTGCCAGATAAAATATGGTTAGCTACGGAGTTCCCTGAGGTGTTAGTACTTCTAAAAAACTACTTTCTGCCTGTTGAAACGCAGTGGGAGATTCAGATGGAAATATTCCGCTTAAAACCGACTCCTTTATAACAGGAATACTGTCCATGCTTCTAGAGGTTGATGTGAAAGTTTCACACATGAGTTTACTATTAAGGACGGCTGAAAAAACATCTGAAAACAGTTTCCCAAGCTGATGACTACCTCTTCGATTTAGATGGCGTCCATCCCTAGCAAGATGCTGTCTTTTGATCCAACAATTTGCTTCAACAAACATAACACCGAAATTATTGCACATGAATTCTACTTGTTCATTAAAATCAAAGAGAGCCTTATATGTTAAATCAGATCTAACTAATATGCTGTTTACAAAGACACTAGCATTAGGAAAATGAGTTTTAGTTGTGTACAAAAGGTCGGCCAGGTCATGTAGGGCCTCGCGATTTCCATAGCCACCATTATAGCCCGCTCGTCCCTTGTACCACCTTTTAAGATTATTAGTTCCAACATGGAAATATATTACTGAAATGTTACTACTAGTGTGTTTCAATAGTTTCATTTTAATGTCTTTTATTTTACCACCTGGGCACATTTCTACCATAGCTCCTCTCCTAAAACTTAATTCGCTAGCATATCGAATAATTGAGTCTCCTATCAACAAAACATTTCCATTATTTAGTTTAGAAAAATTACACTCATTCTCCATAACAACATCATCAGTCATGCAATTAAGAGTAGTAATACCGTTATTTATCTCACTAGAACTAGAAACATTTAAGTGATTTCTTTCAGTCTGAGGTTGAGTTTTGACATTACTCTTAAACTTAGGCCTATTTTGTTTAGCTTTTAAACTAGTTTTACCATTAGATTTTACATTTTGCTTTTCCCAAGTTCCAGATACATTTTTTACATAGCACATCTGAGCATCTTGAGGTTCTTCCAAGCTTAAACCTAGATATATATTACTACATTCAATGGCCGGTACTTGATTCTATCTTTGATTTTGTTTTAACCGACTTCGTAGGTTTTGTTTTTACTAGTTTCCAGTTTTCATGAGAAGATTTCGTAATAATGAGAGGGCTCATTTTTTTACAATTACCACCCTTAGAGCTGTCAAATTGATGACTTGCAGATTCTATATTTACAGTGCACTCAGAAACTACAGTATTATTTACAGAGTTTACAGAAACGGAATTTGGGCCACCTTCAAACCACTCCATAAATGGCGTTTGCACCTGAGGACAACAAAAATAGTTAAATATTAACTTTGCGTGAACAATGACATTGATACCACACTTGTATCCATTGTTTTGCTGATAAAAGCTTACAGAGATAACGTTATCACCAGATATGCCTAAATTAGTAGCTGTAGTTAGAGCAGGAACTTTGTTGAAATTTAATATTGAATCAAGATGATAAGCTTTGTGACTAGTTTTATCAATAAACATAAGAGACCAATGGGAACCACTAACCCCACTAGTTACATCCATGCTATCATTGACAGCTACAAACACATATTTACATAACTGATAAGCCGTAGATTTCAAAACATGTGATATTATCTCATTGTTTCCGACTTTAATTGAGTGGGAAACAGTGGGACTAAGGAATAAGGATTGACCCAAGTCATTTGCAGTAGACTGAATAGATTCAAAATAATCGTGAATTACATTATTATCAAGCCACTTATCAGTTGACATTTGCTTTAGATTAATAATCTCCTGCTTGGCTAAGTCAAACATAATATTAATATTCTGTATTACTTTATTTTTATTCTCACACTCAACTCTAAGGTTACTTATGTTAGTGATCATATCACCTAGCTTAAGTTTAAAAGAGTCATTTTCAGCTTTAAGAGATGAGATATGCAGGTCACGTTGCCGCAGTGTTACTTGCAGTGACTCGATACGCTCGTTTAGTGAGAAGATTTCAGAAGTTGACTGGTCCTGAATTTTAAAAGACATGTTCATCTCCTCCTGTCTAATGTCTTTCTCTAAGGTGAATCTTGACTCTAAAACTTTATTGTCACATCTTAAAGTTTGAAGCTCGTTTTCCTTATTTATATATTCCTCGTTCAAAACGTCAATATAACGAAGCAAATCGGCAATGTGTGCGGATAATGCCTCAAAGTCAACACAGGGATAATTAGCAGTAAGTTTATTTAATTCACTCGTCAGATTGAGTACAAGGCCTTCTTGTTTATCGTTAAGATGTGATGAGCTTTCATAAATGATTTCATTCATGGTATCACTACTATTTGCAACTCTGTTCTGTATTTGATTAAAATGTATACATAGTGAAGCTGAATTAAAAATATATTTACACAGTTAAATTCTATGTAAAAGTCCAATTAAGTTTTGCCTTCAGTGATTGAAGTGTGTAATATGGGTTGCAGTGTATCTATATTGCATCGGCCTGATACCAGGCGTTCCAATAGTACAGAACTACAGAGTCTACAGTACCGACTTCTAGTACTGATAATATTCCATAGATGGCGTTTACCTGCACTCCAGAGAATTGGCAATCAGGGCCAGATAGGGATATCTTGGTTTGGCGATTGGCAAATATGTGGCTTATTGCGCATGCGCCAACTATGATAACGGTGACGTGACCTTGCTCCACTTTCGTTATCACAGGCCTATTCCAGGAATTAGGTTTATTAAATCTAATCTAGACTCACTCATTCCGGCGATTGGCCTACAATAGTACGCTCACTTTTGAAGGTAAAGGGTCCCTAGTCACTTTAGATTGGCGTATATAACCAGATAATTAGTTAAACTGCACGAATTAAACATATTTTTAAAGCACGAAAATGTACTTGATATTTACGTAGGACCAGGCCTACCAACCTCCTTTGTGTTCCAAACAGTTCCTTTGTGTACTATGTACGCATTTGTTTTAGATAATACTAAACAGAATGATGTATTCATTTATTAAACAAACAAAAGTATAGTATTTCAATGTTGATTTGAAGCTTATTTCTTCTTAAAACACATGGTTGTGCAGTGTTACTACTGCCAATTGTTGTGTTAAGTTGAACTGTTCCAATCATAGTCATCACCTATATAACAGCTTCATTCTCTCAGGTATGTTAACAAGCCATCTATTCTTGATATAGTTGACTTTTTTCTAGATGTCACATCAATTCATTTTTAAAACAAATTGAAACATTTTTTAATAGTTCCAACCATCTCCTCCAATGACTTTCCAACAATTCATTAACAAGCCACTCTATTTATATATATATATATATATATATATATATATATTTATATATATATATATATATGAATAAATGAATAAATGAATAAATGATTTATTTCCAAAAAAAAAACTACATATTATATTGTACATCTGAAATTAAAAGGAAATAAAATGGCCACTGCTTCCAGTAATGTGGCCATAGGTTAAAATAAAAACAGTACAAAAAATCAAATATACTATGTGAGTCAAGCTCTTAAATATTAACTTAAAAACAGATTACGACCGCTACTGTTAGCATCTGCTATATTATACTAAAATACAACAAGAACATAATGTAATGTTACGCATTAAAAACTAAAGAAATCATATTAAATAACAAATATGAAATAAGAGAACAAATTCAAGCAAGATTGTGTGGAAGGGGCAAAAAACACATATATTATTAGATTAAACTGAAATTCAGAAAAGAAATATCATGTTGGGTCAAAAGCCAATTGAAAACAAGTCTGCAGAATGTGTTTAGAAGTGGAGTTTGTTTTATATCATTAGGCAAGCAATTAAAATATTTTGGACCCAAATACATAAAGGAATGTTTAAAAATTGATGTTCTTACTCTGGGTAATTTATATAATCCACTCACCACAGCCCTTGTGTTATAGGAAGGATTGATATTGCCTCTATTTCCACTCCTGACATAAAACAGTCTAAGGACTTTATAAATAAAAAGGTACTGAATGGGGAGAATATTTAAGGTAATGTACAAAGGAAAAGAGCTTTCTCGCTTATTCTTTCTCAATATTATTCGTAAAAAGTAATTTTGTGTTGCTCTCAGTTTGTCAATTAAGCCCCTATAAGTACCACCCCAACATACAAGCCCATACTGCAATCGAGATTGAATAATCGCAAAATAAAGAGTACACAACAATTGCTTATCACAAAAATTTCTTAAATAATAAAACTTTCTAATTGAGGATCTAAGTTTTAAATGCAAAACGTCAATGTGCTTGTCAAATGTTAATTTTTCATCAAGAGTGATTCCCAGATATTTAAAAGATTTAACTTGTTTTAAAGGTTGACAGTTGCAGATATGTAAGTTGCAAGTTAAGGAATGATAAACTATTGGAAAAGGAAAGTTAAAACCAACAAAATCGAAATTAACAAATTGAGATTTGACACTGTTCACTTGCATTTTATTTTTAGAACACCATTGGCGTAATAGCAAAAGATCACGATTAATAGAATCACCCAACAAAAGAATGTTTATATCTGAATAAAATAACGCAATATCATCAGCAAAAGCACTCACACAACCTTGAAAAGGAAGTTCTAATAGGTCATTTATAAAAATGAGAAACAAGGTTGCAGATAGGACAGAACCCTGTGGCACGCCAGCTTCAATTATAATAGGGTCACTAAGTGAACTATTTATTTTCACTTGCTGTTTCCTTCCCACAAGAAAGCTCTTAAACCATTCAAGTGCCTGACCTCTAATTCCATAGTTTTCTAGCTTGCACAACAGGGTGCAGTGGTCAACAAGATCAAACGCTTTTTTAAAATCAATAAAAAGACCAGTTGACTTTAATTTTTTGTTGAAATTATTATAAATTCGTTCTGTTACTGTTAATAAAGCGTCTTCTGTAGATTTTCCTTTAGTAAAACCATATTGATTAGCATTAAAGAAATTTAAATTGTTTAAGTACTTTAATAGTCTAGTTAACATTAGCTTCTCAAACAATTTAGAAAAAACTGATAATAAAGTAATTGGCCTCAGATTGTCCAATTTATAAGAATTTGCTTTTTTCAAAATTGGTACAACGATACCCCTTTTCAAAATTTCAGGGAAAATTCCATCATAAAAGCTCTTATTAATTATGAAAACTAATACCGGTGCAATTTCATTAATTATATGTTTCAGAAGAATGACATTTATTCGATCAAAACCAGTAGACTTTTTATTTTTTAAAGATTTTACAACTAATTTTATTTCGTCAACAGACGTAGGTGACAGAAACAGTGAATTAGGGAAAGAACGTAAAGGAGGAAGCAATTGGCCACCGACTGACACTGACCTTGGTCGTTCAGACTGAACAGCTATAAGATGTTTGTTGATAAGCTGGGCAATGTCAAATGGTTCTGTGACAATAGACTGGTTATCTAGTTGAATGTGGCTAATACTGTTGCCCCTTCCACTTCCAGTCAACTCGTTTATAACTTTCCATTGTTGAGAAATATCTCCTTTACAACTTTCAAACTTACCCGAATAATACAGATTTTTAGTTACATCAATTTCAAGTTTTAAATTTAAACAATATCTATTGAAAAAGTTTAAGAAATTAACATCATAAGGCCTTCTTTTCGATATTTTGTACAGTTTTTTCTTACGATTAATTTTATTCAGAATGTGCTTAGTAATCCAAGGACTTCTAGACTTAGATTTGTTCCATTTCCTATTACTTAAAACAGCTTTTTTACTTTTATCTAAGGCTTTATTCAATATGTCATAAAATAATAAAAAACAGTCGTTAACATTTATTGCACTATAGATAATATCCCAATTTGTTTCACTTAAATTGACTTTAGCTAATTCGTAATCGACAACAAATTTATCCTGCTCAACAGGAGAATCAGAATTTATGTTATTGCATGGACAAAACTTTAGACCCAGAAAACAATGATCAGTAATACCCTCATCGAACACTGCACTTTCAAAAAGCTGTAAACATCTACTCTTTATAAAAATATGGTCAATACATGTTTTTGAACAGTTAGTTATTCTAGTTGGTGCATTAATAAATGATACAAAGCCGTAATTATTAAGTAAATTAATATAGTTGTTTGAAACATTATTACTTTGTAATATGTTAATATTGACATCTCCAACAATTAAAATATTATTTTTTATGTTAATAAGTAATTCATCTAGTTCAGTTATAAATATGTTTTGGGAAATGCTTTGCAGTCTATATATACAAATCAACGAAATATAATAGTGGTTAATTTTAATACTTAATAATAAACTGTCGGCGGAAGTCATATTTTGAGTGAAGCTTACTTCATTACAATTTATTGACTTTAGCACGTAACAAATGACTCCACCAGCTCTATAAGTATTATTACAAGCTGAAAATACATTATAATCGGGAATATTGAACAAGGTAACTTCATCATTTGTAATCCAGGTTTCAGTTAAAATGATAAAATGAACTCGATACTTAATATTATGTAATTCTAATAATAGACTATTGAAATTTTTCCTCATACTTCTTATGTTTGTATACAGAAAATTATATGTAAGCCCTTTACTATTGACAGGGGGAACAAAAAAATCTTTTAATGTTGTTTCAGAAAGATAAATAGAACCATTTGGCATTTACTAGATAAGATATTTACTTCAGTTTATCAAGATCTGTCAGATTATTAATTCTAATATATTTTTCCCCCTGTCGCTTTCTAGCAAAGAAGTTACCTTCACGACACCATGCATGATCATATCCTACCTCTCTGCATCTGGATTTCAACTTAGCAAGGAAGATCTTATTTTCCGGTGACAAGTGTTCGTTTACATAGACATTCTGCTGGGGAAAGACGGAGTTGATGCTCTGGGCTGTCAGAGGTGTTCCCTTTCTTTCTCTGAATTTATTGAGCCAGGTGTCTCTCGACGTCCTCTTCAGAAACTGCACTATGAGAGCCGGTGACCTATCCTTCCTAAAAGATGGAACTCTATGGGCCGCTGTAATTTCATCAATCTTCACTTCGACCCCGAGGGCAGCTCCGACGTCTTGAACTATCTTGCTGACCTTTTCGTTCGGTGAGACCGGGACTCCACTTATCTCAATATTATTTCTTCTCGAGTATTGTTCCATGGAGCGGACTCTATCCTTCAGCGCCAAAACTTCACTTGATAGTTCCGTGTTCTTCGATCGCAGGTCCTCATTTTCTTTCTTCATCACCTCAAGATCATTTCTTAAGGCCCTAAGTATACCAGTCGATTCGTCCAGCTTATCAGAAACAAAACTGACCGCCTTAGATAACTCGTCAATTTCTGTTCTGAAAGGTCTTATTTCACTAAAGACATCTCGTTTTAATTCTTCAAGTATACGAACTAAAAAGTCTTTAGTGAGAGCAGTGCTACCTGAAGACTGGGAACCGCTGTGTCTTGAAGTTGAAGACCGGCAATCCTTGCACTTCCAGTCTTTGTATGACCGAGTTGTTTTCTTGCTGTCACAGTCACTGTTCCTAATGCACTGGGTATGGAAATCTCGCTCACAGCCTCCAACACACTTAATAGAAGGATTATTATCATCAGTAACACACGGTAAACTGCAGATGCCACAGTTGTAAGCCATTGCACTTAACTACATTAACACAAAAGTAATAAATTTAAAAAATAATTTCCGAATATCGAAGAAACAATCTAAATTGGCGTGGCGAAAAACAGGGGTAAGCGTGTCACAGAGCACACACGACAGGAGCGGCGTAGCGATAGTTGTTATCAGCTCGTTGACTCGAGCAAGACTGAAAATATATATATATATATATTTTAGTTCTATTTGTATTTGTTGAATATAAGGCCTTACCTTGGACCCAGCGATATATCCCCCGGCCGAGCCAAATGACTTGGTGAAAGTGCCCATCATTATGTCCACGTCCTTGGGGTCGCATCCAAAGTAGTCAACCACTCCCCTGCCTCTGTCCCCTAGTGCTCCGATACTGTGTGCTTCGTCAAGATACAAGTAAGCCTGGAACAGAACACTTCTTTCAATCTTTAAGTTCAACTTCTTATTGGCAGACAAAAATTTCAAACAACTACTTCATAAATCATAAGATTAAATTTAAATCACTACTTATATTTGCCTATTTTCTTACATAAAAAATGATGTGCAAAATGACCTTGAGGAGGTAATTATATCAAACACAAAAAAACCGTTAATTTTGGATACCACATACATTTTCTTTAGTTATTCATTAATTTTCTATCCAACCACCAAATGAAGATACCAGAGGCAAAGTTCTGTTCTCATGTTTGTTAAAATGATTTCTTCAAGTATGCTAGCTGGTATCATATCTCCTGTTGAATTATATCCTGAATTTGAACCATTCAGCTAAAACTGCTTAGCCACAAAAATCAATGCGAATGGTTTACTTCCATCAAATTATTTGTTACAAAACAGATTACACAATATGTCTGGCAGTGAACCTTATCTATCGTATGACATTAAGAGACATTAAGAGTTTATTAGTCATAAACAATACAAGAATGCATCGACATCGTCAAGTATAAGATATAAAATAGATATACATATATAACATACAAATTACAAATTCTAAGTTATTATAGTATAACAGTACAAGCATGTTATAAAAATTAAATAAATTTCAATTTACAATCAAAACAATTAATAATAACCTATTTATATATAATATTTCCAGTTGATTTCAAAAAATTCATCTATCTTATATAGGCATGCACAGTTTAAAATATGCTTAACTTTATTTTTAAAAGAAGGAAAGGACATATTTTTTATTTCTTTAGATATGGAATTATACAACTTAATTAACATATGAAAATTATTTTTTTGTGATGTGCTATAATGATACTGTTCAATCCTTAAACTATTTTTGTTTATAGTATTATAGCTATGGAAATGACTATTGGTTTTGAATATATCAATATTATTATGAACATGGCAAAGTACACTTAAAACATATAAGGACGGGAAAGTTAAGATTCCAAGTTGTTCAAAAAAAGATCTGCAATGAGCTCGGAAAGGTGAATTAGTTAACAATCTAACAATTCTTTTCTGCAATATTAGGATTTTGTATGCAAGGCAACTATTACCCCATAACATTATCCCATAACACAATATACTTTGAATTTGAGCATAATACACATGTAAAAGAACATCAGGCTTTACACAAGATTTAAGTCGCCTTAACATATATACATACATTTTAGACAATTTTTTAGTTACATAATCTACATGTGTACTCCAGTCCAGGTTAGATTCTAGCCAGATGCCCAAGAATTTTAATGAAAATTTATCTGAATCTCTGATCACAGAACTATTTTAAGCAAAATATACATCATTAATATTATCCATATTTAATAACAAATTATTAGCAGAGCACCAGTCTTTTAACAAGATTGAATTTTGGGATACAATTACATCAACTTCAGCCCTACTTTTGCAGGTCACCTTAAGGCCAAAATCATCAGCAAACAGGTACCCATCATTGTAGATGCTGTCTATTGTATATGTGAGATCATTGATATATATATATTGAAAAGTAAGGGCCCAAGGACTGAACCTTGTGGCACACCAAATTTGACCAGTCTACCTTTAGACAGTACACCGTTCTTATATACAAATTGAGATCGATTTTCCAAATAAGATATAATAATATTTACAGATTCTACATTTAGGCCATAAAAGGAAAGTTTATCTCCTAGTAATTCGTGTTCGACAGTATCAAAAGCCTTTGACATATCGTAAGACCTAAAACCTACACTTAAACTATTCTCTAAATCATTTACAACACCATTTACAAGCTTAGTTACTGCCTGGGTAGTATTTCTTTTTGGCCTAAATCCAAATTGTTTGTTACAAAGCATTTCATTCTTTTCAAAATGATCAGATTGTTCATGGATCAAGTACTCAAACAATTTTGACAAAACAGGGACAATAGATATGGGTATAAAATTATTTATGTCATTTTTACAACCTTTTTTAAACACCGGGATTACTTTCACATTCTTTAACTTACTAGGGAATACATTGTTTTTAATTATACATTCATTATAATTAAAAACAATGTATTCCTCACATCATCCTCTGATGTGCTCCTCTGGAACTAATAATGAATTCCATCACATCATCTAGTGATTTAAAACAACTGACCAAGGATGACTGTGTTGTCGTTCTGGGAGGCACAAATAATATAAATAAGACATCTACTGGTAATCCTAAAAAGTTCCTGCAATATTTTCAAGACTTCTTGGTAAAGCAACAACATTTATTTCGGCAAACAAACCTAATTCTCTGTACTATACCCTATAGGTATGATTTGGGTTCTGAGAGTCCGGAAAACATGTTGATTAAGGAAGCCAACGTAGCGATCAGGCATCTGTCCTTCAATCACTCCCATGTCAAGCTTCTTGACTTGTATATTTTAGAGAGATGCCATCAAACCAGACATGGCCTACATATTAATAAAAGTGGGAAACGGTTTGTATGTAAAGAAATCGTTAAGATTACTGAACAGTTATTTCAAGATCAAAACAACTCGTTAATTCTCATTACAGACCCAATAGCTACACAATGTAATCAGGGGGTCTCCACTCAACCACATAGAGATGAAACCCCTTTAGAACCTATTCAAATTCTTGAAGATGACATGCAGAATTATGTAACACGTTTTCAGGGTAGTAGTGATATTGCCTTTGGACACTGCATTTCAGCAGATTTCCAGGATCAAAGACACATGAGTAGAGGTGTAGCAGTAGTTTTTAGAAACAAATTCGGCAGACCAACTTCTTCAGATCTGGCCAGCAGCAATCTCTCACTTCAGCATAGTAAATATGGCGCAGCAGTGTACGGACTCATTACTAAGCCAACATACAACAGTAAACCATCTGATGAGGACTACAATGCAGCTTTTCAATCACTTATTTTAGATCTTAAACTTAAACAAATTAAAACACTTATTTGTTCCCCCATGGGATGCATGAGAGATGAGATTGCCCCTCAACTGTTTGCTAGGAATATTGTGCAGCTTCACCGCAGTACCAGTGCCTCAGTCAACATAGTCATACGGGATGAGAGGGCCACCAGAACGCTTCGAAATGGACTTAAGCATCATGAGTTTGTGGCTTTGATAAGGAGTTGTATCGCCCAAGAAATGAGCAAAAGAAGTTCCATAGTTCCAGTCCAGATGTCAAGCTTGGGAGAGCACCTACAACCAGCATCAGAGAGAGATGTCATACCAGTGACAGCTGCAGAGTTACCACTTGTGTCAGTTTTAACTGGAGATACTCCCAGTGAAATACAACGCTCCTGTAAAGCAAGAGTAATAGTAGAAGATAAAAAAAGTTCTGTTAAGGGGGGGTTATCCAAAGCCACAGAGGTCAATGATTTAAACTCCCAACCCATTGCCCTAAAGGAATCGACTTAAAAATACCTAAACATAAAGAAATTAATCTCTTTGATAACAATTCAGAAATATTATCTAATTATCTTAATTTTCTGTTTTTAAATGTCCAAGGTCTTGATAAAAAAACTGCTGTTTTGGAAAGTTTCCTGATTGGCTTACATGGTATTCAGTTTATATGTCTTACCGAGCACTGGCTGAAAAAAGATGAAATTGACGCTTCCAATCCGCAAGGCTTTTATTGTGCAGCCTCCTATAGTAGGTCTGAACACATAAGAGGAGGTTCTTTAATATTCGTACGCGATAATTTATGTGCAAAGGAATTTAATATATTTAATTTCTGCCAGGAATTTAACTTTGAAGCCTCAGCCATTATTGTTGAGGAAATTAAACTTATAGCTGTTTCTTTATACCACTCTCCCTCGGGTGATGTGTATGAGTTTATTAAGACACTTGACAACCTTCTTGAGTTTTTGGGCTCCTGGTACAGCTACACTATTATTGTAGGGGGTGATATTAACTCAAAATTTGATGTAAATACAAATAAAAAAACCGTAACTATCTTCAAAAATATATTGAGGCAGCATAATTTTTATTGTCTTAATAAGGCTGCGACAAGAGGCTATAACTGCCTCGACAACGTATTTATTAACAGTCCAGTCAATAAAACATCATGCAAAATTATTCCATTTCCTTATTCAGATCATGATGGTATTCTTCTAGGCTTTCACGCCAACAACAAGCAAACACCTAAAACGTCCACATTCTCTGCCAATAAATCTACATTCATTATTCCAAAATCGGTTTATAACGATATATCACTCCATTTACACTCTTACGACTGGGACCATTTGCTATCAGAGTACCGAGGCAAAGGAGCTACCTGTATTTTTCAACACCTTTTCTCTTTAATTTTAAATAACATCAACTTTTATAAAAAATTAAAGTTACTTAAGTCAAATAAACCTACTAAGCCGCGTCCTAACTGGTTTTCACCAGATCTACTAAAGATGAGAGACAGGCTGTTTTTTCTACATGGTGTGGCAAAAAGCACCAATAATAAGGCTGTCAAGCACAGCTTTGCTACCCTAAAAAAACAGTACAGAAAATCCATTAAGGAAGCAAAGATTTCTCAAAATATAAAATACATTGAGCGCAGCAAAAATAAATGTAAAGCTGCATGGAACGTTATCAGGAGCAATCAGGGAACATTAAAACAAGATGAAATATGTTTCACGCCTAATGAGTATAATGATTTCTGTATTGAGTCTGTCTTCGAATTAAAAAACAAAATGAATAATTTTAAATCTAATGTTGATAACTGTTGTGTCTTTCTAAATCGCTCTGACGTAACTCCAGTTGCCTTTAGTTGGACTGCCATTACAACAGATGACGTGCTTTCAGCTAGTAAACGCCTCAGTAATTCGGACAGCAGTGACATATACTGCATGTCAAATAATCTCATTAAATTCATTCTTCCAAGTTTTGTCAATCCCCTTACTTCCTGCATAAATCTATGTCTGAAGGAAGGAGTTTTTCCTGATCCACTAAAAATCTCTAGAGTGTGCCCAGTATATAAAAAAGGGCCAAAAGATAAGCTAGACAGCTATCGCCCGATATCAATTATTCCAATCTTATCCAAATTAATTGAAATTTTAGTTTTTGACCAGATTAATGAATTCTTTGAAACAAACAAATTTTTAAGCACATCACAATTCGGATTCAGGAAAGGCAAATCTACATCAAATGCAATTGACAGTCTTATTAGAACTATTATTCAAACGTTTGAAAATAAAAATCTTGCCCAGGCCACCTTCTGTGACCTGAGCAAAGCATTTGATTGTGTGAATCATAGCGACCTTTTCACAAAATTATCTTATTATGGTGTGAACGGGTTACCTCTAAATTTTTTCAAGTCATATCTTACAAATCGCAAACAAAAAACTTTTATAAATGGCCAATGGTCGGACTTGGACCCTTTTTATTTTTAATATGCATAAATGACCTCCCTCAATGTTTGTCTGCATCTTCTACTATATTATACGCTGACGACACAACATTTGTCAACATTGGTAAAGACATAGAAGAAATTAAATTACTATCTGAAAACACTATTATGAATGCATCCAAATGGTTCCAGGCCAATGGATTTCTTCTAAATAATGATAAGACAAAAAATATATTATTTAGCGTGAGATCAGGTTCAGTCAATTATAATTGCCTCAACAACTTCTCATCTAGTGTTAAGTTTTTGGGTGTTTTCATTGACCAGAATCTAAATTGGAATGAACATATAGAGCATATATCCAATAGGCTGTCAAGAGTAATTTACCTCTTAAGGCGTTTAACATCTTGTGTTACCATAAATTATGTAAAAATAGCATATTACGCTTATTTCCAATCTATTTTTAGATATGGTCTGATTTTCTGGGGGAATTCAAAACGGATTAAGGAAATATTAGTTATCCAAAAAAAAGCAATTAGAGTACTTTCAGAATCAAGTTTATTTGAACATTGCAAACCCCTTTTCCAGTATTTGAAAATTCCAACTATTATTAACTTATACCTATTCGATCTCATTTCCTATGTTTTTCAAAATCCTCATTTGCTACATTTTAATTACAAAAATCATTCTCACAACACCAGACAGAAACTGAACACATCAATACACTTTTCTAGATTGACAAAGTCTCTTGATAGCCATGTGGTATTGTGCTTGAAAGTATACAATTTCCTTTCCCATTTAGTTTTGAAGTACAGTCAAAAACAATTTTTAACTAAGTTTTACATATGGCTCCTGGAAAACCCCTTCTATTCTGTAGATGAATTTTTTACTCTGAACCACATTAACTTCTAACCTTTTATTACGTCATAAGACATTATTAAAATATATATTGTATTTTATTTATCTATTTTGTTTTTTAATGTTGAACAAATGTTTAAACTTAGTTTAGTTTAAAATTAAGATGATTTGACATTGTCCATAATTGTAAACAATTTGACGGCAAATAAATGAATTATTATTATTATTATTAAATAAATAGGCTAATAACTCACAAATAAATACTGCAGAGATTTTAATTATTGCAGAGTTTATACCAAAGATATCTATAAATTTACTGTTACTTAACATACTAATTTTAGAGTAGACTTCTTCCACACTCACAGGTCTAAATAAAAATTTAATTTTAGGTCCAGTAAACCTTTTGCAGTAGTAAGAACTAATGTTGTTACTAGGAGGAATATTCAAGCTAATTTTACTAATATTATCAACAAAGAAATCATTGAATTCATTTGAACCTATCTCATTGTCAGACATAAACTACCCTAGAGTTATTGTTTGCCAGGTTATTCACAATATTCCACATTTTCTTAGTTTTATTTGCAGACTCATTTATTTTACCTTCATAGTAATTCATTTTAGCCTTAGTAATACTTAGCCTATATAAGTTTTTGGTTTTCCTATATTTAGCTAACAGTTCCTTGTGTATGCTGCTATCAGAAAGGACAATTCTTGATAAGCTATAAAGTTTATCACACTCTTGTTTCAATTTGTGCAAGTCATTATTGTACCAATTGTTGTCACTTTTTGACGTTTTTGTCTTAACATTAACAAGAGGAAAGGCACCATTGATAGCCCACATAAGTTTATCAAAAAATACATTAAATTTACCTTCAGCAGTACCTTGTGAGTAAACCTCTAACCAATTTAGCTCCCCCAATAATCTCCTGTATACATAGATATTTACATCATTTATTACTCTAGTTACATTTTTAATGACAGGTTTCCTATTTTGTATGGAGCTTGCTGGTGAGTCAATTGTCAATTTGAATAAAATGGCAAAATGGTCAGAAACCCTAGTTTGAATAATATCTGAGGACCATTTACTCATATGAATATCTGTAACAATATTATCTAAACAATAACCTACTGTATATATACCAGGCCTAGTGATGTCATTGACAGTTAGGCTAATGTTAAAACAGTTAAATAAGTTAAGTAAATCAATTTCAAATTTGTCATTAGTGTTAAATTTTACATTAAAGTCTCCACACACAATCAAACTAAAATTAGGTTTACTGACTGTACAAAGAATATTATACAGGGTGTCCCGTAAGTAACCAGCCAAACTTCTGGAGGTCATTTCTTGGGTTAAAACAAACAAAAAATGTCATGTGTACAAATCGTCTATCTCGCTCCATTATCCGTCTATCTGTCTGTATATGTTTTTTACTAAAAACTTAATATCTCAAAAGTTATTTAAGATAAAACCATGAAAATTGGTATGAATGTTGATCTTAATAGTGTGCATGTAATATGTAAATTTAATTTTTGTACAATAATCTTTTTCAAAATGGTGGCCATTTTAAATTTTTAAAGCCAAATATCTTAATAACCTTAAATTTTACTAAAAACCTGTAAATTACAAAAAAGTTTAAGATTTTATTTCTACACATGATTGTATAAAAAGTTTTAAGATTGAACAACTACTAACTGAGAAATTGTAATTTTTATCAAATAAAAATATACTTGATATTAATAAAATTGGAAACTTTAGTAAAGTGACATTTATTTACTAAAAATTATATTAGTGCTAAATAGAGTTTTACAGCTGATTTGGACATTGTAAATACAGTAGAACGTCGATTTACCGAACGTCAGTCATCCGAAACGTCAGTTAACCGAACCAAACCTGAAAAAAATATTTTTTTTTTATACGCAAAATACACGTTGACAATTTATATTCCAACACTTATATTTAATATTTTTAACTTTTCAATAAACGTACCGTACTACAGTAACTGTATTCAGTACATATAGTGCATATTTTATTACGAAAAAGAAATTAGGTATTAGCGCACAGCCCGCGCGGCGTACCGCTTCTGCCAGACTCGGTGCCTGCGCCGTAACATCAGGCCTTCCAGGAAACGACGAAAATAAACAACGGGCGCGCCGTGCACCGGCCACTGTCTAGTCTGAGCTTCGCTGTCAAGCGTTTGCACTAATTGACATTGAATGTGCACAGTCGCTTGTTAATCGTCATTCACTCGTGTAGTGCAGCGCTGAAACTTTGTAAAGTTGTTTGTTTTCTTTATGCTAGTGTTGAATAGTATTAGACTCTCTAGTTTCAGGAACATTAGTCCAGTAAGTTTTATTTTCATTTTATTCTGTACGTAATTGTTAAGTTTTAAGGTTAGGTTAGTTTATTGATCCTGAATTGAACTGTAATTGAAGACTGATTATAATTTGACATGGCATCTTCTAGTAAACCTAAAAAAAGAAGCAGAAATGTTTTATCTATTGAATTAAAATTAAAAATTATAGAAAGACTAGAAAAAGGTGAAACAGGGACATCTTTAGCAAAACAGTTTAACGTTGGCAAAGCAACAATATCAGATATTAAAAATAAAAAATCTGAAATCCTAAAATTTGCCTCTAAACTTGATAGTGAAGATAGATCTAAAAAAAGGAAAACTATGAAAAGACCTCAAGATGAAAAGTTAGAAGAGGCAATGTATCTATGGTTTATTCAAAGAAGAATTAAGGGAGAACCTATATCAGGACCTTTGCTATGTGAGAAAGCCATCCAAATCAATAAAGAACTTAATGGGCAAGCAGATTTTAAGGCCAGAACCGGATGGTTGAAGAATTTTAAATCACGCCATGGTATACGTGAACTTGACGTACAAGGTGAAATATTATCTAGATTCTGCATCTGCTGAAAAATATAAAGATATGTTTGCCAAACTGCTAAAAGATGATGGATATTCGTTGGATTTGGTATACAACGCTGATGAAACTGGCCTTAACTGGAAGGCACTGCCGCGTAAATCATTGGCATCAAAACGAGAAAAGGCAGCACCAGGATTTAAGGTTAGCAAGGAGCGTGTAACAATCATGGTTGCAGCAAACGCTACTGGTACCCATGCATTGCCTCTTCTATTGATAAGCAAATCTAAAAAGCCAGGTGTTTTAAAGGTGTGACTTGTTTACCTCTTACCTACAAATCACAAGAGTGCGTGGATGAATTCTGAAATTTTTTTGGACTGGTATACTAATGACTTTATACCTAATGTCAAAAAGTTTAAGGAAGAGAACAATAAGCAAGGGAAGGTACTCCTTGTGATAGATAATGCTCCTACCCATCCAGATGTTGAAATCTTGAACTCAATTGACGAGGACTTTAAAGTTACCTATTTACCACCTAACGTGACATCATTACTTCAGCCCATGGACCAGGGTGTTATAGAAAAACTTAAAAGGTTATATAAAAAGCAAGTTCTTCGTCGCTTGTTACTTGCTGATGCCACTGAAGAAAGTGTTGTGCAATTTTCAAAAAAACTCAACATTAAAGATTGTTCTTACATGATAGCGGACTCTTGGAGCGCCCTGAAAGAAAGCAACTTAAAAAATGCCTGGAACAAAATTTTAGAAAAGACTGGTGAAAACACAGAACCTACAATGACAGATCAGGAAGATATTGATGAATTTTTGGAGTTGTATGGAGACATTCCTGGATTTTCAGAATGTGACATACAGGATACTGAAGATTGGCTAGCAATGGACAACGACCCAGGCTTCCAGATTCTTAATGATGAGGAAATTGTTTCTTTGGTGCAGGCTGATGATACTACCCAACACGACAGTGAAGAAGATTGTGACACAGACCCAACCAAGAACTGTCCAACTCATGAAGAAGCTTTATCAGCATTCAATACAGCAATGTCATGGCTGGAAAAACAGGAGGAGAGCTGCCCAACTCAACTTTTACTACTAAAGAGGCTTAGGGACTTAGCAGCTCAAAAAAGGTCCTCAAGGTTAAAGCAAAAAACAATAAAAGATTATTTTGCAATGTAGCCTACTAATTTCAATTCAGTGCATTTATAAATATTTTATTTTCTCAAATTTGTATGTTTCTATTTTATGTTAACATTCCTGTAATTTACATTAAAGCGTTAATCTATAAAATTAAAGTATTATGTGGATACAGTACTTAAATGTATTGTGTTTTTAATTTCAATATGCCCAATCCATTAAATAAACTTATCAATAAGCATCTATAATGGCATGGTTAAAATATGTTTGATTATCCGAACATGTCGTTATCCGAACACCCTGAGGTCCCAATTAGTTCGGATAATCGACTCTCTACTGTACATACAGTCAATGATTACCAGGTGACTGTAATATTGATAGTTCATTGTTGGAAAACACCTATTTTTATTTGTTATTGATTGGAGTTGATTACTAAACAAAAACAGTGATGTTAATGGGTTCTTGAGGTAGTTTTTGTGTTTGCACTGGTAGTAATATATTATCTTAATTAGTTTCTTCATAAACCAAAATGCCTATTTATTCAAATGAAGAATTAGCAGATGTTCATTTTATTTATGGTTTGGCTAATGGAAATTCACGCGAGGCAGTACGACTCTTTGAAGAAAGTTTTCCTCATCGAAGAACTCCTCACCGAGAAACGTTCGTAACTGTTCATAGGTCCCTGAGGGAGCGTGGGACTTTTGCTAAAGTTGAAAGGTTGGGTCGTCCAGTTTCAGTGACAACTTTTGGAGCTCAAGAAAGAATATTAAATGCCATTGAAGAAAATCCTAGTACGAGTGTCAGAAGGTTGTCACAGGTAGAAGGAATGTCAAAAACCTCTGCGTGGCGTATTTTGAAAGATCAACAATTGTATCCATATCATATTCAACGAGTCCAAAGTCTTTCTGAAAGAGATTTCCAGCCTAGAATCAATCTGTGTCAATGGTTTTTAGGAAAAATTGCTTTTATTCCACTATTTCTGTCAAGTATTTTGTTTACCGATGAGGCAGGATTTTCAAGAGAAGGTATTTTCAATTACCATAACAATCATTTTTGGGCTGATTTCAACCCTCATGCTACATCAAAATGCAGACACCAAGTACGTTTTTCTCTTAATGTGTGGATAGGAATTATTGGAGATAAATTGTTAGGATCTGTATTTTTGCCAAATAGACTAAACGGAGCATCATATTTAGACTTTTTACAAAATTTCTTACCTGAACTATTAGAAGGCATGCCTTTACATGAAAGAAGTTCAATGTGGTTCATGCAGGATGGTGCTCTTGCACATTTTAGTATCGATGTTAGACTATACTTAAGACGCGTTTTTAGAAACAAATGGATATCCCGTGGTGGTCCTGTAGCGTGGCCTGCCAGGTCTCCTGATTTAAACCCCCTGGACTTTTTCGTATGGGGTTACCTTAAATCTTTGGTATACTAAACACCTGTTGGAAATATTGAAATTTTAATGGAAAGAATAGTGGATGGCTGTAATACGATTAGACAGAAACCGGGTGTATTTGAACGAATGAGAAGTTCTATGAGAAATCGACTAGAACGATGCATAGACATGGTTGGTGGGCACTTTGAGCATATGTTGTAGGATCACTAGTATTTTTTTTCTTTTGTTCTTTACTGTTGTTTTTGTGTTGTAATAAACGTCACTTCTAACCTACTCCTACTGTATTTAGTTTTAGTAAATAACTTTACTAAAGTTTCCAATTTTATTAATATCAAGTATATTTTTATTTGATAAAAATTGCAATTTCTCAGTTAATAGTTGTTCAATCTTAAAACTTTTTATACAATTATGTGTAGAAATAAAATCTTAAACTTTTTTGTAATTTACAGGTTTTTAGTAAAATTTAAGGTTATTAAGATATTTGGCTTTAAAAATTTAAAATGGCCACCATTTTTAAAAGGATTATTGTACAAAAATTAAATTTAAATATTACATGAACACTATAACGATCAACATTTATACCAATTTTCATGGTTTTATCTCAAATAACTTAAGAGATATTAAGTTTTTAGTAAAAAACATATACAGACAGATAGCCAGATAATGGAGCGAGATGGACGATTTGTACACATGACATTTTTTGTTTGTTTTAACCCAAGGAATGACCTCCAGAAGTTTGGCTGGTTACTTACGGGACACCCTGTATAAACAAGTTAAGAAATTATTAAAATATACAACCTCCTCATTATAGGGCCTATAAATATTCAATTCAATTCAATTCAATTCAATTCAATTCAATTCAATTCAAAATCTCTTTATTCCAATCATGTTACATACGTACAGGAATAGTGTCTTATACTTAAGTTAGCCTAAATATTTGAACCATACATTAATTGAAGTTGGCATATTACATAATCTAATAGAGTTATTTGAGTAAACTTATTAATAAAAAAAAGTTCTTAGTTTCTATAGATTGGCAGTTTCACTTACACTTGATTTGTTAGCATAAACTCCTCAATGCTATAAAAAGGGTGATTTGTTAGGTAGGTTTTTAGGTGATTTTTAAAAGTTTTTGTATTACATTCTTTTTTTATATGACCAGGTAATTTTGATAAAAAATGCTGCCCAATGTAGTTTGGTTTTTTTTTGTAAAATTCTAAATTTGGGGTTTTGGTAATTGTTAAAGTGCAATTTCGGGTATTATAATGATGTGGCGCTCTGAGTTCTCGTTTTGGTAATTCTGTTGCTGTAAAATGTAAAATAGTTTGATAAATATATAGACTGTAAACAGTCATGATACCCAGCTCAGCAAATTTACCCTTGACAGTGTCATCCCACTTGAGCCCCAACATGATTCGTATGGCCTTTTTTTGGGCTATTAATATTTGGTCCATCTTTGCTTTAGTAGCAGAACCGTACAGTACAATGCCATACTCCACATGGGATTGGATCAGTGAGAAGTATATAATTTTAAGGGTTTTAAGTGTACAGAATAATGACATTTTCTTTAGAGCAAAAATACCAGTTGATATTTTTTTCAAAACTTTATCTACATGTAGATCCCAGTTTAGATTTGCATCTATAACTAGCCCAAGAAAGGTTGTGTATTGTGTTTGCTTAATGTTTTGATTATTTATGAAAATTTTGGGTTTTGTTTTAAATTTACATTGCTTAGTGCTAAAGGAAACAACATTTGTTTTATTTATGTTAAGGAGTAAATGCTTTTCACCCAGAAATTGATTTATTTGTTCTAAATCATTAATAGCAGTAGTTTCAATGTCATTTTCATTTTCCCCTGATACCAAATAATTGGAATCATCTGCAAACAAATATATTCCAGCTCTTCTCCCACCAATCACATCAGGGAACCCCTTTAGATAACAAATAAACAATAGAGGTCCCAAAACAGATCCCTGCGGGACACCATGAGCTGTTCTCTGAAGCGATGATTTATTATATTCGTAGTGGTTTTTAAAATTTTTACTTTTTAATTGAACAAATTGAAGTCTATTTGTGAGGTAGGATTTAAACCAAGTTAGTTCTTTTCCTTTGATGCCAAGGCCACACAAAACCCGCAGTAGGCTCTCATGGGAAACACTGTCAAAGGCACGGCTAAGATCCATGAATACTCCAGCAACCGATCGCCCCTCGTTTATAGAATTAATTATTGACTCTACAAAGTCTGTTGCAGCGGTCACTGTGGATCTACCAGGACGGAAGCCGTGTTGTTCTCCATCCAGTAGGTTATTTTCCTCTAAAAAGCTGAGTAATTGGTCTTTTACTACACGCTCATATATTTTAGAAATAGTTGGCAGTAAACTGATTGGACGGTAACTCTTTACATCCCGAGTATCACCCTTTTTATACACTGGTACAATCGTAGCTATTTTTAGCTTATTTGGAAAAATTCCAGTAATTAGAGAGGAGTTTACGAGATGTGTCAGTGGCTGTAATAAATGGTCTATGCCTTCTTTTACTAATTTGACTGGTATCTCATCATACCCTGAAGAGCTCTTATTTGGGAGTGCCATTATAATTTCTTTTAATTTTTTTTCTTCAATGTATTTAAATCTGAAAGTTTTATCTGTAAAATTTAATGTTTGAGAACTGTGAACAGGTTGTCTATTTGTTTTTAAATTAGGCAGAATTAAACTATCAACAGCATTAATAAAGAAATTATTAAATAGAGAACACACTTCTTTGGCATCCGAAATTTCATTTTCCCCATCAAAGAGTACTATATTATTGAATGATGTATTTTGTTCTTTGCCAATTTCATTGTTGATTATTTGCCATGTAGTTTTATTCACGTTTGAAGAATTTTGAATTTTGCTTTCAAATATACCTTGTTTCTCTAAGATAATAGTTTTGCGTAACAATTTTTTCTTTGTTTTTATTTTATTTCGTAATTCTGTATTATTTCTATCAGTTCTCAAACATTTACTCATTTGTACAATATCTGACCTGACTTGCCTAACGTTACTGGTCCAGTTTGGCTGTGAATTATTTTTAATTGTAACTTTACTTTTGGGAAAACATATATTAAAGTAATACATTAGAGTTTCATGAAATATGTCGTACTTGTCCTCAACCCTTCCCTGGTAAACATTTAGCCACGATTCTTTAGATATTAGGAATGAAAATGTTCTAATATTTTCTTTGGTTATTTTGCGAGTTATTTTTGTAGGTTTTTTTTCTACTTTTTTAGGTAATAGATTCTTTATTTCTAATAACTGTGAGTCATGATCCGATAACTCACTGATTATACCTGATATGGTAAGTTTTGTTTTATCAATATTAGTCACAAAATTATCTATACCACTCTCACTTGTTTCTGTGACTCTTGTAGGAAAATTAACCATGTATTGCATGTTGTGCATTTTAAGTATATTTTTAAATTTTGATAGTATATTTGATGGAAGTAACACATCTATGTTGAAATCACCTGTTACCACAACCTGAGGACAAATATTACATAATATTCCTAATAATTTATCTAATTTCTCCAAGAATATAATGTCGTTTTGTTTAATAGGTGAGTGATAAACACATGCTAATACAAAAGTTAAAGAGTTAGTGTAAATTTTAACGACACAGCATTCAAAAATCTTTTCTACAATTAACTCTTCAATATTTTTAATAGTAAGCCTTTTTGCCTTAATCTTTTCTGACACAAATATAACTACTCCACCTCCACTTGTAGACTTTCGACAATAGTGGCTAGTAGTATTATACCCACATAACTTAATACAATTTATTTCTAGATCAGAAACATTGGTTTCGCTTAGGGCTATTACATGTGGGTTATTTTCTTCCATTACCAATTCTAGAATATCTTTTTTTTGATTAAGATTCTGGATATTTTGATGGATAATTTTTATATTACTTTGGTTTGTATGAAATTTTGATTTGGTAAAGTTAGCCTCATCTGTATGGTTCGGTTTGAGATAAGTTGTTAAATTTAATCTGGATGTAGTATGGTTTCTAGTGCTGAGTTTAAAGGAACTATTGGTAGTTTACTTGCAACATTTTCTAAGGGCTTACATTCTAATCTATTATCTAAAGTTCTATGATTATATTTATTACTTATAACACCAGTTGGAACATGAACATCATTTACCACATTTATTGACTCACTATCACACACAGCACTGTAAGAGTGACTTGTAATCTCCACTACAGCAGACACAGACTCGGCGTGGCTGGACTCAGTAATGGATGCTGTATTTGTAGCCGTCATCAGTGGAGGGAATTGCATCATAGATTCAACATAAATTGATGGCTTGGAAGTCTTCATATTCAGTAAATGTTGTAGCTTCTCTATGTTCTGGTGTTGTGAGAGAATTTGGTTTGTTGGTGTCATTTCAGGGGCAGATTCCTTCGGGGTGGAGGTGGCTGTGTTGTCCCGTTGGAAATCTTGAGAAACCTTATGCTTCTTTAACTGAAAGGCAATGGATTGCTGCTGCTTCATTTCTTCATTTGATGAGTTAGAACTTGATGAGTTTAAGACCTTCTTCGTCATAATTCCACCCTTTAGGAGGATTTCTTCAAGCAGATTTGCAACATTGATAGCCAGCTTTGATTTCCCTCTGTGATTTATGTGCAGTCCGTGTTGTGTATAGTGAGATCTGTTAAGTATTATGTCCAGGTCAATTAAGTGTACAGAATCAAGGCGGGTTACTAGTTCACGGATGTAATCATTAGTGTTATCAATTTGTGCATGAGAGTGGTCTGTAACAGGTAGGTCATATCTTGTGGGTATTGTACTTAGCAGCACTGGTACCTTTTTGCTTAACTCAACAATTTTACCTTCCAAAGTAGAGTACAGTGGTGACAAGTTCCCCCTGATGGTGTCATTTGTGCCGCCTAGCACTACGATGGCATCACTCTTCGTGTGTTCTGCAGTTTCAGCTACCTGGAGAAGGCCGGCATTAGGCATCACAGATCCAGTTACCAAAAGACCACCTTGATCAAGATTTTCTACTTTTTGTGCCAGTCCTCTTCCTTGACTGTCAGTATAGAGAGAAACTCTCAACTTACTTCCTGCTATTTTTTTAAACTTATACTTTTTTTTCTCTTTATGGTTTTCCTGAGGCTTGAATAACTTTACTTGAGAGGAGGTATGATTCATAGCGAGTGTGTCACAATCTTCAGAGAGTGGTGAATATCTGTTTGTTGTGGAAATGAGGGGTGGATTCATTTGGGTAAAGTACAATAGATAAAATAGATAAAACAATAATATTAAGTTTGGGGCAGTCTATGGCAACAGCTTCACAGACCATTTCAACTGACATATCTTTAACAATGCTAATTTCATTGTAATTGAGATCCTCTTTAACAAATATTCCTGTTCCACCATGAATTTTATTATTCCTGCTGAATAATGAGTCAGGTCTAAATCCTGGTATTGAAATAAGTTTAGAATGCTCGCTAGATAGCCAATGTTCAGCTACTGCTATAATATTAAAATTTAATTCATTAGCCAGAAGTGATAGGTAGTCTATCTTATTAATGATACCTTGGGTATTCCAAAAAAAACACACTACAAGAACTTACTTGTCTAAAAAATTGTTCATTATGGGCATAATTTCCTCTTTATGCGGAGTCGTTTTCTCTTCATTAGCCTCAGGTGTTCCATTCGAAGGTGTCGTAGCTTGAGCAATAGGTTTATTGGTTTTGTCGAATATGATTTTTGTAATGACAGCAGCAAAAACTTGTTTACCTCTTCCGTTGAAATGCTGCCCATGCGATGTGTACAGAGATCTATCGCAGCCCTCAGCATTAACAAACGAGACGTTTTTCCTCCCCTTGCAGATATCTCCGAAGTTTTCATTTGCTTTTGTGATTTCCAGATTGACACAGGACCAGTTGTTAAGATCATGTCGATGTGGCATGTTGAAAACAATAACATTTGTATGTTTTAGTTCATCCAAAGTGTTCTGTAATGTTTTAGTAGCTTCCTTAGTACTATTACAAGCGACATCATTAGCCCCCGCCAAGAGTACCACAAAATCACTGGTTCCAAGATCTTTACAGTCAGCTTTTATGTTTTCTGCTACCTTTTGAAACTTAGCACTAGGCTTAACCACTGATTCAATATCATAATTTTCTCCACATTTACTCCTCAACAATAATGATGCAGTTCCTCGACCATAGCTATCACAGTACAATTTAATTTTCTTTGAGAATCTCTTGGTTGATTTGTGCTTATTCCTAAGGTTATCCAAACCACTGGTATTGCTAGGCCTATCAATTGATGTTTCCATTTGCGGTGTCTCTACCATGTACAAAGCAGAGTACTTGTTAAGGTGGATAGGGAAGGGTTCATGATTGCCCACTGATTTCCTTTTAAATGTTTTGTGATTTGGAACAGCTTCCCAATCTCTACTATTCATAGACGTTTTGGCTTTTTTGTTAATAGAGTCATTAACATCATCTAGCTCCGAGAGTCCTAAGCCTAGGCCAACATGTTTACTCAGTTCACGATCAGAACTCTCACAATTTCTTCTCAACATCATAATTTCATTTTTTAACTGTTCATTATCTTCTTTCAGAGTGTTAATTTTTGCCAGTAAAGAGTTTATTTCGTTACTTACAGTTGAATTATCCGCATGCTCATCAATGTTTGATGAGGTTAGAGTGTCACCATCACAAAACTGACACTTCCATTCTAGGTTTTCATCAGTCAGATTGTCTTCATCGACGATATTAGCACATCTGAAATGCAGCCACCGATCACAATTATCACAAATAATTCCATTTCTCACAATTTTTTGACACTTTACGCACTTAATATCATGAATAATACGATTTTTGAGCTGACTAGAAGAAGATGCTACCTTACTACCCGCCGCCATCTTGAACTATTCTTGAACTATTCTATGCACTGTGCAAGCATGCTAGCAAAATTGTCAAATATAAAGATAACAACTTCATTAAAAACAATCAATTATTGTGAAACTAAGATCTCAAGAAGTTGAGGCTGTTTAAACTTTTCAAATGCATTTTTAACTAGTGTTGTCAAAAACACACCTATTACAACTCCCCACATTTATCCTAATATTTTACATTATTGAAAATGTTCACGTAGGCTCAAATATAGTCATTGAACTTCCAGTATATGCACAACTCTGCTAAATTAATCAAAAACCGATCATTATCTTGCTCACTTGACTATTTAGTGTGTCTATCATTTGGAAGTTTATTCAAGACTTTTTATAAATTAGACTCGGACAAATAAAGAAATATTAGCCCATACTTCTAATTTATACATAAATTCACAGTGAATACCCATATTATTTGACCAGAAACATACTTAACCATTTCCTTCCCAGACATTTTTTTAAAAGTTGTTCCAAAAATCCCAGGTATTTTCATATTTGATACACCCAAAAATCTCAGGCTCTTTTGTTGATTTTGTTGTACTTTATTAAAATAAATTTTTTAATTCTATTTTTGAACCATATTTATTATTTTGAGTTTCATTAGTTTCCCAAAGATATTATCTGTAATATAAAATTAAATAAAAAAGGACAACAAAATTTACAATTTTTTTGTATTTATATATATATATATATATATATATTTACAAATTAGTATATTGGAGAGATTGGACATCAGCAAACTTACCTTAGAAGTAGTAGTAACATACACAAATGTTATGTGTATGTACTACTACTCAGGTGTTAGTGAACTTGTCTTTTAAGGTAAGTTTGCTGATGTCCTATCTCTCCAATATAATAATTCTTGGCCTAGTGCCCTTTAACCTAACCTATATATTTCCAAAAAACTTTTGGAAGATTTTTTGAAAAAAATCATTGACCAGAGCTAATAACACTATTTAAAACACCATTTAGTTATATTCAAATAAATTCATATTACACAATGCTATCTTTAAAATTAAAAAAGTTATGGCTCTTTTTCAAAAACACTGCATTCGAGTTTTTATCCTAAGCATAGCAACTAAGCCATTTATGTAGTCTGATTCATTACTCTCGTCATAAACGCAATTAGCGATTTTATTATCACTTATTGGCAACCTACTACTTTTTATTTTACTTATTTTTACCTCCCATACTACACAAACAATCACATCAGTCAAGAAACAACAATTAACCTCAGCTGATGATCACATATGACGACAATCAACACAGCTGTTAATGCAAAACAAAGGCAACAAAATAATATAAGTTGTGGTACTGTAATAAAGCATTCTCTCGTAACAAATCAGTATTTTTTATAAAAGAAAATGTTATTCCGAACATTTCTATATCATTAATATAAATATTTTGAGTTACTAAATATTTTTTTTTTTAATTTATTTCTGAACGTTCGGAAAACTGGATGCTGGGATTTTTGGAATGTTTTTCGAAAGTCCGGAAAACCGGACGTTGGGATGGAAACGGTTAAAAAGGTTAACAACTTAAAAATTCACAGTTATACATTAACATGTTCACTGCTAAAGTTCACACATTGTAACATGCCAAGTACTAAAAATATATTATTGTTAATTTTATTTTCGTTTAATGTAGAAATAACGAAATTCGATAAGAAAAGTTGTCCAAATCTGGAAAACTCTCTTGTGGCTAATTTTTAAGAAATTATCCAGCAAAGTCTTGTGTATAATCATTCACAACATGAATGACTTGGTTAGCGACCAGTAGAGTAGCAAGTCAAAACTGCATTCCATTCATGACTTACCTAATAAAAGTTGCCTGGTGAAAGAGTATACCAGAGACAGGTACATGCACATACACAACACAAAGAACAGATAGTAACAAGACCATTAAAGAAATCTAGATGTGTGTGATCTAATAATAACCACTACTGTTATTATTAGATCACTTAGTAATAGGCCTAGAACCTCTAATAAAAGCTAAGCAACCTTTTTTGAAAGCCTAAACTCAGATTTGGCCTAGAAAAAAAACGTAATTCTTAAATCTTCTTTTTTATTCATATAACACAATACTGCAGCCATTATTGAGACATTAAAGCATACTACTTAAAGTTGTTACATTGACAGATTTAGTTGGACAGTGTAAATAAAGGCATGATCTGATTATTTACACACTCCATTATCATTTAAAATACTTCTAAAATATATTAGTAGGAAAAGTTTTAAGTCTCATTAACATGTTGAATGCTGAAAGACTACATAATTGCACACCTTACACTATCACTTAGTACAGTCACCCCTTCCAAAATGGCGGAAACAGAAAATGAACCAAACACAAACTGTCACAACATGCGGTAATTGATACAGCGTTCCCCGGCAGTGGCTTAACTCACTCTATAGCAATGCAATTGGATCTGGAGCGGTAAGTAAATCAAAGTAAGCTGACAGGTGTGCCACTGCCACACTACGTTAATTAACATAGGCCACAATCAACGTGTTAAGGAAAGGATAAATAACTTGAAAGCGGTTTAGTTATTTCTAAACAGTAACTGGGAACACACAAAACACAAACTAACGAGTGTTGTGTTTCAGTCTAAACTACTTCTGAGTCTTTGAGAGAGTGATACATCAGATATGCATGTGTGTACATTTCCAGCTAGGCCAGGTAAATGTTATATAATCACCTTGTATTTCTTTTTAAGCCTAATGATGTCAGGTAGATGTGTGATAGAGCCCTCCATGCTGAAAATGCCTTCTACCATGATGATGATTTTCTTCCAAGGCCTCCTGGTCCGAGGCTGGCCCATGACTATGGCGTCACGAAGGTGCTTCTCCAGGCTAGTCATATCTAAACACAGCAAATATATTATTTCACTTTGTTGAGATGATTATTTTTTATTAATATTTCATCATAATTAATTAATATTTATAAGAGATTTATGATGTCGAATAATTGTATTCAATTCTACTGAATGAAAAAGTGATAATACAAATTGAACACAATTTTAAATGCCATTGGGTTAGCTAATCTTGTTTAGGCTGTATTCACACACTAATTCTCAGTATCAACAAAATACTCTCAATCCAGGAGTTAATTAGTTGGATTTGTACAATCCCATCTAATACCAAGTTGGTTATTCTATTGCCTCATTTTTATTCTGACAGCAGTTTTTTCCTTTTATTCTTTTGTTACTGAAAACAATTCTGGGATCTTTCCTTTTTGTAATTTAAATACTGTACATGACTTTAGTAATATTCCAATAAATCAGAATGTTAACTTTTCCTGTTTATTCACATATATTTTTCTGTTCCAACCTTTATAATACTGTTACTAGAAAGTGTTCTCTCTTCTGTTTGTGAATGATTTCCATAAAATTACTCGCCTTTAAAGAATTGTAAAACTAAAGTTTGTTCTTTTCGAATCATCTTTGTTAACACAAAGAGATAAAAAATTTCATTGAGTTAGCAAATCGTAACAAAATTTCAGATTTTTTTCTGATGTTGGTTTATTAGGTTTAAGATTATATGGGCACTTGAACTGGAAAGCAATGTGCAGAATAGCAGACCAACCTCTTGAATTCACCTCGTCAGCCCTAATTAAATAAATTGAAATACAAACCGTTAGTCAGTATTTATTTATTTAAGAGCTTACTACATCACCTTTGAAAATTATCACCTGCTATTCAATTTAAATCACTAACATCAAATATCAAATATAAAACCAATCTTTTTACATTTAAACATTTTCCATGTAAACTAGGCTCTAATATTTGTGATATGTTACTAATTTCTATCAAAATTCTGATCAAGTTGGTTGTATTTTAATTAAAACCCAATGGCTGCAATGGCAAACATTTTCTCTTACTGATTTTTTATTATTGAAGATTGGATGTTGTCTTAAATTAATTGCTATTTATTTACTGTAATAGTGTTACCAGCCTGCAAATCTATATAGTAGCTAATTTTGCTTGTGGGGGAAAGTACCAACTGTCATAATAACGATCTCACAGTTAAAATTCACATTCAATCTTATGCAGCACATTTCAATGCACAAAGAGTGATGCGGCTAAACATTGACCAAGAATGGCAAATAACTACTAAGACAAAATTTCCTCCTGTTTTTTTGTAGGCTATCAATTAATTCAATGTCCCACTGTTATTAAGGTGGCGTAGTGTTTTAAACGGACGACAAAAACCAACCTGTGTAAGGGGCTTTAATGTCTAAAATTCAACACCTCAGAGTCGAGTTCTACAAGAATCTTTCTGTACAGCTGATCATTAACCTATCCTCACTGTAACAATTAATGTTACAGGAAACAATTATCATTTATAGAAATGTAACCTGGACACCGTTGCTAATGATAAAACAGACGGATAACAACAGATTTTCAATCAGTTTCAATAC
Source organism: Stictocephala bisonia (assembly GCA_035578905.1). Lineage (NCBI taxonomy): Eukaryota > Metazoa > Arthropoda > Insecta > Hemiptera > Membracidae > Stictocephala > Stictocephala bisonia. Next base: position 158,227 of record JAQJVL010000023.1, read on the forward strand.
CTTTGACTACATTCTTTTCTTTCAATTTTTCTCAGAAAAGTAAATAACTATAGAACATTAATTTGTTTAACAACTGGAGGTTTATGCTATACAGTACAGTAGCGGACCATAATGTTCTACTGCTTAATCTTAAGCGGCTGGTCATTAATATTCTCCAAATCTTCCAGTATCAACTGCGTCAAAGCACTACTTACTTCGATTATGCATCCTCATTGATCACTGACTGGGCTACTAATAAACAACTTTTAGTGTAAAAAAAAAATACAACAAAACAAAACCGGTGTTATTTCATTCTGCTTACCTTGCCGTCTTGATGCTTTACTTACTGCCTTATCCTATATTTAATTTAGACTAAATATCTATGAGAGTGTCAAACCATATCAGTTAAAAAATACCTTCAATAATAACACTTCACAACACCACATCCTTATCAGAACACAACCTGTTAGTGATAGGAAGTTTAACCCATTTCGCTCAAATATCTCATTTCCTTAGCTGACATTGTTACACAATCAGCTGTTCCCCATTCCTGCATGTTATTTATACTATTATAAATTGTTTGTGTTTTGGATGTGGCTTCCTAGTATAGCCTACACACAAAATATAAATTGTAACTCTCTTTTATCGGCATAGAATAACTGTTATGGCGTTAAAACTACTAAATAAGTATCATAGGCCTACTTTGCTTGCCATTGTAATAATGCTTTACAGTTGAAAGAAATGCACAAATTTATTTATTTGTACTTTAAATTACTTGTTAGTTGTTACTGTATCATAATTAAGCTGGCCCCATGGCTCATATTTTATTTTGATTAAATTTAACTTACACAAATATTAACAGCTATCAATAAACTTTAAATAAGTAAACTATCAAGTATCAAAAACATAAGTAACAAACCCTAGTTATTAACAATGGCCATACTTGTTCATCCAGACCCATTCTCCTTATGTTCACTCTTATCTTGACGATCAGCATCTTCAGAATGAATAATAAGTCTAGCCTTCTGACCTTAATTATTTTTCAATGAAAATCAACTCATGAGAATGTGAAGATAATCTAGAATGAACTAAAATCAAATCACAATATCATGGATGGAGAAAATAAATATTTGAATTAAGATATTGGATCTAGATCCTGTAGAGAACAGCAGTTGAATTCATTTTCATACATTCTTAACATAAAATAATATATAACACTTGGAAATTGAACGCTTGCCAATATAATGTCAACATTATAAGTGGTGTTAGAAATAATAATAAAAAAGACAAAGGAAACAATTCTGGACCCAATAAACTGGCTGCTACATAATATGATATAGCGTCTCAGCTTTTACAATTGTATTACTGTAAAAGAAAGTACTGTATACGATTTCACTAATAACATCTTGTACTTGGAACAGAGAGGCTAGTTAATACCACAGACAATACAGTAGAAACAATCAAGCAGACCAAGGCAATGCATTTGCTATAGAAGCATGCATGTGCTGCTATCTAACGGTGAACAGTCTCAAATAAGCGCTCGGTCTACTGTTTGACGTACTATTAGGTCATCTACTAGTCACTTCGGTGTGTGCTGGAGAGAGGGGTCAAGAAATATAGATAGGGAGACCGCTGGCGCTACTAGTGAAAACCAAGCTAGAACTACTTTTAAAGAACAGGAAAACTGGCTTCACGCCATATGAGCTGAGTCAATGTTAATACATACTATTGTGCTTGAAGACTTTGATGGTGGCTCCTGAGAGACGCAGACCAACAATAAGACTAGCATGATTCTTCTCATCACTCAGTACAAAGCAGCCTGGGCTGAACAGTGCAGGGATGTTCAAGGAGTTGGTTGCAAACCCCATACCAAAGACAATAGCATCTTCCACACCGAGGAATCTGGCTGTCAGCCGCTCCAACTCAATGTGCTGTTCGTTAGTACCTGTTTACATACAAAGGAATTTTTATTTTAAAGTTTGCATTTCCCTTTTTTGGATAAGTGACATATTATTAAGTGACACTTTAATAATAAAAAGGTAACCATTCAAAAATTTGGTGGGATGAATAAAACTAGCAAAAGGTAGGTTAGATTGATCTAACTAGTTTTAGCAAAAGCTAAAAACCATATGAATAACCTATTTCTATTTTGTCTTAGATCGAGCTAAGGCCCGTCTGGAATTTTGTTAGCTATTGTTTAGTTCTTAGCAGTTCCTAACCTCTAGCAATTGCTAGCGTGCCTGTATAGACATGTTGCTAAAGTGGCCAGAGGCTCGTTATAGTCCCGAATTTGTGCAGTAGGCATCTGTGTACACTTGTCTGTTGAAGTAAGTTGATCTTAAGAACATGTTGGTTAGTTCCTATAGTATACATTTAGGAAAATCGTGACTCGTGATGGCGTCCAATGAAGATTCCTTGGATGCCGACGTCGGAGAAAGCAGCTAAATAGAGATCTTCTTATACATCTGATAAAACAGTATCCGATACTAATGAAGAAGTCTCAAATTCCATCCAGAATAGAGTTGAACTGCACTGACAGCACAGAATGCACCAAACCTGTTAGACAAGTTGCCAAAATTTTTAGACTTTTTTCTAATAAAGTTAGCATCTCCCTACCCTGCCTAACAAAACAGGCACCTTTTTCTAAGACCATGGAGAGAAATCTAACGTTTATTCATATGAAAATGGTTTGCAAATCCTAAACTATCCGGAATTCCAACCTTTTTATAAGGGTTAGCAAAAGTTAACCGATTTATTCATAAACTTCTTAGCAAATGCTAAAAATTTCCTTAGTTATAGTTTTTAGTAAACTTTATTCATTCCACCTATTGACATGTGTCAAAATATTAACTGTTGCAAATTGGCCTTTCTATAAAGTTTTAAGGTTTAGTGGCACGCCAAAAGGATTATCATAGAGCCTCAAGTCTTTATAGCAAAAAATATATTTCGTATGGCTTTTAATGGGGAGAGGTGCCTAATTAAGTAAGACACAATTCCCTTTGCCTGCTAAGACAAGTACATTTTTGTTTAGTAGGATTGTTGGAGCACTGGCTTCGTATGATTTTCGAACCACAGGGCAAGGAGTAAAACGATCTCACTTTCATCAAATTTCGTCTAAGTTTGGGGTGCTCTAAATGAGTACTACTGACATCTTTATTATCGGTGTTAAAAATAATTCTATGTTTATTACAATATTAATATCAGTTTTGCCAACCCTGCGGAGCACACATTGATCACTGCTGTCCTCTCCGATTTTGAGCATTGTATTTGGGGCCTTTTTTTATTTTTACTGCCCTGGCATTGTGTTTTAACATTTAGATTTTATTTGCGTTTATTGATTGTTAGTATTGTTTCAATATTTATGTGTAATAAAAATGGGTATAAATACTGATATTCAGTTATTAAGTGAAGATATACGATATGAAATACATATTTCTAGTGATATAGAAGATAAAAAGTGTAGTTTTGAAGAATTATTTCAGTGTAAAGTGTTTAGATTCAGAATCTAAGGATGGTAAAAATGAAGTGTTATTCAAAGGAAATAAAATTTAAGGTACAAAGTACCTGAATAATAGTGTTTAAATATTGAGCTCCCATCACGAGGCAAAGTCCAAGTTATAATAAGGATAATTGCAACAAACAATTCCTTCTTCTACCAACTGAGTGCTCTAATCCGCTCTTAAAAGAGTGCAATGGGCAACTTATAGAGAGGACCAAACGACTCATGCATACGCACAGGCGACCAGCACTTGTAGGCATATTCCAATAATATGATTTTAGCCTTCCATAAAGATATTTTGATAAGACAAGTGCTATTAATTTGGTTAGTTCAAGACAGTATTTAATTATTTTATTTTTTGTTAACTTGCCACTTTATATATATATATGTATAAACACATACATTTCTTACTTTTCAGCCATAAGGTCTTATAATTATTCGGTCAACACTCTTTGATATTACTATGTATTATAATGTTGGCTTGTATTGTATGTATAAATTGCCGCTCTGATGAACTCATTCATTCAATCATCAACTATGTGATCCATAGTTTGAGTTTCAGCTTTGCAATCACATGACTGATCATTTGTCATTCTCCAATTATATTTCCAGTAGTTGCATCTCCTCACACTTGTGTGAAAGCGACTCAACACTTCTTAGGAGGAAAGTTCATTCCACTTCTTACAGTCATAGAGTCTGATACCAGAAATTTTTTCTGACTACATAACATACTCCAAGTTAATGTCCAGCTGGTTTCTGACAAAAATTCGTTTTAAATTAACTGGAAAGCTAGTTTAACAGTTGGTTTTCTAGAGATAAGTCTGCCAGCATGTTGTTAGATATCTTGCAAAATGTAGAGGGGAGGTCTCTTGAGTAGTGCACCTTTGCATTGCATCTGGAGGAGCTATGTTGTACAGTAGACGAAGCCAAGGTAGAAAGGTTGCACAATGAGTGAACCATTGATAGTACATATCACGGTTTGCTTGAACAAGGAACATATGTACTGTTAAGCCACACAGGAGTAAAATGTCCTACAGCCTATTAATAACTCATAACTTATTGTCCTATAGATTAACCTCAAACATGTAAAAAAAACTGTATAACTAAATAGAACAGCATTACAAACCCAGTTCTTGGCGTGAGCTGCACAGTGCTATTCCATACTGTTTGATTGCGGCCTTGGAAGCTTCTGCACAGGGTCCACTAGACTCAGCAAAACCAAGGTAGTTGTAGGAAGATAAATTTATGCACTTTGTCTCTGTGCCTGTGAATCTGGTGAAAAATGAATATTTTATAGTTATTAAGAATGGCATAATAGAATTATATTCACACTCATAAAGGCTATCAGTAGGCTATAAAATAAAATGAAAATCGTCTTTACTATGGGCAAAGTTAGGGCGATAAAGTCCTTTCTTCCACTTAACCCCACAAAATAAAATAACTTTTTTCAATATTTAACCTAAAAACCTTTAACATAACATGTATAAACATATTACAAAAGAATAAGAACATAAAATACAATCGTAGTATCAACAATCAGGAATAATTAATCATTTTCTGTAATACAGTATACTATTTACAATAAAACACAATAAAAGGAACAATCGCACTGTGAGTATTGTGTCTTGCAGCCCCCTTGACACCGTCGTTGAGCCAGTAGACTCTGCCAACAGACTTTGAAGTGTTAGAAACATTGTACTTGGGGACTGCAGCACTTCAGGCCGCTGAGCAGTCAGACCCTACTGCACCACCACACCGGTCTATGACAGGGTATATGATGCACCAATCGCAGTAGCTTGTAAAACGGACAATGATCTGCTTCCACCTTGGCGTACCATCAGCTGTCAGTCAAAGTTTTCTACCTACGTGATGCATGCGGTCCAGCCTGTCCAGTATGATGAACTCCAACTTATCAGTGAAGATCTTCATTACTTCGATGTCCGTATCTTCACCCTCCATCTAAGGCCACTAAACTCACAAAGTTTGAGATGTCTGGTATACTGTTCCAAGTATCAGAGCATGCAGCTGTAACGTTCTCCGCCTTCCTCATGTCGGATTTTCAAGTCGAATGCTGGACTTCCAGATCTTTGATTTCCTCCTTAGCCTCCCACAACAATACCGCAAGTTCCTCAAACCACTACATCCTTTACTTTAGCCACAAGGAGGCCGACAGTTTTGTCAGCAAAATTTCTCTTTGAAAAACAGTTTGTTATTGTCACCTCGATGTCTTAAAAAGTACAACGATCATAACTTGTTGACATATCTGGTTTTTCATTGGCACTCCTCATGACCTTATAGCATGTAAAGGAGGTGAATGGAGCTAATGCGAACAAAAAATTTAAAAAATGAATTTTCACAGCACTGATTTGAAAATCATTATTTCTTGGAGGAACTAACTGCAGAAATGATGCACAACAACCAGCGAGGCCTCACTCTCTCTCCAGAATAAAACCATGTTGTATAGAGGCTATGGCTGTAAACAAATGAATTTGGATATTTTCGTATTGACATCTGTTTGTTCTCCTATACAACAAAGTTTTCTATACTAAAAAAATCAATAAAAAAGAGAGAGAAGAAAAAAAGAACATGCAAAGTAGGCCAATTGTGTCTGAATCAGGATTATTGGGTTAATTTAGGGCACATTTAGGTAAAATAGGAATCTTATTTTAACAGGGTTTCTGCCTTCCATCAGATGCCTGATAGCCCTTACTTAACAAAACTTTAAGAGATGGTCAGCAACTTTAGGGTGAAAACTGTTCTTATAAGTAATACTGTTCTTACAGCCTCAAAATAAAAATAGGACCAGCCGAAAACTTTAGCTATAAAATACTGAGTAAGCTATAAAGTACTGCATTACATTTACACTAGCGCTCCACAATTGCCATGCTACGTCACTTACTCACAATTGCCGCCCACTCATACATCACCACTGTAAGTCTATGAGTGGGCGGGCGGGTCATCACCACTGTACGTCTATGGGTGGGAGGGCGGGTCATCACCACTGTACGTGTTTGGGTGGGCGGGTGGGTCATCACCACTGTAAGTGTATGAGTGGGCGGGCGGGTTATCACCACTGTAAGTGTATGGGTGGGCGGGCAGGTCATCACCACTGTGCGTGTATTTGCAATAATCTAAGAAACGACTTAATAAATGTACTTACATTATCTTTTATCTGAATGAAATTACTCTGAACTAAAACATAAATGTAGTATTAACAGCTAATATTACTTTTAACTAGCATGTTTTTTTTCTCTTGTGGCTATGCTGATTGTTATTATACTTTGAGCTAGTGAGCTAAATATACTTCTTGTGAAAATGATGTACCACTGTACTTGTATGGGTGGGTGGGTCTATACCACTGTACGTGTATCGTTGTGTGGGTGGCCAATACCACTGTACGTGTATGGGTGGGCGGGTGGGCAATACCATTGTACTTGTATGCGTTGGCGGGTGGGCAATACCACTGTACGTGTATTGGGGGCGTGCGTGCATGCGTATGTGTGCACACGCATGTGAGTGTGAAATCAAGACTTATGTGTGAGGGGGCGGGTGGTTGGGAAATCAAGACTTGTCTGTCAGGGATGGGTGAGTGTGAAATCGAGCCTTGAGTGAGGAGCGGGTGGGTGGGTGAGAAATCAAGACGTTTGTGAGGAGCAGGTGGGTGGGCAATCGAGTCATGCGTGTCAAGGGCTGGGTGGGTGAGAAATCAAGACGTTTGTGAGGAGCAGGTGGGTGGGCAATCGAGTCATGCGTGTCAAGGGCTGAATGGGTGAGAAATCAAGACGTGTGTCTGTACCACTGTACGTGTATGGGCGGGTACTTAAATGTACTTAAACTACTATCATTAATTTTGAATATTGTCTTAACTTTAGGTAAATTACAACTATTCTTATGGACAGTCTGTAAAAGTAGAAAAATGTATTTCGAAGAATTGTCCAAGATGATCACTTACATGATAGTTGATTACTTCAGACTGAAGATATTCCCCATATGAAGAGAATACATTGTCCAAACAGTTGTTTAGGCGGGTAGACACAGTAATATGACTTTTGAGTACATAGATCAAAAAGAGATTGATTAAATGTTCAGCGTTTCTGTCATTTGACAAAAATGAGGGGTTGAAATCACTACAAAAGATAGTCCTTTTTATGTCGGTTAACAAAACATAATACTTTCTCCATAATATCTAAAAAATTCTCAACACTTCCATTTGAACTTCTATACGGTTACAACCACTAAGTTTAATTCCAGTAATTTTACACAAGCTAGTTCACATAAAGGTCAACAGAAAGATCATTCAATTCATTCTGTACCTTAAATTTAGATAGATGAAGGTGAGCGTAGATAGCAACGATCCTCAGATCATTCATCATTGTATAATCCATCAAATCTGCAGTAAGATGATACAAGCAGAAGGCTGTCTATTGAGGACATTTCCACAATTTCCAATTCAGAAAGCCAATGTTCAGTCAAGCACATGACATCCAGGTCAAGATCACAGCACAACTGCTCTATAATTCCAATTTTATTTAACAGACACTGGACATTTTAATGAAAGAAGTTCAACGATTTCTTCTCAGAGTTCAATATGGAGTTAATTTTAGTTGGTCCTCTTCCAAGTTTATCAGACTTTATGTATGTCACCTTCTGTTGAAATTGTACATGGTTTAAAAACCAGTGCCATCATTAGATAGAGTAGGATTTTGACTGTCTTGAACATTAGCAGTTTGCTGAAAATATTTAGTTGAAGGCAGAGGTGGGAACTCCTGAAGATCCTTAAGTACATAAGCACTTAATCACAGTCAGTTAAATAGTAGTCACTCCTTGGTGTTAAGAACCTCTGCCATACAAGTGAGGAGGAAGTTTGAAAAGTACTTGCTTCTAACTTTGGTGTCACCTATAAGTCAGAAGGACACCATGTTATTTCTCCACAGGGATGGGTTTGGTAAACTTGTGTAGAAGGTGTATGATGTTGTACCATAAGTGTATGACAAACTCTGATACTGTCGAGTTAGTGGTAAGTTGATTGGTTGACATGACTGAACTGTTTTTAGTAGTTTCCTTTGATGATGCCCAATAGTAGGGTTTAGTACAGACACCTTAAAACACTATCTATGATCAAAAGAACGAGGAACAACATAATAGCTATTGAGTTAGGAAGTGAAAGAAGAGACTTAGGAATAGACCCACAGAATGGTGGACAATGTGTCCAAGATTAAGAGTTCTGAATTCATAGCTGGAGGAGCTGTGATGAAGAAGATAGGAGTTTACTGTTAATTATCAAACCCAAGACAATTAATAAAACTGGAAGTAGAATAAATACAAAATCATACGGAAATGATTGCAAAAAATCAAATTCAGTTTTTAATTGAAAGTACTAAGTCAGAAAAAAGGTGTACGTTGCCAGTTGGTCATTAATTGCAAGTAGTTACAAGCAGGGGTGTACTCGTGAATTTTTCAGTACTGGAACGTGACTATAGGGAGGGGCTGTGGCCTACAATCCCCCTCCTCTACGCTTGATGCTAAGTCCAATAATTAAAAAAACTAACTATAAATAGGCGCCAGTGCTAGTAAGTAGCGGCTAGTAAAATGGCCTAGTGTGATTGAGGCTTAGTTGTGAAATACTGTACACGAATTGAGCTGAAATGAATTCATATACATTCATAAGACACTGGTCACATAGGAACATAGGCCAAATAAACTTCAAGTAGAATGTTAACAAGGAAATTAATTAAAATATTGTGCTTTTAATAATTTGGTATTTACTATTTAATACAACTTAAACTATTAAATTACTAAATATGAATTGTTATTACATAAAAGTTAAAAAATACAAAAGTTAAAGGAATTTTGCAAAAGGATTGATATCTTCAGAGTTCCAAGGTTTGGCTTGTCTCGTCCTGGTGTTGTCTGCAGTCCTGTGACGTCTTAGCCAACTCTTTTTCCTCAAAACCTAAAGGTCTGTCAGCAGGCAACTGATCAGGTTCAAGTACTTTAAGTTCCTCTAACAGAGATTCGTAAGTTGTTTGATGTAACGACGAGGTAGATACACGGGATTCGTAGCTAGAAATTGTTGTGAACATTCTTGTGCTCAAGTTATTTATGACACTTGTCACCCAATTCCTGATGATTGATTGTTGGAATTTTTCGATTTTCCTTGAGTGGGACAGCACCAAACTGCCCATATTTGATCGCGATTTTTGCTTCCAAAGTTTTGGTCCCAGGCTTTTTCTTTATTGATTAAAAAAACCGGATACTTCTTCTTATGAGTTTGTCTGCATATAACACTGTTGTTTCCTTGTTTTGCAGGGATTCTGATAGCAAAGCTAACAAAGCAAGGATGTCGTACAGAAGAAGCTAAATTCAGAAGAAACTCAGAAGATGACATCTTGTTAGATAATCCACTGTACATGGCTCGTTCCGTAGACGACCTGCTTTCATCAACTTTGGCCAATTCAAAGTGTTTATATATTCCACTGTATCCATACCAAGTGGCAGACACTGTTCGAAAAGAACTAGCAACCCAACGGGTTCCTAGCACTTTGCTTATTTTGTTCATTTTCTGATCCAAATCCTTAGCACATTCTTCAAACTCTCTTTGATTTTTTGAAGATTTGTAAATAGAATGAAGTTTGTCCATAAATATCTGGAAATGATTGACGGCTCCAACTTCATTGTTCGCATCATTCAAAGCTAATTCAAGTCTGTGATTCATACTGTGCCATATAATATTTGGATAGTTTTGTAGAAATCGTTCGGCAACTCCGGATTTCTTTCCCAGCATAATACTCGCGCCGTCACTGGCGAATGCCACTGAGTTTTTTTCAAGATATTCTTCGTCAAACCCGTGTATTTTTAAGAAATCGAAGAGGCTTTCTGCTACAGCCTCTGATGTTTGCCTGTTCAGTTCAACAAGATCGAGGAATAAAAAATGTGAAGGGTCCTCTTTACTGATCTCGCATTTTAAATAAACTATCAAAGTGCTTTTGCTACTAAGACTCGTTCAATCATCTATTAGAACTGATAGTTTACCATTTACATCCAAAATTTGTTTCACAATCTTTTTTTTCATTTCATCAGATACATGGTTTATAATTTCCATTGCACACTTTTTTTAATGTAATAGGTAACCTATTTCTATGCCATTTAATTTTTGCATTTCTAGAAGGTCAAAATGACCTGTGTAAGGCCTATTGTTTTTGGCAATATAGTAAGCAGTTCTAAAAGATGTTTTAGTTGTCATGAAGTGACCACATTCTCAATTGTTTCTTTTTTAGCTTCAGACAAAATATTTTCGGCTTTTGCGTGGCTAGCAAACTTTTTGTGATCAAAAATTTTTTTTCTCAAGGACGTCAATTGAGCTGCTTTGCTCATTCTGTTAAAGGACACTGAGTAGTTGTGCCATTCTTTTGATATATTCAGGCGTTCTGCTTTAAACCGAGGTTGCCAACTTCCTTACAAACCTTATACCCAAGTTTTTCATTACGACAGACTAACCAAGGAAAAGCGTCTTTCTTCCATTGCCACATCTCCTCAGTCCAAATCGAAGGCCAAGTATAAACAGCCTTGTCATCAGCGGGGACGTCTTGAGCTGTTGCACCTGGTTCTTGATGAGAGGAAGTTAAAGGCTCATTGATAGTACTAATGTACATAAACTGCTTGTTTTCACTATTGAAAAATGACGTTAAAGTTTTTTGTTTCTTGTTGGGAGTAACCATGGTAAATAAGATTTTCTGAACGAAAATTCTAATTAAAAACTTAAATTGACAGCTAAAACGTTTATTTGAACTAGCAAAATGACTCAACGACTCAATTACAGTCTACACAGTACACACTCTATATAGATAAACACAATGTTTATTAGCGAGAAAAATTCGCCTGATAAACATTTATAGAAAAAAAACTATAAATGACCCTCACCCACAGACACTCACAAGTCACAATCTCACATGACACACACAGACAGTAAAAGCTTCTTTGAATACCATACGCAACAGAACTAACAACTAAACTAATATTTATAAAACTTTAAACTTTCACTTCAGTTTTATTTTAAAACTTTGTTTTCCACGTGTAATGTAAACAGTAACATGTGCGCCCTGCGTCAGTGCAGACTGCAGAGGTTGACTTTGACAGAACTATGTGGGAGGGGAGAGGAGGGGAGTGATGGCGGGGAACAGGGTGGTAGGTGCGCCTGCGCTGGCCATGCTTATGCCCGGGTGCACCAAACCTGGGTCAACTTAACCCTCAATGTCGCCAACCTAACCAAGAAACCTACGAAAAGAGTTCTTAAAAGAATAAGAATAGTTTATTGTCATATTAGAACAATGCATTAACAAAGTCAAAATAACATCTAAAATTGTAAGACAAGTCAAATAAAAGCTTTAACCAATGTCAATCAAGTAGACTAAAAACAGATTCGTCTCTCAGGTAGGTCTAAAAACTCTGAGAGTGCATAAAAAGGGTTTTCTAGAAGCCAATCATAGAATTTTATCAGAAAAATTTTTTTCTGAGTATTTATTTGACAAATTACTCAGCTTATTGAAAATCTTTTGTGAAGTGACTGTGTTGTGTTTTAGTTAGCCTGCAATGCTCAATCGCAATTTTATTTTTATTTCTAGTATTATGACCATGTAATCACTACTGAAGATTAAAGATTGTACATTTTTGAGTGTGAAAACAACTGAATCATAAATGTATAGGTTTATTAATGTCTGTATCTTTAATTTAATAAATAAAGGTTTACAATGTTCTAAATGTTCAACTTTTGACATTACCCTAATTGCTTTCTTTTGAAGAATAAGGATATCTTTAATGTTACTACTATTACCCCAAATTACAAGGCCATATTTAATAATTGATTGAAAGAAAGCAAAATATAAAGATCTTACATAGTCCTCAGGAACACAATACAAAATGCATCTGAGTAAGAAAATTACCCTACACAGTCTCCTTGATATGAATTCAATATGTGAGTTCCATGTTAAATTATCGTCAATATGAATTCCAAGAAATTTGACTGTAGTACAAATATTTTGAGACAGGTTGTTTAGTGGTTTTTGTTTTAGGCTAAATACGATATTTTTAGTTTTAGATTCATTTAGTAAAAAGCCATTAATGTTCAGTGTTTAAGAAATAAAATATTGCAGTTAGAATGTCTATGTGAAGAAAAAAATCTTAATGTTATATGTATATCTGAACACTGGCTGCAACAAAATCAAGTAGATCTATTTGTACCAAGTAATTTTGTTCCTGCCAGTGTGATCTGTAGAAAATTAAGTAAAAATGGTGGAGTTGGAATTTTTATAAAAAAGTCTATACAATATTCTGTTGTTGATGTCTCAAAATTTAATTTGGAATTAGATATGGAAATTTGTTGTGTAAAATTGATAGATGAAAATATTGTAATTGTGAGCATCTATAGATCTCCAAGTGGAGATATAAATACATTTTTTGACTGTTTTGAACTTGCCATTAAGAAACTTTTATTAAATAACCATAGGATAATTATTGCAGGAGATTTTAATATTGAAATGGGAAATAACAACAATAACAACTTGGCTTATTTGAGATTTTGTAATATTCTCAGATCACTCAATCTGTTTTTAACAAATCGCCAGCCTACACGCTTAAAATCGTGCATTGACAATATTATTGTAAATTTCAATAAGAGTCAATATAACACTTCACTCGGAGAACATTATTTTGCAGACCACATACCACTTTTTTTTGACATGTTTAAAATTGACGACTCCCAAAAGAATCAAAATAAGTTAGCTAACGCATTTGTTAGGAAGCAGAACGACAAACACATAAATCTGTTTATATCTTGCCTAAAAAAAGAAAACTGGGAGATGATAGAAGATTTTAAAAACAATAAAATTAATGTTGAAAACCTATTTGATACATTTTTAAAAAAATATGTTGACTTGTGGCATTACTGTTCGCCTTTAGTGAAAAGATCAACAAATAAAACTAATAAAACTAAATTAATCAATTGGTACACACCTGAATTAGCTAAAGAAAAAAATCAAATGCTCGCATTATTTACAATATATAAAAATTTACGGTCCAGGGGGTCAGAGCAAACTCAAGCAGCTTATGATAGTTATGTTCAATTTAAAAAAAGGTACCAAAATCAACTAATACAAGCCAAAAAAGTTGCAGTTGAACAATACATCATTAATGCTCCCAACCAATGCAGGGCTGCATGGAAGGTGATTAATGATGAACATTCACCTACTCATAGTGTAGATGTTAGTTTAGATCCAGATGAGTTTAACCTTTACTTCTTGAATTCAATTAAAGACTTAAATGATAGAATTCCTTCCAGTCCTTACACACCAGACTATTTTTTAAGAGATCAGTGGGGTGGTCAAAACTCTTTTACTTTTACTTGGGTAAATGTCTCAGCCGATGATATCATGAAGGCTGTATCTAAATTTTCAAATTCCAAAGCTATGGACTACTATTGGCTATCTAATTTTATAATAAAACAAACAATTAAGTTTATAAGTAAACCTCTTGCTTTTGTTTTAAACAATTGTATGAATGAAGGATATTTTGCACCATCACTTAAGGTATCAAAAGTTACTCCAATCTTTAAAAAAGGCGACAAAAACTTAATACAAAACTACCGTCCAATCTCAATTGTTCCTATTTTCTCTAAAATTTTCGAATCAATCATGTATAATCAGTTAAATAATTATTTTGAAACTCATAACTTACTGTCTAATTGTCAATTTGGCTTCCGCCAAAATAAGTCTACAACATCAGCAATATTAAATATAATTGATCACTCTCTAGAGGCCTTTGAAAAAAAAGATTCTGTCTCTTTAGTATTATGTGATCTTAGTAAAGCATTTGACAGTATTCCATCTCAAATTCTGATTAGCAAACTAATGTTTTATGGTGTTCGGGAAAACTCTCTAAAACTTATTAAATCATACCTTTCCAATAGGCTTCAATATGTTTCAATTAAAAATAAGTGCTCTGAAATGAAAGAAGTAATAACCGGTGTGCCGCAAGGCTCCATTCTTGGGCCTTTTTTCTTCATAATTTACATAAACGATCTCCCTAAAAACCTCAATATTCATTCAGTAATTTATGCAGATGATACTACTTTATTTGCTAACCATCATAATTTAAATTGTCTTAAAGAAATTATTCAACAAGCAGAAACTACAGCGTATGAATGGTTCTCCACAAATAAGTTATCCTGCAATCCCCAAAAAACTCAGTATATTACTTTAAGCCTTAAACAAGAAATTAATCTAGAATCTGTTAAGCTCTTGGGAATAAACATTGATTCGAAATTAAATTGGACATCTCATATTGAAACTGTATGTAACAAACTCTCTAGGGTAAATTATCTGCTTTGGAAGCTTAAACATTTCGTTAGTCCAGAATATTTAAGACTCGCATATTTCGGCCTCTTTCAGTCACATTTACTATATGGTTTACTTGCTTGGGGTCACTCTCCTCACGTTCACGACATCCTTTTACTACAGAAAAGGGCTGTGCGTTGCATTGCAGGAGCTGATCCCCTTGCACACTGTCAGCCTCTTTTTGTAGACCTTAAAATTCCCACCATAGTCAATCTTTATATTTTCCAAGTTTTGTTGCACACAAAATCAAATTTACATCAATTTCCTGTTAGACAGGAAATTCATCATTATTCTACTAGAGGGAGGAATAAGATTGATATACTTCCACACAGGTTATCTAAAACAGCAAGTTCTTACAAATTAAACTGTATTTATTTTTTCAATAAGCTGCCCGAAATTGCAAGATTAGTGAGTTTTAATAATTTTAGAAGAAAACTATACAATTGGTTAGAAAAAAATCCCTTTTATAAAATTGATGAATTTTTAGATTGTCAAGTTGATATCATATTTTGATATATCTCTTGTTAGAGATGTGACATTGGGTAATTTTTTTTTTTTTTTTTTTTTTTTTTATAATTTTACATTACTGAAAACTGTTTTATGGCAATTCTTTGTATTACAAATTTTTTTTTTTTTTTTTTTTTTTTTTACAATAGTAATTAATTGTCATAACTGTTTATATATAAGTTTACAGAAATTTATACACTGTAAGTATGCTTATGTATGATTTGACTTGTCCTATTTCTGTAAATCAGATCAATGGAATAAATGAATTCTTATTCTTATTCTTATTAGCTCTAAACCACGTTGAGGCCTCCTCCACAGTTGAGTTCACAAGGTTTTGCAAAGAATCAAAGTCAGAGTGAACATTTAAAAAAGTCGTATCATCAGCGTATAAGATACATTTAGCTCCAACAGAGCTGGGAAGATCATTTACTTGAACCAAGAACAAAAGTGGGCCCAGGACAGATCCCTGAGGCACTCCGGTTCAGACCTCAATCTCCTTGGACCAGTTTCCATTGATGGAGACTTTCTGCCTACAGTTGGACAGGTAGGATTGGAAAAATTTCAAAGGGATTCCATTGACTCCATAATAATTAAGTTTCACAATTAATTCCTTGTGGTCCACGCAATCAAAGGCCTTGCTCAGGTCACAAAAAGTAGCCTGAGCAGAGGCCTTATTTTCAAAAGAGTCTAGGATTTGTCTAACTAGTGCATCGATTGCATCAGTAGTACATTTTCCTTTTCTAAAGCCAAATTGAGATATATTTAAGTATCCGTTACTTTCAAGATAAGAAATTAGTTGATCATGAATTGTATTGAATTGAATTGAATAATTTATTTATTAATAAATAAATCATCAATTGAAGAAAATTTAGACATTATACATTTTGCACCTAAAAGTAAAAAACTAGATGCTATTGAAAAATTTTACATATACAAAAACACAAAAGAAAACCCATCATTATTACTCAACGATCAAATAAAATTTCACTCAAATATTATGTTTGATTCTATCATGAAGATGCAAAATTATAAAATTTAACAAGATCTACAACTTATCCATCTACATTTTTATTTAAATTTTTATAATGTCAGCTGTTGAATTAATTATTCTAAAATTAAGTATATTTATAACCCTATTTATATTCTGTTTTTCAACTGATGATAGTCTTACGAGACTGAAATCGATCTTGAAAATTAAAAACACCAAAAAGATTGCTAAGTGTTGTTATTTTTATATATATAAATATATTAAGCAATCTATAAGCTAAAAATGTCAAACATGAATTGTAATTTCAATTACCTTAGAGAAGACAGGGATAATTGAAATGGGGCGATAACTTTCAGGTAGATTTTTTGGACCCTTTTTGTATACCGGACATATTCGAGATAGTTTTAATTCATCCGGAAAATATCCTTCAGTTAAGCATTTATTTATGCATACAGTCAACGGAATAATGAATGTATGAGAAATACGTTTGAAAATATTGTTTGATAGTTTAAAAACATCTACACTGTCAGAGTTTTTTAGTCTCCTAACAGCTTCAGTCATGTCACTGACTGTGACATTTATGAAATTGAAGGTACTTTTACGAACAGGACTATTTTTAATGAGGGACACACTATCAATATTTGGCTTAACAATACTCTCCTTTATAAGTGTGATCGAATTCACAAAATAGTGATTAAAACTGTCAGGAGTGACCTCAACAAGCCGAGGAGACGGATTGTTTATATCATCTTTAATTAACTGCCAGGCTGTTTTACATTTATTTTTACTCCCTTAAATTTGTGTTGCATTGAAGGCTAACTTTGCTTTTTTTATGGACTGTTTATATGATTGTTTAGAATCAACATATTCTTTTTTTAGTCTGTCACAATCAGTGTTTTTAACTAGACTGTCTAAAAACAATAACCTCTTTTTCATTGCAGCCAAATCCCTAGTATACCACTCATTGTAACATGTTTTTTTTTTTTTTCTTAGGTAGGAGTTTTTTTAAAGTTGAAAAGAAATCAATTTTATTAACAATACGTCTTAAATTTAGAAAAAACTCCTGGGCATTCATTAAAAATTCACGTTTCATTAACATGTCCCAATTAAACGATAACAGACTGCTTGCCAGATCACCAATTACTGATTTTGGAAGGTGAAATTCCACATAAGAATTAGAGTTACTTGCTTCAATTTTTTTAGTTGATTTAGTTTCTAAATTTTTTTTGCATTTGGATCATGTAAATTTGTTAAATTATACTTAATTGGGACATTTACAAGCAGTCCATCGTGGTCAGAAAAGGGAAAATTAAAAATACAGCTTATTGCTTGCAAGCTAAGATGAGAATTTAAGAAAACATTGTCTAGACATCTATTACCCCTAGTAGGAGATTTATTGATACAATAAAAATTGTACTGTCTAAGTAAATTTAAAAATTGTTTTACAGTAGTTTTGGTAGTTGTAATGTCAAAGTTAGAATTTATGTCTCCTCCAATTACAATGGTATACTCTGACCATGGAAACAGAAAAGTCAAGAATTCATCTAAAGAGGAGAGAAATATACTTGAATTTCCTGATGTGGAATGATAAAGTGATGCAACTACAATTTTAAGTTCTTCATTAATGATGGCTGACAATTCAAAATGGAATTCTTTACAATGCAAGGTTACATCTAATACATGGGTTTACAATATCATTACGAGCAAATATTAGAGTGCCTCCTCTTATACGGTCAGCCCGACAATAGCTGGATGCACAGTAATATCCTTTTGGGAAAGAGAGCTCCGCCTCCTCTACATTCAACCAATGTTCACTAATACAGATAAACAAAATGTTGACATAACCATTCAAAAAAGTTTCCAATGCCAAAGTTTTACCATGATTAAGTCCCTGAACATTTAAATACAAAAGTTGAAAACTTGAGACTGTTGCCAATTGAGATTTAAATTCTAAGTCGATTTGGGGTTTGTTTGAGCCAAATTCTATGTTACTAACAGTGGTTGGCTTGGCTGCATTAAAAAATTACTACCTTCAGATTCAATGACAGATATTATATCACTAACATTGCACTTCCGCACAAGACTAGACAGTTCAGGGGTGTTGAAGCCAGGAGTGGGAGAGTTGTTACCATCAGGTACCGGAAGCTCCTTGGGATGGTGTGGAGGGATTTACATGTCACAGCTTCTGCATAACTCAGGGTGTAGAATCTCTTGGTACTGCTTCATTGTCTTTTAAACTTGGTTTACTTTAGGCAGGCATTTCTGAGTTGATTAGCTGTTGTAAACGTTCATTAAAAACTTGATGAGACAGCCCATTTCTCAACGTTCTGTAGGACTCTTGAGGGAAGGAGACAATGGTAATTTTTGCATTTGTGTACTGGTGGAATGTTTTCAGATTCACCACCAAGTGGTCCAGCTGAATAAGGTCTCGGATTGTACCAATAGGAGAACATATGAGATGTTTTAATCCTTTCCTTTTAAAATCTATAGTTAGATCTTTGAACGCAGTGTCATAATCCTGAATAGTTGGCTTTCCATAGTATGTAGACTTTATGATGAGGCTATAAACCGCAGCACCACGGTGGTTGTTCTGATGGGCAAGGTGATTTGTCACTCGTTGGGGAAGTTTTGGCCTTCCAAAGTATTTCCTGAAGACCACCGCTACCCCAGCTGACATTTGTTGGGGGTTATCGTAGTCTGC
This sequence comes from Stictocephala bisonia, assembly GCA_035578905.1. Classification (NCBI taxonomy): domain Eukaryota; kingdom Metazoa; phylum Arthropoda; class Insecta; order Hemiptera; family Membracidae; genus Stictocephala; species Stictocephala bisonia. The sequence goes on from JAQJVL010000023.1 coordinate 177,288, forward strand.
TGAGATGCTATGGGCAAAACCAATAGTGTTATCATTTTGGTATTTTTCTACTACTTCAGACATATGTTCTTCTATAATCTGTGTAGACTCTTCAAAAGGCATAGGATTCAATGTGTGATTCTTACTCAAAGAAAAGGTACACTGTTGTTTAATCAGTTTTTTTATCTCATAAGCTATGGTTTTCTTTCCTTGCTTGTTGAAGTGGAAGCCTTGACGTGTGTAGAGATGCCGAGGCAGGAGCCAGAGGTCCAAGAAAAGTAAGTGAGAATGTTTTATTGTTAGGCTTTTCAGTTGATCATTAATGTCCCAGATAATTTGGTTTTCGTGGCTATCCAGAGGTAGATCATATCTGAAGGGTATTGATGTGAGCATCAAGTTTGTATGGGAGAACTGTGTGATATTTTTTTCAAATTTTTAGTAGAAAATCCTTTTGTATATTTTGGTCTTGGGACTTTTGCTCTATGGGGTCTCTTGATATATCATTCGAACCTGCAATCCAAATTATAAAGTCAGATTTAGTGAAATTGTTTATATTCTTGTCTGCTTCTGATGCTGAGATGATGTTTTCCAAACGTGCATTAGGCATGACAAGGCCAAACGTAGAAGATTTATGAGCACCAATACCACTGTGCGTGTATGGGAGGGCGGGTGGGTCAATACCAGTGTATGTGTATGGGTGAGTGGGTGGGCCAATACCAATGTACGTGTATGGGTGAGTGGGTGGGCCAATACCAATGTACGTGTATGGGTGAGTGGGTGGGCCATTGCCAACTAATAACCGTGAAGGGGAAGCTACCCGTGGTCTCCAGGTTAAGTGTAAGAGAGGGCTTCTTAGCACGAACTTCCCCTGGTAATATAAGACGATCTTTAACTTTTAAATGTTTACTAAATACTTAAGCAGGTCAGTTTATAGAGATAAATCAACACCAAATGTTTATTACCTTGATAAATGATTGTCAAGGTAATAAACAAGATCTCTTCCATGACTATCAGATATAAGGGTAAGTTTGTTTAATACATTTGTTTTAAATGTATTAAACAAACATTTAACAAACATATTAACAAACATTTAACAAAACTAAAGAATGATGTAATTCAATATGTACTCTTTGTGAGTTCATTTGGAGTTCTAATTTTTCAGGTTGGCAACATTGAGGGTCAAGTTAAACTCGAGTTAAGTTAACCCAGCTTTGGTTCACCTGGGCATTAGAAATCAATAGACCGCGAGCAGCAATGCCAGAATAGGGGAGCGGGGACGCTGGAGACTACCACCTCTCCTCGGCCTTTTCCCCTACGGTCCTTTTCTACGAACACAGTGCGTGCGTGCTAGAAAAGGACCATGGAGAGGGACTGAAAGAGACCCGAGGAGAAGAGGTAGTTTCGAGCTTACCCGTTCCCCTTATCTGGCATCGCTGACCGCGAGCAGTAGCACGTCGCTACTGAGTGGTACAGGTTAGCCAGTACTTTACTAAAATAAAATCTCCATAAAAGCATTATCGGAACGCCGTTCTGGCACCTGTACACCTCTGGTTACAAGTACTTACAGTTTGGTCATATGGAGGGGAGGGGATCATTAGAAAATGTTAATAGAATATCTCTCATTCAGAAAAGTGCAGCTCAAATCATATATCAGGCATATTTAAAACGGACATTGCCTGTCACTATTTTAAGACTAAAAAGTGATATTACCTAGTTAATATATTTTTGAGAAATGAAAATTTTTCATAAAAATCAAAAACTACTTGCTCAATCCTACAGAAAATATTTATTGTACTTAAGGAGTAATTTTAAAACTGACAATTCTCTGTATACTTTGTGTATCAAAAAGAAAAAATAAGATAATTCTATTCCAACATAAATAGTACACTGCAACCTATTGCAATTCATTTTACAATCTGGCTCTGCAATATGTAACCATCTTCTTCTGAAAAGGTAAATGAGAGACTTTTTGTCTACGTCATATTAATTTGGTGATGAGGCTTGAAATATATTTTCTACAGCTGTTAAAAATCATAACACTTACTCAAACGTCCAGCCATAATCATGACAACTTACTCAACAACCAGTCATAATCATGACAACTTACTCAAACGTCCAGCCATAATCATAACAACTTACTCAAACGTCCAGCCATAATGATAACAACTTACTCAAACGTCCAGCCATAATCATGTGTCACTCTGTCCTTGAGTACCACCTCCGCACCTGGCACTGAACATATTGGTATATTCCAACAATCCCTCACTCTTCTAAAAACATAACGCAAGTAGAACTTTTCAAAATTGTCATACAAAGGCACATATCCCTGAAACAAATAACAACAATACGTCAGTATATTATCTATTGAATTAAGAGTTTTGTCTGTGTATTGCTTTGAACAGCGTAAACTTAGTATATTTATATGTTTCCTATATCTGAAAAAAGCCAATCTCAATATCTGTTTTTATCTGATGGCAAGACTACCTTAGTTCACAGGGAGGATTTGCCTACTGATTTTTTATGATACTTTTATCATACATAATTCTCTGTAGGCATAAGAAGTCTCAGCACAATGTTTATATTTTGTCACGAAACAAACGCGGATAACATACTTGTATTCAATCATCCTATTGGAAATTTGAGTGAATGCATTAATAAAGATGTTGCAAATCTTCATTTATCTGTAAAATCTATTAAATATTTTACAATATACTTACTTACTTACTTAGTTGGTCACTCAAACCGTAAAAGGTTTATGGCCTCGCCAACAATTTGCCTCCACTTCCTCCTGTCTTGCATCATCTCTTCTTCCACTCCCATTTTCCGCATATCCCTTTGCACCTGATCTTTCCATCTCAGCCTTGGTCGACCCAAAGGTCTTCTTCCTGCTGGTCTTCCTTCCATTACTCTTTTCAATACAGATTCCTCCTCCCTTCTGTTTACATGGCCTGCCTATCTGAGTCGTCTTGATTTTCCTTCTGCTACTATGTCTGCTTCCTTAAACAATTCTCTAAGTTCCTGATTGTTCCTTATTCTCCATTGTTCTTCTTCTTTCACTGGCCCATATATTGCTCTTAATACTTTATTTTCAAATGTTACTAATCGCCTTTCTGTTTTCTTGCTCATTGTCCATACCTTATAGGACTACTGGCCTTATAATTGTCTTGTACATTTGTTCTTTGGTTCTTCTTGATAAGGTTTTGCTTTTCAACATTTTTCCTAAGGCCCAATAGCACCTATTTCCGTTCAGTAACCTTGTTTCAATTTCTGTTTCTTCTTTATTTTGTTGATCAATAGTGACACCAAGGTATTTGAATTTTTCACAACTATTGAATTTATATGGATTCACTTCTAAAACCTGCTCTCTTTCTAATGCATTCCGTTCTATTTTAAGATATTTGGTTTTTTCCTCATTGATTTCTAAGCCTACTATTTTTGCTTGAGTAATGAGCTCCTCAGCCAGACGTTTGAGACCGTCCTCGTTTTCGGCTAATAAGGCTACATCATCTGCAAAAGCCAATAATTTAATCTTTGCGTCCATCCACAGACCCTCATTCAAACTTTTTGTTCTTTTTAGTGCGTTTTCAATTGCCAGATTGAACAGTAAAGGTGATAACCCATCTCCTTGTCTTACGCCAGTGTTTATTTCAAATGTCTCTGAATATTCATTGTTTATTTTTACTTTACATTTTGATTCTTCCATACAAATCTCTGCCATCTTCACTAATTTCTCTTGTATTCCATATCCTTTAAGTGTTTCCCATAGATGTTTACGGTTTATACTGTCATATGCTTTTTTGAAGTCAACAAAAAGGATATGTGTGGTTTTGTCAAATTCCCAGTACTTTGAGATGACTTGTTTTAAGATGAACAGTTGGTCTGTGGTTGATTTACCTCTTCTGAATCCTGTCTGATGATCACCCAGCATTTCTTCTCCATACTCTGTTACTCTCTTGTTCACGATTTTGGATAAAATTTTATATGTAGTGTTAATGAGAGATATTCCTCTATAGTTGCTACAGTTCTGTCTGTCCCCTTTCTTATGAATTGGTACGATTAGCACTACCTTCCATTCATCTGGTAATTTTTCTTCATTCCAAATTTTCAGAATGAGCTTATGAATGTCTTCCTTTAATGACTTCCCTCCACATTTTAAAGCTTCAATTGGTATGCCATCTTCTCCTGGGGCCTTCCCATTCTTCAGTGACGCTATAGCTTCCTTTACTTCTTCCAATGACGGTTCTTCAATGAATGGTTGTGCATTTTGATATGTTTCATTCGCACTATCATTGCTTGTTTCCCCATTTAGGAGTTTCTCAAAATATTCTTTCCATATTTTGAGGCACTCTCCTTGATTGCACGTTACTCTCCCTTGAGCATCTTTGATCCCAAAACTGTTTGAAGTGAATCCTTTTTTAAAAAAACGTACTGTCCGATAGAAGTCCTTAGCATTGTTACATGTTCTATCTTTTTCTGCTCTTTCCAATTATTGTTCTCTCAAGAACTTCCTTTTTGCAGTTCTTAGTCTCCTGTTCACTTCCTGGTTTAGTCTTTGGTAATTGTTTTTATTTTCTTGAGTTTCACTCAATAGCCACTTCTGTTTTGCCTTTTTCCTCTCTTCTATTGCATTTCTACACTCCTCATTGAACCATGGCTTATTGTATCCTTTCCTTATTTCCTATTACCTCTTTCATCGTCGTTTGTACCGTAGTTTTTATTTTGTTCCACCGCTCATTAATATCTATTTGTTCATTTTCTTTTTCCATGTTGTTGAGTATTTCAAATCTATTTTTTAGCTCTAATTCAAACTTTGCTTTTATGTGTTGGTTCTTCAGATTACTAATATCTACAAAGGGCTTGGCTCTTTGTTTCTCTCTTATATCCTTACATAACTTTTGTCTAACTTTGGCTATGACTAGTGTATGGTCTGTTCCGCACTCTGCACCTCTCCTACTTCTCACATCAGTGATGCAACTTTTATATCTGTCTTCAACCAGTATGTGGTCTATTTGATTTTTCGTTTGACCATTGGGAGACGTCCATGTACTTTTGTAAATGTCTTTTCGGGGAAATTTTGTCGACATTATCTTCATGTTCCTGAAACTTGCAAAGCTAATAAGCCTCATTCCATTATCATTACTGTTATCATGCAAACTATCACCACCTGTATACTTCTTCCAAATTTCTTCATTTCCCACTTTAGCATTTGCATCCCCCATCAGTATTTTTAAGTCATAGGATGGAATGTTTAACATAACTTGTTCTAAGGTATCATAGAAATCATCTTTGGTATTATCGTCTGCCTCCTCTGTTGGGGTATAGTAAGATATCACAGATGTTTCGAAATTTTCCCTTAAATCTAATATAGCACAGCCTTTCATTTATAGGGTTAAATGTTATCACAGATTCAAGTAACTTCTTTTTTACAGCTATTCCCTACTCCAGCATAATGATTTCCCTCATCACTGCCGCTATAATATAACGTGTAGTTCTTTGTATTCAGTTTTCCGTTAAATGGCCATCTGGTTTCTTGGACAGTGAGGACATCTATGTCATATTTCTCTATTTCTTCCATAACAATGTCTAACTTGCCTGGAACTAACATCGTTCTAACATTCCACGTACCAAAAGTCATCTCCTTGTGACGTAGCTTGGGTCTTTGTCCGGTGTATCCATCCTTTTCCGAGGCTAATTTTTGGCGTTTCTGAACTGGTGTTTTCTTTTATGGGGTAGGGTAGTTGGCCCCACGCCCAACCCCCAACCTGGAGGACCAGGGTATCCTTTTTTGTCTGGCTCCTACCTCACGAAGACCTGTCCGGCAAGGGAGACCCTACCAGTAGCCAAGCTACCGCCGGCATAGCTCTCAAGGTTGTCAGAGCACGCAAGCCCACTCGCCCCGGCAAGGCAGGGATACCTTCGAGTGAGATTTTACAATATACTAATCATTATTTCCTGGTAAACCTAATCTTTTTACCAGCAACGTTTATTTATTGAGGGAGACAAAGGTAGTTGGACATTTGCCATCATTACGTGATTTTTACGAAATTTTCACGTAATGATAGCAAATGTCCAACTACCTTTGTCTCTCTCATATGATACTCCATCATTAACAAATCATTTCAAAAACAAAGTTTATTTGTTATTGGTGGATATTTTTCTTGAACTGAAGTATTTATCTTAAGAGTCCTGAGAGTTTTAAGTGATTTATATACATAATCCTCACTTCATAAACACGTATACTAAGTTATGTGGATAGCATTAATTTATATAAGAAGCTGTATTACAAAAGGAATAAAGTTACTTCTGAATTTTAATTCAATAGAAAGGCTAATGCAAGGATAATTAAAAAATTAATATCTTCAAAATGCTGCCCCAAATATACATGGCATCTAAGGGACCTACAGCTTCATCTAGAATACAAATCATATACTCAGTTGGTCAGATTGTCAGTCAACTGAGAAGCCTTCACTCAGTTCTATTCCCTACACAACATCTGAACCTCGACTACCACCCAGCAAGGACAATCCAGACTTCACTAGTAGTGCCCACGCATTTAGCGAATGCCATTTCAGTATTAAGAGGACTGAGTATAGAACCAATCGCATACAATATTCTCAACACTTAATGTGCTGTAAACCTGAAAATTCCTCAACGCTTCCATGTAACCAGCCTTATGGGTTGTTGTTTTTAGCTGTATTTATTGTTATCTAATCAAGTTTTGGTTTAACACATTCGCTGCTGAAAAAATATGTTAAAAACATGTCAGAAACTAAAATAATATTTTGTAATAAAACAATACCTTATATAGTCAGGAAACAGGGTTGATACACCAAATCCAGTTTATGGCCTCAATTCTGGTAGATCGGGGCTTCCAAAGTGATCGTCCGCCGGCGGTGGAGCCGCACATCGCAACGAAACCCATGCGCGCCGCGAGACGCTGCCGCAATTAGTCGCGGCAGGTCGCATTCCTGAAGTTGAAATACGCCATACAGGAGTATCATTTCCGATATCAGAATCATCAGATTCATAAGAATCAGAGTCATCTGAAGCATTTCCCATTATCTGATGTTGGATTGGGTCATCAACTTCACCATCACTGTCGGCAGGACAAATTCAGGAGCCGAAGATGGCCCAGGAGTTGGTTGAAACATTGCAGAAAAGAATAAAACGCACTATACAAATATATTTACAATATAACACAAATCACAATACAATATAACACAACACGATACTAATGTTTCACTATTATACACAAAAATAAAATGGTAAAACTCCGATGCAAGCGAACTGGCTCAAAATGGTGCGATCCACGAACGGCGAACACCGAAACGTGACGCGAGACACAGGCAACAATGCAGCGCAAATCCGACCGTTATACGGCAAGTGGCTAGACCACACTGAATTCCACAAACAAGCATTGCTTCGTCAACCGCCGGCAACAGTTCCGCTGCGCGCGCAGGCACGCTAACCCCCGCCTACTGGCTCAAAATGGCGCGATCCACGAACGAAGAACAAGGAAATGTGACGCGAGAAACAGGCTATAATGCGGCGCAAATCCGACCCTTCTAAGCCAAAGGGCTAGACGACACTGAAGCGTACAAGCCGGTATTGATCCGTCCACCGCCTGCGACCTATCCGCTGCTCGCGCAAGCACTGCTATCACCCGCGGGCGTGTGACCCGCACTCAATGTGTTAAGGAAGTTACCAAAAAATATGAAAAACAAAATGGTTCATAAATTATGTTAAATAGTGTAATATAATATATGTATGTATATATGTTTTTGAATAATAAACTGTAGGTACATAGAATTATAAAGAAATTCATAGTTTTCCTCTCAAATAGCATAAGCTGGAGAGATAAATAAGAAACTGCATCTATTAATATATAGCAAGAAATAAATATACCAAAATTCATGGATTTAACACCATACGGCTATATAGTATTAACAACAGAATATTCTTTTCACAAAAATTACATACCTCTCTGTTTGTCTCGTTGGTGACTTTGGGTGGGAAGAACAACTCATTTAAATAGCCAAGAAAAATTAACATATAAAAGCCAATATATGTCATAACAGCTGTGTAAAGAGGAACTTCTTCAAATGACTCTCTTGAAAGTCGATCCACATTATGTTGAGTGTCTGCCTAAACAGAAAAGTTAAAGAGTTTGTTAGTTAAGAGGCTAGTACAAGACTTACTGTAAAAAACCACACAAAGAAGAATTTAACAACTATATAAATTGTTATAACGTGAAGAAACATTTAAATTAATTTTTTGAACATTTTTATTTATTTTACTATATAAAAAAAAGACTTTAATCACAACTTCAAAAAGGCCTGCAGGTCTGTGCATGAACTCTAGGCAATCATTAGCTTAGCTGGGGATTTGGACCTTGGATCTCGACCTCAGCATTCTGAAGCCTTAGCCACTAAGTCACCATACCACAAATACACTAATATTTATAAAATTATAGGTTATGTTAAAGGAGACTAGGCAAGGAATTAGTATATTAATAGATATAGGAATCAGCAACTTACCTAAGCAGACAAGTCTACTTAGTAGTAGCAGACAAGTACTTTATAGTACTACGGTAGTTCACAAATATAGGAATAACACGCTTTTCAAAAATGTTCAATGCCACTAGCACTTTCCTCAAGCGAGTAGGGACTGACTAAGGTTCAACTAACCTTAGGTCAAGTTTGCTGATTTCCTATTTCTCATAGTACAACAATATTTATAAAATTAAGGTTTTACATATTTGATAATAATTAGACTAAATTATGTAAGGTAAATTCATTTAGACAAGGGTAAACAGGAATAGTTCTAGAACTGGGCCTTATAAATCACTTACATGAGGTCAAAGTCCAACTAGACAGGGTCATGAAGTGTGACATTGGAACCCTTATGGCAATTAAGATCACATAAATTACAATTATGCACTACCATTACAGCTCTAAACTATAAATATATTTCTGGTAGGGTCCTGTGTAAATGAGAGGGAGTTGTTCGGAGTTGGGGTTGGTGTTTTAAGATGTGTGGGTTGGAGGGGCGGACAGTTCAGTAATGTGTATTAAGGTTAGTTGGTAGGGTACTGCTATATGTAATTTCAGATTAATTATTTTCTATGGAACAATGGGAATGACCTTGACTGCTCACATTCATCGATGATTCACAATAGCAACATGTGATGGCTATAAGTTAACAAAACTATCGTAGTTGTGTTATTTTGTACAGGATAAAATATTGTATAACGAATTAAATAAATGAAAATAGTAAATAATTTGTAAACATTATTTACTAGTTGTGGCAGCTTTAAATGCCACCAAACTTGACTAGCATCATACTATTTATTTATTATATATTAATAGGGAACTTTCTACATTTGTAATGAAGTTAGAAGAGTAAACTCATTTATTTTAATTTTTCTTGGTTATCCTCCCACAATACAGATCTTCAAACAAATAGAAAAATATAAACAAAATTATTAATTTACATTGATAGTAAATTTATTAAATTGATGGCTAACATGACTGTAGTAAATTGTCACCACAGATAACTACGGTATTTTCATACTTTCAACACAACACATGTTGTTGAACATTTTATGACACAATTCTACTCTTATTTTGATAGTAGATTTACTGCACTAAAACTCATAAAATAAACACAATATTAAGTGATTTAGATCTACAGCTGTCAATATTTGCTAGATTGCAAACTATCTTTTGGGTCCAACAAATACAGCTACAAGAATTTTAGATAGAAACGGTAACAAGAAGAAAGGACCTGATAAGGATAACATGGTTGGAGGGGGACGCTTTTGCCAGCAACACAAATTGGGCTTTTGTTAAAATGCCATTTTTAAACTAAATTGTTTTACCAATCAAATGTTAGTGTTCGTTCTTGTATGTGTGTTTACACAAATGATGACTTTTCAATACACAGTGATCAAGAGGAGCGTGTGCTAATGTGAGCTGATGTTTTACGGCTTGATAATAAAACCCTGAGTTTCAAAACCAATGGTCATTCCAACCAATGGTGAATCACTTGGCAATAAACAGGTAATTTTAAGCCTGTTCAATATTGGTTAATCTTTATGATTTATGTCATAATGATTTCATAAAATTAATTCCATTTATTCTTTTTTTAAATAATTAATAATTAAAACCACTAGGCCTCTTGCTAGTCTAGTGGTAAGCACTTCTGCATGTAGAGAGCCACAGGATCAAATCCCGGGAGGACCACTTGGGTTGGGCCGTTATCAACAGTAAAAAATTTTAATTATTACCTGCCCAATTTTTTATTTTTTTAAATTAAATTTGGATGCCCAGCCTCCACGACAGCATGTCGGCTAATGATTAAATATACGAGAGTAAATATATAACAACAATAACAGTAACAACAACAACAAAAACAATAAATTAATCTTCGGTGGAATATTCATTTACAAACAGTCGCAAAAGTAATTTAGGGCACAACAAAATTCAGGTTCTAATAGTGTAAATGTTTGGACTATACCAAAGGTCTACTGTGGATGGAACTGACTGTACACCAAAGAGGGGTGAAATCTAAAAAAACCCATAACTTGAACGAGTTGCATTCCTGCACTGAATTTGATCACTTATATGAAATTCAGGTTAGTTGGCTAAATAGACGATAGAATGTGATGGCCGCTAATTCATGCTATTCGCCACAAAAGTTGTTTACCTGTTATATCTTGAGTAATAATTGTCATAGACCTATAAATAATTTTGAAAATTCAAAATTTGTTAGTTCTCAAATATTTTTATTCAATATTTTTTTACAATAAACATGAATGTATATTCAGTTATGCAGTTAAATGTAAATGTTAAGCATAAAAAAGACATCATATTTTTTTTAATTATTAAAAATAATAGATAAGTTATAGGCTATCAAAAAACTAAGTATAAGCTGTGAAATTGGTTTTTAACATTTGTAATACACCTAAAACGTAATTTCGGCAGAATAAAGAGCATCTTTTGTGAAGATATAGGCAATTCTTTACCCATTTCAACTTTCAATTTCTTTTGGTAGCAAGAAACTGCATAATTACTCAAAATCATGCGCTTGGCCTCCAGAACAGACTACCTCCATCCCACCAACGTAAATAAGCCTACACACCATTCAGTCATGTATAACTTATAGACATGGTAAATAATTTAACGTAAAAGCATAATTGCTTTTTTGTCAAACAAACAGTTTTGACCTGACTGTGACAAGTCTTGACCATATAGCCAAGTGATTGGATTGCCATCTCAGTCTCAAAGATACTAGGCTACTGAGGATACTACATCACAACACTGGAAACATTTGACGAGATAAGAGACCAAATATGAGGCATAGCTTGGGCTCATATAATTCTACTTATTACTCTCTTATATATATATAAGAGGTTTATATATATATATATATATATATATATATATATATATATATATATATAAGAGTATCTTTAAGTATTACTTATCATTTTTAATGCAATATTATTCATCAATATCAAACTTGTTGGAAGACATAACCTCCCTATTACTGTCAAAACTGTGTCAAGGACATAGGCCCAAGTCTTGCTCTAACAAAAAATACTTTCTTAGATTGATATAGGCTTAACCTATATAAAAAAGTGCAAGAATGAGGTAACACTGATAGGTCCCATAGTAGGGTAACAAATAGGACTAGTTACTTTAATCAGCCGGTTACAGTAGGCTACTTACTTTTGTATCAGGCACATTCTCTTCTTTAAAACAACCATTCTTCTTTCCATTTTTTTGAGATAATAAGACTTTCCTACCATTACTCGTCCTTTTTACTACATCCCCATTCATGGCCACTCGTGTTCTTTCGGTTAGGCGTGGTAAATGTGAAGTTCTCTTCTCTAGATACCACTAATCTGTAAGAAACATAAAAACAAAAAGAACTAGAACTTCACTTGAAGTATGCATAGTTACCTTATTATTCGCCAGAAGCGCTGTAATCGTGAAAAAAGTTCACCCACTCAAATACTACTACGCACACCAAAACACCAATTTATAACAATAATTTAACTACTTATTGTGTCTGTATTATACCTTCGATACAAAAATCCTAGATATCTAACAATAAAATGATTAACCGTTTTAACGTGGTTTTATTCTGAGAAAAAATAAACATAAAGTTCTTGGTTAGTTTTAAAATGACTATTATTATGAATCATATGGTTCTCCTCCCCCTTCTTGCAGTCTAACAATCTGATAAATTCATTTCGTCAAAGAAACGTCAACGGAACTGGAACACTGACGTCTGCCGGTACCGGTCTGTCAAACGTAGTCGAAGTCTAAGATCAGTGCCGGTTTTTGCTAATTCAGTATAGTTTTCTGTTCAAGTAAATCTTTAAGCATCATTTTTTCATCAAGAAATGGATCTTACTTACAGTCCAGGTGAATTAGATTTAAAACATGTGCAAAAAGAGAGTAACTCTGGTATGAAAAGAGATCATGATTCTGTAGATGATTTTGAACATCTTGATCCAGAATCGTCTCCTGTAGATATTTTGTCAAAGCCACTGATAGAAATTGACTCTAAATCTGAAAATATTACAGCAACCTTACCAAAATTGGACTTTTCTGATAACGAAGGTAAAAATGATCAATTTCAAATAACTAAAACTGAAGGTGTCTCCCATGATGAAACTATTTCAAATGGTAAGAATAAATTTCCAGATTTCGATCTAGATTCTGAAAACCCTAAATCTAACAGTACATTAAATTTAATTAAAAAATCAGAATTAGAAATAAGTACTGATGATATTCCAAAATCTGTTGAAACTGTACAGTTTGATAATGCTATGATTTCTAATTTTATATCTGCTGAAAAGGCAAGCAACTCTGTAAAGACTGAAAGTGGCTTAGTAGGCTTAGATACAAATCCTAAAGATAGTGGTAAGACTTTGGAGGAAACTCCTAAATTGATTAAAGATGATGAAGATCTCGATGTTCCAGCTAAATCCATGAAAGAAGCTGACGCTATGTCACATTATGAGCTGAAACTTGATAAAAAAGATGTATCAAATAAAGATAGTCACTCGGAGAGTGAGAAAGACGTAGGATCCTTAGTTAAACTTGATTTCACAAAAGAGCAAGATGACATTGAAAATATTGCAAAAATTGATCCACTTATCCATACATCTACGGATTCTGTTGCAGCAGACCCTATTAGATCAGATTCAAGAGTACGCCAAATTCCAGTCAAAGATGATGACACCCTTGACAGAGACCAGAGAGTAGGAAAAGAAGACAAACATTTAGAAAATAAAAGTGAATTGAACTCCAGCTCTCAAGAATTAGAATCACATCATTCTGAAACTCCACAACCTGATGAAAAGCAGGTCAACAATAAACATGAAGCTCAAGAAGAATTCAAAGACTTTCCATCTCCTGATGATATCACTAAACACCGCATTTGTATTTGCCCAAGCAAGCCAGTAGAATCTGATCTAGATGACATCATTGGACCAGAGGATGTATTCAAACGCATCGGTTTAGGTGAGTTAATTATTAGTTCGATTTAAAATTTTATGATCTCCTCATTAGGTTCTGAATGGTTACCCATCTATTTGTTGAACTAGTTTAATTGTTAAAAGGTTTTATCCAATTAAGCAAAAAGAATAAACATAAATTAACATGCAATTTTTACTAATCTAAGGGTGACATCAGTCCTAAAAGATAATTCTTAAGTTTCAAAGGTGAAGAAGATTTTTTTAAGTAGGCTTATAAGGAATTTATCTATCAACATTTTATACATTTTTTTACAGTTTGCATTGTTTATTTTATTTCTTTGCAGCATTGGTTTGGTTGCAAGAAAAGAATACCGTACTTCAATTTTACACCTAAGGTGACTAGCGCTATGATTGTTTTGGTGTTTTGGCTTCCAATAAATAACATTTTTGAGTTTCAAAGCTATATTTTAATTTGAGAATCAAATATGAATAATACATTTTACAAGATTTGTTAAGTTTACACAGCTGTGGCATTAAAGAAAGTAAATAAAATACACTTGTCTTAACTTTAACAATGACAGACCTTTATGGGCTACAGTATAATAATTATTTATGAAGCTGAACATGTATGGTTATATGTTTTTCATTGCTGCTGTTGCAATGACAGCTATGCAAAGATAGCTCTTGCAACATATCATAACACTACATATTTCTATTAACTAACAAAACTTAGGCTATATTTTATTTTGTTTAACCATAAAAAATTACTTTGATACCTAGGTCTAGTTTCTATTATATGTCTAATTCTTTAAATAGGTTATATAACAAAGAAAATTTTGCTTCTTTAACCCTTTCCATCCCAGGCATGTTTTAAAAAGATATTCTAAAAATCCTAGGTACATTAGAAACCCTATTTTCCGTCAGGGGTTGGGACCGTGGCCCTGACGGATTGGAGAAAGGCGGATTATAGAGAATTCACCCACTCACACTTATATCGCTGGAAACTTATTATTAGTGCCAACACACGTTAAATTTTAATGCTGTATAGTCCATATTGATTAAAAAAATGAGAATGAAAAGGTTAGAAAAAAGACATGTTCCAGAATGTATATACTGTAGGTCACTTTTACGCTTTTGTTACATTATGTAATGAGCACAAAAATTAATTATCAACATTCTTAAAATTAAACTGCAGTACAGTATTACATATTAAAGCTCAGTTCCCATGGCCAGTGTTTTTGCAGACATCAGTAGGCCCGATGTCGGTACACGGATATCGTGTCGCCTGTGTATCATCAGACAGGACTGTTCCAACGGCCCTTGACCTGTGTAAGCGTCGCGGCTTAAAACTTCATCTCCGACCACAAGCCTTTGTAGTGTCGCCTCTTTCCCCATGTTGTACGGGATCTGTTCAGGCAACCCCGGACGGCCTGTCCGTACGTCAGGCAAGCTGTTCCAACGGCCCCGTGACCTGTGTAGGTGTCGCGGCTTAAAACTTTATCTCCGACCACAGGCCTTCGTAGTTTCGCCTCTTTCCCCATGTTGTACGGGATCTGTTCAGGCAGCCCCAGACGGCCTGTCCGAACGTCAGGCGTACACAGGCGAGCTGTTCCAACGACCTGTTATCTGGTAGACAGCAGACGAGGCCTTACGGATGACAGGCCGTTGGAACTAGGCTTATAAGAGCTGGACGGCTGGAGAGGGAAATTGTCATCTTCCAGACGGATAAGTCATACGGCAACTGTCATATCGTGGTGCGGTGAACCCATACACTGACGTATAACAGAACTTGGCGGAAAATAGGGTGACGGACAATCGGGTTTTCACTGTATTTTCATATTTGACATACCCAAAAATCCCAGGCTCTTTTTGTCGATTTTGTCGTACTTTACTAAAAAAAATCTATTTATAGAGCAAATTTATTATTTTAAGTTTCATTAGTTTCCTAAAGATATTATCTGTAATATAACATTAAATAAAAAATTTTTTGAGTTTTTTGCATTATGAACGGCACTAAAAAAATTCAAAACACCATGTAGCTATCTTCAAATAAATTCAAATAAGCAATTAGCGATTTTATTATCACTTATTGGCAACCTACTACATTTTAAATAATCGCATAAATCAAGAAACAACAATTAACCTCAGCTTATGATCACATCTGACGAAAATCAGCACAGCTGTTAATGCAAAACAAAGGCAACAAAATAATACCAGTTGTAGTACTGTAATAAAGCATTCTCTTGTAACAGATCAGTATTTTTATAATAGAAAATGTTATTCCGAACATTTTCATATCATTAATATTTAATAAATATTCAATTTATTAAAATTTATTTCTAAATGTCCGGAAAACCAGACGCTGGTATTTATGGAACGTTTTTTGAACGTCCGGAAAACCAGACGTTGGGATGGCAAGGGTTAGAAATGTATGTTTAAAGGCCAAAATTAAACTATGGCAAGCCAGTTAGAAAAAGCTGCCTGTCTAGAAGTTTTTATTGCCAAGTTTTTAAACAAAATCAAAAAGTTAGCAATTTTTTAATTGTTTTATTAATTTAAACCCAAGGTATGAATGTCTAGAGAATGAATACTATAGTTCATTTATCATAGGCTTTTCTGATAAAAATATGATTATGTTGCCAAACTACCAAAACAACTACTGTACATCACAAATAAATCCAAAGCAACATAGACATAGCCCTAACTTCGCTTGGTAAAATAAGACAATCTTTAACTTTAACTTTTAACATATTATGAAATGATAGTTAATAAAAATCACATTAGGCTATATGTAATTTTGCAGATATGTTTTGTATGATAAAAAAAATTAATTATCTCAAATCAATAAATATCAGTTTTTAAGTTAGTGTCTTGTTGAGAAGTGCTTTACAATTTTGTCAGTCCATTATTTTTTATTTATTTATTCCTAAGACGCCGATCGTCAAGATATGGGCGAATATGGATTTCGAATGAGTGTAATGAGTGTAGATGAACGAATGTAGTCATTGTTACAAACTAAGGCCGACTATTCCTTAGAAAGTGTCATTAATTAATAGCCCAGTGACAAATGAACAGCCGGTGGTTATCAGCTGAAACTTCTCAAAATGTATTATGACTATTAATGTATTATGTATTAATAGTTATATCAAATGATAAATAATTTGTAATATTATTGTGTAAATTAAAGTGAAGCTGTTTTTCTCAATATTAAGTATTGCCAGAAGTCCACTTAAGGTTTCAACTAGTAAATATAAATGTTGATAATTAAGTATCGATCAGTATTTTATATGTCAGCTATAAGTTAACTAAATAATTCATTCAGAACTCAAAATGGTAGAAAGAAATATATATTGGCTTCGATATTCTTGATATTTATAATGTTTTGAAAAAAATTAAATGAACATAAAAATGCTTAAACATACTTTTAAATCTTCAAACATCTGTTGTAAAGGCAACTTAGGTTTAATTTTGTTTTTCTTACCTATAAACAGCTTCTCAATTCAGTCTTAATAATTCAGATCTGTATTAATCTAAAACACTATCACATACATGTTAATTTAATTTATATTGTGGCCAGTAGGATACAAAATAATACCATATTCCAATAAAAAATAAAACTGTTATAATTAATTGTAATTGAATATGATTAAAAATGCTGATTAAAAATTTGTAATTTGAAACACAGCATTACTTTATTCAAAACCGTGCAGTTAAAAAATTTTGTCAGAAGCAATTTTTAAGAACATTTCTCAGTGATCAATGGGGATTATAAGGAAATTAAAAAGCAGTATAGTTATACAAATGTGTCAGATTCTATGTATAGAATATTTGCGGTTAGTCACAAAGAAAGTTTAGGAAGTTGTCATGTATGGATCTAGTCCCATCACTAAAGCTTTTTAGACTTACTTTCCATCAGTGGCAGCGGAACCGGGGGGGGGGGGGGGGCATATAGGAAAGGGTCAGGGGGTCATAGAAGAAACATTGAATATTAATAATTATGAGCTAAGGAAAAAAAGATTAATTTTTATATAATATTACAATGAATCAAAACACTTTAATTTTGACGTGGCTAATTAAATTATCATGCATATAGCTTACTTTAAATTCTCAAAAACAGTTTGTAAGTAATGATAGATTGATTGGTGTAATTTTGGTTAACAGTATGTTATGTTCATAATTCCACCTAATATTGGTGACTAGTTTTACAAATTCCATTTGGTTTGTTTTGTGACAGTTCATTAGTATTGCTCCAGCAATGCAGTTAGGTATTGACTATTGTGCTATTATTTGTTCTGTTACACCCAGAGAGCAAGTAATATACCAAATTTTTATTACTTGTTCTGTGGTTAAACCTAACATAAAATTATTAAATGTATGGGAAGATCTAAATGAAAAACTATATAATATTGTTTCTAAGTTTTAAAATGTTATTATAGAATACAGTATATTGTACTTCCATGCCAATTTCAAGTAATAGGTTAGTGTAAAATGTGATTTCCGGTTATGATAATTTAAAAAAATCCTCAGCCCCTAGGGGAGGTCCCCCAGACCCCCTTGCTTTTCTTCCGATTGACCCCCCTGCTCAAAACTCCTTTCGTCGCCAATGCTTTCCGTCAGGAAATGAGATTCACAAAAGCCATCGCCTTTACAAAAATACCCTTTTTTAATATACTCAAACAAAGAGTAAATTAATAATTAGTGCAGGTCTAGTGCTCCTTTACCGAACCTGATACAGGAGCAGTACAATAAAATTAAAACTTTTTGAAGATGGCTGTGAAGATTTATCATTAACTGACCACGTAGATTTAAAAGTACCGGTACTCAGTTAAAATTAATATAACGCCATTTTTGACAACCAGCCTGGTTCATTTAAATGGTTTGCAATGTGACTAACGTAAAATTTCACCACTATAAAATGTGCTAAATCCTTTGAGTATATAGTATTGAGTCAAGTGACCAAACCATATCAGACTATTGTACATTTATTCTTTGATTGAAATTTGCCTCAAAGTAAAAGAACGTGCGGTGCAAGTGTTTTATTTGGATGTGTGTTAAGGGTCACTTGGGCAGTGATGTTACCTTAGTGAGGAGGTTCTGTATATTTTGCCGTGTATCAAGCAATAGCCACGTATGAACTGTAAAGTAACGATACGTGTTGGACCTTGACCTGAAGTTATATATTTTAGTTTGTATCAAGTAACGGTGACCTGGATACTGGATACCTGGACCTTTACACGTTTGTGACCTGGAGTTCCATATTTTGGCTTGTGTTAAGCAATAGTCACGTGTGAAGTAACGAAACGTGTATGACCAGGAGTTCCATATTTTGGCGTGTATCAAGCAATAGTCGCGTGTGAAGGAACGACACGTGTGTGATCTTGATCTAGAGTTCTTTATTTTGTCAACTGTTCAATTATCGTCCACATTACGCTTGTCCATTCATCCGTTCGATCAGACCACTGCTATCAACCAAATGAAAGTTCGTCTCCTGTAAGCCATCATCATCATCATGTTACTGTTAGAAGTCGGATGGGTAATTCATTCCATCTCAACATAAGCTTTATGAATGTGTTTTAAAACATTTTATTATATCCGTGGTGTTGGTAAACTGTTTTAAGCCTGTGGTGGGCCTAATTATCAGTTTAAACTTAAGAAGTAATTAGTTGTGACGTAGAAGAAACTGCATAGCCTAGCGGTGCAACATTACAGTAGAGAGCGTGTCGGCGAGTCATGGTCGGAGGCGCGATCAACGACCTCCACTCCAGACGTCGGCATGAAATCTAGGTAGCGTTGTCGGCAGAGCGTGATTTCGTTGTGTACAGTCAATTTCTGATAGTATTTGCAAGGCAATACAGACAGGGTATTTTAATTTGAGATTTAATCAAGATTTTGCCTATTTGTAATACTTGCATCATTTACTAGAAACAATTTGTTCGTAGCAATGAAGATCAGCCTTCAAAAATTTAATGACATAATTGTGATTTTCAAAATCTTGTTGGAGTAAGACGTTTAAATAAAGTCAATAAATGAACTCCATTCCAAAACTCACTGACAGTGAGTGTTTCTACTTATTTAGAATTCAATAGTCATTGGACTACTAGTTGAATCACTATATTTAAACACATGAGTCATGAAAAGTTAGGAGCCCTCGTGACAGTGTGTCTCTTAATTATCGGAGTCCCCCAATGGTTTACGAGTCAGCCTGAATGTTTGATTAATTATTTCAAAGATCACATTTCATCTCTACTATTCGTAATATATATTTTATCCGTGGCTCACGGAATTCTTGTATCTCGATGTAGACATTTCTTGTAATGATTTCTTAAATTAATTCTTTGAAACCAATTAATTGCAGCGTGTTTTCTGTGATTCATTATTTTATGTAACTTGTAATTCTTTAAATGCTTGGTTTCAAAGAATGCAGAACAGGAATTCCGGTGTGTAAACGCAGAAGCGTAAAAATAGCTCCGACTCATCTCGGTGGAAATGATGAAGTTGTAGCGCTATGCGTCAGGTGCAAAAATAATGTTCTAAAACTATACTATAGAAAATATCCAATGTATTATTTTTTTTTCAATTTTCCATTTTTACTTCCTCCCATATGTGTTAGCATAGAGAAAGTATTGTGATCTCAAAAAAATCTTACAATTTGGTCTAAAAATACATTTTAGGGTCCTGGAACCAAAGAAAGTGTTGTTTTTTTTTTTTTTTTTTTTATTATTATTATTTTTTATCTGTCTGTATGTGTGTCTGTCTGTGTTTATATGCAGTTCGCTGGAGACCAAACGGATGGATCAATTTTTATGAAATTTGGTATGGAGTTGTATTTAGCCAATATCTCCAGAGTATTTTTCACATTTAAATTTTTTTTTTATATATATATATTTATGGGAAAAAACATACAAAAATGGAATTTTCTTAAAAACAACTCTAACGATTTTGATTAAATTTTCAGGAAAGATGTGAATTAAAATTTTAAATGTTTTAGTAAAAACCGCATGTCTCTAACTTGACTAGTTTTTTAGTAATGGCAAAAAAGTATGTTTGGGAATCAAAATGGTAATTTTCAAAGTTTTGAGTTTTTAGTGTTTAATATGGGGGAAAGTTTGTGCTAATTCTTTGGAACCATTTATTATTTTCACAATTATGTTAACTAGGCGCCTCGCCCAGTCTAGAGTACCCAGTCTTGTTCCCCATACTCACGTACTGTCGACCTAATCTCCGATGCTCTGTGCATTATAATTTTTACAAGGGTTTCCGCCATTTTGTATTGACTTAATCTCACTCTCGATGTACATACTGCTGCTTTAATTAAATCTTCTTTACACGTCCCATACGATTTTTGTCTGGACTTTGTATAACAGATTTTTTAATGGTTTTTTTAACTGCGTGTTCAACCCGGTGTACATAGGTACTTTAACTGGATATCTACCCTCAGTACATGTGATCTGTATCTGTAGTACTTCCTAAAGTATTATTATCATTATATTTTTATTGTAATTGTTGAACTTATGATTGCTTTACGCAATCCATTTTGAACGGGTTCTACATATAGTAATCTTTTAATTCTAATAATTATTGATTCTGTTTTTCCTTCCTTTTAACTTTTTGGATAATAGCGAGTCTACTTGTATTAACAGATTTCTTAATCAAGTTTGCAAACGTATTCATTTTACGGGTCTACTATTTATGTAACGTTTAACATTCATTTCCTGTGACACTGAAGCCACGCGTACTTGGGTACGGATGGCCCGTAAACCTACAGCCCTCCCCTCCCCTCCCCCGTTTCGTATCGACGGGTTGGTAAGGCTCAAATGTCAACGCGTAAACTCAAACGAGATTGCAAGGGGCACAAACAACATAGCCAGCACCGGTGCACTGTACGTGCAATGTTTTTGGTCTACACGTTTCTTGCCCGTCGTATTTTTATCTAAGAGACCTGTTGTCGCCTCTCTTCGATAAAGGACATGTACAAATGTTGCAAATGCCATAAAACCTTAAGCGATAAGTCGCCGTTTTGTTTGTGTAGTTTGCACAGTTATATGGGGTACGACGAATATGAATGAATATATCAGTGTAGAAATAGTGTAGTCTGGTCACGTATTTGAGTGGTTCTGGGAGAGTTCGACATTTCCTCCCACTGACCAGGGCCGAAAGAAAGTGGTCGTTCCATACCGTTACAAACAAAGGGATCGCCGTCCTGTTGATGAGTCAAACAGCTCGCTTTACTTGGTTTTATTGTTGTTGCAATGTGAATGTGGCCGTGTCCTAATTAATTATTTACTGTTGAATATGTGTATTTTTAAAATTGCCATGCTATTTTGAAAAACGACAAGTATTATGATTGAATCTCTTTTTATTTTACCTTGCTTGAATCTTCATTATACCCTGCTGAAATGTAATGCTGTATACGGTATCTCAGCCAGTAGACAGACTTGAGAAGGTGGCCTTGTAAGTCTGTAGGTGGGTGAGTCATCTATGGTCGAGGTCGATACAGTCAGTGGGAGTCGTCGTGGTGGAGCTGAACTCGGTACTCGTTTTTGTCTGTACCCGTCAAGAAAGTTATCCCAAATATGATATCCAGGAAAGTATAGTATTTGCTTAAAGACGTTGTCGTTTAAAAAAATTGGTTTAAGCAATTTTTTTTAACCAAATTGGTCAAATTATTTTTTTAACGTGATGTCAACAACATTCGATTTATATTCGTATTATAAATAAATGGTTACAAAGAATTGAAACAAACTTTTCCCCATATTAAGCATTAAACAATCAAAACTTTGAAAATTACCAGTTTGATTCCGAAATATCTATATATATATATATATATATATATATATATATATATATATATATATATATATATGTGTGTGTGTGTGTGTGTGTGTGTATATATATACATATATATTTTCCATAACTCAAAAACTAGTCAAGTTACAGACATGCGGTTAAAACTAAAATATATTAAATTGTAAATCACATATTTCCTGAAAATGTAATCAAAATTGTTTAAGCAATTTTTGAGAAAATTCCATTATTGTATGTTTTTTACCCATACAAATAAAAAAAACTAAAATGTGAAAAAAGTAAAAAATGGTCTGGAGATATTGGCTAAATACACATAATCACCAAATGTCATAAACATTGATCCATCCGTTTGGTCTCCAGCGAACTGCACATAAACTCAGACACACATACGGACAGACAGCAAAATTTGTTTTCAAAAAAAAAAAAAAAACAACTCTTATGGGTTCAGGGGACACTAAAATGGATTTTGGGCCAACTTGTAAACAAACATTTTTCAACGATCACAATACTCTCTGCTAACGCCTATGGGAGAAAGTAAAATGTAAATTGCTGTAAAACCCAACGCAGAATATCATTCTGTATTAAAGCAAACATTACTGTGATCTGTATCAATTTAAACTGTCTGATCAATTATAACGATGGTTATCCTTGTGAGGTCATTGTGGGGGGGGGGAGGCTAAGATGTTTAGCTCCTATAATCTTACTACAACTAAACAATCTTGAGTATACGTTTCCTAATAGGGTTTTTATATTATTATTAATACTTCGTATGAAATTAACTATTTTCCACGAATTCAATCTACATAATAATTGCAACTCATATCAAGTAACATGTAGCCTATTCTGTCTTAAACGATCTCAAACTCATAATTGAGTTACTTACTCGTTGTAGATTCCTTTAATATTTAATCGTGTGAAAGGATGGCGGTGTAGTTATAAATTTGAAAACAATTTACGGACGTAAAATCTCAACCCCTCAAATGGGTACGATACTCATTTTAGTTCCAGAATCTGCTCTCTATTCTTTGTAGAAGACAGGAGTTTCATGCACGTCGTAGGCTGAGCCAGTCGGTTGCGTGTCGTAGCCTTGGATTAGTCACGCTGGTAAATGTACAGAACTAAACGCGTGACATTTCGACCGGATAGACATTAAAACGGGGTTTATTGGCTGAGACCTTTAGTTTTCTAAGTTCAAATTACGTAAAACTGTTCATATACAGTTTTACGGCCTAAAAGTGTAAATTTTACAACACTAAGACTGCAAAAAGTGATCGGATGTACAAGGGAATGTAACGGGTAAGCGAATAAAAAAACAGTTTTCTAGAAAATTTTATTAATTTTTGTTATTGGGTGCTATTAAATCGTGCTATTGGAGCTAAGGGGAATTGATAAAGTGATGTGGACATTCTCCGTGCTAGTGTGCCACCCCCACCTGGTCGAGGCACCGTGGGTATCACGAGAACGTGGATTGGAGACAAGAGACTCATTGCCAACGCGGTTAGGTCTAGTTAACATGTTCCTTATGTTAGGTTTGTTTAGGTTAGGTTTAGTTATGATATTTTAGGTTTGGTTTGGTTATGTTAGGTTAACCTAAGTTATGGTTTTGGTAGCGGATTAACGGAAAAGATCCACACACAAAAATATGAGATGAAAATGGAATCAAATAGTTTACTGTAATTTACAGGAGTGTCGATGGATCCCAAACGTGACACTAAGCAGAAAACCTAACCCCTGTAGATAACGGTACCAAATGACGCTTTACTTTCAGTTCATGGTTTATTTGTTGACAACTAAATGTTTACGTGTACTGTTGTTCTCCTCAGTCTCATCTGACAGGGAGGTAAGTGTGTAATGCAATTTGAGTGGGGTTGTAAGCTAAGAGGCATTCCACCCTCACACCCCGCCAGGCCACGCCCCCTACGGTGAATCGATCTAGTGCAGTACTTTGCTCATGTATAGCAGAAAAATAAGAAAGAAAAGTATTAGACGTATTTAAGACTTATACTCATAAACCTTTTTCAACCTATAAATACGTACATTACATATAGTGAGTGTCTTAGTTGCTCGTTGTTCCAGTTATCAATGACCATGCAGACGGTAGGCTTCATTTTCTCACTTAAAACTAATGACCTCAGGTATGCGCTATACACTAGAATGCCTTGACTGTGCTAATTTGAGACAGTACAAGTAAACGTCACACAACACAAATTTATTACAATATAAGCACAAAATGCACAAATATATTACAATACAAGTACAAAACACAACAAAAAATCAGATTCTTTTGTGAATCCCTCTGGTCTGAGGAAGGTGATTGTGGTTCACCGAAATCGATCACCATAATAGTTGTTCATTTTGTACTTGTATTGTAATATATTTGTGCATTTTGTGCTTATATTGTAATAAATGTGTGTTGTGTGACGTTTACTTGTACTGTATATGTACCAACACGTATTATGCTAATTAAAAAACTAATTTGAGAAACAGTAATAGAACTTGATAGCCAATATATCATATCTATTCAAATCAAGTAACTTTCAAAAACCGTTACAACCAAAACGGCTCACTCAATCTGACGACAACAATTCTCATTATTAACTCATACATCTAAGTTGTTAAACTACTGTCCCAACAAAGTCAACTTAATTTAAGTTAACAATCCCCACCCTCTATACGAATTCGTAAGTCTAAGTTGACAAACCACACTTCCCACGAACACATGGGTCTAAGTTGACAGACCACTCTCCTCACACATTCATATGTCTAAGTTGGGTCATCGTTCCCCCTACTAACTCTTACAACTAAATTGACAGAACACTCTCCTCACACATTCATATGCCTAAGTTGGACCATCGTTCCCTCTAGGCCTACTAACTCTTACAACTAAGTTGACAGACCACTCCCCTCACACATTCATATGTCTAAGTTGGACCATCGTTCCCCCTAATAACTCTTACAACTAAGTTGACAGACCACTCTTCACACATTCATATGTCTAATTTGGCTCATCGTCCCCCCTACGAACTCATACAACTACATTGACAAGGAAGGCACTCTTAGTCTATAAATCTAACCTATAGACCTAAGTTGCACCCACGAACCTATAAATCTAAGTTGGTGCATCATTCTTCTTACGAATTCGTTCACTAACAATAAAAAAGATAATCTAAAAGACGTCAACGTACGTAATACATTCTGTCGACTCACTCGTTCATTGTGACCAAAGGAATAGCATGTCATATGGCTGTACCGTGGGTGGCGTGCGTGCGTCATTGATGTGCACAGATTGCACCATTGCACCTCTAATGACACTCCATTGCGGCTACCACTTTAACCTGTCTCTTAACTATTAGGGTTTTTTTTCTATATTATAAATTGAAAACACTAGTAGATTTTTATTTTTGCGTGTCTGGACGTCTGCGGCCACATGGAATGTCGTGTAGAATGCTACCATTTCCTGAATTCAGAAAAATTCACAATTACGACCACACACAAGTGGTCTTTATATTTTTTCTCATTGAACTTATAATAATGAAAATTCTTCTTTTAGATACGGTTTTATTTTTTTGGCCTGTATGTTTTGGAATCTCCAGAGGATTTGAAAAATTATCATGGTATTTTAGCTGTCGACTTTCAATCAGATGTTAAATCCAAAGCAACCAAGCTATAAAGTGGACTTTAAAAAATTAGTATGGTAAGCTATGCTTTCGTAATTGATGAATTTACACGTTCAAGCATATTTGACTTAAGGCTACATGCTGCTCAAAATAAATAAAACTTCTTTACATTAAGTTTGTGAAAATGTTATACATTTGTGCATCATTATATTGGTGCCTATTGATAAAATCGAAACTGAAAATTGTCTATGCATGAAAACAAATATGGCGTTGGATGACATCAGATGTCCTTGCCTCACTATAATGGGACCCATTGACAAAGCGTACCTTGAACGTCCTGTGGTGTGTAGCCCGAGGTCTCTCATTCTCTCCACCATACTGTGGACCACAACTGATCGACGTCCACCGGTCCATCTATCTTCTTATCATTCGTCCCAATTCTCTCTGATGTGCGGTGTTGTGCACTCTTTAATTAACTATAGTTTTTGCCTATCTCGAATTCCAACTTATCAGAGTGTGTTTTTTCGTTGCTATTTTAGCCAGTTAGTCGACTTAGTTTATCAAATATGTGTTTGCTTAGTTATGGAAATTTAACTAAAAGAGGTACCTACATCAGTCTTCTCATTTCAATTTAAGTTACTGTAATATAAACATTAACAGTGTAAATGTTTATTTTGTAGGAGATAATAAGGCAGTAATGTACACCGTAACATACAATTACCATCAGTTATCTCCTGATAAAAGATAAAGCATCTTCTTCAGGCTAAACTGTCTACTTCGACTTCAGAATTACAGGCAACATAATAAAGTGAGTAAAGAATACACGGTGCTAAACTACATAAAGCAACCATACAACTTTGAGAGATGGAACAGAGTAGCAGTTGTGATCCTGTGAGTTCATAGATCTCGCCCTTGATGCTGTGTGATAGTCACAGCCTGAGATTACTGCATAGTTAAATCGATCTCTCTACTCAACGCAGAAGTTGTGACTCTGTCTGTCATGTTCACGGAGATCTCACCGCTGATGCTGTGTGGTAACTAGTGTGGACCTGCAGCCTGAGATTACTGCATAGTCGGATCGATCTCCCTACTCAACGCCGCAGTTGTAATACTGTCTGGCATGTTCACGGAGATCTCACTGTTGATGCTGTGTGGTAACTAGTGTGGACCTGCAACCTGAGATTACTGCATAGTTGGACCCATCTCCCTACTCAACGCCGCAGTTGTAATGCTGTCTGGCATGTTCACGGAGATCTCACCGTTGATGCTGTGTGGTAACTAGTGTGGACCTGCAGCCTGAGATTACTGCATAGTTGGATCCATCTCCCTACTCAACGCAGCAGTTGTAATGCTGTGTGGCATGTTCACGGAGATCTCACTGTTGATGCTGTGTGGTAACTAGTGTGGACCTGCAGCCTGAGATTACTGCATAGTTGGATCGATCTCCCTACTCAACGCAGCAGTTGTGACGCCCTCTGCGACTCGACCTATATCAACTGATAACAACTATATCTATTGCACCACATTGGATCCAGACAAGAAAATAGATCACGTGGGAGCTATGTAGTTATTGGAACTTATTATTATTATCAGGTCACCTTGGTAGCTCTGTCGTTGACGGGGCTGCGTACTCGATGTTACGCAACGTGCGAAATACGATCGCGCTCTTGCTAACGGTTGTGTTACGTTGCATAATCAATGTCTTATTGCCTTTGAACGCGTAGTTACTCTACACTGTTGATGGACAGTACAATAAGTTGCCTTGTTCTGTGAGTGCTCTCGGGATTAGATGGTAAAATTAATTTGACTTTAGTAAATTCTTAGATACGATAGGAGATTCATATTATACAGTGTTAAATCGTTTATAGTTTTTGTGATACGGTAATCGTTTAGCTTCCTGGTAATCCTGTTACTGTTGACAATGAAACTAGATGTTTAGGCGGCTTTGTTATGCCTTTTGATATGAGCTCAAAACCGAGGACCAGCGAAATAACGAAACAAGTTTCAAGAGTCGTAAAAGTTGTCAAGATCCAGCAGTCTTGTAAAGACAAAAGGGAGATAGACATAGCCTGATTCAGACGTCGTTTTGAAATGACACTTTTTCTCGTGATCGCCTGAAATACTATGTGCTACGGAGACAGGACTTGAGCGTAGTCCGGCCTTTTTGTGTATTTTACACAACCGGTTAAAACGTGTTTTTCAGGGGTGGATCGAACAGTCCCGTTTGGATAATAATACTGGTCTCCACTGGACATGACTGTAGTCGATAGACACATTTCAAACCTACCTATTATACGCATTACATTCGCTAAACACCCTATGTTTTTTAAATCTGTCATTGATGGCGCTGAAGTATCGTAAAACGTCTTCACTGCTGATCCCAAGACAGGTCACTCTGCTGAGTTCCCAACAACTTCTGATTACGTTTGGTCCGCTCAAAGATTTTATGCGGAGCTGATCCCGCAGCAACGTCAAGTATTCTTCATTATACAGGGTGATTGGTACTTAGTGTTTAAATATTTACTGGTTTATTGTACATGGTATTTGGAATAAAACACTGATTTTAGACATTTTTTATTCAAATTTCACTTTAAGTAGCGATTTTTAAAGGATTTTAACAAAATTAGTGACTTGTGACTAATAAAGTCTCAACAGTGTGGTATAATCTTAAAGAGCGTTCAATTTTCATTATAATAAAATGTTTTTCGTCGAGATTGATTGCCTTTTATTGTGGTTTAAGGTGCACGAAAGTACAAAATTTGTAAGTTTTACAAATTCACTTCTAACTTTAAGAGGTCTTTTCGTTACAAAAAATTGAATGTGAAAGGTGTCAAACTATCTTAAAAACGTCCCTAATAAATCCTCTTTGATTTGGTACATTAGACTTACAGAACGTCTTTCGTTGACTGGCATACCTTTACGTTTTTGTAACTGAAAGAACGAATTTCAATAAATTGTTTTGCCGTGCTTTCAGTGACAAAAACGTAAAGCTATGTCAGTCAACGAAATACGTTCTTTAAGTCTAATGCACCAAATAAAAGGGGATTTACTAAGGACGTTTTTAAGATAGTTTGACACCTTTCACATTCGATTTTTGGTAACGGAAATACCTCTTAAATTTAGAAGTGAATTTGTAAAAATTACAACTTTTGTACTTTGGTGCACCTTAAACCACAATAAAAGACAATCACTCTTAACGAAAAACAGTTTATTCTAATGAAAATTTAACGCTTTTTATACCACACTTTTGAGTATTTTATTTCGATCATTATAGGAAAAACTGACTTTATTAGCCACAAGTCACTAATTTTGTAAAAAACCTTTAAAAAATTACTATTTAAAGAGAAAATTTAATAAAACATTCCTAAAATCACTGTTTAAACATTAAGTTCTAACATTTTAAACATTAAGTGCCAATCACCCCGTATGATTGTGGAGTTCGCATGACGATGAACGAGTGTCTAAACGTAGGCTTATTGCGGGGGTTAAATGTTTCATTTTTACTGTAAACATTCCATACTTGTTGAAAGGCCTTCTATTACTAGAGGTAACTGGTTGTGCACTCACAGGCCTTTGTATATGTTCTGCACGGTCCAAGGGACGTAAACCACCCGTTAAGTCCTTCCTGTCTACCTAATTAATTATTTTCCCACTTATTAGTGTTACAAGGCGTTCTTTCCTGCCACCTGATATCGCACTTGTAAAGTCCTCTAATGAGTCCTATGATTGAATCTGTCATTACCTGCTGGATACAAATTTTAACACTATAGAATAATCCCTATATTGATAAAAATGTATTCACGTATGTATGCAAGGCTTGGTTTTTGTCATGTAAAAAATTAAAATTAACTAACCTAATTTATTAGATTAATCTTGTATTATATTAGATTATCATGAATATCCACAGAGAGGAAATGTTGAGTGTGTCCAATTAGTTAATTACTTTTATACTCCAGTAGATTTGCAACGGTTTAATTACTAGGGGAAATTTAGAGTGATTACTGAATTAATCTCTAATTTACTATTACTAGTTTTTTATGTTGTATGATACAAGGGTAATAAGTATTTTGTTAATTCGTCTCTCCGATCTGTTGAAATACGCACCTTTTGTAGTGATCAGATCTGAAACAGGGTAACATTAAATAGTGGGAAATTTTAAAATAATATCGTAGTTTCTGGTAAATGGAACTCATCAAAAAGAGTAGTTTGTGCAGATAAAAGATGTATTTGTGTTTTGTCAACGGCAGACCTAATTACTCTGGTAGACATTTTGGGTTAGAACTAAAATATGCCAAGAGTGGTTGAGATAATAGGCTTAACCCTTCACGTCTTGTGCAGATATACCATTTATCACTTGGAACTAAGAAGATATCAAAGGCTTTCCTGGTAATAAATTTTTAGATTTTTAATCACTTTTTACGCTTGAAGATAGTTAAAAGTTCTCTCGTTATAGTGATGTCAAACGCCCGTCTAATAAATACCTATAATATTACGGATTACACAGGATATAAATATTTATATAACCAATCCATATAAGCGCAGGAGACGTCCTTTATAGGTGTTGTCACAGCTCAGTTGTGTCATCAGCGACAGTCGACTTGTGAGGGAGGAGGCCGGCTTGAAGTCAGAGAAGATGTGTAAAGGATGTACACATACCACGATTGTTAACCTGCTAAGAGATATTGTTAACCTGCTAAGAAATATTGTTAACCTGCTAATAGATATTGTTAACCTGCTAAGAGATATTGTTAACCTGCTAAGAGATATTGTTAACCTGCTAAGAGATATTGTTAACCTGCTAAGAGATATTGTTAACCTGCTAAGAGATATTGTTAACCTGCTAAGAGATATTGTTAACCTGCTAAGAGATATTGTTAACCTGCTAAGAGATATTGTTAACCTGCTAAGAGATATTGTTAACCTGCTAAGAAATATTGTTAACCTGCTAAGAGATATTGTTAACCTGCTAAGAGATATTGTTAACCTGCTAAGAGATATTGTTAACCTGCTAAGAGATATTGTTAACCTGCTAAGAGATATTGTTAACCTGCTAAGAGATATTGTTAACCTGCTAAGAGATATTGTTAACCTGCTAAGAGATATTGTTAACCTGCTAAGAGATATTGTTAACCTGCTAAGAGATATTGTTAACCTGCTAAGAAATATTGTTAACCTGCTAAGAGATATTGTTAACCTGCTAAGAGATATTGTTAACCTGCTAAGAGATATTGTTAACCTGCTAAGAGATATTGTTAACCTCCAGTAAAGTCATTAGTGGAACTAGGCCTGGGCCAACAGGGAAGTAACCCCTCCCCCTGAATCTTCCTTCAACCTCCGTCCTCGTCTTTCTCACCTCCCACTGGGCTAGTGAATCTGTAACACGATTTTCCATACATGAGAGTTTTGAAGCTGAAGTGTTTTTTTTCTTAATATCATTTTGAAGACAGCTTGGCTCATATAGTTTGATTTCTCCAAAATCCGATTGTACATCCACACTCAGGAAGAACGACTTTGTGTTTGACACACCTTTTGAGTGTGGTGTGGGCATTTAAAAATTGTATGTTTTCGAAATGTTCGAGGTTACTCTTTCGTTTTCAGTTTTTAAAGTTGAAAATCAAATATGGAGCGCGCGTGAAAGGCGCCAACACAAGGACCAATTTAGTAAAGTTTACTCTGGAAGTCCCACAAACAAACTTGTTTGCCCCAAAACTGTCAACTCCTAACTTGAATTAGTGTTCTCAAACAAACAATTGTGTGGTTGAACCCAATGGTTATTTTTAATTATATAAATTACTTGTGTTACGTTTCTTGTGTGTCAGAGAACGGCCTGTAACACTTTTTCCAGTTAGACAGTAATCCACGAGTCGCTAAACGCAAAGGATTACAAACAAATAACGTAAGGTTTACTGAGCCACATATTACGTTATTTTTCATGTTCACTCTCTATATAACTTTGATCGATCCAGTTCAATATGTATTAACCTTGAAACGTCAACTGGGGTCTCGTAATACCCCAACCCCAGCCTCACCCCCTTCCTCCACCGTGAAACCCTGTCGAGTTGATGCTGAAGATTACTCACTGATTAAATTAATACGGCCCTTTATCAATGTTCCAATCAATGTTATTGATCTTTTTAACTGATATTGGTTTGTAAATTGAAGTGAAAAGTGTCCCCTCCCCTTTATAAATATATAAGCTGCTTGCTGAGTACTGCATTATATAATTTGCAGCATTACCGCTGCTATAGACACTCGGATAAGTTCAAAACACATTGCCTTATTTACAAAATCTCAATCATTGTTTTCGAACTTATTATTTTGTGCCATATTACCGCTATTTCTGAAACTACGTAGTCGTGTATATTCAATAATATTCGTCATACAAATTACCATTGCCAATCGGCAAGTGACTCGACTTTCCTTGTGTGGAATCCGAACCACATGAATAATGATAATAGTCAACTTGATCACGATATACACCGGACAATAACCAACGAGAGAAGAAAGAGAGACAAGTCTGGACAATAACCAGAGAGAGAAAGAAACAGATGTCGCTTTCTTATGGAGGCAGCGAATGCCTCAGTTGCAGTTATATAGAGATAAACAATTGATTATAATGTTCATCTTCAAACATATGTAGTAATAATTATTACGTTTATCTTTGAATATTTTGGAGGGAATAAGGGAGGGACTGACAAGGTGCTGGCTCTGCCGACGCATGGCAAACTGGAGAAGTAACTAATCGGCACACCAACTCAACAAAAATGTTGTCTGTGGCAGAGCACATGTAGACAGGTCTGTAAAGTTGATGTATCCTAACCAGCTTATCCACATATTATTATATAAATTAGCACTTCTCACACAGATTTCGTTAACTCCGCAAAAATACTAATTTAGGACCAGAATTTAATGGCTGCGCCAGCTTCACCATCCTAATTTTAACATGCTCCTAATTTAAAAATAAACAATACCGTGTTCATTTTCTTTTGGTTTTTTTATTTATTTTATTTGTAGGTTTAGGATGAATTCAAAGTTAACCTATTTAATCACAAACTTATTTTTTTCGTAAATGCATTTTCGTCTGTTACAGCATTTTATCATCAGGTTATTTAACAAATTGTAAGTTCGGAAAAAATACAATCAGAGCCAGAATTTAATGGTTGCGTCAATTTCTTTTAAATTACGTCCGCTAAAAACAAATCCATGCTTGTCATATTGCTTAGGAGTGTAAAGCTGGCAGCCCCGCTAAGTTCTGGCTGTACATTTGCTATGTTTGGTAACTGATGAAAGTGTTGTGAGAGATAACAGGAATTAACGAAGAAATAACGATTAATGTACGAAACAGTTTATTATAAATTTTTATTAGAGTTATAAAGTTAGGGTCGTTAAACTACAGCTTTACCTTAGTTATTTTTATGAATATAACGAAATTTGTTATAGAACTCATAAGGTTGATATTAAATACTATATGGGCAAGCAGGATCGTGTACGTCAAATCCACCAAGACTGGACCTCACCTAGACTGGAACCACAACTTGTCACCTTCAGTACAACAATTTGGTTTCAGCTTGTTCCAATGGCGTACACTATAAATATGCGTAAATTATTATAAGCTCTATTTGTATTTATTTGTTTGACATGGTTTATCTTGTGAAGCAGACCTTGTTCTTTGAAGCGCGCTTCGTATTTACGCGACAACATAACGATAACGGATTGCAAAATATTAGTGAAGCTGAAGATTGAGAGAGTGTTAGTTAACTGTTCCATTGCGGACTTTGTAACAAAGTTATTCTTATCGTGTAACATGTTTCCGGCAGACCTTTCCTGTCACAGATATGACGTCATACTGTTGGCACTTCTCTTCAGTCACTGCTTAACCTTCGGTCTTTAACCTACCAGGTGTTCGTCACCGTTCGTTTTAGTCGGAAGTGTCAGAGTGGCTAGCTATTCATCAGTAAGTGCAATTTTAATTTCCTACTTTATTTAAGTGATCAGCCTTGCTGAGAGAGTGAGTATGGTGAAATAGATCGTGTTGGAGTAGGTGTAGTCCAGTTGGCGTAGTTACAACACGTAGTTTGGGACAGAAATGTAGTTTATATCGTAGTACTTATGTTCGCTTGACAGTCGATATATAATTTATAATCGATATTATCGATCAGATATAAGTATCGATCAGAGATCAGTAGGTGAATTATACTGTCCTGTTCTTCAAGGAGACTGAATTGGTCAATCGAACCTAAGTTTTATCAGTACTGTATATTGGTTAGTGAGGATTTTACCTTTTTTCGACGTTGTCATATTCATTATTATCAGCTACTTGCAATGTTCGTGTTGTTTCAAATATGATAAGCTGATAGTAGAGCACTTTAGTAATTAATTATTAGTCCTAATATGTATGCTGATTAAAATGTCAAAACACGTTGGATATAATTTATCTATCAACTAGTCTACAACATATTCCTGCGCCTATGTTTATCCACGCTGTTTCCAAGTTGTGTGTAACCTAGCTACGCTGCGTGGTTACTGCATATCTGATTAATTCTTTTAGACGATTTTAAATGATGATCTGTAGCAGGTCTGGCGTGTTCGATATGACGAAGAGTCGGGAATTTTGTGATGTACAGAGTATCGAATATATGAAGTCAGCTCGAGGTTGGCTATGTAACTCGAGTCGTGGAGGTCTGCACCATTGTAACACTATCGAGTTCTGTGGGCCGCGTCGGTGACCTGCAAACAACTGTATCCTCGCGTCGTGAATATTGTAACATACAGAGTGTGTATTTCGCTCGTGGTTTGCAGGCTGCTTTATCCTCATATCATGAATATTGTGAAGTACAGAGTGTGTTCTGTGTAGTTTGCTCGAGGTTAGCAGCCTGTTGTATCCTCACATCACAATGTTTTTATATACAGAGTGTGTAGTTTGCTCGAAGTTGGCAGGTTGTTGTATCCTCACATCGCGATGTTGTGATGTACAGAGTGAGTTTCGTGTAATTAGCTCGAGATTAGCAGCCTGTTGTATCCTCACATCACAATGTTTTTATATACAGAGTGTGTAGTTTGCTCGAAGTTGGCAGGTTGTTGTATCCTCACATCGCGATGTTGTGATGTACAGAGTGAGTTTCGTGTAATTAGCTCGAGATTAGCAGCCTGTTGTATCCTCACATCGTGATGTACAGAGTGAGTTTCGTGTAATTAGCTCCAGATTAGCAGCCTGTTGTATCCTCACATCACAATGTTTTTATATACAGAGTGTGTAGTTTGCTCGAAGTTGGCAGGTTGTTGTATCCTCACATCGCGATGTTGTGATGTACAGAGTGAGTTTCGTGTAATTAGCTCGAGATTAGCAGCCCGTTGTATTCTCACATCACGATGTTTTAATATACAGAGTGTGTAGTTTGCTCGAAGTTGGCAGGTTGTTGTATCCCCACATCATAAATGTTGTGGTGTACAGAGTGTGTAGTTTGCTCAAGATTGGCAGGCTGTTGTATCCACACATCATTAATGTTATGATATACAGAGTGTGTAGTTAGCTCGAGGTTGGCAGCCTGCTGTATCCTCACATCGCGATGTTGTGATGTACATAGTGTGTTTCGTGTAGTTAGCCCGAGGTTGGCAGGCTGTTGTATCCACACACCACGAATGTTTTGATATACACAGTGCGTAGTTTGCTCGAGATTAGCAGCCTGTTGTATCCTCACATCACAATGTTTTTATTTACAGAGTGTGTAGTTTGCTCAAAGTTGGCAGGCTGTTGTATCCACATATCATTAATGTTATGATATACAGAGTGTGTAATTAGCTCGAGGTTGGCAGCCTGCTGTATCCTCACATCGTGATGTTTTGATATACAGAGTGTGTAGTTTGCTCGAAGTTGGCAGGTTGTTGTATCCACACATCATAAATGTTGTGGTGTACAGTGTGTGTAGTTAGTTCGAGGTTGGCAGCCTGCTGTATCCTCACATCGCGATGTGTTGATATACAGAGTGTGTAGTTTGCTCGAAGTTGGCAGGTTGTTGTATCCACACATCATAAATGTTGTGGTGTACAGTGTGTGTAGTTAGTTCGATGTTGGCAGCCTGCTGTATCCTCACATCGCGATGTTGTGATGTACAGAGTGTGTTTCGTGTAGTTAGCTCGAGGTTGGCAGCCTGCTGTATCCTCACATCGCGAATGTTTTGATATACACAGTGTGTAGTTTGCTCAAGGTTGGCTGGCTGTTGTATCCACACATCATGAATGTTGTGATAAACACAGTGCGTAGTTTGCTCGAGATTAGCAGCCTACTGTATCCTCACATCACAATGTTTTTATATATAGAGTGTGTAGTTTGCTCAAGGTTGGTAGGCTGACAACAGCCTGGTAGTTGGTAGGATACAAATCCACACATCATGAATGTTGTGATATACAGAATGTGTAGTTAGCTCGAGGTTGGCAGCCTGCTGTATCCTCACATCGCGATGTTGTGATGTACAGAGTTTGTTTCGTGTAGTTAGCTCGAGATTGGCATGCTGTTGTATCCACACATCACGAATGTTTTGATATACAGAGTGTTTAGTTTGCTCAAGGTTGGCAGGCTGTTGTATCCACACATAATGAATGTTGTGATATACAGAGTGTGTAGTTAGCACGATGTTGGCAGCCTGCTGTGTCCTCAAATCGCGATGTTGTGATGTACAGAGTGTGTTTCGTCTAGTAAGCTCGAGGCTGGCAGGCTGTTGTATCCACACATCACGAATGTTTTGATATACACAGTGCGTAGTTTGCTCGAGATTAGCAGCCTGTTATATCCACACATCACAATGTTTTGATATACAGAGTGTGTAGTTTGCTCAAGATTGGCAGGCTGTTGTATCCACACATCATTAATGTTATGATATACAGAGTGTGTAGTTAGCTCGAGGTTGGCAGCCTGCTGTATCCTCACATAGCGATGTTGTGATGTACAGAGTGTGTAGTTAGCTTGAGGTTGGCAGCCTGCTGTATCCTCACATAGCGATGTTGTGATGTACAGAGTGTGTAGTTAGCTTGAGGTTGGCAGCCTGCTGTATCCTCACATCGCGATGTTGTGATGTACAGAGTATGTTTCGTGTAGTTAGCTGGAGGGTGGCAGGCTGTTGTATCCACACACCACGAATGATTTGATAAACACAGTGCGTAGTTTGCTCGAGATTAGCAGCCTACTGTATCCTCACATCACAATGTTTTTATATATAGAGTGTGTAGTTTGCTCAAGGTTGGTAGGCTGACAACAGCCTGGTAGTTGGTAGGATACAAATCCACACATCATGAATGTTGTGATATACAGAATGTGTAGTTAGCTCGAGGTTGGCAGCCTGCTGTATCCTCACATCGCGATGTTGTGATGTACAGAGTTTGTTTCGTGTAGTTAGCTCGAGATTGGCATGCTGTTGTATCCACACATCACGAATGTTTTGATATACAGAGTGTTTAGTTTGCTCAAGGTTGGCAGGCTGTTGTATCCACACATAATGAATGTTGTGATATACAGAGTGTGTAGTTAGCACGATGTTGGCAGCCTGCTGTGTCCTCAAATCGCGATGTTGTGATGTACAGAGTGTGTTTCGTCTAGTAAGCTCGAGGCTGGCAGGCTGTTGTTTCCACACATCACGAATGTTTTGATATACACAGTGCGTAGTTTGCTCGAGATTAGCAGCCTGTTATATCCACACATCACAATGTTTTGATATACAGAGTGTGTAGTTTGCTCAAGATTGGCAGGCTGTTGTATCCACACATCATTAATGTTATGATATACAGAGTGTGTAGTTAGCTCGAGGTTGGCAGCCTGCTGTATCCTCACATAGCGATGTTGTGATGTACAGAGTGTGTAGTTAGCTTGAGGTTGGCAGCCTGCTGTATCCTCACATAGCGATGTTGTGATGTACAGAGTGTGTAGTTAGCTTGAGGTTGGCAGCCTGCTGTATCCTCACATCGCGATGTTGTGATGTACAGAGTATGTTTCGTGTAGTTAGCTGGAGGGTGGCAGGCTGTTGTATCCACGAATGATTTGATAAACACAGTGCGTAGTTTGCTCGAGATTAGCAGCCTGTTGTATCCTCACATCACAATGTTTTTATATACAGAGTGTGTAGTTTGCTTAAGGTTGGCAGGCTGTTGTATCCACACATCATTAATGTTATGATATACAGAGTGTGTAGTTAGCTCGAGGTTGGCAGGTTGCTGTATCCTCACATCGCGATGTTGTGATGTACAGAGTGTGTTTCGCGTAGTTAGCTCGAGGTTGGCAGGCTGTTGTATCCACACACCACGAATGTTTTTATATACACAGTGCGTAGTTTGCTCGAGATTAACAGCCTGTTGTATCCTCATATCATGAATGTTTTGACGTACAGAGTGTGTAGTTAGTTCAGCTCGAGGTGTGGCGGTCTGAACTGTTGCAACACAATCGAAGCCATCCTCACGTTAGTTACGTAATCAATACCGTTCTTTCTGCTCTTTAGACAATTATTTAAACACTTACGTCTGTTCGTAAGAACTTGGTGGGTCAATTCATTCCTATATAAGTGTTGACGTAGTAAAGTATATTGTTATAGTACGTTGCGCTTGTTCATTGATATGGGAAGTGCATTTTTTAAATTTTAATCCATATCTTGTTTTAATAACGCTGAATGAATTCGATCTGCAGACTGTTCTCCGCTTGATATTGCAGTGTAACCTTATCAGTGCTGGGTAAATTTGTTAACGCTTCGATCGTGTCTCTGCACGTAATTATCTTTACTGTACCATCATGTTCCTTGCTTCAAAATCGTACGAATTCATTAAACAACGAACGTCTTAAATCGTCTTTGACTTTATAGCGGAGATCATGGCTTATACAGCTAACATATATGTGGATAAACTGTAGGTAAAGCAGTTTGCAGCTCTCATCGACTTGGTGTTATTTATATATTGAGAGTAGTAAATTAGTTACGGCGTCCGCTCAATGGTTGCCATCGATGTGGTACTACTAGAGACGTCTGGGATGTCCATGTTGTGTTGTAGCTAAGGTTCAGATGTTGTGTGGAGAAGAGAACTAATTGTCAGGCTTGTCAGTTAGCCGAAAGTCAGACCAATTCTGCGTGATTCGGATTCCACGCACAGCTTTTAGTATAGCCCTTAGTTGCTCTGGCTGTAGGGCTTTTAATAAATAGTTCTTTCTGAGGAAAGTCGACCTTAGTTAGTAACAATGACTATACTCGTTCATCTACACCCATCACACTCGTTCACCCCTCATATTCGCCCGTATCTCTACAATCGGTTTTTGCAAATGAACAATAAATAGTAATGAATTGAATATTGTAACTAACTTCAATCGAATTTCATACAATGACTGGGTGAATGGTTTGGACATCATACGGTCTAAGGAAGGA
Organism: Stictocephala bisonia; assembly: GCA_035578905.1. Lineage (NCBI taxonomy): Eukaryota > Metazoa > Arthropoda > Insecta > Hemiptera > Membracidae > Stictocephala > Stictocephala bisonia. The sequence continues at coordinate 216,572 of JAQJVL010000023.1, forward strand.
TGGTGCGTGTCGGGAACACGTTAGAAAATGTAAAAATAGTCTTTGTTTTGAGTTTGGTCAACGTATATACTGTCACTACCTACGATTAATATTTGTGAAAAAGAAAACAGTAACATCTTATGTTTTAATATTATTTATTTTTATATTTTTTGCAATCTAATTTTAATCTTGAATTTTCACATCAGATGTGGAAGCCATCACTGATCAGCGTACATGACAGATCATTATAAGTATGTGGGTCATGTTGCACCATACGAGGCCAGCCGCCGGGCGTCGCCGAGACTGTGACTCACAGTGCCTTCTCGAGGGTTGGGGGAGGAGGTGGTCGATCTGTCCTATCGATTGTGCACGCCGAGTGCATGCCAGTGCGATCTACTGGCGTAGTCTGACACTCGATCGCTTCTTAGGGTGGGGGTTGTAAAGTAGTAAATATCATTACAGTGTTCCAAAAAAGATTCCGACATGTTTTTGAACAATTATTGACGTTGTGGGGTAAATTATTGTTAGTTGCAAACCGTGTACCGTAATGATTTCTAGGAAATGACACACGTGTAGTTTTATTATTTTCTGCTACAATAGTATACAACAATTATTAGTCCTAGTTAGACTCCCTGATAATTTAAATTTAATTAAACTTTCGCCTTTTAATGAAACATCGGGTTTTCAATATTTAGGTTGGACGTAAAAAAAGCTTGATTATTGCGTTAATATTGAACATTGCAATTTACAGATGCTTTTTTTACTTGTGGGATGTTGCAGTTAAATTCTAGCTGACGTGTGAAGCAAATTAAATTTTCCCTTTTTGAATATCGAAAATGTTTATAAGAATTACTTAACGTGTGATAGTATTGTTACTGTACTCACAAGTATAAATTTATATAGTAAAAGTTGTGTCAAAATGTAGCATAAACATAATAATAATAAAACTGTAACTGCATCAGGACAATTATAAACATTGGATTGCAAAAGTCATATGTTTTTATAATTTGCCATCCATTCTAACAATTCACCCTTTCAAACATACATATATTGACAGACACCCAAATTCCCACTCATCGCCAATTGAACCTCTTCAACTTCACTTGTGTTATAATGTTATTGATTTTCCCCCTCCTAGTTATGTGCAAAGAATTCGTCTATACTCTAAAATGCTTGTTTTGAAAGAAACTTCTTGAGACGACTCTTTAACGCCTTGGGCGTTGTAGCACTTTTGATAAATTCTGGTAACCTGTTGACTAAACGAACGCCCATCTGTGAAGGCAGGCGTTCATAGACTACCGTTCTATGTCGACCAGTTCGGTACTTGTCCCTGCCTCTAGTGTCGTATGTAAGTATATATCTGCCTCTTGTGATAGTAGTCTTGTATCTACCATATGTAGCAGTCTCAGGAATATAGAGGCAAGGTAATGTCAACAGATTTAACTCTTTGAATTTTGGCCTGCACGACTCTCTGAAATTCAATTTTAGGATAATTCTAACTGCCATTTTTTTAATTCTAAATATTCTGACAAAGTTAGTGTTTGCTCATCGTCCCCATAGCGCTAATCCATAAGTAATATGAGGGTAGATCAAACCGTAATAAGCCGTCATCAGTAACTGAGTTGGGCAGAATTTAGCTAAATTTCTCAAAGCATAAATGCCTGATGATAACTTCTTACACAAATTTTCGACGTGGACATTCCAAGTCAGTCCTCGATCTAGGTGCATTCCAAGGAATTTAGTTGAATTGTTGACTTTAATTTCAGTTTCATTTATTATGACCGTCGGACCTCCTTCCGAGTCTGACGCCCGCAGACAAAACTGCATACACGCTGATTTTTCTGGATTGATATTAAGATTGAGTTGTTGGGAAGTGCTGAATGCAATTATTTATTTCAATAAATGCCCGCACTTCCAATTGCTCATTTGAATTTTCTGAGAAAGAGACAGTCGTGTCATCAGCGTACTGCACGAGTGACCCGTGCTGCAGTGATGAACCAATTTCGTTAACATAGATCAAAAATAGGAGGGGGCTAAGAATTGATACCTGCGGGACTTCATACTTTAGGTTTTTAGATCCAGATCGTACTTCATATATTTCAACAATTTGTGATCTATTATTATGATATGATTCAAGCCACTCGAGTGGAATTCCTCGGATTCCGTGAGCATGCATTTTCTGAAAAAGAATTATGTGGTCAACACAGTCAAAGGTCTTGGAGAGGTCCAGAAACACACTGAGTGTGGCCTTTCTATTCTCAAAGCTCTACAATTTCCTCAACCAAATTCACGGCTGAATCGATTGTTGATCGACCCTTCCTTAATCCAAATTGATCATTCGAAATGAGATTGTATTTTTCTAAGAAGCTTACCATACGGGATAAGTATAGCTTCTCAAAGAATTTACTTATTATTGGCAAAATTGAAACAGGTCGGTAATTATGAATTGATGATGGATCCCCTTTTTTGAAAATTGGTGTCACCTTTGCACTTTTTAATATGGAAGGGAAATTTCCTGTTGAAAAAGAGAGATTTATCAGATGTTCCAGAGGTTTATAAATATGGGTTGAGCATTTTTTTTAGAAGCCATGTAGACATGAAATTCACATCACTTGACTTTTTAGGTGCCATCTCTAATTACTTTCTCAATCTCCTGTTCCGTAACTGGGGCCAATACCATAGAGGCTGCTGGACTCCGTCTTGAGGGGACAGGAGTCTGGCCTCGCTGTGAGTGCGGTCCCTGATTAATTCATATCGAAGAAAAGAAGGAAATGAAATATTTCCGAAATTCTTTGGCCATCACAAATATGTTCATTACAAATTTCAAGTTGGATTTGTTTGTCTTTTCGTGAAAATTTACTATCAATAATCGCCCAGGCGGTTTTTAAAATATTTTTTGAAGATATAACGGCTTTATTGACATCGTAGGCTTTTGCCGCCCTAATTACGTTTTTATACACTTTTTATAGTTATTAAAAAAGATTTTGAAATTCAAATTTGTTGTGTCATGTGATATTTTTGAATAAAATTTGATTCTTTCCCTTGAAATGAGTATACCTTTGGTGATCCATTTACATTTATTGTTTTTGGTGTTAATTTTATTAAAGCACCATGTTAAACAACTAATTATTTCATATCATACTAGGGAAGTTCAGTCTAAAAGTGCAATAAAGAGTACGGATGCAATTTAACTTGACGCCTGCAAGTGGCGTGCTGCACACATACCACACACGAGTGAGTGAAGGCTAGTATCTCGACCAATGAAGGCTCGCGTGATCCCTGCAGGATTTACCGCCTGTATCAAACCTGTAGATAGTCTGTGATTGTTTTCTTGACCTAGTTTGTGCCCTATATTGGTTTCGAATTATATATATTAGTAAATTAATTTTTTAAACAAAATGTATTATTATTTTTTATGTATAAAACTTAGTTTTACAAACATTTAACACGAATTTGTAACTATTCTTAGTTTTAATATATATTTCAAGTCTTGTAAAATGGATATATGAAATTAGTCTCTTATTACTGTGATTAACAGTAGATTAATTATTAATGGATTAACAGTACATTGTTGTTAATGAACTGTTTTTACAGAATGTGTCAAACACAATACGGGGACGAACAGATTATCATAGATTGTAATCATACAAGTATTCCACACTAGATGCACCTCAAGAAATATGAAAATATTTTTGTTAACTTCCGGATACATGGTATGCTAGAAACTTGGTCACAAGTTAGAATCTCAGAATTTTAAGTACCTGTGGTACTCTTAAAAAAATTAGTTGCATTAAAAAATACCACATGTAAATTTATTTTATCAAAGCGATTGATTTCTATAAATTTATCATGGCCCACTGTTGGAAATTTATTTATAAAAAGTAATAGATTAAATATACGAATCTTAAAAAATGAGAAATCATTCACTGTTTATTTTTACAGAACTTCTTTACATGCCTGTTCAATATCACCACTGACTTGCTAGGACTGTCTTTAATAAGTGCTCAAAATACGTATTTAATTTTGCGTTAAACTCGTTAGATATGGAATGATGAATGGTTTTTAATGTAAAATAAAATATTTGTGATGTGTAAATTAGAAATTAAGAACTAAAATACTACGCTACTTGACATTTATGTTATATGCTGCCTTTTGTAAATTTTGAACAAAGGGCGTTACAAATTTCCAAGTATGGGTGTAAATTTTTTATTAAAACAAACTTTGTTGTTGCCAGGTTGTAATAAAGCTAATTTTATGGAGAAAAACCAATGTTCAATGACAGCTTATTTTTAAATTAATCAACTGTAGCTGACAACAACTTATACAGTATGGATACAGAAAGACTCCGTCCATTAGAAAGCAACCCCTGTTTATTTTTCTCTGTGGTATCATCCCAACTGGTTAAACCGTAATGTACTCCTAACCTGACTGAATAAGAGCAAAATACATTCTGCATTTTAATTTCATGTCACAAAATGTTCTTAACAAAATTTTCGTCTTACATTGGATTTCATAGTAGTTATACACGGTAAGACAGACCACCCATGCAGTATTCATAGCAGCGGGTGAATGATTTGGTCTAGTGGTATAAAACAAAATGCTTTCCCTAAAAACAGCACATTAAAAATATTTTGGCCAAGCGGACTCACACTGTTTGGTTTTTATAATTTTTAAATGTTTAACCGGAATGGATATGTGTATAAAATACATGTCAGGTACTTTGCATGGTTAAATTTATAAACTTTTTTACTTGTTAATGTGATTCGTCAATTTTAAATGAAGCTAAATAAATATTTCAGCTAAAATAATCAGTTGCATTTCGTAAATGACATACTAAATGTGTTTCAAGTTTTTTTAACATTTTAAAACAAACATAAGTTGTTTTATTACAAAGGTCTTTAAATTTATTATGTGTATCACTCAAGATATGATTGAATAAAAAAATTGTTAAAAAATACCCTTTTCTGACAAAATAATTAGCCTTGTTTATTTTATTTAGCTAAACAGATTTTATTTTGTTTTCTATCTTCAAAGTATGTCTTTTTAATAAATGTTTAATGAAACAAGACTTCATTCTTTATTTTTATTATTTTAAAAAGATTTGAGATTCGACCTCAGGTCACTTGAAGGTCAGTGTGCTTCAATGTGCCTGGGAAAATTATGTTAAAAACGCATTTCCGCTTATTTCTTGAAAACGACGTGAGGTATGAAAACAGGGTACACACAAACTTTGTTCGCCTCAACGAGGCCTTTAAAATGACATACAACATGATGCATGTTGCTATTTAAATTTGTTGACCTTTATGAATTTTGAATTTGTTAAAATTAGAGTTAGGGGCCCAACATCAAAATATGCATGAATGTATTCATGTCGCATATCATAGTAAAGCTGACTTTTTTGTGAGTAAGAATTCGAAGTTTGGATAGGCACAACTCAAATGTTAAGACACCTAGAGGAAATTGAAATTACGTAAATATCAAAAGTTCAATAAAAAGTCCACCATTGTGCAACAAATAAGATAATTGAATTTTGTTTACGCAAATGAGTTTCTTTCAACAGGACATAAAAAATTGTGTGTATTACTTGAACTATGTATACATTTTAAAATTTCGAGATTCGAACCCAGTTTTGGAGGATACTGTACATAGATTTTTATGAAAATATTTGTAATGGACTCGTCATGTGTTTTTTATTGGGGAAGAATTTTGTTTTAAAACACTAAACCAAACCATTATACCGCACGGGGTGTCTGACTCGCCCTGTAGTACGTTTCATCCATAACACTTTCTCATAAAAGATAAGTTCTGAGTATTTTTAATTATTTACTTTTTCTGAGGTCGTGTGTTATTAATACATCATCTACATATTTTTCAACAAAATATTAATATAAACCGTTATTTTTGCAATTCAGTTGCTGGCATCTTCACAAATTTGCGCCCTTCGTATTCACTGATGGCGACATCACGATACGTAAAGATTTGGTTGAAAATCATTCGGAGAAAGAGTGATTTTTATTAGTGCTATAAATATAATTCAAAGTCGTAACTATTTTATCGTGAATATTCTTCCTACGGCTAATATGTTAATTTAAAAGGTCACGTATATCTTTATTCCCCAATGCTTTACTGTAGTAATCCATGATGTTTGACATAATAGTGTAATTACGTTCAGTACAAGCACTCAATTAATTAACAAAATAATGTACTTTAATCCTAGTAGTTAGTCGTTAAGGGATTTTTAAATTTATAATATTGGATACTATTTTCGTATTTAAACCACAATATTCAACATGTTAAAACCGTTTTCCTTGTTGAGCTAGAGTTTTCAATTTGTTCTTTCAAATATTTTTATTAAATTTTAATTGTATTAACAGTATTTTGTAAATTATAACAAGATTTAATAGATTTGTTGAAAACAAATTTTTACAACAATAATATGCCGAAACAATTTGTTTGAAACGTGTTCTTAGAATCGATTTCCATGTAACTGCGGCATTGTTATACACCGAGGAGCGCCTGCAAATCAATTGCAGCAATACCCGCAGTACACAGCTGTAGCTGTATCACGGTCAGAACGCCCGACATTCTCAAATCAAAGCATCTTTATTGTGAGAGTAATTAACAACTGTATAATAGCGTCAAATTATAATATAAATTTACAAATACTTAATACAAATTATATGTTCTCGTATTAGAAATAAAACACAAGTATAATACACTTTCAATCTACACCACTTTGGCCTACACTTATTCCAAATATAACTTACCTTACCTAGCTGGCCACTCAAACCCAAGTTGGTTTTTGGCCTCACCAACAGCTTGACGCCATCTTTGTCGGTCATCCATCATGTCCTCTGTAGCTCTTATGTGTCTCATGTCTTTTTGGACTTGGTCCCACCAGCGAAGTCTTGGTCGTCCTAAAGGTCTTCTTCCTCTTGGTATATCTTCCAAAGCTGCTCTTAAATTGGAGTTCCTGTTTCTTCTGTGAACATGGCCTGCCCATCTTAGTCTTTGACTTTTAATTGTTGCAATTATGTCTGGGTCTGTATAGAGTTCTCGTAATTCTCGGTTTTTTCTTATCCTCCACGTACCATTTTCTAATATGGGTCCAAAAATCCTCCTTAGAACTTTGTTTTCAAAGGTTATTAATTTCCTTACCGTTTGTTTGGACAGTACCCAAGTTTCCGATCCGTACATAACAACAGGAAGTATAACTAACAATATAAAAAGAGTGATATAGTAAAATCTCATTGACTGTACACTGAAATGTCTTTTAAACCACCCTCACACTTAATTGAACCGGGCAGCGAGCTGTAAAGTCTGGAAGCTTTGTTTAACAAATAATTTTCAAAAACGGCAATCTTGTGACGTGGTATGAAGTCTCTCTCGCTCTCTCTCTCTCTCTCTCTCTCTCTCTCTCTCTCTCTCTCTCTCTCTCTCTCTCTCTCTCTCTCTCTCTCTCTCTCTCTCTCTCTCTCTCTCTCTCTCTCTCTCTCTCTCTCTCTCTCTCTCTCTCTCTCTCTCTCTCTCTCTCTCTCTCTCTCTCTCTCTCCTTCCTCTCCTCTCCTCTCCTCTCTCTCTCTCTCTCCTCTCCCTCTCTCTCTCTGTCTCTCTCTCCCTCCCCCCTCCCTCCCTCCCTCCCCCTCTCTCTAATAGATTTAAGTTCGTCACCATTAGGAGCTTATGTGACGTAAACAATTCCTTACAAGGGTATTTTCGGGGATTCTTAAATATTGCTTGTATAGCTCTTTTATGCAAACGAAACTACATTTTGTTATTTGTGTTTTCTGTCCCCAGATTGCGACAGCGTGTGTTAGATATGGAAAACTTAACCCTTAATAAGCAGTCAGCAGAAGGTTGTGAGCAAATGAGAATAGCATTTTAAGTAAATGTCAGAACTAACTTTTTTTACAGACCTGATTGATATGTTCATCGATTTTTAAACGACTGTAAATTAAAATGCGCTACAACTATGTTTTTTTTTTTTTTTTTGAGTATGTAATTAATTTATTGTAAATTGATAAAACAGTATTATTTTATTTGAAGTTTACTGACTGAGTTTTATCACTATTAATATTTAACGAATTCCTATCAAACCACTGCAAGAGAGAACAAAAAGTTACTCGTTCAACATTTTAGGACAAATAATAATGGAACGATCAAATAATTTTTCTTTTTTTATAATTATTGGATGTATTTATTTCATCACAAGTAATTTGGATTAAAATACTTAGCATTTTATAAATGGTTTTTGAAAATAAAAAGTTTATAGAAACCTTTGATTGCTAATTTGTTAAGTCTTAATGATGGCCAATTATTTATTTATTTATTTATTTTTTTTAGAAATAAATATCAACCACTCGTCTCTCTATGGGTTATTATGAACGTTGACCAAAAACCTATAAAACTTATATGTTTAGTTTCTGGCTTACGAGTCTCCTCCGTCGCCATGGAATGACTTAGCCTAAAAGTTTTGTTTCTGAATACTACACGCCTTTCACTGCGATGCAATTATCACATGATTACCAATGTACAGAGTGTTCCAAAAGTCCGGGGACGGTTGAATATTGTTTAGACTGTTACAGATAATGGTACAAAACTTTGCACATTGCTGCTGGACATAAAAAGCTATTTTACCATGAATCCAGTGATCCACTACCTTCGTAGGGAAACGGCCTCTAGGAGTCGGAAGAGAATCTTAAATTTAAGCATAGGTCGATACGCATACCATTTTAAAGGTATTAATTGGTAGAACATTATGCCGCAAATTATATCTCAAAAAGTTAATTCTAAACAAAATAGCAGCACTCGAAAGTTTCAATACTGATCTTATTTATGTTCAAGAATTACTTAATTTTACTCTAACCATATCAGATAAATCTACAAAACTTCACACATGATTACTGTATACAAAAACCTACTTTAAGATGTATTCAGTGGCCTGGTGTTCTTCTATGGGAACGGTCCACGAAGAGTCAGTAGAAAAGTTTTAAGTAAGCATAGATTGATATGCACATAGTTTTAAAAGGCTGGTCAAGCATAGAAAAATGCCGGAAACCGCAATTCAAAAGCTTTATCCGTTATAAAATGGTGGCGGTTTAAAATCTTGCATATAAGATCAGTATTGAAACTTTCGACCACCGCCATTTTGTTCAGGATTAACCTTTTGAGGTCTAATTTGTGGTATGATGTTCTACTAATTAATACCTTTAAAATGGTATGCATATCGACTTATGCTTACATTTAAGATTTTCTTCAGACTCCTTGTGGACCGAACCCCTACGAAGGTATTGGATCACTGGATACATGGTAAATTAGCTTTTTATGTTTAGCAGCAATGAGCAAAGTTTTTTTACCTTTATCTGTAACGGTCTAAACAATATTTAACCGTGTTCGGACTTTTGGAACAACCTGTAAATCTAGTTCAAATAACCTATTAGAATGGCGTAGTTTGAAATTTTCTTTTGAGAATATGGTGATTGGCCTTAAATTATTTAAGAACTTCTGTATGTGTATATATATATATATATATATATATATATATATATATATATATATATATATATATATATATATATATATATATGTGTGTGTGTGTGTGTGTGTGTTAAAGAGAATCCCCTTAAATATTAAGGGTAATTACGATTTGATTGTAATTTTGGCAGAGCGATGCAATTGAATTGTACATTTATAACGTTCATTATGTTTGATTTACAATGAACATATCGCATGACGTAGTATTGTATTGTAATTTGTGATTTTACCCGGTTTGTATTGACAAAGGCCGTAGACGCACAATTACTTGTATGTCTGTCGCTCACTTTCACGATCGATTTACGATCAGTTTAACCGAACTATCGTTTAAATAGTATTACCATGAAATCGAGTAAATAAAGAGCATTCCTGTCGAAGCTGTCAACTTTTATCGCTTAATATTCAAGTATTGTTATTGTGGTGAAATACATGCATACCGACAGTATTAAACTGAGCGTCCAAACAGTGTGTCGTTAAAGTTGTACATTGAGACTGTACAGAGCGACGCATGCTAATAATATAGTTTTAAAGCAGTTCATTTAGCTAGTATTATTGTTAAAACTATACATTCAAACGTAAATTCATTACAGTTGTTCATCATTACAACATTATCTACCGTTGAACCGTGCGGTAGGTGGATGGAAGGCAATGAGTTGGGATCCCCAGGCTGATGGTTGGCCAGTGGTAACTGAGAATAGTTCAGTTTTTATCGTACATTAATTTATAAATTATAACCAGGCCATTATGAACTAGTGAGTTGTGACGTATTATCAGAATGAAAATTCAAGAATTCATACTCCGAATGGGATTCAGATTCCCCAAAATGAGCGTGCTTGGAAGAAGCTAAGTAGAATAATTTGTATTAAAGTCGATGTACCGTGTATTACTCTGGTCTGAGGAAGGTAAACGTGTTTACCGAAATCGATGGTGGTGCAGTGCTGTAACCCGGCTACTTGGGGACAAAGTGTTTGGGAGATTTTAGGCGATAGGTTCCATCCTCGGTCCTCTTAATACCGACACGGCTCCGCTCGATAGTTGGGGTGTCCATTTAGAATGGTAGTCAAGGTTCAGAAGTTGTGTAGGGAAGAGAACTGAGTGTCAGACTTGTCAGTTAACTGAAAATCAGACCAACACTACGTGGTTCGGATTCCACTTAAATCTGTAGGTCCTATAGTTGCCCTAGCTATTGGGCTATTAATAAATAGTCCTTTCTGAGCTAAGTCGAACTCAGATAGTGACAATGACTACACTCGATCATCTACACTCATTCGAAATCCATATTCGCCCATATCTTAATATCGGCGAATATGTGAATAAATAAATAATATTTTTTTATTTGTTTATTTGCTTATATTATAATACATTTGGTGTTGTGTGGCGTTCACTTGTATTTTACTAAAGTGGGTAATTTTTTTGCAAATAAAGAAAAAATACTGGCCTACTGTGTTAGGCCGGCAGTGATCAATGGGAGAGGTTTGCGTGTGCCGCCGCTCGGAGTGGGCGCTAGTGTCGCAGTGGCTCAGTGTTCAGTAGGTACATAGTGCCCCGTGTATACAGAGTGTGGTGGTGTGTGACGGTGCAGTGCAATCAACCCTTACACGATGGATGTGACGGAGGTTACTTCCAGCAACGGCCCCTCCACCACGGATAACTACGTCTTCTCCTTCCTTCAGCTAGGTACATAATATGTACACACATAAATAATAAGTACTGTGAACGGAGGACGGCCTTCTAAGTAGCTACTTATACTTCAAATAAAACATGCTCCTTAATTATGAGGACACTTAAATAGACATTAGGAATTCTCTAGTAAATGATCGTATGTTTATGATTGTCTGTAACCTCGACACTCGTGTGTTTGCGGACGTAAGATATATCACGAGGGCTGTGGTGAAGGTCACCATTTGACAGTGTGATAAAATTACGGTTTTTCTAACATGAGGATGAAGTGGTTTTTAAAACCGAGTCAAAACATCAGCATACTCATATTTGATTACAGTGAAAAGCGTGTAGTAAGACTTTAGACTTGGTAGGTAGAACTGGCGAAGAAAATCATATATTCTCTCATTACTTCTAATATTTGGCATAAAACCGCCCATGTAAACTGGCGTTCACGTGTACGTAGGGCATTCATTTAGTACGTATTTTTTTTAAAGAGCAACTTACTTAGGTTTAAATGCAGTCGGAGTCGCAGTGGATGCAGAAGTCAGTGTAACGCCGTGATATAACCGATGAAGGGCGGTTTGCAGATTGGCATCAATAGACTGTTTGAATATTCAAGTACGTGACTGTACATCCTGCGATGACTTGTATGACTAGACAACTGTAGAGTGAGTCTGTTTGTAATTGGTCAACAGCATATCTGGATATGACCGGAACCACATTCGATCGGTATCGGAAGTGATATTTTGAAGTGGATCAGCTGGTAAGTGCTCTGGAAGTGGATCAGCTGCTGGATCCGATCCTTTTATAAGGACGACCCGACAGTAGTCAGTATACTCGTGTAATGTGTTGAGAATAGCCGCAGCAGTAACAGATTGGTTACAACAGTGAATCAGTTTGTCTGCGTACGACGTTATCAAAGGGCAATTATGGTTATCAGCCAGTAAATGTTAAACATCCCTATCTAATAGTTTATGTATATACAGATATTCGTTTGTTACTTGCTCGTGTATATATTCCAATATACGACAAACTCTAAGGTCCACCTTTCACCTACTGTAGTTCAGAAGTGAGTAGCAAGACCCTCACAACCATGTTCCTCCATGAAGTAACAGTCGAGAAGTTCTTGCCGTACCTCAGACTTTTATAGATGCGGTACTTGTCTTCCGCCCATGTTATATGAAGGCCAATGTTCAAGGTCGTCCTTGACGTGCACTTCAGTTAGTAACATAGTTCACTAAAACCATGTCCCTCCGTTTAGCAAATTGCAACAGTTGGTAAGTTCTTATATCAGTCTTCTTAAATTATGGGTTCTTAGATTATGTTTTTCCTAGGGCTAAAAGAATTGATGTGATTATTTCCTTTATTTATTATTCAAATATAAATACTGGCATGAATATCTTATTGATAATTATCGTTCATTAACATAATAAAATCTGGTATTGGAGTATCATTCACAAATCACAATTATTTGCAGTGCTCGTCCATTAATTGTAATTCATTGAACAGCAAAGCATTGTTATAGACACGATTTTTATAGTTCGTTCTGCATGCGAGCGTGTTTTGCGATCGGCCGTATGCTGCGTGTTATCAGTTGGACACGGCCACTGATAACGTTCCGCGCCAATTTTCTCGCGGGGACTGATTGAGACATCGACGCGATATTGAATTACACTTGACGCAAGGGGTTTTATTCAGGTGGCGGTCGTGAGTTTGATGACAGGGTTATCTCCTTATCAGCCCCTTCCTTTATTCCTCCCAAATCCTTAAAGATAAATTTAGTAATTATTACTTCAGATTTATAAACATGTTGTAATCTATTATAACTGTCACTGAGGCGTTCTCTGCGGCCATAAGACAGTGTGACCTCTGTTTCTATTCTCTGTAGTGGTTCTTAACCAACATACCAGCCAGCAACTTGAACGCTTTCCCTTAGTACAAACTGAAGAGGGGTCGGTTGGTAGATAATAAAATAAATCAGATATATACGAATTACGACTTTTTAAAATTGGAATTGGTCTGATTTTTAGATAGTTTGATTTAGATGAGATTTGAAGTGTGCGTCATGGAACGAAGTATAACCACTTGTAGGAGTAGGTACTATTATTATGCCTTAACCCTTGGTCTGCGAATGCCAAGCATGTCCTCGGTCTGAACGTGAATGTCATACGAATTGACAGTAAATTCTTGTTAATCAGATGCAATCCTTTAACCACAAATCTAGAGTTAAGGACTTTCAGATGGCCTGAACGTCTGGGCTATTCAAATTTACCAAGTTTCTTGTTCTTACAAATGCTGTAGTGTTGATCTTACACTTATCGTGCAACTGTTTACCGATATATACGTTTTACCTTGTGCGTTATCGGATTAAATCACAGCTCTACCTCTTGAGATAATTCCACTATCAAGGGACAAGGCTTTTAGAGCTTACGTGATCAAGTTTTTAATTAAAAACGTCTACAAAGTTTGTGTTTTTGAGTAGTTAACTTTAGTCACGATTGGCGAATTAAATAAAATAAGTATCTAGGTTTGAAGTGGCGCAGTGCTGTAACCCAGCTATTTGGGAACAAAATGCTGTGGAGATTGTAGGCATTACGTGTGATGCTCGGTTCTCTTAATAACGACATGGCGTCCGCTCAGTGGTTGCTATCGGCGTGGACACTACTAGAGAAGTCTGGGGTGTCCATGTTGGGTGGTAATCATTGTACGGCTTTTGTGTGGAGGAGGTAACTGAGTATCAGGCTTGTCAATTAGCTGAAAATCAGACCAACACTACGTGGTTCGGATTCCACGTAATGCTGTAGGTCCCTTAGTTGATCTGGCTGTTGGGCTACTAATAAATTGCCCTTTCTGAAGTACAGTTGAACTCAGTAACCAGACTACACTCATATCATCATTCATATTCGCCTTAAAATACGCACAACGTTGCGTCCGCGTCTCATTATGTAAGAGCCATTGGAACCTTTCAAATTTAAAATGGAATTTGAAGTTAAAAATAGGGATACAAGTTGAATTCTTATATCCGAGTTCATTAACATTCGGAAGATATTGTTGTGACCGCCTCGATTTGTCTGAGCGTCGTAAATCAAGTTCACCATAGAATTATAAAACTAAGATATCATCATGGAAAATATTTACGAGAGTTAAAGTTAATTTAAGCTTCTGTCACTAGTGAGGTCCGTAACCGGTGTTAATCTGTTCTAATTAGATTCTTTTATCATTATTTGCTCATTATGTTCTACACAAGTCTTTAATCTCCGACACGCATCGTTGAAGTCAGCGTTCCTCCGGTCTCAGGGAAGTTCCCACAAACGTCCAGTCTGTATTGTGTCTCTTCCGAGCCGGAAAGTCAGCAATGGGGGCGATTACAACTCGCGGTTAACAAAGCCACTGAGGTCAGAGATAGCACGCTCCAGTATAGACTGATGTCAGTGGATTACTGTTGAATGTGCAGCAGTGGTGATACTCCTATGTGACACTAGGGATGGCAACGATATATCGGAAATATCGATAAATACGTCTCAATATAAACATATATTAGTATCGATATTTTGGCCCGATGTATCATATCACTAAATAATGACGTTATTTTCCATACTCAAAATCAGCACGATTAAAAAAAACACTTTTAAATTGCCTCTCATGCGTACAAAACATGCATTGAAGTAATAAAGGAACTTCATTTAGTTTTTTTTTTTTTTTTTTTTTTTTTTTTTTTTTTTTTTTTTTTTTTAAGGGAGGTAAACGCACTAAAATGTAGTTTAGTGTAGACCAGTGGGTGGAACGGGTAAATGAAGGTATGTGTGAGTTGGTAACGCTGACTCTAGGATGCCTAGTCAGTCGCCTTACAAATCATTATAACATTTTTTTATAATTAACATAATAATTAAAGTTATTATTATTATTTTGATTTTTTTCCTTTCAACCCCATAGATCACTACTTGTTTCATGTAGATTAATGGATTTAATGTTTACATTCAGTAGGCTATTCTAAATAGTTATATCAAAATATGAGTGTATTTTTTGTCATGATATAAGAGTTAGTGCATATTTTTAAACAGATTAATCATTTACAATTCGATATATCGAATTGTAATTATATTGGTTACCCGCTATATACCCGGATATATCGGGTATATTGGTTACCCGCTATATCGACATTTTTTTCGATATTATCGTTACATCGATATTTGGTTTGCGATATATCGATATTTCGATTTATCGATATGTTGAAAATATTTGCCATCCCTCGACACAACAGCATTACAAGAAACAAGCTCTGAACTAGTGTTGCCGCTACCATTTCCTCAGGGTTCCTTTACAATTGTATCCCTAGTTTAGAGTTTAGTAAGATAATATCTGTTTACTCCTGCCCTTTTTGTATATATTATTTGACAAGTCATATGGGTTCGTTCATTTTTACCTTTCTATTGTACGATTGCGTATATTGCGTTCTAGTATATTGCGATTTTAGGTTCGAAAATGATTTTTTGTACTCCAGTTAACCTTATGCAGTTTAAAAGTATCATAGTCGGGTACAAATTCTGTATTGTAAAATCTAAACACTTCTATCAGATATGCTGTATAAATTCAGTTATCTTTGTGCGCAATTTCAATTACTATTTAAATCCTCTAATGAGTTGGTTTTGAACATTGATGCTCTCGCGAAAATGGGGTGAATAACATTTTCGTGTAGGTAGTGAGAATTGTTTGGAAACACGAATACAAGAACGAGTGGAATTAGGGTTGTATTGAAAGTGTATGGGATGGTGGGGAGGGGGCGCCAGACTATTGACACTGTATCATCGATCGTGATGGAGTTGGCCTGTCTGTGGTGCTGGATCTATTTGGCGCATTGTGTCATTCACGGAATAACCTGGAAAGACATTTGAGGAGGCACTGACGCTCGACTGGCCCAAGATGATCACGTTGTGTACGGTTAGCGACCAACCAAGAATCCTGTTATATATTTTGAGTACAGTTTCTAAGAGAGAAGGAGATGAATATTAAGGAAATTATCTTATGGCGACACGACTAATAACGTGGGTCTAGCATAAAAGAGGTGTGTCCATGTTTCTGCATCTTTGTAATACTGTATATACTTTTAAAAGAATCTGCATACTTTGAAATGTAGGATCCGGATACTAAGTACGAACGAGTACAATCATCGCCAAACATACAAATTGTAAAATGTTTACCAAACGATTTGCTAACCTTAACCAACGATTTGCAAACTTAATAAGTATCTTAAGAAGCCGACTCTTCTGAATACTGATTACATAATTTTTTCTTAGTTTGTGGCCACCAGGAGTCGTGCTCTGAAGGAGGTTCAATGGCTCACTGATAACGTGTTCTTAGGATATTTCTAGACGTGGGAGCCACAGGTATACTTGTTCTTAGGCGGAGATTTTGTTAGCCTTTCTGTATTCTTAAGTAGAACTAGATAGTCATCGATGTTATCCCAAGCTAACGTTGTCAACGCGTAAAATAACTTTTTTAATTTTTTTTTTTTTTTTTTTTTTAATAAAAAGGAGAGGCCTATCTCCTTCTTAACATTACTCTGCCCATTCCTCATAGACTACTGATCTGTGCGAAGAACTTAATCAGACACAATACGGGGGCGAACCAGTACAGTATAAGTTGAATATTACTGATAAATCTTCCAGTCCAGGCCAGATTCGAACCAGCGCTATCTCTAAACCAAGCTCACTGTCCTGACGCCTTAAAAACCGCTCGGCCACCGGATCTTCTTTATAACGTGTACGTAGGTTCCATCATTCATTGAAACCTATGTCCATGTGTAAATAGCGCCGTCACGTGTTTGACAGTGGAAGCTATGGAGAATATTCTTGCCTTCGGCCGATTACGTTTAGGGAGTGTGGTTAGTGTGTCATACGCCGTCAGTGGTGGATCACGGAGTTACGGTGCTGTGAGCACGACTATTATATTGCCCTACGCTTTAGCCGAACTAAACTAAAATTTATATTCTACTGCGTTGGTTACTGATCGAATATAAATCTCATATCCTTGTTAGCCTCGGTGATATAAATTTTAGTAGGTTTTCTATTAACATTTTAGTTTCGTTTCGGGAGGTTATAATTATTTATATAAAACTAGGGGAAACCCCTGCACGCTTCGCGTGCAAACACCGACGCTCGCTGCGCTCGATACACCTCGGCCTTCGGCCTCGGCACGTTAGTATCCAATAACAACAAAAATAGTAGATTAACTATATAACGTAAAATCACAATATTAAATTTAGTTACAGTATCTCACTCACACTGATTGCTTTGCCACCTATTTAGCCTATATAAAGCATGTACATTTCATTTATTTTTGTTCAACAGCTAAAGATTAAAATCATAGTAAAATATTAAAAATGCATCAATAGTATAATGTATAGTACAATGTCAAAAATTCAAAATATACATGTTTATTTATTTACAAAACAGATGTTATTAATTTAATAAAATCAACCCAATGTTATTTTTATGGAGCAATATTTTAAGGGTGGTTTTTACCCCTTAGAAGTATTTTATCAAGATGAAAATACTTTAGTTTTCCTATTTAATGATTAAAGAAACAGTGTACAAAATTTCAGCTCTCTACCTACATGGGATGTTGGAGAATTAGTGATGAGTGAGTCAGTCAGTCAGTGAGGAATTTGCCTTTTATAGGTTTATATGTAAATTTAAAAAAATGCATAGCATGATTTTAAAAATAATCAGAAGCCTAATTATTTAATTGTCTTCATTTGCACATCTCTGCATTTCCAAAACTATGCAGTCAGAAAAGAAATGTTAACAAGAATTGTATTATTCGGAATATTCTTCAATGTTTAAAGCTCAGCGAGGAATTTCTGTTGAAGTATCTAGCTCCCCCCAACCCTGGTGAGAGTTAATTACATAGTGCTTGATTAAATGGAAAGCTTCGTTAGTTCTCTACTTCATTTACTGCCATCTCGCTTTGCCGTAAATTGGACTTGCCGAGATTCTAAATATTTTTGTAAGTTAGCATCGGTTTTTTAACCTCCTCTAAAAACATTCACAGTAGTGTCATTTTTTATGATTTTTTTTAAGTCGGTATTCACAATACGTCAATATATAAGGGTAAGTATATTTTTGTAGTAATGTATCGATAAGTGAAACGGGTGATCGCAAATTCATCGGTGGACGAATGTCAGCATTTTATGACAGACTATTGTTGGATGAATGTAGCCTTGTTAGCAATAGTCTTGATTTCTAATGCAAGAATGGATGTCTGCAAAAACAGCTGTAACTGTGTTTCATCTGTGATGTGGAAATAAAACAAAGCTACATACCAGTGTGTTATACAAATGAAAATGTATTTACAAACTTAAATAAATATACAGGGCGGAAAAGAAATATGGAACTTTTGTATGACTTCACTTGCAGAAGTGAAATCTTGTACATGATCATGGTTATAAAGAAAATACTTTTTGACGCCATTAGCGACATTTCATCTTTTCAGGGGGAGAACCCTCGAGAAGTTGAACGAAAATCTTTAAAGTAAGCCTAGGTCGAGTTTGTTATCAAATGAAAGGTCTATTCAAGAGAAATTAATCGCTGCAAACCGAAATCCGAAAGGTTTATCCTTTCCAGAGTAGCGGTCATTGAATTTCAAAGAAACTAATTTGAAAAATATTATTTCTTCACTATTTAACGGTTTTAAGTACATTATTCTGATCAAAAGTTATACTTTATGGAACACACTTATTTAAGAAAATGTAATTATCAAATTATCTATGAAAATATAACGTAGTTGTGAAAGCGTTTCTATATTTTTCCAACCTATATTCAGTGAATGTTTCAATAACGGCGTTGTCAAACATACCTCCGATAAGTTAGCAATTTACTTGTATCTTTATTTACTACTTATTTATCTTTATGACAAAATGTGTTATATGCGACAAAATATGTAATTCATTATAGTAAATGGCCGTCGGCGATTAAGCCTCAACATAAGTTGTCTTTGTATTCGCCCATCAGTCTTTGGGTCGAGTGGTTAAATTTCCGAAATTACTTGGTGGATTCATTGTAGTTTCGTACTGACATTTGACGTTTTATTTATTATATGAACCTGCCAACAGTCGATTCGTTCGAAGTGTTATCGGCCAGGAAGAAAGCTCCCTTCACCGTCTTGTGGACAGACCACCAGTTCTAGAGTACAGTATTGTTGAGAGCAGATCGTTCACTGTAGTAGAACCCGTTATATAGTGACTTCAGAATGGAGCACTATAGCCACTATATTATCAACAGGTCGAGGCATCTCCTGATCTATATAGTAACACGGGCTTAATTAAAACTTACGTAACGACCTACGTACTTGTCAAGGTCAGTAGTGTGTCGTAGGAAGACCAGCTGATAACGCCAGAGGTGAACTGCGCAGGAAGTATGTACCATAAAACTAATTATTCAGGTTATGAAATTTTAGTTTATGTGCCTTATAAAAACTAGACTTAAACTTTCTTTATTTAAAATCCCGTAGTAAGTGACTAAAATATTGGTTTTAAAATAAAACAGGCTACAGTAGAGGTATTCGGATTGCATCAATCTAAAATTGGTTTGTTAAGTGAAGTGATGATTTACATGCGTGTGGTTAAGTGGATAAATTGATGATGGTTTGTTAATGCGAATATGAATGATTACTTGAGTGTGGATGACCTTTGTAGTCTGGTCACTAACTGAGTTCGACTGTTTCTATAAAAAGGGCCATTTATTAATAGCCCACTAGCCAGGGCAACTAAGGGACCTACAGCTTTACGTGGAATCCAAACCACGTAGTATTGGTCTAATTTTCAGCTAATTGACAAGCCTGATACTCAGTACTCTCCCCTACACAACAACCGTACACTGACTACCACCCAACATGGACACCCCAAAATTATCTAGTAGTGTCCACACCGACAGCAACCATTGATGAGCGGACGCTATGTCGGTATTAGTAGGACTTTGCAACGGTATCGAAGTATCAAATTACAAAATTAACTCTCTAATATGCAAATATAAAGAGAGACAGGTTGGGGTATTGTGTTTGACGTGATATTGAAGTGTATACTCTATTTACCTTAACTTAAGCGGTAGGGTCGCTGCTGGGAGAGCGTTTTGTTGACAGCTTTGTAAGAAAGTCAAATATAAAGAGAGACAGGTTGGGGTATTGTGTTTGACATGATATTGAAGTGTATACTCTATTTACCTTAACTTTAGCAGTAGGGTCGCTGCTGGGAGGGCGTTTTGTTGATAGTTTTGTAAGAAAGTCAAATATAAAGAGAGACAGGTTGGGGTATTGTGTTTGACATGATATTGAAGTGTATACGCTATTTACCTTAACTTTAGCAGTGGGGTCGCTGCTGGGAGGGCGTTTTGTTGATAGTTTTGTAAGAAAGTCAAATATAAAGAGAGACAGGTTGGGGTATTGTGTTTGACATGATATTGAAGTGTATACGCTATTTACCTTAACTTTAGCAGTGGGGTCGCTGCTGGGAGGGCGTTTTGTTGACAGTTTTGTAAGAAAGTCAAATATAAAGAGAGACAGGTTGGGGTATTGTGTTTGACATGATATTGAAGTGTACACTGCTATTAACTTTAGCAGTAGAGTCGCTGCTGGGAGGGTGTTTTGTTGACAGTTTTGTAAGAAAGTCAAATATAAAGAGAGACAGGTTGGGGTATTGTGTTTGACATGATATTGAAGTGTATACTACCTTAACTTTAGCAGTAGGGTCGCTGCTGGGAGGGCGTTTTTTTGACAGTTTTGTAAGAAAGTCAAATATAAAGAGAGACAGGTTGGGGTATTGTGTTTGACATGATATTGAAGTGTATAGGCTACTCTATTTACCTTAACTTTAGCAGTAGGGTTGCTGCTGGGAGGGCGTTTTGTTGACAGTTTTGTAAGAAAGTCAAATAAAAAGAGAGACAGGTTGGGGTATTGTGTTTGACATGATATTGAAGTGTATACTCTATTTACCTTAACTTTAGCAGTAGGGTCGCTGCTGGGAGGGCGTTTTTTTGACAGTTTTGTAAGAAAGTCAAATATAAAGAGAGACAGGTTGGGGTATTGTGTTTGACATGATATTGAAGTGTATACTCTATTTACCTTAACTTTAGCAGTAGTGTCGCTGCTGGGAGGGCGTTTTGTTGACAGTTTTGTAAGAAAGTCAAATATAAAGAGAGACAGGTTGGGGTATTGTGTTTGACATGATATTGAAGTGTATACTCTATTTACCTTAACTTTAGCAGTAGTGTCGCTGCTGGGAGGGCGTTTTGTTGACAGTTTTGTAAGAAAGTCAAATATAAAGAGAGACAGGTTGGGGTATTGTGTTTGACATGATATTGAAGTGTATACTCTATTTACCTTAACTTTAGCAGTAGTGTCGCTGCTGGGAGGGCGTTTTGTTGACAGTTTTGTAAGAAAGTCAAATATAAAGAGAGACAGGTTGGGGTATTGTGTTTGACATGATATTGAAGTGTATACTCTATTTACCTTAACTTTAGCAGTAGGGTCGCTGCTGGGAGGGCGTTTTGTTGACAGTTTTGTAAGAAAGTCAAATATAAAGAGAGACAGGTTGGGGTATTGTGTTTGACATGATATTGAAGTGTATACTCTATTTACCTTAACTTTAGCAGTAGGGTCGCTGCTGGGAGGGCGTTTTGTTGACAGTTTTGTAAGAAAGTCAAATATAAAGAGAGACAGGTTGGGGTATTGTGTTTGACATGATATTGAAGTGTATACTCTATTTACCTTAACTTTAGCAGTAGGGTCGCTGCTGGGAGGGCGTTTTGTTGACAGTTTTGTAAGAAAGTCAAATATAAAGAGAGACAGGTTGGGGTATTGTGTTTGACATGATATTGAAGTGTATACTCTATTTACCTTAACTTTAGCAGTAGTGTCGCTGCTGGGAGGGCGTTTTGTTGACAGTTTTGTAAGAAAGTCAAATATAAAGAGAGACAGGTTGGGGTATTGTGTTTGACATGATATTGAAGTGTATACTCTATTTACCTTAACTTTAGCAGTGGGGTCGTTGCTGGGAGGGCGTTTTGTTGACAGTTTTGTAAGAAAGTCAAATATAAAGAGAGACAGGTTGGGGTATTGTGTTTGACATGATATTGAAGTGTATACTCTATTTACCTTAACTTTAGCAGTAGTGTCGCTGCTGGGAGGGCGTTTTGTTGACAGTTTTGTAAGAAAGTCAAATATAAAGAGAGACAGGTTGGGGTATTGTGTTTGACATGATATTGAAGTGTATAGGCTACTCTATTTACCTTAACTTTAGCAGTAGGGTTGCTGCTGGGAGGGCGTTTTGTTGACAGTTTTGTAAGAAAGTCAAATAAAAAGAGAGACAGGTTGGGGTATTGTGTTTGACATGATATTGAAGTGTATAGGCTACTCTATTTACCTTAACTTTAGCAGTAGGGTCGCTGCTGGGAGGGCGTTTTGTTGACAGTTTTGTAAGAAAGTCAAATATAAAGAGAGACAGGTTGGGGTATTGTGTTTGACATGATATTGAAGTGTATAGGCTACTCTATTTACCTTAACTTTAGCAGTGGGGTCGCTGCTGGGAGGGCGTTTTGTTGACAGTTTTGTAAGAAAGTCAAATAATTGTTCATCAACATATTTCCCAACAATAATACGATGGCAAAATTACTGTCTAGTTTCGTATATTTTATAATTTTAGCTTTGTGTTAACATGTAGGGATATCGATTTATCAGAAATATCGATAAATATGTTTCGATATATCTATATAATAGTATCGATATTTTCTTTCGATAATATCGGCCATATAGATATTTTGGTGCGATATATCATATCACGAAATATTTAATTTATTCTCTCCTCAAAATAATTTTTTTTTAAACACGATTCGGAAAAAAACACATTTGAAAACCCTCTTATGCGTACAAAACATGCATTTAAATAATATATTGAAATAAAGTGTTGGTCTGGTTTTCATCAGACCAGGTTTAATGATTTAATTTGCTTAATTTTTTAAGAAGTAATGACATTTTTAATGTAAAAAACAAAATTAACATTGTTATTAGAGTATTATTTTATAATGAATATAATAATTAAATGTATAATTATTCTTATTTTGAATGTTTTTCATTCACCCCACAAACCACAACTTGTTTCGAGTAGATAAATTTGTTTAATTTTTACGTTCAGTAGGTTATTCTAAATACGTGAGACAGCAAAACATGAGTGTATTTATGGTCATGACATAAGAGTTAATTCATAATTTTATTTTGAACAGATAAATCATTTACAATTCGATTAATAGGTTACTCGATATATCGATATTTTTTTTCGATACAGTACTATCGTAAGATCGATGTTTGGTTTGTTATATATCGATAATGTGATATATTGATATGTTAAACACATATGCTATCCTTATGCACATGACATTTGTGTGATTTTCACCTCCCGACGACTGATGACGTGTCAATCCCGTGACTGGTACATCGTGTATGCAGGCTAATCATCGTTTAGTCATCGGCGTCTGTTCCGAGCTAGTCATGTCAATCAGCTAATACTACATAAACAAAGACCGTTCATGAACAGGCAAGAAATACAAAACGAATCGTCATTCTATGAAAATGTTTATTTTAAGCTGTTTTCCTTTCAGGACATAACCAACTTACTTTGAAATAACATTTTTTACGGCCCATTGATATGGCGCTATTTCCAAACAATACGCAAAAAAAGTATTTCTTCAGCAATAAAAACCAAATCAGCTGTTTGTGACGTCATCATCAAACATCAATTGAAATGAATTGTTGAATGTAAATAACATAAATGGTTCCAATTAATTGGCATAAACTTTACCCCATATTAAAGGCTAAAAATCAAAATTTTGAAAATTACCAGTTTAATTCCTAAATATGTTTTTTGCCATAACTCAAAAACTAGTCAAGTAAGAGACATGCGGTTTTTACTAAAATATTTTAGATTGCAATTTACATATTTCATGAAAATTTTATCAAAATCCTTAGAGCCGTTTTGTAGGAAATTCCATTTTTGTATGTTTTTGCCCATAAAAATAGCTAATACCTAAAATTTCAAAAAATGTGGGAAAAATGGTCTAAATATATTGGTTAAATACACATAAATACCAAATTTCATAAAAATCTATCCATCCATTTGGTCTCCAGCGAACCGCGCATTCACACAGACAGACACACATAAGACCAGACCCCAAAATTGTTTTTCGAAAAAAAGCAGTTTTTTGGGTTCAGGGAACCCTAAAACGGATTTTTAGACCAACATGTAAAAAAATGTGTTTTGTACGATCACAGTACTTTCTCTATGCTAAAGCATATGGGTGAAAGTAAAAGTGGGGCGGCTCTAATTTTAACATTAACACACCGAGATTTATATAAACAATCTTATAACAATTTTAAAAATAGGATAGTACCGTATATGAAAAATGTCACCATAATAAATAAAAAATCTGAATTGCAATAGAAGAAATATCTTAGGGAATCATTTAATTTATATTGATGCAAATATTTTGTACAAGAGTTATTCTACAACTAGATTACGAATGCAATAGTTTCCTAAACCTCGGCTATAGTTTAGATTAGTTGTTATAGTTGCAGTTGTTATGTAACTATGCATTTTAATGTAGACCATGTCAACGTATCTTTAACATAGATTTTTGGATTATGGGCATGTTCATTATTTGCAAGTTTGAATGAGAATGCACTAAAAATCTACATTAAATGAACGTTCAAGTTTTCCAATTGTATTATGTAGCCTACTTTGCAGTTTTGGTTTTATCGTTTTTTACACTTAAAACTACACCATGCTATCGCGACAGCTGATTCTTCAACTTCAATTAATGTCCCAGTCTGTCGCTAGTGGTTAGTTGCGCCACATTAAGTGGCAGTTATTTAATTACTGATTAAACAATTAGTCTGTGTGCGTGACAGTGTTGCTACTAACCATATTACTAACGAATATTATAATAGTAAATGTCAGCTGATAATAAAAGATTTTATGACACTTGATTAAGACAACCGTTTGAGTAGACTAATGTTTTTGTAAAAGAGTCTCCTCTTCGCCTGTTGCCCATGTCCAGCTGTCACTGGCCGTGAGCACGACTAATTGTTCAATCAGTACTAAGTTTGTAGTTCATATTGGTGACGTTTGACAGTAACATTTACTGACTGAACAATAAGTCTGAGCGCATGTCCAGTGACAGCTGGACGTAGGTGAGAGGAGCTCTTTCATGAAAACATTAGCCTACCCAAACCATTAATTATTACTATCAGCTGATGTTTATTATTATTTTAGCATTTGTTATTAATATGGTTAGTAGGAACAATGGCGCCCGCACAATCGTTCAGTATTGTAGGTTAGCCAGACTAAACCGACAGACTTAATCCAGAATGTCAGACATTCTACCTTTAGGTGGTGCAATCGGTTTTCGTTGAGTTAGTTATTTCCCAATTTTATAATCAAAATTAGTAAATGTACCTCCCCTTGAGACAGGAAAAATACAACAACAACAATTGTTAACCACTACATTAAGACTTGTGATATAATGAAGTGGTGAATTTAGCTGGTTTTAAATCAACTAGAAGACAAAGCCGTTTAAAATACAAATTTAATTTGTTATAACTATGTTTTTTAGACATAACTGAAGGGATTATGTTTTTCATTTTAAAAAAATGTAAAAATATTTATAAATTTAAAGATAAAAAAAGGTATTTTAGACCTTTAAAATTATTCATATTTTTACGTTTAAAAAAACAACTTAATCCCTCCAGTTATGTATAAAAACGTACTTATAAAAAATTAAATTTGTACTCACCGAAAACCGATTGCACCACCTTAACTTGTTTTACGTTTCTTCTATTAACAATATAATCACAGTGAACAAATATGTTATCAGACATATATATGGCTGCTGTATGAAAACATGAGACTTGTCAGTTCGGTTCTGATAGCACTGTTCGGATTGAAGAAGCATTGTTTCAATACTTGAATACCCAAGTGAATAAAATTGTAAGGAAAACAATAAAATAATGTGTAAACATTTTTAAGCTTGTCAATATTAACCTTAGGACACGAATCCCTAAACATTTTTGGCGAAAATACCTATTTTTTACGAAAACGTTGTACACAGAAAATGAGAAGTTCACCCTAACAACGATGTCCAGTATATTACACTAATATTACGTAGTTTTTGGTTCGGAACAAGAATATGACAAAATTCTTTTTACACCGAATAATGAACTGAGATATTCAACAAAAACTGTGGGTCAGGTTAGTATATGACGATCGTGTATACATATTGCTAATCTAACCTATATACAGCTAATCTAACTTTAACGATCCTAACCTAACTTTTGCTAAACTAAATAACATAACCGAACGTAATCTGTGTTGAGAAATATCTCAGTGTTGATTTGTCGTAGGACGAAATGGATGTCATATTCGTGTTCACGAGAAAAATCTACATACGATTAATGTAGATAATATTCAGAGTTTTTTGGGGTAAAACAGTTTTTATTTTCTACAACTTTTTCGTCAAAATGGGTATATCCGCCGGAAAATTTCTATGGATTCGTTTCCGTGGGGTTAATATTGACTAGATAAAAATAATTACTGTAATCGTGAAAATCGAGTGGGATCCCTATAAGTGTTCCGTATTTACCCAATTGTTTAGTGTCTCATCGTTGCGAACACTACGTCCTCAGCATCCATGTCTCCACATTTTTAATGTATTGACTTTTTAGGCGCGTGTTTTTGTTGTCGACATTATGTAAATATAAATCAGTTATTAGACTTAAAACTGCCATAGTGTTTATTGTTACTAACTTATTGGCATTCTGTAAACATGTTAAATTAATTTTTTTTCCTTTCAGGACACGACCTAGTTACTTTGGAATAACAATGTTTTATAGTTTTTGCCCTAGTTCGCATAATATCCAAACAGTTTGAGTGGATAAGTTTGAATAGAGGTTATTTTAACCACCCAAAGTGGGTTTCACAAGCCATCCACAGTTTACCACTAGTTGAACTTTTAACTGCAACATTATTGTTTTTGAAACTAGCTATCAAGAATTGTGATAACGGATACAAAAGTAAACACGACCTTAAGTTGTTTGTTCGTTAGTCATTCGACCCCACGGACCACAACTTGTTTCGTGTAGATAAATTTATTTAATTTTTACATTCAGTCGGCTATTTTAAGTAGTGACAGCAAAACGAGTGTATTTTTGGTCATGACGTAAGAGTTAGTGCATAATTTAAACAGATAAATCATTTACAATTCGGTATATCGATTACGTAATATATCGATATTTCTAGTTCGATATTATCGTTAGATCGATATTTAGTTTGCGATATATCGATAATTCCATGTATCGATTTGTTGAAAATATTTGACAATATAACAATAATAGCTGTGTCCCATCGCAATTTAGCTACAGCTCAAAAGAGATTGCAGATAATTTTTGATAAGATTTATAAGTGGATGCATGACACGGAACTTATAATTAATCCAAATAAAACCGTTATGATGATTCTTCATTTGAGAAATAAAAAAATAACAATGACTCCTGTAATCAAGCACCATAAGTGTGGATTGCCAAAATTTCTTTCTTACACCCAAGTTACAGATTGTAGTTGTCTAAAATTGAAATAAAGAATAAATGTCACTCCCTTTTGGCTAATATAGAAAAAGGTTGATATGGAATGATCTATTGAGACAATTCGAGAAAACTTTACTCATGTACAAACCTTCTTCGGGCTCAAAAATTCCTAGATGAGAAAGGAAAGATATCTGTCTATAAGGCCTTTAACTGAATCTATTGTAAGATAGGGAATAATTTATATGGAACAGCTGCTGATTGTCTTTTGAAAAAAATTAAAAAAGTAAGGTAAATTTTGAACTTATTTTTTGGTAAACACATTGAAGTGAATGTATTCTCAAAAGCTAATCCCCTTACACCAAAGGGATTTTATAAATACACATTATTTTGCCCATTTTTTTGATGAGACTCATAAAATTCCTAATTTAAAAAAATACCTCTTTTCGATTAAGAAATATAGAAAACTAAAAGTTACAGACAGCGTTCTCAGTTTTTGGAGAGAGAGTACCAGGTTTTATTGTGCATAATCTATACAATGGATTGCAGTGGAAATCTATAGTGAAATGGAATTTTGCAAATTTAAAAGGATGGTATATCAGTGGCTCATATTTGAAAATAATACCTATAATGGTTGACCTTTGCTGGACATAGACTGCTATATTCTACCAAAATCTTGTTAACTTATTTAAGCTCTTGTTATTTAATTTCTTGTTATTGTTTTTATTTCTTTTTATATAGTCTATTTATTAAATATTTATGTTAGTTAGCCTATTTTTATATTTTTAGTAGTGTTATTATCTGCATATAGTCTATTTTTGTTATTTCTGTTAATATTGTTGAAAAAATTGACAATTAATCATTGTTATTTTCTTTACAAGTGATATATTTGTATTACTGATTAGTTAAATTATATTTAAAATGATAGCTAGTAAAGTACTTTAGGGCCCTAACTATTATAAATTTATGAAATACTGTAGTCTATACAGATTTTTGGCAAAAGCCTAACCATATACTATATTTTCTGATGTACAATCAACCTCGATGGGTTGCTTCAAATCTTTTGTTTGTGTTATTTATCATGAAAAAGCACACTGTTTTGCAGTATTAATTTTAAAATTAATATGGTTATAAATAACCTATAGTAGTAGGTGCTGATAATACTTTGTGAAATTAATTTTAAGAATGTAGCCTAGTAGGTTATACTGGAAGATATAATCATAGTACTTTGTAATTATGAATAGTTTTAATTGAATGTGCTTAATTGTTATCCCCTTAAATTTCACTATAAACTACATAAAACTACTTATAAAGGTGTGTGTGCAGCCTAGCTGACTAGGAAATTACTTTGTATAATTTATGGTGATATTTCACTGACCTACAGTTGGGATGCAACTTCTTTTTACTACCCACAAATTGTTAGGTCACTCACCAAAATAAATTGTTTGTACAGTTAATTAACAATATGACAGTCTATCTGACTGCATAAATATTATGTACTTTAAGTTCATGATTAAGTATGGGTTTTTCTCAATAAATTTAGTGGAATGTGTTTTTTGTATTTACTTTTAAATATTAGTGTAAGTTGTTAATACTGGAGTTAATTCAATTCATTGTTAGATACATATAATTTTTATTAAATGTATACTGTTAGTGTACTTACATTCAACAAAACGCATCACTATGATCAATTTGGGTTCGTGAATAGTACTGACTGCCTTAGTTTTCGGTTTTTTTTTTTTTTTTATTAGTTTGGAGTTAGTAAATTAGTAAACTACACACTTATAACACCAAAAATTAAATGAAGTTAGTTAAAATATGGATTACATATCACAAACACTTTGAAACACAATAGCAACACTGAATATATTTCCATAGTACATAACAATTAATACATAATATTGGGGGTAGTGTTAGTACTGTAAGAATCACATTACAAATGATAATTTTGGGGTTATCATTTTGTTTGGTTAATTAAGTGATTTCTTGTTTATTTCATCATTAAACTTTTTTCTGAAAGCTTGGAGAATAGTCCAGGGTTGGAGTGATACTGAATATAGAAAAAGCAGATGTGTTTGAAAAACATGTTAAATCACATTGGCGGGAAAAACCCTGTTTTTGAGTTGGGTAAGGGAATTAAATCAGCTCACCCATTCCTCATAAAGAAAAAAAGGGCACCATTTTGGGGAACAACCTTTTTATAAATATTTTCATATATTGTTTTTAAACTATTATTAATATATTTTAACTTTTTATTTTTGCCACTTATACATATTGGAATTATTTGCCCGCCAATTGCATTGTTTCTATACATTATTCTTAAGTTTTTTAAAATTTTTTTACTTTAAATATGTAAAATTTAAAAATTTTTTGTGTACACTGTTACAGTTAAGAGGGACCCCGCTGACAAGTATTATTTTTTACTTAGCGGGGCCATAATTTGTAAAATTTTTGGAATAAACTTATTCTATTCTTTTCTACCCCTATTATAATAACCGCTTCGGGGGTAGTGGCCCCGAAAACTTGGGTAAAGTGTAGATTTTACGTCATTGACTTGTTTCATTCCAAAATATCGATGGTGCCCCGTCGATTTGCCATCAAATGCGTAGAATCATGCCCTCTGCAGCCGAAATCAATCAATTCACGGGGTTCGGTTTCCAACCAAATTTGTGCTTCCTACTTGCCTGGGCTATTACGCTATTAAAAAATGCCACACCTTTAAATTCCCTTTATCAGCTAATTTAAAAGCGGATATTCTACCATATCGGCCGATTTCACCAGACGCGTTTTAATCATCATGTGCGTTTCCATTCCTGATAACGTTTGGTTAATTGTTGCCATACAGTTGGTACAACAGAATCAATAGTGATTCACATTGCTCAGCGATTAATCACGCGTTATTTATGTGAAAAGTGAGTCAAGGTCATTGCGATCGTTGCAGATTACTTGATATTGTTATTTAGTACAGCAGTACGATGTTCTCAGTGTTACCGATTGGAGGTTTACCGCGCCCATGTACGTACGTTTGACCGAGAAGACTTGGGGTTCACCACGGCGGGTTGACAAATCCCTGTGACTCAGGGGGGTTTGCGTAACCTAAGGGGGCCCCGAGGTTCAGAAGGGCTTGGGCCGAGTTTACGATCAGACTTTTCAAACCAAATTTTTTGTTTAAAATGTCTTGTCTTCTCCGGGTGGGGTAAACCGAAAGAATTGTCAACTTAACTTACTGAAGATTACCATTCACTTGATATTAATAGTACTATGTCATTAGAGATGGAAAATTTTATTTTCAATAATCGATTACGAAAATCAAATGTCGATCTAACGATAAATCGAAAAAAAACAATCGTATATCGGGAAACCCGATATATCGAAATGTAAATTATTATTGTCTAAAATTATACACTAACTCTTATGTGATACCAAAATTACACTCATGTTTTGCTGTCCTATCTAGAATAGCCTACGAATCCAAAAAATTTAAATATTTTTATCTACACGAAAAAAAATTTTTGGGTTGAATGAAAAAATCTTTTAAAAATAAAATTTTTTCCCTTTTAATTATTTGTTAATTTAAAAAAAATAATGTAATACAATTGTTATTTTTTTTTCCACATTAAATTTTACATTAAAAAACTTCCCCCCATGGTCTATAATAAACTATTTTTTAGTGCGTTAATCTCACAAAAAAAAAACTAAATTAATTGCTCAAATTATTGCGAAGTATTTTTTGAAAGCATAAGAGAGGTTTTAAATGTTTTTTTTATTCGAATCGTGTATTTTGAAGAGAGAGAAAACATCAATTTTAGTGAAATGAACATCGGAAAAAAAATATCGATATGACCGATATTATCGAAAGAAAATTCGATACTAATATATCGATATATATTTAGGGATATTTCCGATTTATCGATGTATGTTGCCATCCCTATATGATACCCCTGGTATTTCCTATGCAGAATACGTTTTGTAATTTAATTGGAATATGTGATGCGTTGAAATGTGGTTTAAAAATTTTGTCGCGTTTTTCTTGTTTTTTTCGCAGATAAAGTAAAAAACCCAAAGTTACAAAATTATTTAAATTTCCCTTTGTTTGATAAAAAAAAAAAACCCTTTTCCCTCAATTTAAAAAACTGGGTATCAGAGCATGCCATTTGTGTTAGGGCTTCAATTTGATGTTTATATATTATACTTACTATTTTTTTAAAAAATTTCTTTTTTAAGATATATTAAATTTTTTTGTTTGTACAAAATTAAATTTTCTCTTACAATTAATCTACCCAAAGTGTTCTGTTTAGTTTTAACAACATAAGTAGTATTGTAAATAAATTTTTCCCCATTTAGTCTTCTTTATTTTTTGTTTGTGGGGGGTGGTGGTGGTGGTGGTTTTGTTGGGTGCTTCCATTTAATTTACTTTTAGTATGTGTTTTTATGTTGGGAAATGTTCCTTTCACGTATTGCATTTAATATACTTATATTCTTTAATTGGATATACAGGGTAATTGAAAAGTTTTTTTTTCAATGAACTGTTTTTGTTTTTTTTTTCCACTTAACTGTTGTATTATTTTATGTATATGAAATCTGTTTTCATAATTCGTACAAGATAAAAGGAGCTACACTCGGGGAAAGGGGTTTGGGGATAATTCAACATTTTCAAATAGCATTTGGCTATGTCTTGTAACATATCATTTTTACAGGGTTTAGTCGATAAAAAATAGTTTTGAGTCGGACCGTTTTCAAAAATGACCCCCAAATTTAAGCGGGCTTCATAACGTTCAGAAAAATACGCCTTTTAAAAAATATGATTTCAAGCCCTTAAGTGTATTTTTTATTTGGCTAACCAAGACCTTTCAATGATTGTTAATACTATGGGTGCTTTTTTTAAAATGTTGCGTTCCCCAAAACCTTTTTCCCCTAAGATCAACCAATTTAGAGGCTATCATTTCTTGTAGAGTGGTCCGATTTCAATCTTTAATTGTTTTTTTATTGGCTAACCAAGATCACTGAATATAAATAAATAAAATATAAATTTTAAATTACCCAAGACCTTTAAAACTACGCAGAAGACTATAAGTAATATTTGAAAATTTTAAGATACCCAACCCCCTTTTCCCCGAGGGTAAACATTTTGAAAACTCTTTTTTTAATGCTTGTATCTAGTAAGTTAATGCAAACAGATTTCTTATATCTAAATAAACAAAATTTAAGGGGGGCGGTTTCAACTTATTTTAAATCACCCTGTATTTTCTTTTACGAAAAAAAACCTATATTTTTTTAATGTGCTTTTTTTAAATTCTATTTTTTTTTTTATAATTTTAAAAACCCGTTTTTCAAGTCTTTTATCGAAATTTAACAAAAAAAAATTTTTGAAATTTTTTTGGCTTTTTAGTACTAAAAGTTGGATGTGAGACCTTGGGCTCAGCTCTCCCATAAGAGGGTTCTACAGTAGTGGGAAGCCCCACAGAACACGCTTTATATTTTAAAATAATTTCACTAATGTATTTAAATTTTTCAGACGCTGGTTCACGCCGGGCCGACTCACCCCATAGGAAAAAACTAACTACGCGGTATTTTTAGTTTCATGCCTGTATGTTGTGTAGTGTTTCTGACCCCGTGCTGGAGGGCAGTTTACTGCATGCCCATATTGTTTGTTTTTTCCCCCTAGAAAATGCTTTTTATAAATCGACTATAGAAAAAAGAACATTTTCTTCATATGGGTCCGTGAACCCGGGTTTTACAGTTCGGTGAAATTAGTTGATTTCGGTTTTCACAGGTGGCGCCAGCGGTTTCCCTCTCTCTCTCTCTCTCTCTCTCTCTCTTTTTCGCTCCCTCCAGCAACGCTAGTCGCCAAACATCGTCCGAAGCAATCCGTTGATTGCAGCACAACGCCGTCGATCACTGGGATTGTTGCGCCCCTTATCGTACTACCTTGGTTTGCTCAAACCCTTTGGGTACAGAATGTCATATTCGTGTTTGGGGTTAAAAGGGACTCGAATGTTTGGAAAACGAGACGCTTTTGGGGGAATATATCCTGCTAAGTATGGCAGTATTCAAATAATTTTGTTTTGGATGGGGAAACCCCACGTTTCCCTCAGGACGGGAGGAAAAAATTTAGTTTAATGGTGAAAAATATTTTAATATTTAGACCATCAATTTTTTTTTCACAATTTTTTCCATAATTTCAACTAAAAACCAAATATTAAAATAACTAAACCAATACGCGTGTTAAAATTTGGGCTAGTTGTCAGAGTAAAGAAAACGCACCGGTTGATAGATAATACCACTGTGATAGGAATGGTTTGGAGACTACTGAAAATTTCTGCACAAAAAACATGGTACAATTTTAAAATTGGTATTTTTAGACTTTAAAAATTATTTTTTTGAATGACAAGTACGTTAATACTTTTGAAATACAAATTTAAAAAACAAACAAGTTTACTGTCGATTTTTAAACTTTTTAAAAAAAGAAAAAGGTAATAACATACTGTTAGGGTTTGAATATTTTAAGTTTAAATTACATCCCCGCTGGAAAAAATTATTTTTTTTTCTTTAGTTTTTCCAAATATTCTGTGACGTGGTGAGCGGGTGTTACAATATGATAACCGGTATATTTTTTAGTAACTACTGTATTTGTTTACGGTCGCCTTTGAGTTCTCTGTCGTACCAGGAAGGGAACCCATGGGAAATGTACTGTCTATCAGTTTATGTAACACTCATTCACTGGTCCCGACGGGGATACACTACCCATTGAGTTGCACAAAAACCCACTTATTACAAAAGTTACTGTGGGCGCAGAAATTAGTTCACCCAAAATTTTAGGGTTTTTTCTAAAGAACAAAAATCTACGAAAAATCTACTCACATCAATGTTTTCTATTGAATTTACGTTAAAAGCATTCGCTTTTTTAATTGTTCTTAAGTTTTGTAATTTTTTTTCCCAGTTGGAACCCAAAAAAATATACAATTTTGCTAGTTTTCCGTACACACATTTACACCCTTTTATCAAAAAGCCGTAAACGTATCGCAATTATTTTTTTTATACCTCGTCGGTAGCAAGGTTTTCTATAAGTTTTAGAAATTTAACTTTTCGTGAAAATAAGTTCTGGTAATTGACCAGATTACCACACAGTTTCTGAAACAATGTTTTCTTGGCTTCTAGAGGTCGTAAAATCGATTATTTGGTCTTGTATCCTTACATGAATAGTTATTTGGTCTTGACATGTTTAGTTGTCATACATTACTTTTATTGTGGAGTAAATACGGGGGTTTTAAATAGATTTTAAAACAATGTAAAATAATCAAATTTATCGATCTAAATTATTTAAATCAATGTAAAATACTGCACTGACTTACACATTTGAAAGTATGATCGTAAATATACTGTCATGAGGATTCAAGACCAAATAATCGATTTTTACGACTTCTAGAATCAAGAAAAAAAGTTTCAGGAATTGCCTTTTTATTTGTTCGAAAAGTCAAAAATTTTTGAAACTCATGAAACTTACAAATTCATTTAGTATGATGGTTTTAAAAATGTTTTGTTTTCTTTTAAAAAAAGGATTTGTTGTGGCGTACAAAAATGTTTTTCCTCATGTCAATTTTTTTGTTCCCGTTTGTTGGGTAAATTCGGCATTTTATTTTCATATTTACTTTTTTGCATTAATAATTAAATATCTACCAGAATTACAATAAAAAAAAATGTAAATTCCAAATGTTTAAAGGGGAAATCAAGGACTACTTTTGTTAAGTTTCGTTTAGACAAAAAATAAAAGGGGCGCCTTCGAATGAGGGGGCAATAAGCAGTAATCCATGTCACGTGACTGCGTGATTCAGTACGGCGTCAAAGGAAAACTATTCTGGGCGTTTTTATCTTTGTTTTTAAATTTTAGTATTACATAATTTCAACATTATTATAACTGTGATTGATGTCTAAAATTAACATAGTTCAAATATAGCTAATTTGAAACTTCACAAATTTTAAAAAAAAAACTAATTGACGATGGCTATACCACATAAAAAGGAAAAAATGTTCTTCCTTTTTTTTATCTGTCGTTACACATAAAACGAAACTTAGTTTCAAGAGTTTTTAAAATTTTACTCACTTTCTTTTCTAAAAAATGAAACCTCATTTTTACAAACTATTTATTTTTTTTTTACATTTTTTTTTTGTAATCCAAGGAATAAAATTTTATATGATCTCAGTTCAAAAACTTTATCTTTTCCCAAAAAAAAAATCCTAAATGCGCAAAAAACATTCATTTCACTTTTTTTCTCAATGTTAGGTTGTGTTTTGATGATCTTGCTGTTGTGTAAATATTTTTTTAAAATGCATTTTTGATTATTTGCTAATGTGTTTTTTGTATAGTTTTACAAATTTTTTTAGAAAATTATTCAAATTTTTTAAAAAATTTTTCTTTTTTCCCCCACTTTTTTTTTCATATCCCGTATTAGACATATCACCGAGCACAATATTAAATTGATAATTTTTAAAATAGTCTAAACACTAAATGTTAAGAAAAAAAATTGGTTGTGCGTCGGACCACACGGTGGAAGTTATACCAATGAATACAAACTCTAGAGTTTGTATTCATTGGTTATCTTCTTTTGGGCCCTTTTCATCACCCCCTCACGCACCAAACAGACGGAATTAAATGAAATTATGACATTTTTTTAAAATTTTTCAATATTTTTCTTTAATATATTAACGGACTTAATTTTATATTATACACCAATTATATTATCAGAAATTTTTTCATTAACAATCGATTAATCGATGTTCTTAAAAATTTGTTCTTATTTTTTAGCGTGACCCGGTTTTCCGACCAACATCCCATCCCAAAATGTCTAAAGGGCCCCAAAGAAGATAACTTCAAAAAACTAAAAAGATTTATGACAGTTCGTTTTTC
Source organism: Stictocephala bisonia (assembly GCA_035578905.1). NCBI lineage: Eukaryota > Metazoa > Arthropoda > Insecta > Hemiptera > Membracidae > Stictocephala > Stictocephala bisonia. The sequence continues at coordinate 253,269 of JAQJVL010000023.1, forward strand.
TCCATTTATTGCAGTTGTATGTTTTCTTGTGACAGTAAAAAAAAAACCTTGTCATCTAAAACTGGGACTCCAAAAAAATGCAAAAAAGAGAAAGGGTTTTTTTATCACGTCCCGTTTAGCCGGTAGAAGAGGTGAAGTTCGGCATGTGCGACCTAGCGGGCCTTGCGGCAAAACCCCAGCTGACGACGCTGTTTTTCTTTATCCCTCCCGGGCTGTTGGATCGTCCGTGGAGGGGGTGTGCCTCTCACAGCTAGAGCTCGCAGTTTAAAATTTTGCTGAAAAAATATGGCGGGAATTTTTGCCAACCAAAATGAATGACCATCCAGCGGGGGAGGTAAATTGTCTGGGGAGTGCCCTTTTTAGAGAGTGAGGGCAAGTGGGGGACCCTTTGTGGCGGGGGGTTATTCATTTTGGCCTTTTTTCGTGGCTCGTAAAGGGGGTGTGACAAAAAGTGGTTTTAAGAGATTTCCCAAAGTCAAAAATTTTTGTGTTTTTTCCCCTTCGATACAAGTAATTCTGTGAAATTCATTGCTCCTATCATTTTTTTTGCCTTTTAGTTCATTGAGACCAACTTAGCCATTCCTTGAAACCGACTTGACTCCCCCAAATGCCTGTAGGGCGGGAAAGGAAAAAAAGGGGGTGGTGGTGTTCACTGAAGAGTTTTGTCGTCTACATTCCGAAACTTTTTGCTCCCACCTTGTTCCAAGGCTTTAGTTTCAACATGACCCAAAACGCAGAGAAAAATTTTAAGTTGAACAAATTTATAGTTTTATTTTCGTTAAGGGTTTGAGTTCATTTAAAAATTTGTTATAACCCCAAAGATATGAAAATAATATCTGGATTATTAAAAAGTCAATATAATGTATGATATTGTTCCAAGAGTGTGAAATAATTTTTTTTACGGTAATTTTTTAATAGTTTTTGTAGAGGGGCCATCTTATTTAAAATCATTCATAAATATTTTTGTTGAAGCATTTTACAGTTTTTGTTTTAAGTAGTTTTTATTAAATAAGTTACTTTATGGAAATAATTTTTCCTCATTACCTTGAGAGGGAGTATTTTGGGGCCCCTTTTGGAGGGAAAATTTTGCTTTTAATTTATGTTTTTATGAAACAATTTAAAAAATGAGTAATTTTTGCTGTATTCAAAAATCCCTAAAAAAAGTTAATGAAAAAAGTTTACTTCAAATTTTTTTTTTAATATAGGTATACATCAAAATTTTCTTTGCATAAAGGCCTATTTAGCACAAAGAATCCCCAAATTGACCTCCTCTTCATGAAATTTCTCACACGTACCTGCAGTTCCTTTAATATATATACAGTAAAAAATATTTATTATCGATTATATCATTTGGTTCTCTCTTTTTTTTTTTTTTTTTTTAAAACATTTATTTAATATTTACAATCTTTCAATAATGAACAATAAGTAAATTCGAAACTATTTTAAATAACAAAGGTTTATTACCCTTTCCCAAAGACTGTAAACAACATAATGGATTAAAAAATTACTTTAAAAATAAGTAAGTCATGCCTTTTTAGTCTATAATGTGTTGATATTGTCCAACAAATTCACAGAAGATGGGGTTTTTATGTGCTTCAAACTTTTGTAGGGTTACGTAAACTAAACTTTTAGATTTCATCTTGCACGTAGCAATTCTTTGTCTTGTGGATTACTGCATTCCTAACATACCAGGAACTTTCAATAAGTTCGAGTACCTTTGACTGGAAAGTTGAATAATTTTTAGATTGATAAAAGATGCGTCCCCCACAAAAAGTATGCCCCTATGTCCACACTGGCTTCAAGAAAAACTTTGTACAGTAAAAAGTTTATTTTCAGTGGGGGGTGGGGGCTTTTTTTCCCAAAAAACCCAAAACATTTTAGAAAAATTTTTTATTAGTTGCAAATTTTATTCCAATATGGCTCTGCCTGTCAGTGCCCTTTTAAGTAAATTTCCCAGATATTTAAAATCATTTCGTTTAGTTAGTAAGGGGGTTGTTTTTAAGGAAAATTTGGGCAGTTTTCCGAATTAAGGAAATGTAATGTGTATAGATTTACTCTCGTTTACTTGTATTCTCCAATTTTACCCAATCTTCTTTAATTTAAAACATCTTGCAAGATTTAGAAGCTGTAAAAGGGTTCGTAGAAGCAAGGGCTGCCCCGTATCATCTGCAAATGTTGCAGTTTAATTTTTTGGGGAGTTTGGAATATCATGTGAATATTTTGTGCAATAAAGGGCCCAAAACCTACCCCTTTAAAACCCCGATTCAATTTTTTTTTGCTTTGAATAAAAATTTTGAAATTTTTTTTTTAAAGTATCGTTGGGATGGGAAGATTTTTTTAGATTGTAGAAATTTGAGGTAAAGTAATTTTAATTTTGAACAACAGCCCATCATCCAACTTTATCAAAAGCCTGGTTATATCGGAATGCTGCTGACAAAATTCCTTTTTTTCTAATTTGCCCGATTTTATCAACAACTCGAGCACCCCTTTTAATTTTGAAGGTAGGTCGAAAACCGAATGATATTTGGGAATAAATTAGCTCGTTAATAATGGATTTAATCTTTCAAAAACAAATTTTTTAAAAAGTTTTTTATGGAACCGGTGGGGGACTTTTCGGTCGTTTGAAATAACTGATGAGGTGGTTTAAAGGTTTCAGAATAACAAAAATTCACTACCTTTCCACTGAGATGGAATGTACTCGGTCTCAAAATGGGGGTTGAACAAAAGTAAAAAAAAACCCAACCCCCCCCTAGGGCTTTTTGCACCCCTTTCCTTAAATTTAAATCTAGCCAGGGGATTTTTTAGCAGGAATCCTTTTTATTCTCCCTTTATTTCGATGGTTTTAATGAGGTTATTGCATTTTAATGATTAGGGGGGTCCAAAATTCTTTAACATTTTGGCCAATGTCTTACATTGTTTACAGGATTAGGTTTAATACATTGAAAAAAAGGTTCAACAAGTTTGCCTTTTTTTGCTACTTTTTGCCCAAGAACCTCAGGCTTGGGAAAAAGGGGGGATTGGATTGTGGCTGCGTCATCCTTTTCGAACTTTCCAAAATGATAATCAGTGCCCCAGTGGGAGAAAGGGTTGTGTGAATTCCTGAAACCAAAAAATTGTTTATATCATGAACATTCTTTTCAGTTTGGGAGGGCCCGGTTGAAGTTTGTCTTATCAACACATTCTTGAAGTTGCCAGATTTTGCAAGCGACGTTTTCACAATCTTTTGTTTTATGTAAAAAGGTATTAATTTGTTTAATAGTTTCACTACACAGTTTCCCAGTTGATTTCAAGCAAACCCCGAACGGAAGAAGTGAATATTTAAATGCATTTCTATGTCTCCTCCTTTTAAGGGGGTCAATTTAAGGGATTGTTCAACAACTCTCCCAAAATTTTCCCCAAATTTGTATTTTTGTTTTACAGTGAGGGGGTTTCCTTTAACTAATAGACGAGTTTAGTCAGTATCAAAAGGGGAATGACAGATGAAGTCAAGAAAGGGGTATCCCCGTAATTTTGGAAATCCCTTTGGTTACAAAAAAGTCAAGCGGGGGATTTTATTTACATCTGTTGGCCAATAGAGGAAGACCATTGATAAATAATGTAAATTATTATTTTTCTATACATTTTAGCAGATTTTTCCCCGAGGTTTACTATCTTGATCCCCACTTACATGTTTTTGATTGTATACCTCCTGCCAGGAAGCGAGGACCAATGAGCTGAAAATTTATTGAATCCCCGGGGCTGAATGTTAAATCGGGCGGACGTAAAGGGGGAAAAAATTGTCAAGGCCCATCCAATCTTTAACAACCTGGTGCTTGAAAATCATTGTGCTGAAATTTTGTAATTTATGATGTTTGATATTTTTTAATTAAAAAAAGCACTTCCCCCATGACGGGTTTTTCGGGGTGGTTTGGGCTATAAATAAAAAATTTGGAATTTAAATAATTTAAGGCAGTAAAATTGTTTTAGTTATTGCATTTATCAATTTTATGCATTGAAATAAAAAATCTTAATATCCTGGCTATGTTGGGCCAAACCCTTGGCATTCCCAAAAACCAACCTTAGAAATTTTTCATTTTTGTTTTGAGAGACGTTGTTAGTGGTTGATCAGTGTACCCACTTGTTGGGCTTGTTGTGACATGGCATTTCAAATTTTTTTAGAAATCCCTTATTAAAATTTTTTAAAATTTTTTCCGCATTTGTTCGACCTGATGTTACGCCTCGTAAAATCAGGATGATGTAGTTGTTGTTAAAAAAGAAAACTCGAGGCGGGGAATAGGGGTTGTAATTTTTAACAACTTTGCTTTCCCCGGGGTGAAGAAGTCCCTGGTCCTTTTGAAACATTCAAACGTAAAGTAGGGAAAACTTTGTTTTTTTAAAATCTCTAATACAGAGTTCCTTTATATTAGCAGGGTGCTACCACCCCCATAGTACACATTAGCGGGATTCCCTTTGATTTTTTACAACTATTTTTTATGGTGATCAGAACCCCGCATTTCACACAGCGATTTTTTTTCCAAAGTAGGATTTGGTTGCCGACCGTTGACACTTTTTTTTACTGTACCCCTCGTTTACGTTTATAGGGAGGTTCGAATCAATTCTAGCATTTTGTAAAAACGTAAAATTTAAAAGTCCCTTTTTTTGGGGGCGGGCTCTAAATTACAAAAAATATAACAGAGGGTCTTTGATCTAGAACTTTTCAGATTTGTTGTTTCAAAAAGCATAACCTGACTTTTTTATGTTTTATTCCTGAAGTTATGGAAAAAAGGGTGTTTTTTAAACAACCGTAGGCCCTGTCCTGTTTATTTTGATAAGGGGTGAAAGCTTTCCCTTTATGTCATTAAAGTTTGACTAAGGTACGGTATCTCGTTTTTACGCATTAATTTTCCTTTCTCTGGGAAACTTTTTTTTTGAATAAGAATCCTTTTTACACTTTTTTATACTTACAATATACTCTTAAACGGAAAAGTTTGGGACAAATATTGGTGGGGGTCTTACCTTGCTTTGTTGGGGTCTTGGTCAGAGAAATTTTTCTCTGCAGTTTGTTTTGGGGTATTTGACACTCAAAAACTATTGGTAAGTTGATAGGATTGTTCATACAACCTTGTACGGGTTTTTTTAAATCCAAACCCATTACCTGAGGGCAAAAGTCTCTTATTTTGATCGGAACCCCTTGCCAATTTGTGTTTGGTGTCTCATCTTCACGTTGCTTGGGAAGGTGTGTCCAAAGGGTTCAGTTATATCCCCTTTTTAGAGCAAAAATTGTGGTCTTTGCCACATCAATTTAACAATACTTTGTTTACATTTTAGGGTTTCCTTTTAGGGATTCATTTACTTTTCAATTAGGTTCAGTTTTAAAATATTATAAAAAAATACACAAGTAAAAAAAAAAAACGCGAATTTCCTTACATATTTGTATTTTTTCAATTAAAAAAAAACAATAATTATTAATATTTCAAAAAATTCGGAACGAAATAAAAAACGTTTTACACAGAAACGTATTTAAACAGGATTTTGGTTCTTAAAAAAGAATTTTTGACATTGATTAGAAAATAAATGGGGACCATCCCCTGCCCCAGGTCACAATTTTTACCCGAATTTGAGGTTTAAAGTTTTAAGATTTTTTCAGAATATCTTTATTTTTAATTTTTCAATGACATAAATTGTTTTACTTTCAAAATGATTTAAAAATTTTTTTGTCATAAAGCAAAGCGAAGATAATTGTAAACGGTTTTAAAATTTGGTTTTTTTTAAGGTGAGTTTAAACTTATTTAGTTGTGGCGATGAAAGCCATCAAATTATTGTATATTGGTAAGTAATGATATTATAATACAACAGAAAGTTTATTTTTTTATTTTAAGAACGTTGTTGTCAAAATATGGAATAAGTATAATTTCGAAAAATGCGATGGGGTTTTTAAAAGCGGGAAAATTCAATATTAGTTTTTAAATCTTTATTTTGTTTAATTTGTAAAAAAATCTATTAACGGAAACCTGGCTGACTGATTTGTCGTTTCTTAAATCAGTCAGTTTTCCACAAAAATAATAGCAGCCCCTACATTAATTTGAAATTTGTCTATCCACTATAAAACCCCGGGGTTTGCTTCACCGCCTGGTATACCTACAATAAATAGAAAAAAAATCTTTTCCCTTTTTTCCATTTCCAAACTTATGCCTTCCCTCGACTCACAGTTTCATTTGCTAAAAGTACAGACTTTATGTAGGCCTACTTTCGTAGGGTCTATACGACAAATGTGGCCCCTTTCACTCATAGTTTTTTGATGTTGACCCCTTTTGAAATGAAAAAACATCGTGTTTGGGGCCTTGCTTTAGTCCTGTAACTTTTACGTAATAAGTTAAAGTACCACAAGGGGCATAGTAAATTTCTAATTTGGGGGCGAAATTACCATTCCGTACCTTGACTTCCCGTTCCCTCGAGTGCAAATATGGAACCCCCCCAATCTTCATTTATTTTTGGAGGAGGCGAAATTCTATGTTTTATTCAAATAAAACATGGTAATGATAAGGATTGTTTCAATACATTTTAATTTCTAGTCTGAGCTGAAAATTGTACAACTACATTCTAACTGTCTTAAGACGATCACTATTTAAGCTCTGTGATTAGGCCCATACAAACTGGACCCCAATACCTCTTCTTTGTGCATATACCCGTACTGGGGTGTTTAGTGATCATGCTACTTACACTATATTAGACAAAAAAATAAAATTTTTTTTTCAGTAAGATTTTTTTTTTGTTGGGGCTTGCTCAAGAAACACAATAAAATTCCTCATTAAGTGCCCGATGCAAACAAAATTACATAACAAATCATTGGAACCTTACAATGAAGATCAGAAGTTATCAGTTCAATACAGTCAGATGTCGGAATACTAAAATTGAAATAGGCTTAGATAAGTTTTAATTAAAAATGCCCAAATGCAGTTCTTGAATGGTTACATAATTCACGTACAATCATTCTTTGATTCATCCGATAGCTATTTGTAATTCTAGTATTTTGGGTTTCATTGAATTCACAACAACTATAAATACTGTTAATTTTGCACTGTCTAAAATTACTGAATGTAAACGATAAGGTACATAGGTTTAGTAAGAAAGTATTTGAAATTTAACTTTTTACAACATTATCTTATTGTATCTGAACAAATTAATTTACAGAAAACCAGTACCATCTGAATATCAGCCCAGGGTGTCCAGCAACAGGGAAAATCTGGAAAAGTCAAAGAATTTTAAGCTGTAAAAGTCTGGGATAGATCAGGGAATTTGAAATAAAACCTGGAAAATCTTAACAAGAACATTAATGTGTTGAAATTCGTAATGGTCACTATATAACTGGGTGCTTTACAAAGAATACTTTGTTTGAACCAATTGTCGATTTTACTTGCTTTTTAATAATCTTAATCATGAAAAAGTTATTAAATTAATTTTCATATGGTTTTTACAACCTCTTATATCTATAAATTGTTAAACGTACTGAAATAAGTTTTTAATTAGTACTAGTTCAGTTAGTCATGGACGTGCAATTTATGCTAATTTTGTTTTGGTTTGTGATATTTACCTTTTTTCGAGCCTTTGAAAATTGTTATAATTTGACAATAGACTAAAGGATATATATACTACAGTAGAACCTTGATAGTTCGATACTCAATACTTTGACAGTCCTTATAGTTCATCACGAGTAATGATGACATTGTGTTGCAAAACTTGTCCGGATGGCAGGTTGTGTGCGAGTCAGCCCGGTGCAAATGAAATAACACCATCAAAACGAATAACAGTTAAAATTACGAATATTTGAACATTAAGTTAATTTACCTTCTAAGTACTCTACTCTCCATATCGTAATAACTACTGTTATAACGCCATACCAATTCAGTAGGACATACATTGTTATAGAAATACTCGCTTTGCTCGTTGGGGGCTTTGCCCCCAAACCCCCTTGGGGTTCAGGCCAATTTGTTGAATATAAAAAGTTCACTGCTGATAATATTTTCACTGACATATTATTACCATCATTGGACAAATAAAAATGGCGCTTTTCATTCACTGGATGTGGATCAAACAGATACAGCAGTTAATTTACCCTCCAAAAGGAGACAGTAACTGTTTGACCCGTGAAAAGGAATCCGATATCTTTTTGATTTGCAGCCAATATGTCTTGTAATTTTTCAGTAAGTCACGAAATAGTGTCATGCTAATCATCTTTCGTTAGGGGATAAAGTGCATCGTAAATGTGCTCTAGTTGTAACATAGAAACTGACTGATTCAAAACATGAATGACTTATGGTATTTCTTCTCGAAACAAGTACCGCCCATAACCAGTACAATTCTCACTACGCAGTGTTTTGTAAATGCGATCACCACTCATAAGGATTGCATCGATTGCAGTTGTCGAAAAATGTCCACCACGACTCTTCCATGTAAGGGCACAAGTATAATTAGCCACACACTGTGCATTTCTACTCCATGTGAAGAGTTCATTGTTGCCATGATGAAAGGACCCCTCAGCAACACAAAAAAATTCTGTTGATGAGAAGCCATCGTAGAGAGTTAAAATGTAAAATTACAATTAAAGTAAATAGAGAGGAAGAAATTGGAAACTAAAAATAATACAAAGTCTGGACAACCATCAGAAGAAATTTGTGATTGATTAATTATCACAATAAAAACGTATTAAATAAAAGAAACGGGAGAATAAACCAAAAGTTTAATTAGAAAAATAGAAGATTCGTATCACCATGCAGTGAAAACGATTCAGTTTTCAATAGGGCAGAAAGCCAAACAATTTTACAGTTCAGTACTGAAGGTAATTCAAGCGTGTAGATGCCGTAGGGTGTCAGACTGAGGCATGGAAAGCGGCGTCATCCTTATATAACCTCGGTGGGACTTGTTTCAATCGACTGAGGGCCGTTCTACCAACCGTTCTAAAAACGTTTCTCGCAGACGCAGTGACTCATTTCAATCGACAAAGGCCCGGTCTAATTATATAATTTAAATATTCTATTAGATGTTGTCCAAACTAAATATTACAGCTTCAGTAAAAAACACTTCAACTCTGCAAATAGGTCGGCGTTTTCACGTCAACCATTTTGATTTTTTCTAGGTTATGAAAAGTTACAAATAAAATGTTATAGCACTTTTCGTAACAAAATAGTAAAGTTAAATAGTGTGTATAGGTTTTAGGTTCTTAAATTATCGTAATACAGCAATAAAATACGAAAACCTAACAAAATAGAATTTTTTGAACGGAAAGTAAAATTTGATGTTTTTTTGCATAGTTAATATCAGAAATACAAAAAAATTACTTCTTAACAAATTTTTAGGAAATTTAATTACAAATCTGAAGTATGTTGTCAGCAATTCAAAATTCCCGTCCACCATTTTAGATGATAATGGGGCTCCCAATATGAAATGGGGGGGGTCTATCTAAGATGATCATAAGAATTAGTTTTTTATTAATACTATCTAAGTTGATAACGGAGGCACAAATTCTAATTTATAAACTTTTTGTGAGGAAACGATTGAATATACCACAAAAAAGTTTATGACTCATTTCGTACAGAATTGAATTTTTAGTTTGAATATTTCATTAGGTGTTATCCAACTAATTATTACATATTCTGTAAAACAAAAATCTCAACTGTGCAAATAGGTAAGCGTATTTTCGTCAGCCATTATGATTTTTTTTTTTTTTCGTTATGAAAAGTGAAAAATCCAATTGTATAGCATTTTAGTAACAGGAAATGTGAGGGTAAATAGTATGTAAGGTTGTAGGTTTCTGGCTTCTTTTAATCATGATTGAATAGGATGATCTCTTCCAAAAAAATCACTTGTTTTCGACAAAACTTAACTTTACTGACTTTTTGCGAGGAAACAATAGTATGTACCACAAAAATATACATTACATTTTTTGTACAGCATCTAATTTTTAGGTTGAAAATTACATTAGATGCTATCTAAACTAAATGTTACAGCTTCAGTAAAACAAAAACTTAGAGTCTGCAAACAGTACAGCAATTTCACGTTAGCCATTTTGAATTTTTTTTATGTTATAAAAAGTGAAAAATCAAAGTTTATAGCAGTTTGATAACAAAGTTCTAAACGTAAATAACGTGTAGGGTTTTAAGTTTTTAGCTCCTTTAAATCATGCTTAAATGGGAGGAACTATTCCAAAAAAATCACATGTTTTCGAAAGAACTCAAGTTTACCGACTTTTTCTGAGGAAACTATTGTATATAGCACAAAAACATACTGGACAATTAAAGTTTCAGTGAAACAAAAACCTCAACTCTGCAAAAAGATAAGCGTTTTCATGTCAGCCATTTTGGATTTTTTCTAGGTTATGGACAGTGCAAAATCGAATTTAATAGTAGTTTTGATAACAAATTAGTAAAATTAAGTAGTGTGTGGGGGTTTAAGTTCTTAAATTATCGTAATAATGCAGTAAAATACGAAAAACAAAAAATAACATTTTTTGAACGAAATGTGAAAATTAACGATTTTTTGTGTAGTTATTATAAAAAAAATTTATCTGACCAAAATTGTAGGAAATTTAATTACAAATCTGGAATATGCTGTCAGATTTGTTCTACAACCAACGGTTTTCCCACAATTAAACCGTTAGTAAAACTCTGCACACACTTCAAATTCCCGTCCGCCATTTTGATTTTTTTGGAGGGTTAAAAATTAAAAATTTTTAATTTTCGGAATTTTCCCGTCGGTTGCTCGGCAAAAGCTACAAGTGTGCCAAATTTCAAGTTTCTAGCTCATCTGGAAGTGGGTTAGAATTTGTATACGTGAGTGAGTCAGTGAGTTACACATGCGGCTATATAGATATTAGATACCATATATATAGCTTGTTTTTACTTTTGTTATATTTTTAACGATTAATGAAGAAAATAAACTACAATTTCTTCATATCAATAATTTTTGTTGTTTTATGTATATTATACATTGTTTATAATTCGACATTTCGATACTTTGACATCCCCGTAGTTCAAAAAGTGTCGAACTATCGAGGTCGAACTACTCAAGCCTAATTATATTTTCTTTAATTCAACTCAATATTATTTTATAAAGTACTGTATTAAAAAAATAATAATTGTAATAGTTTTGTATTCAGTTATTATTTTTGTTAACAGTATCTGTATTATAAATTACTGACATTTACCGACATGATTTTATACTATTAATTATTGGTTGTATTAATACACGTATATATAATTATGTTGATTCGGGGTCAGGAAAATTGTGTACCAAATCATAGAAAGGTCAGGGAATTTGTCTAAGGAAGTTTACTGGGCCTCCTGCAGCCAAGCCTCTCAACAAGTATTACATGTATTATGAGTTGCACTTTTTACTTTTTTACACCCCACATCTTAATTTACAACTAATAACAAAAAAGTAACAAATATAAACTTTGAATATAAAAATATAAAAAAATATAAATTAGCGGCCATATTAAAGCTTATGAATGTTATTGGTATTCACTAAAATATTGGATAAACTATGTTGCAAAATGGTAGGCCTACCCTGGCACAAACTTTCTTTCCTTTTGTTATGTCAGATTACTTTTAAAATGTACTATAAAAACATGTGTTCAATTAATTAATCACATTTCTAAGGAATGTAGAGACAAAACTTATTTTATTCAAATAAAAGCATGGAAAAAAATAATCTTCAAAAATAACTGTTCATTTAATCACAGATTTTATTCAAACGACCTTCAACAACTTGAGTTGTGCCTTCAGAACAGAATATAGCACAGATAACTGTCTATATTCTGTGCCTTTGGCCTCCAGCCCCAACTCAGTGGGTTGGTAACTAAAATATTTGTAATTGTAGAAGAAAGCTTGAACAAACAGCATTTTAAAATGTTTTTGCATGTAGAAAAATGTAATAACTCAAAAACTAATTTAGTTAAATACATTGGTTTTTACTAAAATATTTTAAATTTTAATTCACATCTTTTCTGAAAATTTAATCAAAATTGTTAGAGCTGTTTGTATGTTTTTGCCTGTAAAAATAAAAAAAAGTAAAATTTCAAAAAGTGAAGAAATCTGGAGATAACCTATACACCAAATTTTGTAAAAAATCGATCCATCCGTTTGGTCTCCAGTGAAATGCACATACACACATATGGACAGACACGTACGTTTTTTTGTCAAAAACCCACTTTTTTGGTTCAGGGAACCCTAAAATAGATATTTACACCAACTTTTAAAAACAATTCCTTGACAATCACTAATCTATGCCGACACATACAGGAGAAAGTAAACATTCAACAATATTTATTGCAATAGACTATAAGTAAATTCAGTTTCAGTGTTGCAAATATCTATTTATGTATGTGCAGTAAAAAACATCACTAACAATAATACAAAAAGAATCACTCAAGCATACTATGACTAGGACATACATTTATGTAATTACTGATTGGATATGTGACTAGTATTATTACTTGACTAGAGAAAAAAATTAGAATTATTATTAGTTAAATAATCAACTTATTCTAAGAACAAGAAAAAAGTACAGTTATAAAAAATATACGAAAAACATATCGAACCTTATAATTGTCCTCTAAGACATGTGATTTAGAGCAGGTAGATGGTGACAAATCCTTCGTCCATCATCCCTCAAACTCTCCGCCTAATTTTTAAACCTAATTTAACAAATTCTAGGTCTTCGGGGTTCGACCGCGTCAATTGGCTATGTACAAACATTGCCTACATATGTTTGTACATAGCCAATTGACGCGGTCGAACCCCGAAGACCTAGAATTTGTTAGTGATAGTGACAACCGTGGAAGCCTATCCATGAAGACTAATTTAACAACTTCAAGTAATGCCCTTGACTGTAGACACAAGGTCGCACATGATTTATTAGCTTTTAAAACGAAATACTGTTACAGTAAACTATGCAATTTCAACTTTTATGTTTTCATTGTGAGTCAACTCGGTCCATTACCAAGGCCACTCAACTGGGAGTATGGGCTTGGTCGGCATGTTTGCTTTCATCCAAGGCATTGATTGCAAACTGAACAAAAACGCTTTGTCATCAATTCCTTGTACCAGTGAGAAATAAATTTGCTGCCACATAATAATAAGGTATAGGTTTCAGACCCCATACTTGAGTTTGATGAAACCAAGCTGTTTTATCTATCAAAATGACCATTTAATGCAGTAATATAAATCAATTTTTTTTTATTTAAACAAGCAATTCTTAAGCATTGTATATATTGTAGTTGTTTTAAGTAAAAGACAAAACAACAAAATTCGTCATAACAAATAACCAAAGTGGGGTATCATACTAAAGCATTCTTCTCTTGATTCTCACTATACCATCAGATTTTGGAAAAGACTCATGTTTATGGGCTCACCAAGCTAAAATCCGAGATACAAAAATAAGGCTGTAGCAGATTATCTTAATGAGGCCGTAGGTCGATCTTTCCATTTTAGCGGAAGGGGTAACGATGTTGGCATGTGAAGCGTGCAGGAGTATCTTGAGAGTTTAAGTAATAAGACCTCTTAAAACGATTTCCAAACATGTGAATTTTGACGAGGCTGTTGTTAAATAAAAGAAGTGCAAGTTGCCGAGGAAGCAAGTTTGGTGTTTTTTCTTTAAAGCCTCAGATGATTCAGCACATCGGTGGATTTGATCGATTGTCGCACGAGAGAGGGGAGGGGACTGACGCCCTTTTTGACCCCAACCCGAATAACCCTATTTTAGTGAATCTACGTCTATAATTTTAAAACGATTCGATGAGTTCCTTGGTAGTTTTGATGGATGTGTAATATTGTTATTCCTTTTCCCCTACATATGCCATCGATGGTCATGACATCTTGGTCAATTCAGTATATGTTTGACGCTCAAACGCCGATTCTGGATCACCGAATAATGTGTTTACTTTGGCAGTTGAGTACTTTCGTTTACCGTCAATGCATACTCGGTATTTCGCTTTGGTCAGTGTCCGAATAAATTGTTCACTCCGAAACATGAGTAACTGAGTATTTCATAGTCAAAACGGTGAAGTGAGTAAAAATGTTGGCCATTGCTCGGATTCGGCGTTTGACCTTTATTGTGTGCATAAATAATGACACAGGACCTTATGTTAGCAGCCAACTAGAAATGCTTTGTAATTATGTTTTATAAATGGTTATGTTGCTAATTAATTGTTTTACAAACTATTCATACCAGTGAGATATTTGCACTTGAGCAATTCAGCTAAAGATTTGTGCTCAAAAAAAACTGATAAAAAATATAGTGACTTAGATATGTTTGATCTTCAAATCGTGTGGTACAATATAAGCTATAAGTAGATGAACAGTAAGATCTTCAATATTACTATTAGATCCTTCGCCTTGGTTCTTTCTTTTTTGAAGTCGCCTTTACAAGTGTAACAGTCACTCAGTTATGTATGTATAACCGGCTGCCGTGGTGTCTGGTTCTTAGTCGGTTGTGGCAATGAATACACATCTATTTCTCTTTGTCTTTTAGCTTCTTATAGATGTGTGGCTTATTCATTGGTTGTGTGCCGTGACGGGTCTGTGTGTTGACCTTGCTGCGTGTCGAGAGGGATATAGCTTCCCACCTGTCATCATTTATAACCTTTGATTCGGACTGCCGATTTACTGGTTCTCGGCGATAATTCAAAAATACATAGAAGAAAGTAGCAATCATTAGCATCATAGTACTTATTCAACTTCCGCTGTTTGTACTAAGTGTTCTAAGTACGATTTGTTCCGAAACTCTAAAGTTATAAGTATCGACCTCTAATGTACCGTGTAACTATATCGGCCAACATACAGCAAGTACTGCATAGCCAGTGTTTACAGAGAATAGAAAAATTACTTAAAAATGGTTTATCGACATTTTCTATAACATTTTCACCATTTAATTATTTCTTAAAAATTATCTCTAACAATCTTTAGTCGCTCAATTGTCAGTGGTAGTAAACCGATAATAGGTAATCGATCACAATGGGCCTGCATAGTAAAACATAAAGATCGCATTGAAGAAAATATTTTCTAAACCCATTTCTTTGTGTTCTGTAGAAAATAAAAATATTTTGTATTGATAATTAATGACAACAAAATCGAAAGTGAAGTGTCAAATTACATCATTTGTTACACTGTTGTGCATTCAGGATCCATTCAGGATTACATAGACTACATAATTCGGGATCCATTCATAATTACATACATCAATCGGGATTACATACATAATTCGGGATCCATTCAGAATTACTTACATCATTCGGGATTACATACATAATTCGGGATCCATTCAGGATTACTTACATCATTCGAGATCCATTTAGAATTACGTACACCATTCGGAAGACATGATCGCTACTGCGCAATACAGTACATGTCTTAATTTTTCTTGGATGTTACTTTTCTTTCGTGCAGACAAAATAACAACGTACAGTGCTGTTGAAAGCCTTTAGTAACACACACACAAGTTTATATGTCTTTTAGCACACAATTTATGAGAAGTCACAAACTTCGCAGCCATGATGAATGGGCGTAACGAAAATGTTGACGAAATTAATGGTTGTGATAACGATCGATCACTATTACTCATAACACACCTTGGCTACCACTCTCTTCTGAGGCGGTTTTAGTTTGTTTGTAACAAGACTACATTCGCACGTGACCTTGAGAGATGTATTTCAACCCAGTGACTGTGTTATGTAATGTAACACAATATTATGTGCCTGCCCTTCCCACAAGATTCTTGTTTCCCCGCACACTCAGCGCTCTGTGATTGTCACTCACACCGGGATGTCATCTGTTTCACTAACCCACCTTGTTGTGTTGTCGAAGTGATGTTATTATACAGTAAATCGTCTTGATTGCAGGAACATTTTGTTACCTTGATGATGAGTGTTCACTCCAAGTTTGAATCAATTAATTGATTAATGTAAGGATGACGTTCGTAATATTGCCATTACTGCGTACGTCTCATTGATGAGATCGAAGTGCAATAGAATGTCTTGCGTGGTTAACGTTGATGGTGATCGTTAAATGGCCGTGGTAGTGTGGAAGAGTCTGTATCGTGTTTGGTAGCGCAGAAACATAAGTGCACACCGAAGTGGATGTTGTCATAACCATAGCGTTAAGTAAAGAAGTACCAAAGGAAGAGTCAGGTTATTCATTTTTGTTGTAGATCAAAATGAGGAACTGGATGTGAGATTCATCCAGTCACTTTGAATAAGCTAATAAACAAATAAATGTGTCTACGTTGTGGCTTTACCAAGTGTCCATAGTCTGCGCCTAGGGTGGTTGGAAACGAACAATTGATGCTACACCGCAGCCGTCTTATCAATGTAGTATTACCTTCCCAGTCAATTAATCGCCATTAAAATGCGTTGTTTCGACGTTTATTATACTTTGTAGTCGGCTCGTGTGGAATGTCTAATTATAACTCACTTGCACGCTACTGTCTTGTTAAAACATCACGATGAAATAACATCGTATAAAAAATTTCACGTAGCGGAATTACTTTTCATTTGAAATCAACGAATAATCACTTATAATAACGCTTGATATTTAGACACGTTGAAACACAACTGTTGAAAATAGAACAGAGAAATGCAACGTACATTCCAACCCTCACACTCTTCCACCCCCGCCCGCGTCGTCAGTAGGGAGTATCCATGGAGGAGACAGAGGAAATAACTATCGCTTAGTTAGTTAGGTTTCCAGACTGTAGTTGTAAAATATCGTCTTTGACAGGCTAAAGGTACTTGTCTCCCGGATTAGGGAACCAATTTAATTGCCAGTTAGGATATAAGTTGAACGGAAATGTTCGACTTGACAAAAAACTAGTTACACGTGGTCGCGACGTCGTCGCGTGAACTAGGAGCGTTTGCTCTGGTCTCGGTTGGTGGGAGTTGAAAGTGAGCCGCCCCACCATGCCCCTGGACTGCCAGCTTGCCGTCTGTTGTCGGTCGCTGGTTCCACGTCGTCGCCACACGTCTCCATCTTCCTCTTGCGGTCCAGTCAGTCAGTCAACATGGTGAGGAGGAATGACAAGAGGTCGTATGTTCGCGAGGAGCTGCCGCCCAGAGGGCCTGGTGAGACAAAGATACTTTATTACCGGTAGTTACAGCTCTTAGCTGTAGTCCTTTGTGTACGACCGTGTTGCTGTAGCGCGCCCCGTCTCTTCATGTTGCGTTGTTTTGGAATAGGCCTAACGTTAAAATTGTATCTGAAATTTTGCTATCACTCAACATTTATTTAAATGTCCGATAAAAACCGAAATGAATAAATGAATTTATAATGTAGAAATTTTCTTTTTAATGATAGGCCTATTGCATTTATTTATTATTCATTCAGTTTTAGGATTGATTGTTTTTCTCTTTTTTATCATTTAATGGATAGTTTGGTTCCAAGTTAAAAACGTTTTCTTAGTGCAACGCGTCCTCCAGTTTCACTTTCCATACAGATGGATGACCTTGAGTTTCACGTGGGCGTCAACTTGTGACTGTAGGTGTAACATATGGAACTTTCCTTTTTCTTGGCTTTCAGTCTAAAGGACTCAACAGACCTGATTGTTCTCTTTAATTGATAAAATATTAATCCAACCAAGTTCAATACCAATTACAAATTCTCAAGTTGTATTGCAAAAATATATTGGTTGAGAAGTATAAAAACGTAAACACTAATTTCAAACTATTGAAAACTTATATGTTGTGTGCAAACTTACTTTAATTAGTTAATATTCAACATAACCCCCCCCCCCCCCCCCACTCCCCACAAATATTTGATTCAGTTTTATTTCTTTCAGTCGAAAATCGTAAGTTTGTTGGCTTAGCAATCTTACATTGTTAAAAATAATCATGCCTCAGTTTGTTCCTTTCTTGCATATGTAATATGTACATACTGCAAAAACTACAGTGATAATTTGTTTTTCGTGTTTATTTCCATGAAATGAAGTTTCTATTTTAGTTTGCAGATGAGAGAAAGCAGTCTTGTTTTCTTAATTCTTGTTGTGTTAATTGTTATATGTTGCAGTAGGTTGGTTTCCATATTTTTTGTTATCTGTAACATTTACTAATGCATGAACAAAAATAGGTTTTATGAACTAAAGGTAATATCTATTGCACACTCCTTATCAAAAGAGATAATACTATCAGTTGATGTCACATTGTGACATAATCAATTTGTAGTGCTAATATTTGCAAATTTAATTTTAATTTTTAACCCTTTCCATCTTAGACATTTTTTTAAGTTGTTCCAAAAAACCCAGGTATTTTTATATTTGAGATACACAAAAAACCCAGGCTCTTTTAGTCGATTTTTGTAAAAAAATTATAAAAATTCTATTTATGAAGCAAATGTATAATTTTGATTTTCATTTATTTCCTAAAGAGATTACCTGTAATATAAAATACAATAAAAAAGGACTTAACAAAATGTACAACCTTTTTTGTATTTATATATATTTTATATTGTATTTATATATGATAATTTTTTTGATTTTGTTGCGTTATGAATGGCACTAAACAAATTCATTGAACAGACCTAATAACACTAAAACAACATTTAGTTATCTTAAAAAATATTCAAATTTCATAATGCTATGTTTAAAATAAAAAAGTTATGGCTGTTTTTAAAAAACGCAGCAGTTCGAGTTTTTATCCTATGCATAACAACTAAGCCATATTGTCTTATTCATCACTCTCGTCATACACGCAATTAGCGATTGTATAATCACTTATTTACAACCTACTATGTTTTATTTTACTTATTTTTACCTCCCATACTACAGTTAGAAACAATCACATCAGTCATGAAACAACATCAGTCATGAAACATTTAACCTTAGCTGACGATCACATGTGGCAAAAATCAACACGCTGTTAATGCAAAACAAAGGCAAAAAATACTACAAGTTGTACTGTAATAAAGCATTTTATCGTAACAAATCAATGTTTTTTATAATAGAAAATGTTATTCCAAACATTAATATATATATATTTCGAGTTAATAAATATTTTTAACAAATTATTTTCTAAACGTCCGGTAAACTGGACGTTGGGATGTTAGGATCATTTTTTGGATGACCGGTAAACAGGACGCTGGGCTTTTTGGAACATATTACGGAAAACCGGACGCTGGGATGGAAAGGGTTAAATAAAAATGTTTAACCGATTTTTCAGCATTTTCCTAAAAGTTAACTACAATATATACAGAAATACATTATGTTGATTTTTTGTATAAGATCATAAAGCTGAGAGAAAATTTTAAATAAGAATAAGACGATTGTTAAAGTATTTATTTCAAACATTATCGAAATCGGCTTTGTAGTTGTTTTTCACATATAGTTGGACAGTCCCTTACGGTGTCATGGCAGGCCGTGCATTGTTTAACCAGTGCAGATCAACAAATATCAGTATCTAAGTGACTGACAGTTAAATATTACCAGTTTTTTGGACTTTGTTACCGCGCCTTGTTAGTAATGTACTGTCCATACTTAAATAACGAAGTACTGTTAACCCATACCAACTCAGTAAAACATATGTTGTCACATCAATACAAAGTTATATTTGGTTTTTCCTATCATGTTTACTATGCATTCTTTTTAGTTTGATGTTTTGATACTTCGACACCTCTGTAGTCCACATTTTCAAACTATTGAGGTTTTACTTTATTGAAATTAACTATCTCTACTGTCAGTACTGTATATTTTCCAATACATTTTTTCTATTCATATACCGTGCAATAGATTATGTTTTTTTTTTTTTTTTTTTTTTTTTTTTTTTTTTTTTTATCATAATCACAGGCTTATGCCGAGTCTTATTAAAGTGGAAATAGAGAGGGATCAGCATTGATTCTAGAATACCTCCCCCCACCCCAAAAAAAAAAAAAGAGGAACAAGATCCCTCCTGGAAAATGGTTTAATATTGTCACGTCCCCCTCGGTGAAGGGGTGATCGCTAGGGGGTTGGTAGTCCAGAGGATAAAATAGACCCAAACACAAATATCTCTCTTACCTTTATTCTCTCTTTGGGTGGTACAGCTACTCCATGGTCCCTACCAGTATAACTCCTACAACTTCCCTACGCGGACATAAATCTCACCACGTCTACCCTATCAGTAGGCCACGTCTTCAGGTGTCTAAGGGTGTTGGATGTCCATCGCCTCCTCCTAGGTCCGTCGGTGCGCCTGGGTCGCTCGGCTGCCGCTCTCCGTCTCCCTCTAATTCAACTCCCGGTCTTCCCCCTCTTCCTGCCTCAGCGTACTCAGCAGTACACAGCATAAACCACATATAATACGAAGGGAAATGGGCCCCTTCGTAACAATATTCTATTTTGAAAACTCAGTTATATATTGTTACATTCTTTGTGTTACTTTAAAATGAATTTTAATATTGCTTGTCTGATTTTACTATATTTGTGTCAAGCAGAAACGGTTAGAAAAGTGATTGTAATTCTTGTTTCTTTATTACTGTGGCACATTAACATTTCAAATCACTAGCATGTTGGAGAAAATATCACATTGATGGAGGCATGTGCAGTAACGTTTGCATGGCATTTACATATATGATCATATCATATTTTGTTAGTTTCTTTACTTGTTAATGGAGAATTACATGTATATAATGTACATTGCTCTAATTTTATTCTTTCGACAGCCAGTGGCCCGGTGCTGAGTACAAGAGGAGAATAACTGTTATGCTCTGTAGGATTTTATATGTCAACGCCTCAGTATTCCCCATTTTTTAACTAATTAATTACTTTCTTCCCAATTTTAGTTGCAAATTGAGCGGTTATCAAATTACAGTGGTTTGTTTCATTAACAATTGACTTGATAACTTAAATTATAGTTTTTCTTTTAAGCTTAGGCAAGGAACCTGGATTTAGCTCTGTGAAGGGAGGTCAATATTTAAACATTAAAACAGAAGTAATTTGTACTGTAGATTTTATTTTAATATTTTTTATCTGCCTAATTGTTTTAAAACCATACTTATTCTTACTCTTGTGGCCATTCTAACCTCAGTTGGTAAACAAAGGCAACTTCAATCTGGGTTTTAACCTCGCCAACCTGTCACTTCCATTCTCACCTGTCATGCATCACCTCCAGCTCTACTTCCAATAGAATTGAACAAATCAAGATAATTACCAACAGTACAACAATATATTTACAATATTTATTACTATATATATATGCTGGAAATATCGGATATTAATATTATCAATAAAAGTATGAAAGAGCAAGATATTTCATTCCAGAATGGGCCTCACCAAATGAGAGACCCATCATTTTACATCTAATATATGTACTGTATATTAATTTTTATTAACTATAAATAAATAACGTCGTAGTGTTGCTGATTATTTTTTTTTTTTATTTGTTCAATTTTATATTAAGCCTGGTCAGGTTTATATTCAAAATGTGTCGATGTGCGGGCTGTCAAGATGTATGTAGGGTGGTTAGGTGAGAATATTTGTTCAAGCAGTAGTACAAGGCAAGGACAGGTAGTTACATTGGGTTTCACCATGTCAAAGTTAGTTTCGGTTGGTGAGCGCCATCAAGACATACCGTATTGGTTCAGATAAATACACACATGATCATGAACCAAAGGTAACAGTAACATTATGTTATTCTCAGTTGTGTATTCAATAAATAAGCAGTTTTTATTTGCTTAAATGACAGTTTCTGCATTGTTTAAGCATATCGTTTGGTTTCTTTCAATTCAGGACTAATAGCAAAGCCTTCAATAAATATTATAACTAATTTTAGTAAGACTCTAGTTTTTTACTTTGAAATGTAATTTAAGTAATTAGGGTAAAGGTTTCAGAACTGTACACTGAGTTTCAGAATGTAATTTAAGCAGTTTCAGAACTGTACGCTGGCGAATCCATATCAAATTGTTGTGATCTTGAATGAGAAAAATATAAGTAACAATAATTGTTAACTGTTGTTTTATCTATTAAAACTTATTCTAAATATTTGTGCTGTTGTGTAGTTTGTTGCCTTTAAACAGTTGTACAAATATATTAGTTAGTTTTATAATGTAAGTAAATAATCTTAATATATAAAATCCAAAAACCATGTACTTTCTCATAACTCATCACAAAATCTCCAGAACCACTGAACAGATTTTGATGAAATTTTGAGGGAAGTTAGCTTTTGTATCATAGAGACCGAATAAGAAAGGATTGCTCAAAATTCCGTTCCCTAAGGGGTAGAAACAGCCCCTTAACGTTTCCTTTTTTCCATAAGAGTAACAAGGCATTAATAATTTATTTCTCACTGCTGATACAAACAACATAAACATGGCAGGAAAGCTTTGCTGATTTGGTTTTCATTGTGAAATGTTTAATATCACTTTCTACTAACTGACAACTTTGCATCCCCCTAAAATAAACTAATAGGGTTTTTAACATTATACTTTGTTACGTAGGACAATCGCAGCAGGCTGAACTTTCATATTGACATAATGGTTTAGAGAGAGAACCACGGATGAAAGGGTAAATAAGCATAGAGAACCACTCCGCAGTGGAGCAAGGGCTGTTGTCTAGTATCATTTATTCACACTAAGTAGATAAGTTAGTGATGGTGTAAGCTCTGGTATATTGAACAAATTAATAGTGAAGGGTTACAAAATTGATTTTAACTACCTCAGATTACAATTTAGGTTAGAAAGAGCCGCAAATCACCAAATACAGTGTTAACAACTATGTAACATTTTACACTAACTGACATAACTAGAGGATTAATTTTAGCCCCTGAAAGCAAATTGCATTGTGGCATGCTCACATGTTCTAAAATTGGTTTGTGTAGTATTACTAATGTACATGCGGCCAACTACCTGCTGATAATAATAGACAGCAAATCCCATCATTGTCGTAGACATTTTTTTATTTGTAATTGAAATATAAAGTAATTCTTTACAAATAATGTAGGAATCCACTTTGTTTTGGAGTTGAACAGTTAAATTGAATTTCTCCTCTTTCTAGAGTTATAGAAAAGACCAATTTATATAATTAAGTGTTCATTCAATGTATACATTCCTAATTCATAAATTAAGTGTTTCCACAATACAGTGTAGCTGTCAGGGCATTCCACTGAAACAATCCCAGACATTTAGAATTTTGGCCCAACGCCCATTCCTCATGTGACCAATATCCAATGTCAGAAGTCCTTAAAATATTCTTTTCTAAAATGACTCAGTCAATTATAAACAACTGGTTTATATCAACAAACTACTCTTGTATCTGCAGTTTCAGCAAATAATTTTAATTTTATTGGATTATTTGAGAATTTTCAAATGATTTCTTTTAAAATAATTCTCCTTTAAAGGACTAAGAAAAACCGGTTAAAAGAATATTTTATTTATTATCTTTTTCAAATTAAATATAGATAGTATCAACAAAAGCGAACTAATATCAGCTGATGTTTATTATTGTAATATTTAGTTTTAATATGCTTAGTAGCAACATTGCCGCACGCGCTTAGTCTAATTATTCAATCAGAACAAGATTTTTATTTTAAAACTGTAAGAATAGAAGTATTATACTGGAAGGATAAGAATGAATGCAGATTTGTAACAGAGTATGGCCTTGAACTGCAGGCTCCCCTCCCTGCAGGACAATGATCTGACCATGTCCTTGACACTATGGGTTCTTCTGTACAAAAGGGGAATCTGGGGCATTCAGGCATTACCGGTAGGACAACAAAACTGATACAAAATGCATCACCTTTTCAAGTCCTGTTGCATTTTTTCAACTTTCAAGTGTAATTTTTAGGTACCACTGCTGTCTTGTAACAGTTGACTATGCCATGATCTGTGAGTGTTAATGTATAGTTCATTAATGTAAATTGCAGTCCATTCAAAGAAATTCTGTTAAGTTAATATCAGACTGATAAACAATTTGTTCTCTTTCAATACCAGTGGTATTTTTTTCTATATAGAGTATTTTAACGATGGTCCAATCCCATCAAGCTAAATTAAATTTAATTGGGCCTCCCGTGATTTGAACTTGTGACTCCCTGCATTGAAGTCAGAAGTGCTAACAAGAGCAAAACAACCACATCTACTGTAAGGCAAGTCCCTTCACCCTCACCCATACACTAGAGTATACACCCATAGTAGGTATACACCATCACGTTAACATACTGTGGTTGCAAGAGACCAACGGGTGATAGTTATCAGCTGATCGCTTTCAAAATTTGTTAAGATTGATTGGGATCGAACTGAGGTTCTTTAGCTTAAGAAGCTGGGCTTAAACCAACTACACTACCGACCAATTATTCATTACTGATGGGAAAAAATATTTCAGAAATAGATGTTGTGATTCAAGTGTTGTTTACTTATTCAAATAAAAATGTAATTTTTATCTGATTCCTGCTGGTTTTGCCGTCACCTGACTAATGAATGCAATATGTTTGTGCAGTGGAGGCCCTGGTGTACTGGCGAGACCCCAAGAAGTCTGGAGTGGTGTTTGGGGGAATAATGGCCATCCTCCTGTCAATATGCTACATGTCCCTCATCAGTGTCGTGGGACACTTCACCTTCTTTGTTGTTACCGGCGCCATCTGCTTCCGCATTTACAAAAACATCCTACAAGCCATCCAGAAGACCAGTAGTGAAGGGCATCCCTTTAAGTGAGTCTTACTGTTGTATGTCTTTGGTAAATACCTCGGAGAATTCCCTTCCCAGGCAGGTGTTCACATGGCTGTGAATTTACTTTGGTTTGCATTATTGGTGCTGTTTATATATTATTTTTTGAATCGTAAAACCTTAAAATGGGCAGTAGCTGTCAAAGTTGATTTGGTTAATTAGTCTTTACTACATATTTGGGAAATAATATTCCAACTTCAGTGTTGACCTTATTTTGTGTATGAGAACCAATATGTTGGATTTAAAATACATTTTGTCACTAAGCAAATTTGGGTTATTTTTTAGATATGTATATTTCATAATTTTCCAAAATGTTTAATTGTGTGCTTTTATGTTAAAGATTAGTTATCTGTAAATTTTCGTTAATTGATTCAACAGAATTAATTATTGGCATCAAGGAGATTGATGACATGTGACTTCTGTGGGGTCTGGGCAGTGTTCTTTAAATATTATGTGAAAAGATCTTCTAAAACAAAAATTAGAATCTAACAGTGCTATCTTATAAATATTTGATAGGGCAACACAACAAGAAACATTTATGACCTTATGTTTATTTATGACTGTCAATTAAATTTAACAGTTTAGCGATAATAACATATGATGTCTTGATAAAGATGCTTACAAAAAGCTTATTGAATTCAGTAAATTATTATTTAATCAAGAAGATATAAAATCTTTAAGCACGATGAATCTAAACCATCATGTTGATTTTCTAAACCAGATCATCAGTGACCACAGACAGCCTACCACATCTTTCTATGCATGGACATTTGCTCTGCCACTTTTAAATGCACAAACCCATTCCTAAACAACTCCTTCACTAATTACATTTGACCCATACACAGCAGAAAGTTCTCTATGAATTGCTGCTGCCGAATACTATTTAGCTACGAAAATTCAAATGACAGAATGTACTTCATAGGATTTTCTATTGCAGCACTCATTTCGACTGAAAACAAAATAGTCCTAGGACAACCTTTACTCTAATACAGCTAGACGCCCACTGACCTGCCATGCGTAAGACCCCCTTTACTTCCCACACATTGAGCAAACGAAGTTTGCTTACCAAACAGCCCTCGTAGGTTCATTTGTATTTGATTCATATAAATTTCAGCTAATAAACTGAAAAGAGAAGATCCCATAGCTTCCATAACAAAATAAAAATTTAAAAAAAATTAAACTTAAAACTACCATAATACTTTAATCCATAACAATAAATTAAACTAGCTTTTCTCAAGATTACTTTTGCAACATTAACTAGTGAAATGAACATACAAAATAATTTAAGAGAAAAAAAAATAGGGCCTCCAAAGCAAAGCATGATCGGAGCTTCCTTCTATTTAATTAAATTTATCTAAATAACAAGTCGCAAAAGCAAATTGAATGTTACTATGAAACATAAAAAATGAACATAATTCTGTTAGCAAAATTATCTACATCAAAGCTCTAAAGCATCTATTACCATTAAGAATTAAGTTCATGTTCGGTTTTCACAGGTAGTGCCAGTGGTCTCCTTCCCTGTCTCTTTATTCCTCTCTACCTGTTGCTCTGCAGCACATGCTGAAGTCGCTGAGCTAGTAGTAGACCAAACAGTCGTCCGAGTGCTTATTGAAACTAATAACCATTTGATAGCAGTGCATCTACAACAAATGCATTTGCTTGAACTGTCTATCTAAACAGAGGTTAAATATTTAAACGTGTTGGTTTGTATTGGTTTACGGTACTCATCTGTTTATGCACTTGACCAGATAAAAGGCATGAGAAAAACAAAACCAGTCTTACTGCACAATGCTCTGCTACCTGGTAAGACAAGTCAGTTCTTGGTATGGAGGTGGCAGCCAGTTAATTACTTGCAAATATATATGAATGTTGCAGTGAAGAATAAAAGTCTGCACCATGTGCCGCACTCGGAGATACAACTGGCGGTGAACACTTACTGTGGTTAAAAAGAAATGGTACAGTAGTTACAATACAGTTCTCTACACTGAAAAGAATTATAAAACATGTGAAGAACATTATCAAATATCTGACACAGTAGTTGCAATAGAAAAAATTATTAATTAAGTAAAAGTTATTGTCTATAAACTCGTAAATAGAATGCTAACAGGACATCGACTCCTAATGAAGATGGGTTTCTGCGAGTAGCCAATGCTGTGGAATGTAAATCACCAGAACTCATGGCTAGAATGTCTCCGTTCACCTTAGCAGAGAGTGATTACTACCTAGGAAAGAAATTATCGAGTCTTGTTATTTAAGGGAGTATGGTTAAGATTTTAAAAGACTTTATTTAGGCGTTGAAATTCCAGGCCACAAAATTTAATTTATTGTTTATGTGATCCTCACAACTCCAACCCTGTAGTACAAATAAATAAAACCTAAAGTATTATATCTAGGTTGTCTTGTTTTAAGATTTATCAGAAATATTAATAGTTTTTTAAAAAACTGTGCCCTATTGTATTCTTATTACAACATGGTATCTCAGTGAACTATAATACTCTAAACATTAAGGAAATACTATTGAAAAAGGCCTTAATAGTTTATTTTTTTATTTATATATATGTATTTTTTTTTTTTTTAAGGAGAGGCCGATCTCCTTCTTACTCTTACTCTGCACATTCCTCATAAGCCTTAACGATCTATATGAGGAAATTATTCAGACAGAGTAAAGTTGGATTATTTAGTTTGTGGAAGGAGAGGGTATGGAGGAAAGCTTTAGCTAGAAAGTGTACAAAATGTTCAAGGAGTGTACTAAATTTGTATCTAAAAATTCTACTTTGAATCAAAAGCAAGCCTTGACATCAGTGCAGCAGAGACTGGCTGTGCTGATTATAGTGGCCAGCCATTCCTGGCAGTGTATCAGCAGATGCTGCCAACACTGCACAATGCTTAAAACACTGGCATGTTTGAAATACTTTAAAACATACAAGTCCAAATGAAAATGGAGAAATTTTATATTAACTCTCAAAACAGTTTTATCGTTCTAGAAAGTCAGTAACAACGGTTGCTAGATAAATAACGATTTTTCTAAAAAATTCTTCAAAAGAAGTAGCATAAAAAACTTAAAATCAAGTTTTAAAACTTAGATTTCACTGTCTTTTATACTGTTCTAGATCTGTATTAGACGTGATTTTTCAAATAAAACTCACATAACAATATTATGTTTGGTGTTTCTAATTTTGAAAATGAGTTTGTCATAACCAACAGCTCTTTCTTATTAACTTTTGATGGTGAATTAACAAGTAATTTCTCGTGCCACAGGGATTACCTGGAAATGGACCTGTCCTTGCCTCAAGACAAAGTGCGAGAGATGACAGACACTGCAGTTGTCCACATCAATGCCGCCCTAGTGGAGTTGCGACGACTCGTCCTCGTTGAGGATCTCATAGACTCTGTCAAGTTTGCATTGTGTATGTGGTGCTTGACATATGTTGGCGCCATATTCAATGGAATGACTCTCGTTATTCTTGGTAAGATATTTATCGATTGAATGTAAACTTTGTTCTACACAGTAATTATAGTCATACCATATTTAGGACAAACATTTATTATTGTACATATATATGTAGAAACTGATATATATACATATCAGTTTTTTATATCAACTGGATCTGCTTTTTACAGAGACCTATCCACTATCTATTTTCCCATCTCAACACGTTTTAACACCTTCCTTTACTCCTTTTAGCCATCAACTCCTCAGTCTTACTCTTGATTTTCTTCACTCCAATTTCCATTTTTGGACTCTTCTTCGTACCTAAAATCCACCATGCTCTTCACATGTTGAATCACCTTAGTCGATCATCCCTCTCAATTCTATCCAGTAATGGCATCCTCCTCTCCAGCTCTCCTACTAATTACTTCATTCTTTACTCCATCCCTTCTGGTCACTGCCACACCGGTCCTTAAAACTAGAACCGGAGGGAGTGCAAGTATGACAAACCCAAGGAAAGGTTTTTTATTGATTTTTAGATACTTTGAAGAAATCTTGATTTTGCGTAGCTGTTTAACTTTCCCTCCAATCAATATTCGCATGCATCCAAGTTTTTATAATTTATTTTCATCATAAAAATGAGCAGTTTGGGTCTTATATAGATTTGGAACCCCTACTTATAAAACAACAGTCTGTTTACAAAGAGGTTTAGGTATTAAACATTTTATCCAATACTTTTAATAATTCTCAATTGAAGTTTGCCTCGATTTGCAAGTGAACGAGATTGGATTATGCAGCTTCAGGAAAACATTTTTAAAGCGATGTTGATGATACGTGTATTGTCCCTAGAAGGTATTGCAAAACTAAATGAAGCAGCAAGCTGCCTTAAGTTCATTTATTTATGCTATACTTTTAAACTGAGTGATATTCATTGAGTACCGGTGATGTACTTTAGTTTTGTGCAACTATTGTGTCAATTGAGTATTTGATTTACCCTCAAATTACAAAATCACATTTGTGTTTAAAAAATGTTTTCATCTCATTACATAATTTTCACTACTGGAAATAATCTTGTATAGGCCTATATATCACATGGTGTGATATTTTTTGCTTTAGGTTGCCTTAAATTCTGCATTATGACCAAATATGGATTTGTGAGAATAGGTGCCCCCACCCATGTTACTGCTCCAGGGTTTAAAATCTCATTTCGCAAGCCTTATTCTACCCCTATCCCTCTATCCCCAGCCATACAGCAATGTAGGCACTTACAAATTTATTTTTCTATAAGTTAATTAATAATAAATGTTTCAGGATATAATTTGTATTGTACTGATAAATCATCTACAAAATTCATTAAATGTATTATACATAGAAACGGGTTCAGACTATGTAAATAATTATTACAAATAAATATTTTTAAATATGCAGTAAAAAAGCAACACATGGTTGTGTGCCTCATGGAGAGTATACATATACAGTTAGGCTGGTTACACAGAGGCCGGTTTTCGCCGTCAGAGCAAGATTGCCGTCGCGCATTGAGTGGTCTTGTATCTTAAACACATAGGGTGTTGTTTTGACCTGGGGGCAATTTTGCCATTGGCAGTTGATGTGCAGCTGCTGCCCGCCACTACTGCTGATGGCAAATTGCCATCACCACCCAAGTACTAGCGTATAGAATCCAATGGGTCCTTGCACACAGGGCGGTGTTTACCACTCGTAGACCACACTGGAGTTCTGTTTCTTGTTGATAGAACGCTAAAGAAGCATTTAATTCTGATGGTAACCTATTAATGTCAATTTTCACGGATAATGTAGTTTGTGAGCCTACATTAACAATGATAATGACATGTTAACATTGTAGATTCTATATAGTTTGTAACCTTGTTGCTTTAAAGTGAAAGATTTTAATTATTATTTTTTTTTTTTTTTTTCATCAACTCGTAATTTTTTCAAACAAATATGAAAGTTTTGGAATAATTCTATAGTATTTTGGAGAAAGTTAAGTATGTTACTATGGTTAATAAAACTCTTAAAATTCCTAAAGGTTATTTTGACAAAGAAATAATAATGATTATAATTTTCAAAAAAAAACTTTATTATTATATTTTGTTGCTGCAAATATAAATATATTTATGTAATTGAAAACAAAAAATTATGTTGCAAATATCAAAAGTGGAGGAAGTGACTTTATCCAAATTCTGCTATTGTTATGTTAAATTGTATATACGAGTAGAAATACCAGCCACTTCTAATACAACATTAAACATTTTTTTAAATCACAAGTTTTAAATAAATAGGGTAATTAAATATGTACTGATAATTTATAGTACTGCGTTTAGCTAGTAGAAGCAGATTTTTTATAATCTTGTTACATCAATAAAGCCTTATTACTAGAATGCATTGTATATTCATAGTACACTAATAACTAATCTAAAATTTAAAAAAATATTGAAATTCTTGAACAATACAGTCTATATAACACTGCCTGAAAACCAAAATTCTTTTAGGAACAACAAACAAGCCATAGGTCCATGAGTCACACCTGTGTTAGCAGCATTTTTCTTCTTTGTGTGTAAAGTAACAAAAATTGAATGAGTGGTAGTGGCAATTTTGCCACGACGGCGAAAACCGCCATGAGTAACCGGCCTAACTGTTAATATTAGTGTTTTACAGGCATAAATAATTTTTTCCTTTTGTGTTTTGTTTATACAATCTATCCAGTTAGACAACATCTTGTATTTATATATATCTGAAGATTCATGTAAAGAAATTAACACCAAATTTAGCAAATAATTATTTTTACACGTAGTAGCTAGCTAGATTAGGTTCATCAAGCAATAAATATCATTCCAACTTCATTTATATTATGTTTCTTACCTGTATAGCATAGATTGAACAGTTTTAATCGTCACATTTTATGTTTTGCTATTATCTATCTTGTAATAAGGAATGGATGTACTTAGATCTGTAATTGGAGTGAAATCAGCACGACAGTTGGACAGCTGCCAGTTTATTCTTAGCTCCCCCTTGCCCTCACTGATACTGGTACATTCTCCTAAGTAATTAAAAAGCTCTATCTAATCACAGTTACTTCGTTTAATGTTAATTTAAATATCTCAGTTTAATATTGCCAGTCTTATTTTGTATTGGTAATTAGTGTTCAGACTCCTTAGCAGTATAATTATCATAAGTAATCACCAAAAGAAAATAAAAAACTTGTGTCTGTACAGTTTTTTACTAATACGGGGTTCATTTTGTATGGATGCCATTATAATTGAGAGTTTATTTATTAAAGAGAGGACAGTTTATCTAGATTACCTAACATTAGCTCATTTAATATTAAAAAACCGCCATTAGTACACCAGATGCTAGGAATGTTGTCTACCTCATTGGTACATTCAGGGAATTATATTGATGCTCCAAATCCGAATTTATCTGGAATTGCTGTAAATTGGCATATTTAAAGTTATCGGTTGTCGGTGACAGGTCGCACTTTACAGTGGTACACTTTGTCAGACATCTGCTGCATGGAACAGCTTTCGTCCTATACACTACAATATCATTATAGCTTCTCTTTTTATTTTGACTAAACTCACATACTTCCCCAGTCATTAGTGGTGGTTCGCAAGTCATCTTTAAGCTGGTGGTCTCCAGGTCAAGTGATAGAGAGTCCTTCTTTTCTCTAACTTTGTCTGCTAAAATAAGACCTCGTTTACTTTTTTTCATGTCACTTCCAAGTGCTCCATTACAGTATGTCTTCTGGGTTAACAGCTAGATGACCAGTGAAAAACTATTATACAAATTGCTGTGTACTCTGAGAGTCTGTCCAGCATTTCACGCAAAATATCTATCACTACTTTCTCTGTGTCACCTTGTCTCCATATTTCCACATCACTAGCACCAGTATAATTCTGTCAAGATGAACAGTTCTACACTGTACTTGTGAAATTTAACTTTGAGTATCTACCGAAATGGTCTCCATAGAGGCCTCACCATAAAATCTTTACCTCCTGAAGGGAAAGTTCCTTTTAGGGTTAATATGCCAATAAAAGGTTATGATTCAAGTAGTATAGTATACATTTTATTTTTTCTAGTGGATTATTTGGTTTTGCAGTCTTTGAATAATAAAAATGGAGGCAAAAGGAAAATCAAGAAATCTGTGTCTCTACTGTACATAAAATTACTAAAATACTTAAGCCCAAATAAGTATCCTTTATGCCAGTAGTTTTGGATTTTGTGGAATCGTTTTGTCTTTATATGTAGCAATGAGCCAAGAAAACTCAGTTCTTGAACTGTAAAACTTTTCGAAGCATTCATATACTTGACTTAGGTTGAAATGATGGTTTGAAAAATATATGTTAAGCATAAGTAACATCCATATTTTTTATATATGAAATCACCATCAACTAATAGAGTAAATAAGTCCATAGGGCTGCTATTTCCATGCATCGGAACTTGCAAAGTGACTTTTCCAAATTGTACCTGAAGTCATCATACTTCAGCCAGGGTTTTCCATTGATCAATATCACTGTAATCTGAGTCTTGTCAACTGATTCACATTCTTCCATTTGACGTAGAATTGGGTTGTCAAAATTGTCGCTCGCGCCATTTTCAAAGACAACATTCTGTACTAATAATGATCCAGGAATCTGTATGTCTATTTCTGTGTGTGTATATTTTTTTTCTGGAAAGTCTTTCAATGCTTTTGTCACATTTTCTCTGATAGCTTCAGCGTTTGTAAATCACTCCTTTCTTTGTTGTTTTTAGCCATGTAAGCAGGAAAAAATCAGCTGGAACCAAGGTCAGGCTAGTAGGGAGGATATTCTAGCGTGTTAACCCTGTGTTTGGCTAGGTAGTTACGTACTAAAAGGATTTATGTGCAGGGGCACTGTCATGCAGCATAATCCAATTGTTTTCTGCCCATTTTTTAAGCTGCTTCCTCCTAATGATATCTCATAAACGCCTAAGAATTTTGTTGTAAAGTTCCTTGTTCACTGTTTGGCCCTCAGGTATGAACTCATAGTGAACTAAACCTTTGTAATCAAAGAAAACATCCAGCATAACTTTTGTCCAAACAAAGTTTTTCTCTCTTTGGTGATGTGTTGTTTGCCATTTAGAGGACTGCCGTTTAGTTTGAGGGTCATACAGAAAGCACCATGTTTCATCAAAACTAACGAATTTTTTTGTTCAAAAAATTAGGATCTGCATCAGCCATATCAGTAAACTCACTAGCCATTGTCATCTGTTGTTTTTCATGATCTGAAGTCAATATTTTTGGAACCACTCGCAAATAAACTCAGTGCATGTTTAAATGGTCATTGAGAGTTGTTTGTACACTGTCATGAGTTTAATTTACCTCAGATGCAATTTTGTAAGTCGTTATTCTTCTGTTTATACGTACAATTGCCGAACTCGCTCAATCTTATCTGTGGTTGCAATCAAAGGGCGTCTACTATGAGGGTCATCTTCAGTGTTTATGCGGCCCTCATGAAAATGTTTGTGCATTCGTAAAGTTGGCTTTTCTTCATCGAATTATCTCCATACGCTTAAATTAACATTTGAAGTGTCTCAGAAAGTGACTTTTGAAGCAAAACACAAACTCATCAAATGATCAAATGTAAACAACTTTTCAAAATGCAACAATGTTAACAAGAAAACGCACAAAAATCACTTTCCATAGTGGAACTTTGGTAGCTGAGCGATACTGACGCAACCTATATCCCTTCTCCAGGAGTAGTACAAACTGCTATACACAAAAGTCCCACCGACAACAACGCTGTATGTCTCTGGACATTGATTCCGAGAACTTTTTGACTCTACCTCACATTTTGTTATTTTTATGCCTTATTAATGTTTGAAAATATTATCAGTATTGTTATTTACTAGTGTTATTGTTTTATGAATACATGGATAGAAATTATTAAATTATTAAACTTAAAATAATACATCATTATTTAAAAAGGATAGTAAAGGAAGTGAACAATTTGTGCTTATTTAATAATGTTAAACAGTTTCAATGTAAAAGTGGCACTAGTCTGTTTGTTTTAAAATAGTCTGTATTTATTAAAGTGACTCTGATAAGGTGTGTAACTGTATGGTATAAATAAATTTGCAAAACGTTTTGTAATTTTTTTAGCATTTGTGGCTCTATTTACGGTTCCAAAGATCTACGAGAACAACAAGGCCAGCATTGACACATACATTGAAATGGGACGAAGCAAAGTCGCAGAAATCACATCAAAGTAAGTGTTATGATTTGATTAGGATTATTTTGATTATTACCAATTCACCAAACTCTGTTTTACAAATTTTCAAATAAAAATGTGAACCGTTCTATATTTTTGCGTTTTCCGTTTTTATCTATCGTTTTTTCGAGCGGAGTTTTACAATTGATGTAATTTAGTGATTTATTCATGTAAATAAGTTTGTTATTTATGTAAATAAGTAACATTTACTTGCGCGAGGTAGACCTTATGTCGGCCGCTATACAAATGTGAACCGTTCTATATTTTTGCGTT
This sequence comes from Stictocephala bisonia, assembly GCA_035578905.1. Taxonomy (NCBI): domain Eukaryota; kingdom Metazoa; phylum Arthropoda; class Insecta; order Hemiptera; family Membracidae; genus Stictocephala; species Stictocephala bisonia. The sequence goes on from JAQJVL010000023.1 coordinate 287,861, forward strand.
TTCCGTTTTTATCTATCGTTTTTTCGAGCGGAGTTTTACAATTGATGTAATTTAGTGATTTCTTCATGTAAATAAGTTTGTTATTTATGTAAATAAGTAACATTTACTTGCGCGAGTTAGACCTTACGTCAGCTGCTATACGAATGTGAACCGTTCTATATTTTTTCGTTTTCCGTTTTTATCTATCGTTTTTTCGAGCGGAGTTTTACAATTGATGTAATTTAGTGATTTCTTCATGTAAATAAGTTTGTTATTTATGTAAATAAGTGTGTTTAGTGTATATTATTGTAGTATTTAGTGTAATTTTTATTGTTGAAACATGGCTGACAACACTGTTGATGACCTTGACTTGAGTGACGACATTATTACAAATGAAGATTCCGACACCGAAAGTGACGAAAGTGATGATGATGATGATGATGCAGTTTTGAACCCTATTTGGTGTAAAAACACTGCTGGACTCAAAAAATTAACTTTTTGAAGGACAATAAAGGACAATTAACTTTTGAAGGACCCTGTTTAGATAAAATTGACTTGTATAGATAAACTCCTGAATATATAGTTTAAACAATATAAACAGAATAGAAGCCTTCAATTGAAGATTGTAAATCAAAGTAATATATTATTGTTTGTATTACAAAATAAGTTAACTATAGAGTAGATGAGTTTTTTTAATTAAAAATGGTCAAGAATCACATAATTTTTAAAATATACAGGAATATTTTATTTTTCACAAACACTGACTTATGGTCCACTAGAACAGTTCATCTGTCAAATGACAATTCAAATGTTACAATCGTTTTTACGGACCAGATCTTTGAAAATGGAAATCCACGTTTTTGGTGTTTTTCTTGGAGCAAAACACCTCCCTTAACAACACCGCTTCCTTAGAGGTGATTTTAAACAAATTAAGTTTTGTCTTTAAAGTTTTAAAACTGTTCTGTATTACAATAAAATTGTAATGTTAGTGTTTACTGTGATACTTAACACGTCCACTGCTATAGTAAAAACAATCTAACCGACCCGGGAAACTAAGTACTATAAAATTTAATTTTACTTTTCATAAGGTATAGACAGCCCAAAAACAGCAAAACGAAGTTGGTTGTAGCATGGGAAAAAGTTGTTTATGACGTCATAAGTTGTGGTCTGGATACGGTCCATCAGCCCCTTGGGATGCTGGAAGGCCAATCAATAGGTGAGCCATCACCAGGTATGGCCACCAATACCTTAATTGGTGAACAATGAATAGCTTATTGTCCTTCAAAAAGTTAATTTTTTGAGTCCAGCAGTGTTTTTACACCAACTAGGGTTCAAAACTGCATCATCATCATCATCACTTTCGTCACTTTCGGTGTCGGAATCTTCATTTGTAATAATGTCGTCACTCAAGTCAAGGTCATCAACAGTGTTGTCAGCCATGTTTCAACAATAAAAATTACACTAAATACTACAATAATATACACTAAACACACTTATTTACATAAATAACAAACTTATTTACATGAAGAAATCACTAAATTACATCAATTGTAAAACTCCGCTCGAAAAAACGATAGATAAAAACGGAAAATGAAAAAATATAGAACGGTTCACATTCGTATAGCAGCTGACGTAAGGTCTACCTCGCGCAAGTAAATGTTACTTATTTACATAAATAACAAACTTATTTACATGAAGAAATCACTAAATTACATCAATTGTAAAACTCCGCTCGAAAAAACGATAGATAAAAACGGAAAACGCAAAAATATAGAATGGTTCACATTTGTATAGCGGCCGACGTAAGGTCTACCTCGCGCAAGTAAATGTTACTTATTTACATAAATAACAAACTTATTTACATGAATAAATCACTAAATTACATCAATTGTAAAACTCCGCTCGAAAAAACGATAGATAAAAACGGAAAACGCAAAAATATAGAACGGTTCACATTTGTATAGCGGCCGACGTAAGGTCTACCTCGCGCAAGTAAATGTTACTTATTTACATAAATAACAAACTTATTTACATGAATAAATCACTAAATTACATCAATTGTAAAACTCCGCTCGAAAAAACGATAGATAAAAATGGAAAACGCAAAAATATAGAACGGTTTACATTCGTATAGCGGCCGACGTAAAAGCTACGTCTACCTCACGCAAAAGCTGAGCTCACACTGACTGCATAGCAACAACAGTGTAGAGTGGTATGGGCCCGGTCCACGCGCCACAGCGCCCGGCCGGCAGTGGATCGTATACGGTCCACGCGCACTGAACGTGTTAACAAAAACATACATACATATCTGCTCACATCCACTAGGTATTCACTACTAGCCTCCGCCTTGTATCTCTGTCTTTTTACAACTCCCCCTCACACACCACATCCCATATTGCTCCTCTTCTCTCCACACCCCTTATCACATTGTCAATCCATCTACTTCTTGATCTTCATCCTATAATTCATATCTCTCCCATTTTTCTTGGTATTCTGTTCTCTCCCATTTTCTTAACATTCCCTTCCCACCTAATCCTCGATTTTTTTTTAGTTCTTTCTCAGGTTTCCCTCCACCGGGTCTCTCCTCATTTCTACATTTCTAATTTCAACCTTATTGCTCTAAAAAAACTCAATTCTTCTGCCTGTATCTTGCTTCAATCGTTCTGTCATTTTCCAAGTCTCATAATGTTGCTACAGTTGCATAGTAATTCTTGTACATTATTAATCTACCTTTCCTTGGCATTCTCTCATCCCACACCAGGTGTTTCACACTTTGGTAATATCTAGCTCCATTCCCCACCCTAGTAGCAAGCTCCTGGTCAAATTCATCATCACTTGTCATCATTGTCTCCAAGTATCTAAGCTGTTCCAAAAATTTAAGTTATCTTCTATCTTTGTTTCTTCGCCTAGATTTACATTTATTCCTACTAAAATCGCCTCTCTCGTCTCTGTGCTAATGTAAATCCTCTTTCTTATGTTTGTGCATTTCAACAATTTATTTGTTACTAATAACTAAAGCTTCCGGTAACAACCGCATCAAGGTGTCATCTACAATATTTACATCACCAAACGTCTTGCCCATGCTGTGATATGACATCCTGAAAAATCAGTCTCAGAGATAACACTGAGGATGCCACATCACAGCATGGGCAAAACCTTTGGTGATCTAAATTTTAATGTTATCAGGTTACATAATCATTTTGACTATCCCCTATTATGTTTTTCACCTGTCTTAGAATGACTTCCATGACCTCATTAAACAAAGTTGGGAAACACACACTCTTGCTTCAAGCCTCTTTCTACTCTAAAAGCAGTGCTGGTTTGCTTTTTCTCACATTCTCAAGAAAATTTGCAATCTTCTGTCTCACTCTGGGCTACCGCTTAACCTAGCGGTGGCCGCACCAAGATAGCAAAATTATAAAAAAGTAGTCTGACTTTTGAACATTGGCTTTTCGCATATTATAGACGTGTATTCATAGGTTAGAGAGATGTAAAAAATGCCAACAAGCAAAGTAGATATGAAATATACAGTAAAATGTTATTATTTTATATTTTAGGGATAATAAGATCAGTAATAAGAATCTTATGTCATAACGATATGTAACAGGGTGAAAGCTGCTGTACCCATCGGAAAGAAGGAGCCAGAGAAGGACAAGGAACAGTAGAGCAGAATAGAGGAGGAGAATGACGGACTCTGGTCCAAGCAAGGAACTGCCAACGCACTTGACCCCCGATATTCACTGATAGTTTAGTGCTGGGCAGGCAGGACAATGGGCTGCATGAAAATTGTATCGTCCTAAGTGTAATTTTCTATCAATTTCATTTTCAATGCATAAATATCATTGTATTATTCCTCATATTGTTTGAAATCATTATGTTTAGGCTTACAATTGTTTGGTTATACATAACATTTATTTTTTTCTAAGCAGTCATGTACAACAATTTAGTTCAGGGGTTATAAGAGTGTATATTTTATCTTTTAAACCTAATAACCCCTATAAAGTCAGATGTTTTACGTTCATCTCTCACATATTTTGCAATTTTTTTACTTTTGTAGAATTTCCTGTATAGAATATTTATATATAATTGTTCTCGTGCAATTGAAAAATCTTAAATTAATCACTTTGAAAGCTTGAATCAAAAAAGGAAAGTTTTGTATAGACGTTAATTTGGTTATGTAGTATGCTACAGTGATTATCTGTGTTGAAGTTGCCTGTTACTGCGTTTGTTGATTATCTTATTTTATACAGCCCCTGTACGTCGCTTGTTTTCTGTTAGTTTATCATTGTTGTCGTGTGAATATTGTTTTTATATTGGTCAAATGATAAAAAGACTATTTTTCAAGTTTAAAGGTTAAACACTTTATCTCCTTGTGTATAATGAAACAATGTTACATATATATATCTTATTTATTATACGTAGTTATGCTGTCATGAGAGAGTTTAGTGTTAAGATTAAACTATATACAATTTTATAAATATTCTACAAATGGTTCGACTTATTCTGACTGATAAAACGCACGGTAATTTTTTTTAAGACTTTTTCCAAGAGTGTAAGTTTTTAAGCCATTTTAGAAGAATGAATGCATTTTTACTTAATTTTTCACAATAATTTATAAATTGTTGTGCTTGGATATGTTACTCTTTGCCGATCTGGAGGGGAAGGGAGATGTTCGACGGTGCAACTGCTGAGTGCTTTTCACATTTGATCTTTGTAAAGTTAACTTATTTCTAATTGTACTGCTGGTGGATAGTCTTAAGTGTAGGACCCTTGTAGGTTAAGTTTCTGTTATGTGCTTTGTACACTAAATACAGAGATGAAATAAATTTTTTTTTGTTTAATTCATCCTTCTTAGTTCAAGATTCGTTTTTCAAATAAGCTCCTTTAAATTGTGCCACGGTAGCGCGTTGATTTGCCACATACATGGTGTATGTGGTGCACGGAAACCACAGGTGCGATTATAGAATTATTTATTCGTTTATGACAACATGCGAGTGATAAATTCCTCCACTGATTGAGGATCTCACCAACTGTAAACTACATGTTATGACTTGTTTTCAGTGTTAAAACCTGCCTTATGCATCATCCTTGTAATGATATTAAAGCTGTTCATCACTCTTACTAAATATTTGTTTTTGTGGACCTCAGCCAACATTTTTGGTACTATACTTGAGTTCAACTTTCTATAGTTTAACTGTAGATCCGTGTTGCAATGTAAAAACCACCATCTGTGCAGCCTGTTTCGACGCACACTGTAAGCTTTTCTTGAAATAAAAAAAAAGAAAATAGTAAATGTAGCTGTAACTGCATATAGTTTTTTCGTCTTAAGAAACATACTTTTATATAATATTATTATAAGTGGGGTAATGAAAATGTAAATAATTCAAATCTTGAGTAGAGTGAAAAGAATTTATGATGTTGCATATAGTATTTGTAACTTGCAGCCCTTGTAGCTGGCAGAAAAACAATTTTTATAAGTGTTTCCAAGACAGCCAAAATGTGCATAATTAGCTGCCGAGTATGAATCACTAATAACTTTATAAATACAAAAATAAATGTCTTGTTAGGAATAGTTTGATTAGTAAAAAAAGATGAAACTTATAGTACTACAGTTTACATTTTTTCTATGTACAATTAAAAGCAATAAAATTATTAAAAATATGTGATTTCTAGGAAATTGTATTTACTACAGGATACAGTAGTTTTCACTGCGAAACATCAGTAAATACTTTTTTATAACCTCCTGAGACCTGAGCAAAAAGTTGCTTTAACTTAGTCAGAGACCGATTTGCCTAATACTAGTACATCAATACAAACCTTTTGAAGTCACAACCTTATTTGTTGTCAAACTGAGCTTGGGACCGAAGTGCCTAGTATTAGTCACTCAACTTCAAAAATTAATAGTGAAGGTAATTTTTGGAGTAGTGAGTTCAGGGTGGCAGCACTGGATGGCTGGAGATCTGCTTTGCAGACCTATTGTGGTATGACAACGTCAGAGCGTTCTGCTAACATATCACAAGACTGTGCACATCATGGCATCACCCAACCCCAAAACATCTTCATTTGTTCCTAAATGTAAGTACAATTAAAACTGCTTGAATATCATAATTTTTGTGTTAATGTTGTCTACTTATATTGGTGATTGTGTAGCATGTATTATAAGCACATTCTATTAGTTTAGAACATGTACAGACTAGTGTAAAATAGCAGTACCTAGTATTAGGCACTTCGGACTGAAGACCAAAAATAGTCTTTCCAATAATGCCTAATACTAGCCATTTCAGTCTCAATTACTACAAGTAATTTACTATACATTTTATGTTTGTTTCAGTGACCCCAAGAAAAATAAATGCTGCTCTCGATGAGATAGAGCTAGACGAATCTGAACTAGAAGATTTGGATGAAGAGGATGATGATGTCCTAGTTTCCAGCCGAGTTTCAAGAGATCTCTCTAGACTACCTCTATTTGATTTAGAGTGTATCTCACTCTAAATCACAGCAACCTCAGTAGTTGCTGTGAGACCGGATGGCATAATAGCAATCACAAAATGGTTAGATAATAATACAGTTGCCATGTTATCTACCAACGAGTCTGTAGAACCATTGTGCACTGTTGAAAGGTGCAGGGTGTCTACCGGTCACGGAAGTCCCCGAAAAGTCTCGTATTTGTATGAAGGGTCACGGAAGTCACCAAAAGTCACGAATTTTTATTCGTAGGTCACCGAAATATGGACAACTTTTGCTATTATTATTTTGATTTTTTTCGCTCAATGATGGTTTTTCAAGCGTTTTGATTCAGTTGATCAATCGTCAACGTCAACAGTGATACATCGATGCGTGTATACGTTGAGCGTAATATTGTGTAGAGTAGAACACAGAAAACATAAGGAAGGCAGTGCACATGGAAGAAATAAGAATGTTTTTAGATGGAATGGAGAAATGCATAAGAAAGTTCGACGCGATTGGCTGTTGACTTGGCAACGTAATTTCGTCACTAGCGCATGCGCAGAGACTCGGAAATGTGTTCTACTATCCGCTATGCGCCGTACTTTCAAACACCTGTTTTCGTGAGTTTGTTTTGTTTGCCATTCATTTCCTTGTTCCAAGTTGGTTCCTTTCGTGAGAGGTCCAACCTCTCAGACCATACCGGTATTCAACCAGTGAATCGTGACCGACTATATCTTGAATAAAGCAAGTTAGTCTGTTAAGTTGAACGGCTTTGTTTGCACCTAATTTGGCGTTGGCATAAATCCAATACGGTGAAGCAGTGATTTTTAATTCATTTTCTAAAGTGCCGTTAAAGTAAACTCTTTAGAAAAATTTTAGTGTACAGTAATAATTTGTTCAGACATAGTGTGAAATATCAGTGAAAGTTATTTTAGTTTCTTTTTAATAAGTTAGTGTAGTAATAGTTATAGGCCTACTAGTTTTTCAGTTGACAGAGACAACATGCCGGGCAAGTGCCGATTCCAAGTAACGTGGTCTGAAGACGACAATTTTAAAATGTGGTTGAGACCAGGTAAAGTCTTATACACAGCATTTTGCTGTTTATGCAAAAGACATTTTGATGTCTCTCATTTGAATCTTAATAGTCTTAAGTCACACAAATTAGGAAAAAAATATGCCGAATTAGAAAAAAACCTTAAAAGCGGCAAACAAATGACTCTTCATGCCTTTAGGCCGGTAATTATGCACTTTCTTGCTACCAAACAAATTTGGAACATTTTGCTTGAAATGGGTCTAGAATTAGCTGTATTTTCACGAGATATGCTTTTCATTCCGCGGAAATAACGTATTTTACCGAAAAATTCGAAAAAAACAATGTCAGAACTTTTAGTATTTTTGTCATATTTCCGTTAATTTAAATGGTATTTTAATCATCTTTTTTTTATTTTGATGCGTTTTATTGCGCTGAATACAAATTTGAGTTATTGCAACGGCCACCACAGCTTATAAATTAAAACAAATAGATCTAGACAAGTTTGAAAATTTTCAAACTCTGGATAACATTGATATTGGCTTTGGTGCAAGATCTGCTCTTAGAAATATTGAAGAAGTTCATGTCCAGACTTTCTAGCTTGATTGTAAAAAAATTATTTTGTGAATTTACCAAACTTGTTTATTTTGGAAAAAAAAGTTGAAAACTCATATTTTTAAGGCAAAATTCCAATACATGGTTTATTTTACTGTTTATACTATGCATTTTTAAGTGTTTTGTTTCTTAATGTTATTATTATTCAATAAATATTTGTAAATATTTTACTTAACTATATGCAGAGGAAGCAAAATATATCATATGTCCGTATCAAATGTCTGAACGTTGAAACCACCTAAAATTTGTTAAGTCACCGAATTTCAGAAAATTGGTCACCAAAAGTCACCAAAAAGTCCCCGATTTTTTTATCAGCCCACTGGTAGACACCCTGAAGATGGTCAAAAAAAGAAAAAAAATATATAAGTGTGACCCAGCCAAAGGTGATAAATTCCTACAACCAGAAAATGGGAGTAGTTGACTTAGCTGACAGGATGCTATCATACTGCCCCAATAGAGCAAGAACTAAGAAGTGGACAGTAAGATTCATCATGCACTTCTTTGATTTATCCCTTACTAATGCTTGGCTCCAAATGCGAGAGGTGAAAAAAGAAATTGGTGTTTTAGCTAAGAACATTCCGCAATTTAGAGCCTTTAAACTTGAGTATGGTCGGTTATTGATAGAAAGACATGGTAACCAGTCACAACATCCAACAGAAGATATTCAAGAAGAGCCATTGCAGGTTCTTGACCGTAGGAAATCTCTCGATCCAACTGTAGAAGTAAGAACCCAAGGTGCTCTTCATTTACCGGAAGTCACGAAGACCTGTCAAAAAAGATGTGCACTTCCTAAATGTACAAAAAAGTTACAGTTTTTTGTACTTATTGCAAAGTTTATTTATGCCTTGTTGATGGCAGGAATTGCTTCATGAAGTACCATAAAAAATAAATGATGTTTGTAACATTTTATAATAGTTTTATGCAAATACAGGCATTTTAAAGGAAATCTTGCTTTTTTCTAATAACTAAGACCGAAGTGCCTAGTATTAGTACATCTAAAAATCTATAAAAAACTAATAAATTATTTTTTTCAACATTTTTCCTGTTTTGAGAAATGCATAAATAGGCAGTAAATGCATCTAAGTTTCAAAAATTACAAAAAAAATCTTCAGGTCTCTAGACCAGTTTTTCAAAGTGACTAGTATTAGGCACTTCGGTCTTTGTTACTACAACACCAACTTTATGCTCGGGTCTCTATAATTATAGGATATAGTGCCTAGTATTAGGCACTCGGGTCTCAGGAGGATAAGTGATTTATTTGTGGAAAAAACTTTCATATAAAAAAATCTATCAATTTTCGTGCATAATAACATAAAATTGATGTCCAAATGTTGTAATTCATTACTTTGTAGTATATATATCCTAAAAGTATATTTTACTGAGAGTAAGAATTGATATTGGATTAGGAAAAATAATCAAAATTTATTTTTTTAAATTCATTTATAAGCATTACTTTTTACTAATTTCGACAATATACGTTGGGAAAAGGTATTATTTCAAACTTACAAATAAATTATAAAAACATTTTTAGAAATTTTAAATACCTATATTATTGTAAAACACATCTTCCCGAGAAAGTAGATACAAGATTTGTTAGTTTTATTTAGAAATAAAATGTGTAGGTGAGAAACAAAATTATTGCATATAAACTTATTTAATCAAAATTTTATTCAATATTTCAGAGGTTATTGCCCAATACTAGTTATGGGTCGACACTGGTGGCGCAGTGCTGTAACCCAGCTACTTGGGGACAAAGTGTTTGGGAGATTGTAGGCGATAGGTTCTATCCTCGGTCCTCTTAATACCGAAACGGCGTCCGCTCAATGGTTGCCATAGACGTGGACAATACTAGAGAAGTCTGGGATGTCCATGTTGGATGGTAGTCAAGGTTCAGATGTTGTGTAGGGAAGAGAACTGAGTGTCAGACTTCTCAGTTAGCTGAAAATCAGACCAACACAACGTGGTTCGGATTCCACTTAAAGCTCTAGGTCCCATAGTTGCTCTGGCTATTGGGCTATTCATAAATAGTCCTTTCAGAGCTAAGTCAAACTCAGATAGTAACAATGACTACATTCATCACTCATTCGAAATCCATATTCGCCCAAATCTTAACGATCGGCATCTTAAGAATAAATAAAAATAAAAACAATACCCTCCCACCCGCCCCTACAAGTACAGTGGTACTGACCCATCCACCCATACATGTACAGTGGTACTGACCCACCCGTACACTTACAGTGGTGCTGACCCACCCGCCCAACCATACACATACAGTGGTACTGACCCACCCCCCACCCATACTCGTACAGTGGTAAGGTTAGGTTAGGTTTGGTTCCTACACGTACAGTGATACTGACCCACCTGCTCGGCCCTACACGTACAGTCGTACAAACCCACCCGCTCGCCCCTCCACGTACAGTGGTACTAGTTAGTCAAAATAAATGAGCAAATAGATGTAGATGAACGGGTGTAGTCATTGTTACTAGCTAAGGTCAACTTTTTCTTAGAATAGGCCATTTATTAAAAGCCCAATATCCAGGGCAACTAAGGAACCTAAAGTTGTACTTTGAATCTGAATCACATAGTATTGGTCTGGTTTTCAGCTAGCTTCTCTTCCTTACCCAACACCTGAACAGTGACTACCTCCCAACACGGATACTTCAGAATTCTCTAATTGTGTCCATGTTGATGGCAACCATTGAGCGAACTCTGTTAGCATAAATAGGAACTATCGCCTCTAATCTTCACAACACTTTGTCCTAAAGTAGCAATGTGTATTAGGGATACAAAAATGAGGCACTAAAGATATGTAAGAATATGAAACCAGCAATGTCTGATGCTCTTTGTAAGCTATTTTATAATCAGTAAGCTGGGTTTTCCTAGGTGTGGAATTTGTCCGCTGCGAAACGCGAATCTTCTCTGCTTGTTTCCACTCAGCGGAATTCTGCTTTCCTAGACGCTGACATTCTCCGCGACCGACTGCGGAGAAAGCAAGATTATTTGGTTCTGTTTACTGTGAGTGTCAGTACTATCGATAAGAGGAAAAAATGTCTTGCTGTGCTAACACACGATGATGATGACGAATCGAAGAAGAAGGCATCATATTGTTACATAGTTCAGATGTGCTGAATCCTACCAGCGACATGTTTATTTAAATGACGGAGAAATGAGGGTGTTTATAAATATTAATTAGTATTAACCTCATTGACGATGAAATATAATTTAAACAGTATTTAATAGTAATGAAAGATTATTTTCATAGCTTAATTGATTAAATACTGGATATGGGTCGATTTCAACCTGAGTCATGCAACAGAAACATTACACCAATACGACTTTTAAGTTCAACTAACCTTAACACTAATATAAGAGCTGTATATTCTTTTTCAAGCAATTTGTCTAAAGTTAATGATGTGAACATTAAGCCATTAGTTTCCACAATCAACCGTTACATAAGAATAATAATAAAAGAAACAAATATAATTTGATTTTTGTATTCATTGCAGGTTTAACCAATCTTAATATGGACAAAAATATATTCTAGTTTAAAGTAGTAATAAAAATCTTTTGCACTGTTAAACTCACTCGCCTCAAACCATCTATAATACAATATATATATATTTTTAACTGTCTTTTTCTAAAAAGTCAGTTAATTCTACCTTAAACTAGGAAGCACTCTTTCTGATATTTGTATGCTAAAGTGTTAAGGCCTCTGTATTCAATAGAATACAATTGTAGTGTTGTACAACATTTAAATTTGTATGTATAACCATGTGTTATATTTATATGTTAAGTGTATTTTTATATGTTATATTGGTTAGTTCAAAAGACGAATCTCATACCTTAATATTTTTATCAAATAAAACTAGTCTATTGTGTTATGTTGGTTATAACATGTGCGAGTTACTGTGTAAGAGATGTTTTAAAAGCTCAGGTGTTTTCGATCACCGATTCTTGTAGTTCTTGTACTCCTTCTCTACTGCACTCCATATTAATGGGTTGCCTCTGAACTATTTGTATGAGTTTCTCGACATCAGAAGAATTGAACTTACACAAACTCATTTTCTACACAATTAATTAATTCAAAACCATAAATTTGCTAGATTTGAGTAACTACGGTACCAGACCCACATTAGGCCTATTCCTCTGCTCTTGGAGCGGACAAATTTAATCTGCCGCTCTGCACAGAACTTCTCTGCTGTCTAGGAAAACAGCCCCATTTGATTACATAACGAGGAAGGGCTTGCGGACCCCGCTCTCCGTGGCGGAGAAATTCCGCACCTAGGAAGACCCAGCTTTAAAGAAGTAGCAAATACAAAAGTATTTATAGAATACAAAAAATTCTATAAGAAAAAATTGCAATAGTTTACATAAACCAACTATGAAGAACATTTTTTGAGGATTGCTACAGAAGGAGGTAACTATTAACGATGATTATAAACAAGTCAGAGGAATGTGTAAAAAATGTTGGAACAAAGCCCAAATTTACATTAAGGTAACCACGGGAATCACTTTTTACATAATTGCAACAAAGTTGTAATCAGAATGGAAATGTGGAAAGTAATAAAATATACCGTAGTAAATGGTGAAAATATCAGTGATACAAGTTATTCTAGAAATATAAACGTTGCATTTTTATGTGAATATATTTAATTAGAATGAATTCACATTTTTTTTTTCATTTCTTTCGTCAACAAATTGATTACAAAGAAAAGTGTTGAAGTATTTTACCACTTTACAAAAAAGCGATATAAGAAAAAGTTAAGTGAATAAGTATTTTTAAGTCGTTATTCTGGAGTAAGACTAATATAATAGTACTCGCTTGATCTGGAGCCAACGGCTCAGCAAGACTTACGAGAGGGAAAAAATGTTGGTATCCTCTGGGACCCGAGTAACAAGGTAAGCTGATGCCTTAAAAAGTTATAAAATAAATATCAAAAGTAATAACAAAATTTAAAAAAATAATGATTGTGCTGAAAAGTTTGCATAAACAGTTCCTAAAACTGCTGATGTTTTATAGAAAATAACTCCACCATAGTAAAAAAGCTACATTAAGTTGTAAAACTAGCTTTCTTACATTTATAGTGAACTTGAGAATGGATTAAATAATGAAATATTGTGGAATATGCGAATAAATCTAATCATTTTGATATCAGTCTTGGGAGAGATGAAGAACAACAAATTGTATGTATTAAATATAGAAAAGAATTTGTACTGTTTCTCAAGTAAAAAATAACGAAATCATAAAAAGTTTTTTAGGTGATTTAAGAAGTTAAAAATATACGAGGGCCGTTCGGAAAGTAACCTCCGGTGTGCTTTAAATAAAACTCAGACATAATTAAAAATATTTTATTATATACATCTTAAAACTACATCTTTCAGCTATTTTTCAACATAATTTCCAAAAACATTCAAACACTTATCATATCTTTCCACTAACTTACAAATCCCTTCAGAATAAAAATCGGCTGCCTGTGCTTTGAGCCAGACAGAGACTGCATTCTTGAGTTCCTTATCGTCCTCAAACTTCTGAGAGCCCAGCCATTTCTTCAAGTGCATGAACAGATGAAAGTCACTGGGAGCTAAATCTGGGCTGTATGGTGGATGGCTAAAAACATCCCATTGAAATTGTTCAAGAAGGTCTTTGGTTTTTCGAGCACTGTGGGGTCGGGCGTTGTCATGAAGGAAAATGACGCCAGACGACAATAAACCGCGTCGTTTGTTCTGAATTGCCCTTCGTAGGTTTTTTAAAGTTTCAACGTATGAATCTGCGTTGATTGTTTGATCCATACACAGTGCACAATTCTCTATGAATGGCTGCCGCTGAATACTGCTTGGCTGTAAAAAATCGAATGACAGATCGCACCTTACATTTGGCGGGACTTTCTATGACAGACGCCATTTTCACAAGCTACAGAAAACGAACTAGCACTCGGACGACCTTCACAGTACCACGGCTGGATGCCGACTGAAGAGACCTGCGCGTCAACGCTACTATGGTGGCACTATCCCCTCCACTTCCTATTCTATGAGCAACCGGAGGTTACTTTCTGAACGGCCCTCGTACATTGGTAAAATAAGATGTACAGTACAAGTGTACGTCATACAACATAAATATATTACAATATAAGCACAAAATATACATACAAAATATAATACAAATACAAAATGCACGAGTATATCAAAATGTAAGCACAAATATTTACCATATAGTACAAAATGCACAACTATTGTGGTAATCGATTTAAGCGAACCATGCTCACCTTCCTCAGACCAGAGGGATTTACAAAAGAATTATTCATTTTTTGTGAATCCCTCTGGTGTCTGAGGAAGGTGAGCGTGGTTCTCCGAAATCAATCACCATAATATTTGTGCTTATATTTTGATACACTCCATTTTATATTCAATTTAGAACAGCTGATGTTATTTATTTAATATTGTACTCAATTATTTTTAATTTAAAAATTTGAGCCTACAACAATTTTATTTAATTTGTTTTTCTTTAACAGCTGTTAATTAAAATAAATCAATCAATTATCATATCTCCATAAGAATACTATGGGAATTTCGGAGGCCAGTTGGGCAGTATCCTGAGGTCGGAGAGGAAAATCCTTTTGGTGAGTATCTAGGGGCCAAGATAAACCTATGTACAAAATTTCAAGTTAATTGGATGAAATAGGTTTTGGAGAAATAATGATGAGTGGTAAATGGCTTTTAGATATAGATTGTAGTACATTTGTGCTTACACTGTAATATATTTGTGTTATGTGATGTTCACTTCTACTAATAATGTATAAAACCAACACGTATTATGCTAATTAAAAAACTATTTAAAATAAAATATTAATAATGTAATTAATAAACGCTGATTTGCTAATAAGGATATTTTATTATCTTAAATCACTTTCCACGTCTCACACAGTCCAAGTTGGAGAGAGACTGTCTTATTGTTGTTTCGGATCAATAATGTAACTTCAAAATCATATTAAAAGATGCATTTATTTTAGTTTTCATTAAAGACAGACTTGACAACATAAAAAAACACAGAAAATAGAAAACAATTACAAGGCAATTACATTTTGAAATGCAGGTTTTATGAATAATGATTAGCAATGAATAAAGGTTCTAACATTTTTGCTTTTCAGATGAAAAAGTTCAATAGAGTAGTTTGGATTGTTAAAAAAAAATAGAATTATCATTTTGGAAGAAAGGGCAAGTAGAAGAGCCAGTTTCATAAATGTAAATAAATCAGATAATAGATAATAATAATAAATAGAAATAATAATGTTTATTTTAATGTATTTAATTGTATTCAGTTTTGCCTTGTTACTCAATATTATTATAAATCTCACTTGTTTTATTTTGTATGATAAATGCTCTCAAAAAAATGTTAATTTGTTTTTTTAAATGTTATTGTAATGTACAATTTATTATAATTTTAGTAGTTTGGAAGATTAATATTCAATACTGATGTATGTATGTGTGTATATATATATTGATTATACTCAATAAATATAAGAATAGTTATATTATATTGTACTTGTAGATGCCGTTTGAAAAATATTTCAATTGTCGAATTTTAAAAAAGCCTCCAAACAGGCAAAGCCTTGGAGGAATTGAATATTTCTCACTTTACCAACGAAATATTGTAGTAAATGTATGTATATGTATATATTTGGGAAATAAATTTCTTTCTTTCTTTCTTTCTTGTATGAGGTATTACAATTTATAATATAATAAAAATTGAGTTAAATCTACATATAAATTACAGTTGAATTTTTAAAAAATCTTCAATTTTGTATAAACACTCTTATAATACATAGTTGCATATAACTTGTTAAGTTGTTCCATTTCCAGATTTCTTAATTTATATGGTAATTTATTATAAAAATCATAAATTCATGATTTATTTGTGTTGTTGAGTATTTACATTGTTTAGTTTGAAGTTGATTCGAATTTCTCGTGTCATGCTTATGAATATTTTTGTTCTGAGTAAATTTATGTAAGTTGTTTTTGGTGTATAGTAAGCTTTTGTAAATGAATAGTGGAGGAAGAGTCATTATAATAGTCAAATGGTAATGGCATCATAAGAAAATACAAAAAACAAAGTATATTGGACAATCCAGCATTCATCTTCATAGGCTTCCCTTGCAATGTTCTTAGGCTCTGCTGCATGTGATTGTACAGCTTTCAAGCTGGGAGATCACAAATTTGTGACAATCCAGATACCTGATTTGTTGCTCGTTTAGAACTACCCAGGCATCTTCTCTACATTCTGCTTTTCAGTTGAGCAGATCAAATTTCTCAACCAATACTAGCTGGGCAATAGCGTGAAACAGTTTTGATGGACGAAATAAGCTCATTATTAACGATCCATCTATACCTGATGGTGGGATGAATCTCTTTCGTAGGGATAGACACTGTTGAATCGATTCCAAACTAGCTCAGGCAGATGTTATAAATGGGGTATAATAATTTATCTTCAGGTAATATAAATGGAGATTGACGCTAGATTAGTCATGTGATTGATCGACACATCATTCAGTGCAATTAAATGAAACCCAAAATAAAATACATAGTCAATCAATTAATTAAGATTTTTACATCAAAATTATGAAAGAAGAATTTTATGAATACAAAACTGAAAATAAAGAGCTGCGCTACATTATTAAGGTTCTGGAATGCGACCTCAAAAACATTGAAATGCAATTAAATAAGTAGAGAGACCAAGATAACGAATGCCATTAATTTTTCCAACTTTAAAACCATCGGCTACCTTTGGAACATCGTTTAAGCATGTATCGAATTTGACTTCCAAAACTAGTTCACTCTTCCTATCAGAAAATAGCTATAGCATACTTGCAAACAGTGATCCTCAATAAATAGAAGAACCTTCAAATAAACAGAAAAAATAATTC
This sequence comes from Stictocephala bisonia, assembly GCA_035578905.1. NCBI lineage: Eukaryota > Metazoa > Arthropoda > Insecta > Hemiptera > Membracidae > Stictocephala > Stictocephala bisonia. The sequence goes on from JAQJVL010000023.1 coordinate 304,850, forward strand.
AACAGCAAAATACAAGTAAAATAAATAATAATTTACCAATGTCTTTGCTCAAAACTCAACTGAATCAAGCAAACCAAATATATTCTGTCAGAGAGCCATGGCCGTAATATAGGACATTTTATAGAGCAAAGAGCAACTAAAAATGTTTGCTCTTTTGTTATGCCAGAGTCAGGCTTTAATAAAGTTACAGAAGACATACACAAGCTGACCAGACATCTAGGAAGCAATGACTACATTTTGGTTTTGGCAGGGACCAAAAGCATTGAAAATACTGGAGAAAAGAAATTAATGAATGATATACTTAATCTTGTACATAAACCTCAGCATACTAACTTAATTCTAGGTACTATTCGTATTAGGCATGATATTTTTCACCTGAATATATAGATATCTACGTAGAATTAGAAAGAAATGCAAGATAAAAGTCAGGACTAAAACTATTTTCTCTACATCTGCTACCAGACATTTGTTCACAAACCATAGGCTATAGACGTGGAAAAGTTGTGGTTGTTAGGAATCTGATAAAATTGTTGTCGAAAAGAAAAAGAAGCATACCAGCCCTCTCAGAAGAACAAAATAACTCTCCCTTACAAATATGAAAGAGATGATACAACAGTTTTATAATGATGAAGAAATAGATTTTGCACATACTATATATGTTGATCTAGAAAATGAGAGAAGCCAAAGTGCCAGAGTCGCACTTAAATTAAATATACTTCAGAGATGCATTTGGGAAACAGTTGCAATCTGATTGCAACATGGCTTGTCGGATCAAAAATGAATGTAGTGGAATCAAAAATCACTAAACCAGAATATCATCAAAAGCTGACTGTCTTTGACTATGATGTTGCATTCGTACAACTAACAGAAGAGTTCAGAAAAAGAAAGCTAAAAATCTCTAACGCTCAGTGATGGGCTGCATAAGGAACCGAATTGGGCTTGACCGTTTCATTAGAAAACTAACAGAATTTCAAAGAACATCAAGTGCATATGTCAACATATTTTGCTACTATCAACAGTCTAGCCGGCCCTTATACAACGGTGTACCTTCCAATTTCTTTGTAAAACAAATATGGCAGATCATCGATGAGAATCGTCTTCAAGAATCTTCACTTGTTCTCCAACCGCATACCAGTTCAACATATGAGGTGTTGGATACTTCCACCTCAGTAAAACTCACAGATTCCTCACTTACCAGAACTCAATATGTCATCCCACAACATAATCAATTTGATTTTTTGCACAATCTGTATCAGCTTTGTCCTCAAACTTAAATAAACATTGTGACGTGAATACCTCCTCCACTCTATCGATCAAAGCAAATAAATTTCAACCTAAATCTAAAATATTCACGCTTTGAGGTTCCATTGTAACTCTAGTAGGAAAATGAATAAGAAATTGCATGTTGTTTTTAATTAGAATATTTTGCAATCCATCATGAGCTACAGACCCCTTTAATACATCTCTATACAGGGCGATTGGCACTTAGTGTTTAAAAATTTACCAGGTTATTGTACATGGTATTTGGAGTAAAACAGTGGTTTTAGAAATTTTTAATTCAAATTCCTCTTTAAATAGTGATTTTTAAAATGTTTTTTAAAAAATTAGTGACTTGTAACTAATAAAGTCAGTTTTTAAATTAATAATGTAAATAAAATATTCAAAAGGGTATCCATCAAAACTGTTCCAAGCTATGGCCTAGCTAGTATTGGCTGAGAAATTTGATCTGCTCAACTGGAAAGCAGTCTGTAGAGAGGATGATGTTCGTGTCCACAGCAAATCTTTGAAGCTGTATGTACTCCCTGGGTAGTTCTAAATGAGCAACAAATCGGGTATCTGGATTGTCACGATTTCGTGATCTCCCAGCTTGAAAGCTGCACAATCACAAGGCATTAGCACAATATTGTTGTTACTCGGGTCCCAGTAGATGCCAACATTTTCTCCTCTTGTGAGCTGTTGGCTCCAGATCAAGGGAGTACTGTCTATCTTACTCCAGAATAACGGCTTTAAAAAGACTTATTCACTTTACTCTCTCTTATATCACTTTTTTGTAAGGTAGTAAAATACTTCAACACTTCTTGGCAATTAATTTGTTAAATCAAAGGTGACTTCATTCTAATTAAATATATTCACATACAAATGCAATTTTTATATATCTGGAATAACTTGTGTCACTGTTATTTTCACCATTTACCATATTTTAGTACTTTCCACTTTTCCCTTCTAAATTACAACTTTGTTGCATCTATTCAAAAAGTATTTCCCATAGTCACCTTAATGTCAAATTGGGCTTTGTTCCAACATTTTTTACATATCACTATTCTTCTGATTTGTTTATGTATATCATCATTGTTAATAGTTACCTCCTTCTGTATCAATCCTCAAAAAAATGTTCTTCATATTAGGTTTATGTAAATTGTTGAAATTTTTCTTACATAATATAAAAGTATTTGCTACTTCTTTAAGAATTATATAAACATTAATATAGCTTACAAAGAGCATCAGATATTGCTGGTTTTATATTCTTACATATCTTTAGTGCCGCAGTGTTGTAACCCGAATACTCACTGCTACTTCAGGACAAAGTGTTGACACTACTTCTTTATGTTGACACAGAGTCTGCTCAATGGTTGCCATCAACGTGAACACAAATAGAGAATTCTGAAGTATCCATATTGGGAGGTAGTCAAGGTTCGGTTGTTGTCCAAGGAAGAGAATATGTACAGATCCCAGATACGTAGGTCTCTTAGTTGCCCTGGCTATTGGGCTTTTAATAAATGGCCTATTCGAAGGAACAGTTGGCCTTAGCTAGTAACTAACAGTGACTACACCTGTTACTACAACCATCATCTACACTCATTATACTTACTCGCCTATATCTCTATGATCAGCCTTAATAATAAGTACTTATGATTTATTATACAGCTTACCATATTAAGTCAACTAAAATACAATGAGTACAATTGACAGATGAACAGTCCATGTAATAAGTCGTACTTGGGGAAAGGATTGAAATATTTTTTCTCCTAGTGTGGTTCGAAATATTTTTTTATTTTGTACAGTTAGTTTAAAAGGGGATATGTAGTTGGTCCAGCCAACCCTTGCAACGAAGCCTAAGGCTTTTTGTGCCAATCTCGGTGCCTAATCGTCGTAAAGCTGACAACCCTTGACCAAGTCAAGGAGCTTCTTCACTAGATTAGTAGTTTCCCACTGTCCCAGAGGTGAGCCTTCAAAAAGTGCTCTTCTTCTGGCACCAAGGGCCTCATACTCCAGGACAATGTGTTCTGCCGACTCTTCGTCCTCCCCGCAGAGGCGACAGATGGGATCCTCCGTGAAGAGTCCCACCGTTCTTAGATGCCTCCGGAATTTGCCGTGGCCGGTGATGAGTCCCACCACCAGCTTAACGTGCGGTTTACTTAACCCAAGAAGTGACTGTCAACTTCTGGGAGGGATTCTTGACAAGAACCTTGCCGAGTCTTTGCCCTGGGAACCGCCGCCATCTTTCCAGATGTCTGGCGCTGACCCAGTTTTTGATTGCTGTTTTAGCAGCTGCAATCGAAACGCCGCAGGCCGGCTCAGGACCAGTGAAGGGCTTGAGAGCACCCTCCCTAGCCAAGGCATCGGCCTGCTCGTTGCCTTCTAATCCCCTATGTCCTGGGATCCATTCCAGCAAGACCTGATTTCTTGAGCCCAGGATGTTGAGGGACTCCACACATTCCCAGACTAGACCCGACTAGACCTTCCAGGAGTTAAGAGCCCCCAAGGCCGCCTGACTGTCTGAGAGGATGTGGATATATTTCCCGCAAACCCCTCTCTCGACCGCCTGGGCGGCACAATGAAGGATTGCGGTGACTTCAGCTTGGAAAACGGTGCCATACGCTCCCAGGCTCACGCTAGCGTTGGTCCTAGGGTCGCCAGTATAGACACCAAATCCAGCTCTGTTGCCCATTCTTGACCCGTCTGTGAACCATACAATTCGATCGTGAGAAGAAACCGGGCTACTAACACCGTCCCAGTACTCCCTCGACCTGAAATCCACAGTATAGGGTCTAGTGAAAAGGTACTTAGTCCCAATGAAGTCAGACTTCATTGAGAGTACCTCATAGTTTACTAGATTGGCCTCTGAGGAGTGACCTGTACAGGACCCCCTCCAGTAGCCAGTTAGCTGAAGCCTATAAGCCGCCGCCCGAGCCTCCCCAATAATGAAGAGATCAAGGGGCGGCAGGTTGAGAAGAACCTCCAGTGCAATAGAAGGGGTCGACCTAAAGGCCCCTGTCATGCACATGCAGGCAAGTCTTTGTAGGCTAGAAAGCCTACCCCGGACAGTTACCTGGTTGACCTTAGGCCACCAGATCAAAGCCCCGTAAGTAATTTGTGGTCTGATGACCGCTGTGTAAAGCCAGTGGCAGACATGGGGTGACAGGCCCCATGTGGAACCCACGCAGCGCCTAGTGGTCACGAAGGACCACTTAGCTCTGCGGATGACTTTATCAAGATGCAAGTTCCATGTCAGTTTCTGATCAAGGATTACTCCCAGATACTTAACCGACGATGAAACAGGCAGAGACACTCCCCCAAGGGCCAGGCCTCTGAAGGAGCCCTGAACCCTTTTCCTGGTGAAGGGAACTATTACTGTCTTGGAAGGGTTTATTGCAAGCCCTTCTCTTACACACCAGGAGTTCACTGCTTCCAGACTGTCGTTCATGATGTCCGTAACAGTGCCCTGGTACTTGCCACGGACCAGTAGGACGAGATCGTCCGCATAGCCCTGTATGAAAATGCCCTTATCCGTGAGGCTAGCTAGGAGATCATCCACCACCAGGTCCCACAGGAGGGGTGATAGAACTCCCCCCTGCGGGCATCCTCGGCTCGCAGAAATCTCCACCACCTCACTTAGAAGGGTTGATTGAATTCTTCTGCCCCGTAACATGTGGTCGACCCACCTACAGATGGTAGGCTCTACACCACGTTGTCCCAGCGCACGAATAATTGACTGATATGAGGTGTTGTTGAATGCCCCCTCAATATCCAAAAAGGCTCCTAGAGCAATTTCTTTGTTTGTACAGTTTGTACCTTAATCTTTTTTAATGAAGAGAAAAGGTATTTTTTATAAAAAATATTAAGAAATGCTTTTAATTGGCAGCCTATACGCTATATGGATACTATACAGGTATTTACATAGTCCTGCACTGGCTCAATATTTCCTGAACGACTACAAGTTATACAATAGCACTTGGTACATCATTATTTTACCTAAAAATCTACATTTTGAAGTAATTATCAGTTTTCTGCCACATTAGGGGGACGGTTCATAAGGAATCAGAAGAAAATGTTAAATGAGAGCATAGTACAAGTCTATATGCAGTGCCTCAAATCTGACCTTTAAAGGTCCACACTTTAAAAATGAACGCTAGTTTATAGTTTTAAAAAGTTACTATGTAGGTCTTTTTGTAGACGGCTTTTAAACGTGATTGAAAATTAAGCACTGACTATTGACATGTCTGACAATGTACTTTTTTATGATATGCATAATACAGTAATCAGTTAAAAGAAGCATTGTTTCTTTGATTAGTGTGCTTAAACTGTGTTCACTAATAAAATGTCTTTCTTTAACCTAGTAAAATCTTTGATTATTTTGTACTTGTTATACTTTTTTTAGAGAGGTATTAATCTTTGCTGGACAAACCCTTTAAAATTATGTACATCTTAACCTTTGCTTACAGTAATATTTTTGTGGAAATCCTCATAGAACTACTTATTTAAAAATAAGCTACTGTACTTTTGAAATAGCAAATGTTACTATTCCGTTCAATAGTATCTGTCATGATTTTCCAGGTCCACTCTTTTGTCAATAAAGTCCATTTTCAAAACAATGTATGATTCAGTGCATTTTTTTTTTCTAGTTTTAAGCTAATGCTAATAAAAGTGTCATACTTTGCTGAGTAACAATATTTGTATATCATTTCAATCTGTCCCATTGTTTTAGTCTTTTTTTATTCTTTATTGTCAATGGCATAACCATTATATAATGATCATAAATATACATACAGTTCAACAATAAATTAATCTAGAATGCTTTATAATATAGTAATAAATATTGTACAGTAGTAATAATATATTATGGTAAATACAACAATTTAATCAACAAAAAATTTCTTGATAGGTCTTGTGCAAGGCTCTCTCTAAAGAAAATTCAGATAAGAAGAATCTTTCATTTTATTTTCATTACATTTATTTATTTTACTATCACTATCCATCATTTACTAAACTCATTTAGTTTGAACATTTTAATTGAGAGCAGCAGATGTTGAAGAGAACTCTTTAGTTTTTTCAATGAATTTGGACATTTTTTATTTCATGACTTTTTAGTGTTGGCTATATTTTGTTTTATTTTACATTTTGGCCAACATTATTTTCTAAGGTTCTATCTGGTATATTGTGTTATATTTAATGAAATAAATAGTTTATTCTTTTATCCAATATAGATCAATGTAATAAATTATCTTTACAACTGACCACCATATTAAGTTTTTTATGTTTAGATTTGGCAACTTTGTGTTGAAAAGTGATCAAGGATTGTTTACTTCATATATTTTATTTAATAACTATCATAATTAATTTTTTACTTAAACATTTTAAGTTTATGTTTAGAATATAGAAACTAATGTAATTGAAGAATTTTGTGTATTTAAGCATTAATTATTGTTATTATTCTATTGAATTTAACAGAAAGTGGAGTGTTCTACAAAGATTTTCTAATAATTGTCTTAAAATTTAAAAGTGACATAAGGTAAAGTAAATCACCCTAAATGTAAAGTGGCAAACAAATTGCCTGTTATGTGACTTATCAGTAGTGTTTGGACTTAAGTCAGGAGCAGTGGGTGCTCAGTACCTTGCAATTCTTTACATGAGATGGCTGTGTTTACGTTTCTTATAACTATCTTCTTTTTAGGTAAGACTTTTAATACAAACAGATCATTGAACATCCGTAAAACAGTAGTTAAAAAACTAACAAGACAAGTAGTTTGAAAATTCAACTTTTAATTTAAAAAAATTCAACTGCAGTTTGTATTTATTGAACACTGACATTGGTTTGAGAAAAATAATTTTTTTTAAAGTCAACCTACAAACATGTTTATTTCCATAATTTCTTAGTCTCTAGTATTGACTTGGCAAAGGTGACAAAATTGAAGTCAAAAGTCCAAATCTCTTTATTCATTTAAATAAACAAAACTATACATTGAATATTGTGAATTTTATAATTAGACTAAAACTGACCGTTTTTATGTCGGGGTTTCACTGATTCTCCAGTTATTTTTTAAGTGTCCATATAACGATGATATATATAACAAAATAGCGTAAAAACGCAAAACATCAACATGGTTATATTAAGTTTCAAATAAGATATATTGTTAGATAAAAAAGGAAGATGAAGAAAAAATAATTTCAAAACGATATCTTTACATTAAAAAACAAATAATCAGAAGTTTAAAATAAGATTAAGGTACTAAAACAAAAATTTAAAACCAATAGGGGCTTAGTTGGTTATACTCGTAATTGTTCAGCTGATATTAAGACAAAATAAGGATGAAAAAATGTCAAAACACAATAGCTTTACATATAAACCCAAATCATTATGGATTTAAAAATAGGTTATACTAGCCGACCTGTGCGAAGCATTCGCACTGTATTCTCTTTAAATCCCTCTTAATTAAAGTGCACACAGTATAGTTAGTAACGCATAATTAGAGTGAAATTTAACCTAATGTAAATATGGATTAAAGAAGAAATAAAATATGTGAGTTTAAATTTAATATAATTTATTTTATAAATGTTAGGTTAAGTTATTTACAAATTAACAGCATATTTACAAATTCAAAGTACCTCTTTAAACACTATGTTTGATGTGATTATGTGGTCATCGGTGATTGTTTGTTGGTGGGTTTCTTTGACACATATAACTTATAGATGTCACTGAAAGAGCGCACCCGGGATTACGCCACATACAATTGACCATGTGAAAAAACAGGGTCTGGCAAGAACAATCCTGCCTTTGTTAGAGTCTGTCCCTGTGCCTTATTAATAGTCATGGCGAATGCAACTTTGATGGGATATTGCCTCCGAGTCAGTTTGAAAGGCACATTAGGATCAGAAGGTGTTAGGTTAATGCGTGGTATAACGACAGTTTGACCAGAATCGATCAATTTTGCTGTGATAGTGTGGTTGCCCAAGTGAGTTACAACCAATCTTGCGCCATTAATTAAGCCCTGCTTAGCGTTTAGATTTCTAATCAACATGATGATGGCGTTCTTTTTTATTATCAGTTTATGTGGTGGCAACCCTGAAGGGCTTAATGAATTCAAAAATTCCAACGGATACACCTGAGCATTTTCCGTTTCTTTGCAGAGAACAGAATCAGAACTTAGATAAACTTTTTCATCTCCAGGTAACATATTTGAAACAACATAATCATTGATTGTGGTACAATTGTCATTTTTTGGACATAATATGGCTGATGAATACAATTGGTTGACATTGGATTCATTGATTTCGTTGACGTCAAAAACTTTGGAAATGAGCCTGTTGTAGTCAATGTGGCAATGTTTTGGAATTGCGATTGCTTGGTTGGGGTACTCTGGAACAAATTCTAAATCACCATTCCCTAATTTTAGTAACCATTCTGTGAAAACTTGGTCGTCATTTGCTCTCATGTTTTTCGTTAATTTGCGAGTTTTTACATGAGCCCACAATGGAGACCGTTTAACTGAACGTTCGACAATGGCTGTTCTAGCGCCGTGTCTAAGTACTGGCAAAACTTGTCGGAAGTCGCCTCCAAAGACAATAATTTTTCCTCCATAAGGTAGGTCGTTATTCATTATGTCTCGTAGGAGTCTATCAACTACGCCGAGTGTCTCTTTCGGAACCATGGACACCTCATCCCAGATGATGAGGTCTGCTTGACGCAGAAGTTGCGCGTCCTTGGTGTGAGTGCGCATTGATGAGACAGACATGTCTAAAATGGGTACTGGTAGTTTGAAGAGAGAATGTGAGGTTTGTCCACCTGGTAGAAGCTGTGCAGCAATTCCTGTCCACGCTACTGGGAGTACAACTTTGCTCTCTCCGCGCAAAATATGGCATAGCGTTTTGTAGACGAAGGTTTTACCAGAACCTCCAGGACCGTCAATGAAGCAAGAATTTGGAATTTTGTTTCGTACTGAATGAAGTACCTCATCAGTAATGGCATTTGTTCATCATTTAGATTTCCGTAAGCTGTTGTTCCGTTTGCTTGCTCTTCTTGTATGTTGTAGAGGGTTTTTGTAGTTTGTTCCAAGGTAACAACTGGCATCGGCAGATGAAAACCTTCACAGTTTCTACCATGCTGAGTAAACATTTCTTCTAGCTGCTGCAGCGTCAGGTTGTAAGCTTGTATGGGCATGTGTTGCATTAGGAAATCTTCGCTAAGTGCGTCTTTAAAAGTCTCCCAGAGCTCCGGTATATTAGCTGGAGAGCAGAAAATGCAGATTGTTGCAAAAAGCCATCTCAATTGAGTTGCCATCTGGTGTCCGGCAGCTTCAAGCAGACAATCTTTCCACTCAGCGTCGTTGACCACCAGGTGGAGTTTTTCTGCAGCTTCTTGAAAGGAATTGCATAGATTTCCATCTACCGTTCGAATGTCCTCAAACGACAGTGGGCCTCTAACGTGGAGAAGTAGTACTCGCAGATAATAGCGTTCAATATCAGAGGGACTTACAGTGAAAATTCGTCCAATGCATTTGGTCTTATTCTTGTGGACGTTCCATTAGCCGTTGGTCCACACAAAGTGTTCAGGAATCTCGTGGTAAAGGTATGCGCGTGCAGCAATATTGGTTTGACACAATATAAAAAACCCCATAAGTTTGGAGGTACGCTCAAAGTTGACGTCATTTTCTTCTCCAGCTTGAAAGAAGAGTAATTGTCCCTCCGGTAAATGGACAGGGAGTCGCTCAATGGTGTGAGATCGGTGGAAAAGCTTCCGTTCAAGTATGCGCCACATCGCCTCGGGGGGCTCACATATCAGCAGCTCAAGAAGTTATCGATTTCGTCAAAGTTGATGCATTGTTGCCCTTCATCATTGGAGGTCACATGTAACGCAGCACAGTCATAACCCTTGTACACATATTTATAAAGATATTTGACAGGTTTAATTGAAGCGCAATGTTCCACATTAATGTGAGCATCGTATTTCCTACTAAGCAATCTGTTGTAGGGCACAATCCATCGATTATCAATATCAAGCGATCGTACAGTCATTGTAATGCCGTCATCACATCTCCTATAAATTGGATAGCCATTGACATTTATATTTGTTTCACTTTGAAAATCTTTAGGAAAACCTTTGGTACAGGTTCCCTCTTTCATGCAAGGGCTATTCTGGTTTATATAACTGCATGGTCCGTGTACCATACTTTCTTGGATGACTTTAAAAAGGCCGGGGTCGGTGTCTTTATCGGGAATTTCAGCACAAATCAAAGAGTCTACATCTTCTGGAGAACGCAATTTATCTGCATCAGCCAAAATAAGCAAGATGTGACAATGAGGAAGGCCCCGTTTTTGAAACTCAACGACCGCGACATAGGCAATGACTACGCCAAACACATGTTTTTTCAATAGATCATCAAAGATTGCTTGTAATTTTAGGTGAAAAACTCTTGTTACCAAGTCAGGTCTATGTTCAACTTTCTCGTATGGCTTAAGTTGAGAGGTGATTTCAGGCCATTTTGGATTACACGTGGCTGTTACAAATACATCTGGTTTGCCAAATCGGGCAACCATAGTCATTGAGTCTTGATAGTTTTGAAGCATATTGCGGGGGCTGCCAATGTAAGTAGATGGAAGAACTACAGGAATTCCAGCAATCGTGCCTCTATGTTGAGCATCAGCATGAAGGTAGTCCATTAAACCTTTGTACGTATCAGCCCGCAACTCTTTTTGATGAGATCTGATAAATGCCAACCTCGAACCCTCCACTTTTACATAACTGTCTACAATATATTGCTGGAATAATTTTCTTGAAGCATGCAATATACTGAAACAATCCCTCACTGCCAAACGATAACAATAATACTGTAACTGGGTTGTGGCTGTCCGCGAGGCAGTAGCATGAATTGAGACATGCTGCAGACCTGTAGTCCAACCTGAATCACCAAGTGGGAAAAGCAATGGGTAGCATAACAGATCACAGTGAGGATTTAAGTATGAGATCTTGGTAAGTGCACCAGTTGTTTTGGAGTACATGACAAAGTCAACCTTACCTGGAGGCGTTCCATCATTTGTGACAAAAACAGCAGCAACCTCACTAACTGCAGGTGCATTTGATCTTCCAGGATGGAAGGCATTGGTTGTCGTGAACTGTAATATTAATTCTGGTGCAGAGATGTCTAGGTCTTTGAGATATTTGAACAACTGAGCATAAGGGTTGTGCCTATCAAGCATTGCTTGCAGGCGAGACATTAATTCTCTGCGACAGTTCCTATTCGCTTCATTGTCGGTACGATGCTGTAAGGCAGTGTCAAAATCTAATATGAAAAGGCCAGCATAAGATGGGGCAACTCCTGGAGGAGGTTGTATACTTCCTATCGTATGATACATTTTCCATGTACTTTAAAACAAAAAGGCCCTCTACCAGAAATGTGAACAGAGCTAACTTGGACCGAAGCAAAGGCTAGAGCATTGTTAAATTGTCTAATATTTTCAAGATAGTTTTTTGTATCAGCATTATTTTGCTCTATGAGTGCTTTTAACTCATCACAAACTTGAATAGGTGGTAAACTAACCTTACCTTTATGACAGTACATAGTTGCTGTATCCGCATCAATCTCACCTGCAAACAATTTTGCTGAACAATGAACACATATTTTGTCCATCTCACCAACCGAGTGAGTTTGCACTTCATAGTCTTTTGGGAAAAGCCGAGCAGAACAATAAGTTTTAGGCAGTTTTTGTATCTGTCGCCTTGACGTGACATTCATATTTAGCTGTTGTAAGTAAGGCATTGACACATAGTTATTCTCCAGGGCCCAGGCGCTGTTGTTGGTGTGCATGCAGCTTGTTCTGCCTGCGATTCCGTTGTGCCAGTCTATCCCTTTCAAGTCGTTCTTTACGTCGCTCTTCACTTTCTCCAGCATATCTCCTTCTGTTAGCCCAGTCACGGGTTAGGGGTTGTACCCTTCCTCTCCGTGGTGGTCTGCCTCGGCGATATCCTATTGCACTTGATATCATTTGTAGCTGAGACCCAAAAGGAAATGTAAAGCAATAATTGTGGCCAGGTCGAATGGAAAGTAATTTTTTGAGATTGTACAATATTGGAAGTAACATTGAAACCTGTAATAAAGAAAAGATAATAGGTTATGACTGAAGATGGAATTCTTAAATAAACATAGAATGGTTGGTAGGTTTGTCAAAATGAAGGCTATCTAGTAAATAAAGAAATAATATAAAAGCTAAAGAATCTATGTGCAACTTACCTTTGAGTTTGGACTAAGTATTGTTCGTCGTCGTAAATGTAGCAAAAACAAATCAATCGGATTTGAGAAATAAATATTTGTTTGTTTTGTTTATTTAATTCACATGTTATAGCTGTTTGTTTTGATTTATTTAATTCACATGTTACAGCTGATCGAATAATGTAAATAAACATTTCAAGTTTAAATTACTTGCAGAATGATATAATAGGTCGTTTTTCCAAAAAAACTATTGGAAAATGAGAGATTTGTATATTTTCATCAAGTAGTGGGTAAAAAAAGCTTTAAAATGACACCTCATTTATGAAAATTGGTGAAGAATTAAGGAAGTTATGGCGTACCAACATAAAAAAGTACTTTAGAAATTATAATATATATATATAGATTTATTAGATAGTGGGAATTAAAATCTATAATCAAAAAGGAATCACTGGTTATAAAATTCATCAAAACTGTACAGAGAAAAAGTTATGAGTTGTTTTTTAAATTTGGTTTTAAAAGTTGTAGATTTAGTTTCTGATTGAATATAGACTATTATGTATTTTAGAAATCTTCTTCCAGTATACATTGGTTTTAAATAACACATTTTTACTAATTCCACAGTTTTTAATTTTAGATTAATGCATTTTTGCCAGTTACGGCATCTTCAGATCATAATAAAAAAATTGTACAAAAATATAAAAAATATACAATTTGTAAATATTAAATAACAATAGATGGATAAGACTCTATTGACTGCCCTACTTATCAACTTTCTAAATTTCTCCTCCCGATTTTAACTCCTTTATTTGGCAATTCTTTTTCATACGTTAAAAACTCTTTTGATTTTTTAGAAAAAATAAAGTGCTTGACAGTAAAAAATTCAGACATTATGGTTAGCTATGATGTGTGTAGCCTTTTTACAAAAGTACCTGTAGCTGAAGCATTAAACATAATACAATCAAAACTAGAGAAAGATGAAAATTTAAGTTCAAGAACCAATCTATCTATTTATAACATTTTAAATTTACTAGAAGTCTGTGTATATAATAACTACTTCCAAAATAACCAACAATTTTATAAACAAGTTTCTGGTTTACCGATGGGAGGAGTCCTTAGTCCAATTATAAGTAACATTTTTATGGATTTTTTTGAAGAATTAACATTCAATAAATGGACTATAAAACCGAAAATATGGCTTCGTTGTATTGACGATATATTTTGTATTTTGGAAAACCAAGATGATATACATATTAAATTTTTAAATTTTATTAATGAAATACGACCAACGATAAAATTTACCATGGAAAAAGAAAAAGAAGGAAAACTTCCGTTTTTAGATATATTAATATCCAAAACAGAAGACAATACTCTTGAAACCTCTTTATATCATAAAAAAACATTTAGTGGACAGTATTTAAATTATTTGTCTAACCATCCTGAACATTTAAAATTGGACTTGCTAGAAGTTTATTCCAAAAAATTGAACTTATTTCTTCTTCAAATGAAAATAAAAATTACAAAAAAGAAGAAATGTGCCATTTTCTAAAGATGAACAACTATACCAATACACTTATTCAAAAATTAATGAGAGGAAATAAACCTAAAAAAGCACGCAATCGTCAAGACAATGAAAACAAACCTGTAACAACTGTAGTCATACCCTATGTTAAAAACCTTTCAGAGAAAATTCAAAAAATTAATTCTAAATTTGATATTCGAACAAGTTTTACATCATCAGGAAGCCTTTGTAGTAAATTATCTAAATTAAAACCAAAAAATGAAAATCAATCAACAAGCAATATTGAATACTTGACGATTGCAATGCATATTTTTACTATGTTCTACGCAATAAATCATTTATTTATTTATTTATATACCAAATTAATTGTTAATGCAATAAAACATATTTCGGCCAAACATCAAGACCTGTTAAAACAAGAATAAAGGAACATATTTATAATTTTAAAACTGAAAATACTGAACAATCAAAATTAGTTGAACATGCTATTGATAAAAAGAATAATATAAAATTTGAAGGATCGTCTATTATATATAAAGAAAAATCTTGGAAAAAGAGAAATAAAATTGAAAGTGAGTTCATGGCATTAAAAAAAGATGGCTGTATTTCTCAACCATCTGTTAATTTTAATAATATATTTTTACCTGTAATTATAAATGAACTAGAAAACAACTTAAATAATTCAAAACCTTGTTTTTAAATTTAAACTACTTATCCATCAATGTTATTTAATATTTACAGATTGTATATTTTTTAACATATGTTTTATGTTTTTGTACAATTTTGTTATTATGATCTGAAGATGCCGTAACTGGCGAAAATGCATTAATCTAAAATTAAAAACTGTGGAATTAGTAAAAATGTGTTATTTAAATCCATCGAAATTCCACCAAGTACCAAATAACGAAAGTATACATTGGGTTTTACTATAAAATTCTAGTCTGTGGTTATTTTTCATAATCTCTCTTTTATGTCTAGTATTTTATACATATATTTTTATATTATAATTATTTATATTATATTTGTAAAAATTTAACTAGTTTTTGACAGGGAAAATTTGGTTAGTCTACAAGTCTGCTGGCAATCAATTTCTACATCTACTCAAACAACCAGTGGAATATGTTATGTTTAGTCAGTCTGTTTGTTATGTTACACATATTGAAACATGAAATGAAATATGTTTTATTTATAATGGCAAAATAAGTTCCTCTCTTTCAGTCTACCTAACCTCTATCAGGTGTATGTCCACATATCTAGTGTCATAGAATTGCCTTAAAAATGTATAGATAATTTGATACCAAAAAGTCCATAAAAGTAATGGACTTCCTAACCCTTTTGTACTGTACAATCAAAACAAAAATACATTCTTTACTACCATTGACAATACAAAACAATATATTTTATTGATTCAATCGTATAGGCGTAAAAAATTGCTGTTATGTAAATAATGTTTTGAAATATGTAAGTTAAATTGATGTTTCCTAGAAGAAAGCATTTGAGAAAAAAATCACTGTAATTAATGAATGTCTTTGAAATATGTGTGCATGCCTCAAACGATTTTTAAAATGCTAGATAGGCTATACATTACATATCATATTTTTATAAATTTACTGTACATTTTATGTTTATGTAAATAAAGTGTAAACTTTCTTACATTGCTTAGAATAGTATACAAATGATGTATAAATTCACGTCTGTTATATAAAATAGAAGAAGAAAAATAAATGGTATAGTTAATGGGAGGGGTGCCTGGTAAAAAATGAGCGCTGTTTCCAGGTCTTATGACTTAGATTATTTTGGACTGAACTTTTTTAGCAAGTACTGTTGTCTCTTTTTTTCTAATTCCTGTTTCTAGTACGGTATGAATGATTTGAGCCTAATTTTGGTAATAAACAAAAATTCCTCTACAATCAAGATTGTCTACATTGCATATAAGCTAAATACTGTTAATATACCAATTTTTCTACCACACCAATCCAAGCAAGATACGCACTGCTCTCTTTTGTTGTAATGATATCCTATTAAGATAATTATATGATGTACTGCCATATAACACAATTGCATATGATAAATGACAGTGTATAAAACCATGATAAATAGACAAAAATGTCTCATACCCTGCAATATATGACTTTCTTATGAGTGTAAATATTTACTTTCTTTATTACTTGGTTATCAACTCTAATTTTGATGTTTGCTGATTATGAAGATTTATTTTGAAATGTTGAAAAATTCATGTAAACTATTTTATTTAAATGGATAAGCAAACTATTTCCTCTTAAAAACCTATTAATATTTGATAAATTATCTAAAGATCCCCTCTGAAGGTCGTTAGGTGATTTCCCAGATAGGAGAAAATTTAAGTCATCTGCGTACATGCAGATCTTACTTGAATTTAACACAAACATAGGGAGTCCCTTCATATAGAACAAGAAGAGCAAGGGACCCAAAATTGAGCCCTGAGGAATACCATTTTCTGCATTTTGAAATTTGTAACAGTTAAATTATTATATTTGTCAACATTTTCTACCAAAACAAATTAACATATATCACTGAAATAAGATTTTAACCATGATAGGGCACTCCCCTTATTCCCATTTTTTAAATAGTTGTCAATAATTTTAAGTGTGAAATACTGTCAAAGGCCTTTTTAAGGTCAATGAATATTTCTATTACATTTTCTTTACTATAAATGTTTTCAATTACTGATTCAAGAAAATCTAAACAAGCACTAATTGTTGAGCCATTAGTACGATACATGTGTTTTTCCTCATCAATTAAATTATTATTCTAAATAAAATTTAAACTCTGTAGCCATTGCTCTTTCAAATAGCTTAGAAAACGAAGAAAGAAGTGAAAGAGGACGAAAATTTGAAGGACTAATTAAATCCCCCCCCTTTAAAAATTGGTTTGATTTTAACAATTTCAATTTATCTGGAAACAATCCTGAAATGAACGAAGAGTTAATTATGTGTGATAGTGGCTTCGTCAAATGTTGCTTAGGCCGTTTTATAATCGGCAGTAGTTTTTATGTGGTGTTTCTGAAAAATGTTCCTCTGTAGCTGTACTTATCTTGTTCTTTCTGGATTGTTGTCATGCAACATCTATAAATCTGAACATCATCACTGTAATTGTTATTGTCTGTGACTTCACAGTTCCAGCAGTGGTATCTAACCGTTGTCACTACAGTCACCTGCCTTTGGTAGATACTACAAAATGTGCGCCGGAGCCTAAGTGCAATAGTCATGCCAAATACCGAACTATAGATGGGTCTTGCAGTAACCTGAGACATCCTGCCTGGGCCAAGTCTGGCCTGCCATTTGTGAGAGTAGAACAAGCAACATACTATGATGGTAAGATAAACACTTGTAGCATTATTTAAAATCTATTTGCAGGATTTTATTATACTATGACTTAAGAACTAACAATAACTACTGTGTCTAATACATGATCCTTTTGTACACAATTATATCTATTATATTTTTATAAATTATGATGTAGCACCTGTTTCCTATAATAAACAAAATTTAGTTTTTATTTTGGTCATGATAGATATTGAATTACAATATACTGGGTGTCCCACGAAGGGTTTTACACGTTTGATTTTATATTATTTGCCCATTTTTGCACTGAACATTTTCAAACTCTACACAATTTATTAAATATGTTTTTAAAAATATTCTGTTAAAATTACAGCTCTCTAAAAGTTGTAGAAACAAAATGGTGGCATTTTGAAAAACTATACTCTAAAAACAGTAAAAAACAGTGTTTTTTGCCTTGTAAAATTATTTACTGTCATATTCTAGATAAAAAAGGCATTTAAATTAGAAAATTAGAACATAGCCAAACTTCCATCTAAAGCAGAGTCCAAAATTATTCGAACTGTAATCCATCCACAGCGACACACTGATAACAGCGCTTAAAAAATGAATCGTAAGCTCTTACAAAGAAATTCTGCGGAGAAGTTCCTCTTCAATTGATTGTTTTAATTCCCCAGAATTATTGAAGCTACAGGTTTAAATTTGCTTCTTTAAGTAACCCCACAGGAAGAAATCACACACAGTTAAATCTGGGGGTCGGGTTGGCCAATCTAAAAAAATCACTTCCACGACCAATCCAATGGCCACGAAAGTGCTCATTTTGCTTGCTTGACAGGATTTGCAAAATGGGGAGGAGTACCAACTTGATGGAAGATTGCTTGATCAATTTCTGGAACTGCAAAATGAGGCAATACTTGTTTATTAAAAACCTGTGCATATCCATTCCCAGTCATTGTAAAGTCTGAAATTTCGTAAGATAGCACGCCATTACAACTGACAGTGACAGCTGCCCAAACAGTAATTCCTTTTGATTTGAGTTGAGCCTGTTCAAAAATGTGTGGATTGGCGGTGTTGTAATAATTACAATTGTGTCTTTTTACAACACCATAGCGGTAGAAAGTGAACTCATCTGAAAAAACAATTTTAGTATGCCAATCAGGATCTAGCTCATGAAACTCAATTATACAAGAACAAAATTCCACTCTCTTGTCCGGATCATCTTCAAGAAGATTATGGACTAGGGGACTTTTGTAAAATTTAATTTTGTTTTTCTTAATTAATATCTGTACTGTAGACTTTGGAACGCCAGTTTCAAGTTCAAACTTTCTCAGTGATTTCGGTTTACCTGGAGAGCGGAGCATTGATGCGCATACCAGTACTTCTCTTTCCTCATTTGATTCTCTAGAGTACTTTTTTAGGACACTTCTAGTTTCTTACAAAAGATTTTACCACTTAATTATTGTTGGCTTACTAGGTGGTTCAACTGCTTTGAAGGCAACCTGAAATTGTCTAATTGCTTCTATAATGTTGCCAAAAGAAATAGCCCACGCAGAACATTTCACTTTTTGTTCAACATTAAAAGCCATTTTCCGAACTTCAATATCAACAAAAATGTAATGGAGGAGGTTAAGTTATGTTTTTTTAGCACAAGCAATATTCTTCAATAATCAGCTGTTGCAATGCAGTAATCAAATCAATTAATACTAGAAATGAATTTTTATAGGAAGCAAAATGGTAAATTTTCAAAATGCCACAATTTTGTTTATACAATTTCTAGAGAGCTATAATTTTAACAAAGTATTTTAAAAACATATTTAATGATTTGTGTAGAGTTTGAAAATGTTTGGTGCAAAAATGGGCAAATAATATAAAATCAAACGTGTAAACCTCTTCGTGGGACACCCCGTATATTATGTTCTCTCCAAGGCTCCTTCATCCAAATCTTGTTTGTATCTGTTTCCTTTTTTCCCAGAAATTGTTTCCAGCTTTTGGAGAATCAAATTTAATTTTCAATTTAGTACTTAAGTTGATCAAATTCACAAATCTGTATTCATTTCAATGTATAACAGATCATTTCTAACTTTTTTTTGTTCACTTAGTTGTTTTGTATATTTTATAGGTTTGTATGAAGGTCTGAATCACTCATCAATGTAAAAGTTAATTTTGCATGTAAACTATTTAAAGATATAATTCTGGTATTTTAAAAATATTTACATTAAAGTTGTTATAAATCTCTGAAACAACGTTTTATTAGAACTGATGAATATTCCAGTGGTTTTGTATTAATAACTGAAATATAAACAGTTTTCATTGTGTTGTGTTGTTTTACAGCATTTACAACTGTGATCAGGGACAACAGTCCTTGAAATGAGTTATTTAATATTGTTTGTGGATTGATTATATTTAGCATTTTATAAAATGTATTATACCAAAACCCATTGAATCTTACAATTATCACAATCCTATAACAGTCATATATTCATCCCTATTTGCAAATGAACCTGTCTAACCCATTTCACATGTTGAACAGAATTGTTTCTTGAAATATTTCATGCAAAATATTTTATAGTATTGGACTATTATCTATTTTAACTTGATAAATTTTCTATCCTCAAATGAAATAAAAATCACAATCTTTATTTGCAAATTATGTTTACAATAACTAATTATTCATAAGAAATAATTAACTGGTACATTGTAGGGATTGTTCTATGTTGAAGATGGAGCTGTATTGTTTTTTGTTTTTTTTCATATAATTGTTAAAAATAAAACAATTTTAAACCAATATTTAAAACTTTATTTGTGAGGTCATTCGATAGCAAGGCTATCAATTGTGATGTGGTTAAAGGGCACTAGGCCAGGAATTAGTATATTAAGAGAGATAGGACATCAGCAAACTTACCTTAAAAGACAAGTTCACTAACATCAGAGTAGTAGTCACAAACACAAAATACACAAAAGCTCACAAATTTTCAACACCACTGGCATTTTCTTCAGGTGAGTAGAGGGAGAGAGAGAGAGACACTGAAATGACTTCCACTATTGCTGGGTAGGTGGCTGTGGTGGGGGGATTTATTTACACATGTATGTACACCCCCCCACCACAGCCACCTACCCAGCAATAGTGGAAGTCATTTCAGTGTCTCTCTCTCTCTCCCTCTACTCACATGAAGAAAATGCCAGTGGTGTTGAAAATTTGTGAGCTTTTGTGTATTTTGTGTTTGTGACTACTACTCTGATGTTAGTGAACTTGTCTTTTAAGGTAAGTTTGCTGATGTCCTATCTCTCTTAATATACCAATTGTGATGTGTGTGACGCTGATAGCCTTGCTATCGAAAGGCTTCACCAATAGTTTTAAATATTGGTTTAAAATTGTGTTATTTTTTACAATTATATTGTAGAGATTTCTTAAATTCTTGTTCTTCTTCTTTAGTGCTCGACCCTTGGATTGGTTTGCAGCGGCTTGCCATTCCTCTCTTCTGTTTGACTTCCTCTTCATTTCTGTATAAGTAGCACACAACCTACATCACTCATAATTAGCTGCATGCACGGTCGTCTCGGCAATTCCTTTCCTCAACAGCTCCTTTTGCTAATGTTCCAATAATTTTGCTGTGTCTTCTCAAAAAGCGTCTTGTCTGGATGTCTTGCCTCCATAGATATCTAGTTTCTTTTACTATTCTTAGCACCTATTCATTAGTAACTTTATCTCTCTAGCTGACTTTCAGCATACTTCTATAGCACCACATCTCTAGTGCCTCTAAACTTCATCTTTGGATTCTTCTTATAGAATTAAAATTATAAGGCCTATTAAAATTTAAGTATATAGCATATGGTTTGTTGTCAGCTACCATTTCTTAACTAAAAAAAAAGGTAATATATATTTGGAAAAAGGTCCAAAAGCCATGTTATATTAATAAAACTGTAAAGAGATCTCCTATCACAAAGCTAAATCCTATCCACCAAGCAATTTATGAACTGCCTTAATGATTCTATTTATGGTGGCTAATACCTCTGTAAAAGAGCGCACTTTGCAAAGAGGGGGCACTTTGTAACTGTGTGATCAATTGTTTGGACACCCTGCAATCACATGACCGATCAAGTGTCAATTCCTATTTAAATTTCCAGTAGTTCGGAAATCAATTCAACATCTGCACACACCAGTTCGGAATCAACAACATCTGCGCACATCAGTTCGGAATCAATTCAACAGTGTCCATTCTCCATGAGGGAGGTTCATCCCACCTTCAAGTATTGACAGATTGATAATAAAGAACTTATTTCGCTCATCAAAACTATTACCCCCAGGCCTAGCTGGTGTTGGTTGAGAAATTTGATCTACTCAACTGGAAAGCATTATGTAGAGGTGGGTTTCAAGATTTTAAGCAACCATTCTGATATGGGAGATCCTGTGTAATGCGGAGATTACGGGCATTCTAGATCTTATTGAATTCTTTAGGTAGTGCCTCCTGTCATCTTATCTCAGGAGGAGATATTGCACAACACCTAGAGCCAAGGATCCAATCCTACACCAAAAAATGTACTTTTTGAGGATACTGTACATTTTTTATCACACCAGAGTCAAAAGAAAATCTTAAATTAGAACTTGGGTCAAGCTGCACATCAAATTAAAGATATTTATTAGGTAAACACCGCCACAGAGTTGACATTAAAATGTTGTTCCTATACTACATGGCGCAGTTTAAATTTACAAATTTGTGTTTGATTAAAAAATTCCATGCTCTAATTTAAGATTTTCTTTTGACTTCTAGTGGAATGTCCCCTGATATGATTAAAAACTGATAGTTACTTCCAAAAGTAAATTTTTTGGTGAATGATAGGTAATTTGATAGGTAAGTTTAGATGCTTAATCTGAAATTATTCAAACAATATTATGCTGTCACCAGACTTTTGATCACCCTGTATATATAAGAATATTTATCTTCTAGTTCCCATGCAGAGTGAAAGTTTTGTTGTATGACATTCCACTTATTTTTGTTTAGGAAAGTCGGAGCCTCGCAGAAGTGTAAAAGGAGGCCCCCTTCCCCATGCAAGGAGTCTCAGCTCAGCCTTCTTTCATTACAAGTTTGTACCTGACCACATCAACAGCAATGATGTCGCGCAGTGGGGACAACTAATCGCTCACGATGTCACACTTATTGTGTTCAACACTACAATAGGTGGGTTAAGAAATTCCTAACTGTATTTAGCTTCTTTAGAAAAGTAGTTCTTGTGTTTATTTTCTATTGGGAGTAGTTCTATCTTACGTGGGTAAAAATTGTAATTAAACAAGCACTTTCGCCGTTTAAGGAATCATTAGTTTAAATGTAAACATAAAAATCATAAGTTTAAAACAATATAAATTAAAATATGATAAAATGTAGATATTTTTAAAGAATTTAAAACTTAAATGGATTAGTATAAAGTAATTTTAAATGAAATATTAAAGTGGAAAATATGATTTACGATTAATTATTTTATATTCATTTTCTTCTTTAACTAAAGGTAAGCATACATTAATAAAATGTATAGATGGTTGTGATATACATTGTTCTTTTATAACAGACATACAGGCACTTTCAATTTGATTCCCTTTGGTCCATGACGATTCTGTTAGTATAATACTAGACGAGTCGAATTTTATGTCAGGATTTTCATTTAGAGCGTGTTCTACTAATTTAGATTTTTTTTATTTTGTGTTTTGTAATTATATAAGTGTTCTTTGACCCTTGTACTTATATGTCTAGAGGTTTGGCCAATGTAAGTTTTATTACATTCACAATCAATTTTGTAAATTATATTTTTGGATTCTTGAATTTTGTTCTTAGGTTTTAATTTTGTTAAATAACTACGAAGGTTATTTGTTGAGCTAAAAGAAGTACAGATGTTGAATTTTGAGTTAATTTTTCTAATTTGTTCTGATACGCCTTTTATATATGGAATTGTATGTAACTGTGGTTAAAAACTTGGTATTTCCATTGTGTCTTCTAGGTTGGATTTTATTTTTTAATTTTGCCTTTTCAATTATTTTAGTAGGATAGTTATTATTTATTAATAAATTTGTAGTATCTTGTTCTGCCTTTAATTTGTCATCGTCGTTTGTTTCTAAATTATCTATTTTCTTAAATAAACTTTGAAAATATAAGACGTTGACGTTGGTCGGCGTCTCATATATAAGAATAAGAATAAGAAAAGAATAAGAATCATTCCAATCTTCACATGTTGAGGGTGATTTGAAAAATAATTCATGTATTGTCCACCAAACGGTTTTTTATGGTATAGCGATTTAATAAAGTTATTTTCTGTTGATTTTGTAACTAAAATATCTAGAAGAGGAGTTTGTCCATTATATTCATTTTCTAATGTAGATTTTATAGTTGGTGTTAAGTTATTTATATGTATTGTCACGGAACATGGCTTAAGCGTTGACAAAGTGGAGAATACTAGAATCCTTGGCTATAGACTTATAAACGGATTTACTAGACAACAACACAGAAAAGGTGGAGTGGCCGTCTTTGCAAGCTTAAACATGAAACACAAAGTCACAGCCACATCCTTATCAAGTGCTACATCAAACTCATGTGTGAAACCACTCTTCTTAAAGTTAAAACCAAACATGGACTCTTACACCTATTAAGTGTCTACAGACCACCTAGTAGCAATATAGAAAATGCAATAGATGTTTTATCATTTGAACTGGACAAAATGGACCGACATGGCGTCCGCTCAGTGGTTGCTATCGGCGTGGACACTACTAGAGAAGTCTGGGGTGTCCATGTTGGGTGGTAATCATTGTGCGGATGTTGTGTGGGGGAGATAACTGAGTATCAGGCTTGTCAATTAGCTGAAAATCAGACCAGCACTACGTGGTTCGGATTCCACGTAAAGCTGTAGGTCCCTCAGTTGCCCTGGCTGTTGGGCTATTAATAAATTGCCCTTTCTGAGGAACTGTTGAACTCAGTTAGTAACCAGACTACATTCATCCACACTCATCCTACACTCATATAATCATTCATATTCGCCTTAAAATACCAACAACGTTTTGTCGGCGTCTCATATGTAAGAATGTAAGAATAAGAATGTAAGAAATCATACCTGCCCAAAAACGCAATACTTGTGATGGGAGACATCAATGTAGACAACCTGGCTGAAAGCAGTGACAAAAGAAATCTAAACGAGATGCTTCACGGCTATGGATTAGACAGACTTCTCCTACCACCAACAAGAATAACCAACCATAGCCAGACGTCAATAGACTTCATATGCACAAACATTGAAGAAACTAAACTATCAACCAAAGTGCTACAAACAGGACTATCAGACCACACCGCCAAGCTATGCTCTATCTCGACAAACTTGACTAGCCAGATACAGACCCAAACATATAAAAAACAATACAACACAAAAACCGTAGAAGAACTGAGACACATTCTGCAAACAAAGGACTGGTCCCAAGTCACACTTTCGGAGAATGTGGAAGCTGCCTACATAGCGTTCTCATGGATTTTTCAGTCGGCAATGAACATAGCATGCCCTCTTAAGGTAGTAAAAAGTAAAAGAAACCCCACCAAGAATCTATGGGATGAAGAAAGTCAGGCTCTGAAAAACTTAAAGGCACTAAATAGAGAACTCATCACTGGACACCCCAATGACAAACAAGAAACAGCTCGAAGAAAAAAATCTTACGACTTAAAACTGAAAACACTAAGAAAACAATGCAATTCATCATTTGTGGAAAGATCTGACAACAAATTAAAAGCTATGTGGAGAGTGATAAATAACGAAAGAAAAGAGGGACGAGAAAAAACGCAACTTGAATGCTTAAAGATAAGAGAAGAGGTCTCGAACTCTCCAACACAAATTGCAAATCACTTAAATAATTTCTTTGCCACAATTGTTGACAAGACACTCCTCAATAATGAAAATGAAGAACGACCAACACCTACAACAGAACTGAACCACAAGCCCTCAAAATTTTCTACAAAGCAAAAGAGAAAGAAATTGGAAAAATTATGGACACCTTAAAACCAAAAACATCAACAGGACAGGACGAGATTTCCTCCAAACTGGTCAAACAGTGCAAAAATTAAATAATCACCCCACTGACAAGCATTGTAAACAAATCACTTTCACAAGGAATTTTTTCCAACCGAGCTGAAAATTGCAAAAATATACCCGAAATATAAAAATGGAGCAACTGACGAAGCCACCAGCTATCGACCAATCTCTCTTATTTCCACATTTTCCAAAATCTTAGAGCGAGTAGTTTTAACCAGACTGTTGGACCACCTCAAACAGCACCACCTTCTTACTCCGAGACAACATGGCTTTGTTAAAGACAGATCTACCACAACAGCAGTAGTCCAGCTGACTGAAAACATCATTAACAAACTAGAAGAGGGATATATAGCTACAATTATACTTCTCGACTTTAGCAAGGCATTCGACTGTCTAGACCACAACCTCATTGTAAAAAAGCTACAAACTTTGGGAATCATCGATAAGGAACTAGACTGGTTCAAAAGCTACTTAAGCAACAGGAAACAGATAGTAGAACTTACCTATACCATAAATAACACTGAGGAAAAAGTAAAATCTGAACAACTACCAGTGAGCAGAGGAGTGCCACAAGGGTCTGTCCTAGGACCTGTCCTATATATCCTTTTAACTAATGACTTCCCAAAATAACTGCAGAACCACTGTGAGATGGTAATGTTCGCTGATAATATAGCCCTCATCCTAGCAAACAAGAAAAAAGACCAACTAGACATCGACTCCTTTATTGCCTTCAACATAGCTAAACAATACTGCTGTCTTAATGACTTAGCTTTAAACGAATCAAAAACCCAACAGATGATCTTCACTACTACTCAGAACCAATACCATGGCCTTCCAGGCATAACAACAATAGAAGTAGGAAAATATCTAGGATTAACATTGGACCAAAACTTATCCTGGAAACCCTATATTAATCAACTGTGTCGCAAACTCAACAGTAGCCTTTACGTAATAAGAAGGATGACAAAAATTAGCAGCAATGAAATAGCTATGACTGCATACTACTCTTTATTTGAGTCCCACTTGAAATACGGCCTGATAGTCTGGGGAGGCATGACAATATCAAACCTTCAGAGGGTGCTCACTATACAAAAGAGGGCAATTAGAACTCTAAAAGGACTAGGACCGCTGGACACATGCAGAGCAGCCTTCAAGGAACTGAGGATCCTAACTGTTACAGGACTATACATACAATCCTATTTACAATGAAAACAGGACACGCAAGGACTGGTGATGGATACTCCTACAATACCAGACACAGGGGCAACTTCCTCTCTGTCTCTCTGAAACATTCTCAGTCTATTTGAAAAGAAACCTTCAAATCGAGGAGTGCTGTTCTACAACATCCTACCTGAATCCCTTAGGAACCTGCCAGAGAAGAACTTTAAAACTTCCCTGAGAAACTGGCTGATGGAGCGTCCAACTTATACTATCCAAGAATTGCTCATTGGAAGACACACAACTTTTGACAAACACTTACTCATATGCAATTGTAACTCTAATATTGTACACATCTATGACCTTTGTTCTATTCTCTAAGAATACATACAATAAAGAAATATTCTATTCTATTCTATATGATTTAAAAATGTTTTGTCATATGTTTGATCTTCCCATATGCAAAAAATGTCATCAACATATCTGAGCCAAATTTTTGGTTTGGGATTCAATTTAGTAAATGTAATTTTTTCAATATTATCCATAAAAAGTGAATAACACTGAAAAATTATAATTTTTTTGACATTAGGTCATTTTATCTTTTAGGTAATACTGTCCATTCTAGAAAAACTACATACTTTAATTCCATCCCATTTCAGTAGGACATACAATATTACAGTAGTATATACGGTCTTTTAGTATTGTTAAATTGTTAACTCATCACGAAGAAAACACAGTACAATTTCTTTATAAAAATCTGTTATTTTCATGTTTACTATGTGTTTCTTACAGTTTGACATCTTGATACTTCCTCATCTCCGTGGTCCACAAAGTATCTAACTATTAAGATTGTATTGTACTAATTTCTTTCATTCATATTTAATATGAATTTTATTTATTGCTCTCTATAGAATAATTTAATACATTATTTAATAATTGTTAAACTGCTTTAGCGCATGTTTTGTATCATGTTTCATTTTTGTTGTATATATAGGTTAATGAAACTCTTATTGTATATATAATATTGTGCATTCCTTCTTGAAGACAAACTTTAGTTTAGTTCTGTTTTTTCTCTGTCGAATGGAATAATTTTGTAATTTGAATCCCTCTTACAATAATTAATTTTCTTTCACTTGCCAGTTCTAGACATGAAGTATTGCCTTTCAGACCAGTTGGAACCTTCGACTTTGAACTCCGCAGTCTAAAAAGCCTTAGACACTGAATATGCCAGCAACAATTTGGAAAGATTGTATCTTTTTTTCATTTCCTTCTTTAATACCAACAAATTAAATAAACAACTGAATATCTTATGTTTTTTTGAGGAAAGAAGACACTACTAGTGTAAACCGCACCAAAATAGTCTGATGACATTTTAGGTGGTGTTGCCATATCGTTTCTGAGAACTAACCAACCACATGTATCATCTATGATAAGTATGTTCAATACTGTTAATTTAATTGGCATTTTGTTTACAAAGCAACTGTATGATCATATTAAAAGATCTCTAGAACGTAATGGTAAAATTAACTATGGTATGTGTTAATTCTATAATTTTTATATCATTATAATAATATATAATGTTTATCAAGTGAAATAGCTGTTTTTATCCGTAGTTATATCACTAAATATATATATAACCAAAACACGTGCACTATAACTCAAACACGGTAACTATTTAGAATGTACGTCAGGTATCACGACGAGACTGGGCAGTAGACTGTAACGTCATATGGGCGTAATTAGCTTGTTTGTTTACTGTATTAAATACTGGTAACTAAATTCACCAATTACATAGAAGCATTCAGCTGAATAGTTAAGCAAGTTATTAACCACTTATCAGCTGGAATTATAATTATGGGAATTAGAACAGTATTTTTGTGTTTATTTTTGGAATTTCTTTTCTATGTACCTGGCTTATAATAACAAATGATAGTGTTTGTTTACTGCAACAGATGTTTAGACAAATCATCAATATTTTCAAACAATTTATATTTGACAACATTGCTGGACGAGAAGTGATGAGGGGGGTTTCACATGCCACAGCTATTATCGGACCCTTTTGGTGAGGTTTACACTAGATTGACTTCGTTCATAGAATTTACAAGTGACATTTCTTTCACGCTATATGATGCAGCTTTCCTCTTGATATCTGAGCGTTAGAATAGGAAGGAAACTGTTAATATCAGAAATGATTAACTGTGTCAATGAAAACTGTAAATACCTCAGATATTTATGATTTTTTAAAGTGTGCAAATGGTATTTTTATATTTGCATGTAAAATACAAATACATTACAAAATACAAATGCTTTTGGACAATTCATTACATTTGTATGATCACTGTATCCTCATTTTGTCACTGGATATTCTGAAAACAAAATTAATAGAATTTAATTGATATTCTAGAAATGAAAATTAAAATTTTTAGCATGGGAAAATGTTTTCAAGACCTACAAAATTAAGTTTTATTGCAATTGAGGTTCCAATAACAATTGTTCAGGTTAGGGAAACACATAATTAAGCATCTAGTGGTTACATTGTGTGAAACCAGCCCTTGTGAGCTACTTAAATGTAAGCACTATGCAATTTATGTTTCTTCTTAATAATTATGACAAATGGTTTAAAACAGAAGCAGGAAAAGGCTGTTGTACTAGTGACAACAAGGTACCAGATAAGGATCATGTATCTGTGAACTGTCTACCAATACAAGTTAATTCCGATGATTCATTCTACAGCCACTACAATGTGACATGTCTTAACTTCACCCGAGCCTCACTCGCCGATAGCTGCTATAATTATCCAATCCAACAGGTATATTAAATCTTACTATTTATGTTGTACTTATTCTGGTGTTTTAGTCCATGTGAGGTGCTGGAGCTCAGATGGGGTGGCGTCCGTGAGTAATTTATGGTGTTATAGGGTTTAATTAACTATGGATAAAAACCATTTCATTACTCACCTCCCCCAAAAAATGGAAGTCCAGAGGCGTGGTTCCAATTATAAATGATAGACAACAAATAATGCTGTACACATAGAAACTTTTTACGGGAAATACAAGGCCAAATTTTAAACTAACTACTTATTAATTTATCCCTACAGACCTACATTAAAAAAGAATAATTATAAATCTAGGTTTAGCTGAGGTGAGCGGAGAACTGTTTAAGTTCACCTAACTTTTCTCTCCGGTTCCTGTTGAGTGACATCGGACTGCTTGCCCACAATTCATATAAATGGTTTTACTGTAT
Organism: Stictocephala bisonia; assembly: GCA_035578905.1. Taxonomy (NCBI): domain Eukaryota; kingdom Metazoa; phylum Arthropoda; class Insecta; order Hemiptera; family Membracidae; genus Stictocephala; species Stictocephala bisonia. The sequence continues at coordinate 334,627 of JAQJVL010000023.1, forward strand.
ATGTTATGAACACTTATTTCAAACAATATGTAAATATAAGCAACTTTCCCTATCATTATTATTTAATTAATAAATTTAATGCTACTCCAGAAAGTGGCTTGCTACACTTGTATGAGCTGAATGCCACTTGGGTTTCACTCACTTAGGCTTAAGCGGCCGGTATCATAACCAGAATCTATATTTCCCGGTGACAACCGCATCAAGGTGCTATTTACATTATTTACAAGATAACCAGACATTTTGCCCATGCTGTGATGTAGCACTCTCAGTGGTATCGCTGAGACTGATATCGGTGAATGACCCAGCTATTACAACAGGTCGTGGAGTGGGGACTGGTTTGGCAGGATAATAATATTAATAAAGTTGAAGGCATGGGAAAATATTTTCAAGACCTACAAAATTAAGTTTTATTGCAATTGAGGTTCCAATAACAATTGTTCAGGTTAGGGAAACACATAATTAAGCATCCAGAGGTGACATTGTGTGAAACCAGCCCTTGTGAGCTACTTAAATGTAAGCACTATGCAATGTAAATGATAGCTTTTTCACAGGAAAAGATAGATTCTAGTTAAGAACCCTTACTGTTTTAATGGACTTTTGTTTTTAACAATCATAGTTTGGAATGAAAATTAATGTTAAACATGGTATAGTTAAACATTAATGTTAAAGATTGTCATAGTTAAAGATTGTCATAGTTAAAGATTGTCAAAGTTAAAGATCATTAATGTTAAAGATTGTCATAGTTAAAGATTGTCATAGTTTAATTATTGTTTTACATTAATTATCAGCAAAATAAAAACAATCACCTTATAGCAAAAAATTGTAAAAATGGAAAAATATCCCTGATAAGTAGTCTTCAAACAGAGACCATCTGATGGTAAAAGAGTCCACGATAATACAACTCACAAAAAAGCAAATTATGTAATTAAAGTGTTTATGTTTCAAATAATCATAAATCAGAGTCTTACCAACTACAGTTTCATCACAGTAGTCCTACCAATCACAGTAGTAAGTAAGCACCATACAACCGTTACTGTCCAAGAGAGGAGATACACAGTGGGAAACAGTTCCCAATTCAAAAAGACAATTTTAGTTTTAAGTCTTGTATTACCAACCATAATGGGGATTCCAAACCAGCTAACACTGAACGAAATCTTCATGATCATACCAAGAAATTAACTAAGTGGGCTACATATCAAGTCCCTTAGCTTGCAGTAGGTGTTGAATAAGAAAGTAAATATTACAGACCATCTGTATTGCTCCAGTTGTGGTATTCTGTTGATCTATAGTAAGGTAGGAATGGCAAGTTTATGGCCATCTTTTTTTCAAAATTTAACCAATAGCTCAAAGTTTTATCTCAGGTTATATTACTTTCAAGCTAGCAATTAATTTTACATCAACTGGCAGGCTGTTTTTGGCAATTTTCAGACTTAATTAAGAGTTCTAAAGAGTAGTTTTACCAAAAATTTAAGGCACCTACTAGTGATGGGCAAAAAGTTAGTGGCGTTACTTTGGAGCAGCTCAGTAGATGGGTTGACTAACTAAAAAGATTCGACTTGGCGAGAGATGTTTCATTCATCGATCATTCGGCTCTTTTTGCTCCTTCCCCCACTCTTTCTACTCTCTCAGTTACTAATGTATATTTTGTTGTCCGCCTATCTGACTCATTTTTATATTCTTACTGCTCTCTGAATAATTCAGCTCACTACACCATAAGTATTAATAATATAATAATAATAATAATAATTTATTTATTCCTTCAAGAAAAACACATACAAAATATACAGTACTTCTTAGGAATTTAAGCTAATCACAATTCCAGTAAGGTGATTAGCTTTACAATACTAACATGTAAAATACACAATAATACAGTTCAGTATTACACAATTAAAACAGTCAACAGTGCTTAGCCCCGTGGTGCTTGCAATAGACCTATGCTGAATATAAATGCAATGCCTATATCTAAGTGAAAGAGAAAAACAACTATTTTAAATTATGCTAAAATATATTTCAGCAAATACGAAAAATACGAATAGACAAAATTAAGCACAATTCAATAATTAAAAATAGACAAATATTACTAATTATTAATGTTGTAACAATTTAATAATCGCCCAATTGTGAGTTACTGTATCAATAAATAAGTGTATATATATATATATATATATATATATATATATATATATATATATTTTAGGATGTAATAAAATTAAACTGAGTACCCTTATATTTATTTTTTTATTAACAACTCATTATACAACATGTTTCGACTTTCTGGTCATTTTCTAGTATATATTTCATACTAGAAAATGACCAGAAAGTCGAAACATGTTGTATAATGAGTTGTTAATAAAAAAATAAATATAAGGGTACTCAGTTTAATTTTATTACATCCTAAAATACGTAAGTAGCCCTAATTTAAACTTTATATTACTTCATACTAGAAAATGACCAGAAAGTCGAAACATGTTGTATAATGAGTTGTTAATAAAAAAATAAATATAAGGGTACTCAGTTTAATTTTATTACATCCTAAAATACGTAAGTAGCCCTAATTTAAACTTTATATTACTATATATATATATAAAATACTACAATGATAAAGCCAATAAACTGTGCACAGTATATAAACAAATAGTAATTACAATACAAAAGTTAAATTATGCAACCAAATTATTCAATTAATAATTAGTATATTAGAGAGATAGGACATCAGCAAACTTACCTTAAAAGACAAGTTCACTAACATCAGAGTAGTAGTCACAAACACACAAAAAAAAAAAAAAAAAAAAAAATTGTAAAGTCAATTAACAATTACTATCAACACACACGGATACAATAAAAACATATGCTACAAATTTAGAACACTACATATGATTATACTATACTTTCAACTAAACCTAAACTTGTACCTCGTATAGATAGCTTACATCCGGTGTGTTTAGTAGCCACTCTCTCAGTTCTTTGCAAAAAAGCTTTAAAGAATTGCATAATTTAATCTCATCCGGAATATTATTAAAAAATTTAGGTCCCGTATAACAAAATGATTGTCTAAATAATTCTTTTTTAACTTTGGGAAGCCTAAATCTCGTATTCTACGCTGTATGTTTCTTGTATTGTATGCTAATTCAAATGTCCCGTCATTACCGCTTCGCAAGTAAAAAACCCTTAATACCTTATAAATAAAAATATGTTGGATAGGTAAAATATTTAAGTGGCAATATAATGGGAAAGAAGAATCTCTTAGTTTTTTTCTCAGGATTATTCTCATGAAAAAGTTTTGACACGTCCTAATTTTTTCTGTAAGATATTTAAATGTACTGCCCCAGCAAACAATACCATATTGAATTTTAGAATGTATCAGAGAATAATATAGCATTCTCAACAGAGTTATATCACAAAAATTTCTTGGATAATAAAATGTTCTGATTGAGCTTCTAATTTTACCCTGCAATAATGTAATATGTTCACTCCAGTTAAGTCTTTCATTCCCCCTTCCCGCCCAACTCATTCCTTCGTATATTTGGCATTTATTTTTAACTATAAATACTGTGTTTAAAATACTGACATTACTTTATACCTACTTGAAATGTTTTATTCAGCTAACAATTTATTGTTATTGGTTCAATATAAATTGTTTTTGTTAGTAATTACAGTTTTTTTAGTTATCGCTAATTTTTGAGTGCACTAAGAAAAAGCAATTTCTCTTTGTTGAGAGCACATTTTATTAATTTTTCATTTAAGCAGAATAATTATTTTTATATTACTTATTTAGATAGAAAAATTAAAATTGAATTGATTTATATTAAAAATAATATTATGGCATTTCTTGCAGTACAAACACATCAAAATATAAACATCAAAATTGTATAAAAACAATCACAACTTTTAGAGTAGGTTAAAATGTGGAGTTAGTTTTAATGGTAAAATCGTATTGAATCGTGACAAATAAAACAATTTACAATGTTCAAACTATTAGAAAAATATCATTCTCTAAAGAGTAGAGAGTGATTTTCTCAGTAGTACCATTGATTTTATACACAAATAGATTTCCCATCAAATGTTAAATTTTGAGTCTCAAAATATCAGCTGTTTTTGTGGTCCATTGTGGAGTGCTAGTGTAGTCCCATGTAAATGTAATGCAGTTTAAACCAGCTGTGTTTGCGGGTCACACAAACTAACAAAATTACTGGCACAAATATTCCTATTAGGTGGTTTATCTATTGTAGGTTTATATAATCAATGGTAGTACATTTACAGATAAAGATTGTAAATTACAATTTTGACATTATTACATCATTACAATGACAACAAAACTACCATACTTATTTATTAGTTTTTACGCTGTAACAGTTTTACTAAGCCAATAGAATAGAGTGACAATACACAAGTAGCTACATCCAAACCGCAAACTGGCGAATCCAAATTCACACTGGATGTGGCTGCTGGTACCCCTAATGGCATGTGAATTTGAACACACCCGCACAAACAACCTAAAGAAGTGTAAAAACTATGCGGTAATGGAAAGATATGATTGTAGGGAGGTAACAGTGTCAGCAAAGGAAATGAATCGATTCATGGTGTTGACTCTCTCAGAAGAGTTGAAAAAGATGAATAGACTTTTTCTATAGAGTCGTACTGCCAACACCAGTACCTATATTAGTATTGTTTTTTTCATAACAAACCTAATTCAATTTGTTGTATAATAATATTTATAAAATCAATAAGGGAGTAAGGTGCCATATTTTGATTAAAGTTTATCATAACAATTCTGTGATGGCTTTGTTCAATTTTAGGACTTGAGTAGATGATATTAGATTAATGAGTTTGGTTACAAAGTGTCTATCATATAAACAAAATATTCAATGTAGTAAAGTTTGTGATATGTTTTTTTCAGCTCAACAATGTCACCTCAGTGATAGATGGAAGTATGGTTTATGGCAGTCACTATGAAACAGCCAAAAGTCTGCGCACTTTTTCCCACGGCAAACTAAAAGTTCAATATTCAACAGATGGCAGGACCTTCCTACCTAACTCAGATAATCCGAATAGATGTTTCAACAGCTCTGCTTGCTACAAAGCAGGTAGTCAGTGTAGAGGGTATATTTCATCTTTAGTAACTTAAATTCTTCTTTTGTTCCATTCTTATTTTAAACTGAATTTGATTGGTGAGATCGGAAACAGCATAAGTCAATTTTTTGTCAATATTTATTTTTCAATAGAATATTATTATTATTTTATGAATACAAACAGTGATAGTAGAAACAACAACAGGTTACTTGGAATGTAATGGGCATAGGGTAACACGTTGAGGGCTGAAACAGCATTAGTCAAAGGCTTGTGAACTTTCTACTCTCACCACTAATGTACCCATAGCAGCAGTTTTTGTAGATCCAGACAAAACCAACTGCTTAGATTATTGTTATGTCCACATGTTTTAGTAACTATAATAATTCTTTAAATAATTTCTTTACCAGACTTATTATTTTATGATACTTTTAGCAGTTTTGTGCATTTGAACATTCTTGCCACTATCAAGGCTGTTCATATGAATTTAATGTTTAATTCCCAATATATTCTTGAATATCATTTTTAAATTTTAATTTTGCGTGATATTGACAAATGATGTAACTTAAATGTTTTAATCTGTTATACATGGGTGATGGAAATTTTTATTATCAGATCATTTAGTTTTTGTATTTAAAGATACAAAATAACACTAGAGATTGTTTCAAGACTGTACAGTAAACACTTGAGTATTGTTTTGTTTGTTGATTAGTTCTGGAAAATATAAAAGCAAATAATTTGGAACTAAAAATCCATAGTAGTGTTGTCTGAACTATTATGGGAAATTATATTCTCATTATGTATTTTCCAATATTTCATTTTCGGCAATTGTAGTTTTTAGGTTTTTGTGCTTTTTCAAAACAAAACATCCCACTGTATATTACATGTGACAATTCTGTAACATAATCATTTTTAATAAAAATACAACAATAATTTACTCTCTTGTGTTATTTTTGTTACTTTGATCATACTGCATAAAGCCGCTGGCTGAGTAGTTAGACCTTGTACTACTTTAAGACTGAATAACTTATGTGTGACACCCCTAAGTAATTGATTATTATTTTGGTGCTTTATTGTTTGTTCATAGATGCTTATAGCATATAAATTTATAACATTGTGGGCAATAAGACATTGTGCGCGGGAGCTGCTCCAGGGTCCTACGACTAGTCAGTCATTGTTTAGCTGTCGTGTTGATGAGATTCGCCTCGTGCTCTCTCTCTCTCTCTCTCTCTCTCTCTCTCTCTCTCTCTCTCTCTCTCTCTCTCTCTCTCTCTCTCTCTCTCTCTCTCTCTCTCTCTCTCTCTCTCTCTCTCTCTCTCTCTCTCTCTCTCTCTCTCTCTCTCTCTCTCTCTCTCTCTCTCTCTCTCTCTCTCTCTCTCTCTCTCTCTCTCTCTCTCTCTCTCTCTCTCTCTCTCTCTCTCTCTCTCTCTCTCTCTCTCTCTCTCTCTCTCTCTCTCTCTCTCTCTCTCTCTCTCTCTCTCTCTCTCTCTCTCTCTCTCTCTCTCTCTCTCTCTCTCTCTCTCTCTCTCTCTCTCTCTCTCTCTCTCTCTCTCTCTCTCTCTCTCTCTCTCTCTCTCTCTCTCTCTCTCTCTCTCTCTCTCTCTCTCTCTCTCTCTCTCTCTCTCTCTCTCTCTCTCTCTCTCTCTCTCTCTCTCTCTCTCTCTCTCTCTCTCTCTCTCTCTCTCTCTCTCTCTCTCTCTCTCTCTCTCTCTCTCTCTCTCTCTCTCTCTCTCTCTCTCTCTCTCTCTCTCTCTCTCTCTCTCTCTCTCTCTCTCTCTCTCTCTCTCTCTCTCTCTCTCTCTCTCTCTCTCTCTCTCTCTCTCTCTCTCTCTCTCTCTCTCTCTCTCTCTCTCTCTCTCTCTCTCTCTCTCTCTCTCTCTCTCTCTCTCTCTCTCTCTCTCTCTCTCTCTCTCTCTCTCTCTCTCTCTCTCTCTCTCTCTCTCTCTCTCTCTCTCTCTCTCTCTCTCTCTCTCTCTCTCTCTCTCTCTCTCTCTCTCTCTCTCTCTCTCTCTCTCTCTCTCTCTCTCTCTCTCTCTCTCTCTCTCTCTCTCTCTCTCTCTCTCTCTCTCTCTCTCTCTCTCTCTCCCTCTCTCTCTCTCTCTCCTCTCTCTCTCTCTCTCTCTCTCTCTCTCCTCCCTCCTCCTCTCTCTCCCTCCTCCCTCCTCTCCCTCCCTCCCTCCTCTCTCTCCTCCCTCCCTCCCTCTCTCTCTCTCTCTCCTCTCCCTCCCTCCCTCCCTCCTCTCTCTCTCCTCCCTCCCTCCCTCCCTCCCTCCCTCCTCCCTCCCTCCCTCCCTCCCTCCCTCTCCTCACTCCCTCCCTCCTCCCTCCCTCCCTCCCTCCCTCCCTCCCTCCTCCCTCCCTCTCCCTCCCTCCCTCCCTCCCTCCCTCCCTCCCTCCTCCCTCCCTCCCTCCCTCCCTCCCTCCCTCCCTCCCTCCCTCCCTCCCTCCCTCTCCTCCCTCCCTCCCTCCCTCCCTCCCTCCCTCCCTCCCTCCCTCCCTCCCTCCCTCCCTCCCTCCCTCCCTCCCTCCCTCCCTCCCTCCCTCCCTCCTCCCTCCCTCCCTCCCTCCCTCCCTCCCTCCCTCCCTCCCTCCCTCCCTCCCTCCCTCCCTCCCTCCCTCCCTCCCTCCCTCCCTCTCTCTCTCTCTCTCTCTCTCTCTCTCTCTCTCTCTCTCTCTCTCTCTCTCCCTCTCCCTCTCCCTCTCCCTCTCCTGTAAACTCCAAATTAACTACATAAACCTATTGGCTTGAACTATTTAATAACTTCATTAAGTTAAATTTGTTTAACTAATTGTACTTTGTATTATTTAATTATTGTAAAATTATAACCTAAATTGTCTACCGAGGATTAATACCTTTAATTTATCTCAGTTGTTATTATTGATTCAAATCTACACTGTTCTTTACTCCCACTGGTAAATTTATTCCCACGAACAGTTTCATAATTGACACCTGCAGCGGACCACCTTTTGCTGAGTTGCAGGTTACATATGTTTAAAAATAATATATATGTAGTGAGTTTTGGTAGTGATTAATTATTCACACTTTAGGAGATGACAGAGTGAATCAAAACCCTGGCATCGCTGTACACCAAACAGTGCTGATGCGTCTTCACAACAACCTCTGTAAACAGCTGACCAAACTAAACCCCTCTTGGAGTGACGAAAAGATGTACCAGGAAGTCCGGAAGATTGTTGGGGCAGTTATTCAACACATCACTTATACCTACTATTTACCCATCATTCTTGGTAAGCACTGTGCAGTTACCAAGTTGTAAACTAGTTGTTGCTTCATCTAAGTTTAGGCTATTTAATTAATGTTTCTGTTCCAAGCTATAAAAATTGGGTTTATATCCAGGCCTAACAAAGTAATTTTGCACCTCAGAGTAACTCTGCCACCTGTTGAAGGCCTGAATCTAAAAAATTAATCTTTATTACCCTCCAGGAACAACATGTGCAATTTTCAGGTAGTTTAATAAACACCCACATTTTGTTGATGAACAGCTTGAAAAGTGTTATATTTGTTAATATGTTGTGTTGGTGTTCCGGACGTGTTACAAACTCTTAAATGCTGATTAAAATAATAATAATGACTGTGGTTTTGTAATAAAGGTAACCAATAAAAGAGGTTAGGGTCTACAATTTTGTGTTAGGCGACCTACTAGTTTGTATGTTTGTAACAATGATGTTTATTACCTAGGGTTAAGTAAAACCCATAGAGCAATCAATGGTCGTTAATTAAAAGTAACAAAAAATTAAAACAAAAATTTTTTTATTACATTTAATTGAAATTTTCCTAAAAAATAATATGTCAATAAACAATAACATTTAAAATAAAATTCTAAGATTACATTTTGTGAATTTGTTCCCGTTACAATCTTTGTTCAAGAAGACAGACATTGCGTAATTCAATGTAATGTACAATTTTTAGGTACTGAGTATATGAAAGCTCGAGGAATGTATGTGGACCCACATCCAGACAAATGTGAGAACTATCACGATTCCTGTGTGAATCCCGCAACACTTGCAGAATTTGCTGGATCGTCATTCCGCTCATTTCACTCACTAGTACCTACGGAAATGATGTAAGTACAATTCAATTAAGTGTATTTTGGCAACTAATTTTGTTGTAATTTAAAAAAATTAAATATCAACATCGTATTGAACCTGATAAAAAATAAAAGAAACCATTTAATTTATAGTTTACTCTATGATGCGCAGAAATTATTTATATAAATCACTCCCTTAGAAAAGATGTGTTTGATGGCTAATTAGGAGGCCTGGACAGAATACATGTACTTGCTAGATGGGTGTTGTGAGAGTTTCTGTAAGCCATGTAACTGATGGGAAGAGTGTGAGAGTCAGTTATAAGCCATGTACTTGATGGGTGGGTTTGCAAGAAGCCATGTACTTGGTAGATGCTAAACTATTAGTGGATGGAAAATTTGTTAGTGTGTAAAATGGGCGGGCGGCAGAACCTGTTCTACTTAAAGGGCGTACTATTAAAGGGCCTGCTAGATGTCTTGTATACTACAGGAGAGCCTGTAAGAAGCACACCATAGGTGAGTGGGAGAGTCTATTAGAAGTCATTTATATATCTAGTTGAGAGGAGTGGGCTGGTCGGAAGTCTTGAATACTTTGTAAGGGCCTGTAACAAGAATATTGTGAGAGAGCAACTAAACTACTATTATTTTAAACAACTGATTATTCTGCTCATAGGTTTATGGACAAGAACTATGAAGCTAACAGATTTATACCTTCATGAATATTGGTTATGAATAAATTTGAAGAGTTTACACAAACAAGTAAGGTTCTTTATTAACTTGGTCAACTGATCCTTAGAAAGGGCCAATAATAATCAGATGAGTAAGGGACCCCAAAAATTACTGTGGAATTTTCACCACAACATATTGGTCTGATCTACAAATAAATGGCAAGTCTGTTTCTATGTTCTTTTTACTGGATATTTATTATTTTAAATGAACCCTTAATGAAAAGATAACACATACCAATCTCTAATTAAGTAGTCTGTCTAAAGTCCAAAATTTATAGATTTGTTTTCTGGGAAGTAAGATGCCAGTTGTTAAACACTCTGAACCAACTTCACTGTGTATGTGTCAAGTTTGATATGATGTTCTTGTAATGTTTCATAGATATAGAGAGACTTCTTGCTGTTAATGATCATAAGTTTTACAAGAGTGATCTAACCAAACAAGGATGGAGGTGAGTAGTAATTGTGCCACTAAACTAAAACTACGCTGTCCTCCAGGCTGTGTTCTAAGGAATACATTTTAGATGTTTAAAATTCTTCTGTGAGGACTTTATTTAGATATTTTATGAAGGTGACTGACTAAACATCCATAGTATGAAATAAAGATTGATACAAATATATATACAGATTTCTAGATTAACCCTTCAAATGGGAGGCGTTCATTTTTTAAAGACACAGACCGCGCCTGAAATGGCAATCATTCATTTTTGAACGATATGCACGCTCATCATATTTCACGTCATATAGTATGTTTGGTAAAATGTAGGTACCATAGGAAAGAGGAGAAGTTTATCTTTCTGATCAGCTCACTTTTATTTTGATCCTCTTTGTTTTGTAGGCATTATTGTTGTAATACGCTTAATGCCAATGCTAATGTAATACACTAATAGGCTAATGCTGGTACGCTTTTTGCTATTTGCAAATATAAAAATACATTCAATAAAAAAACTATTCAACCCTTAATATTTTTTAAAAGTAGACAAAATTTAGCAACTTCTGGCTATCTTGGAATGTAAAATGTTTAATATTTTTTTATTTCCTAGGTATGGTCCCCCTTTTTTTACAAATGTTTTAATTTTATTTTCTTATTATTTTACATACATTTTTTTTTTTTTTAAGGAGAGGCCATCCTCCTTCTTTACCTTACTCTGCCCATTCCTCATAGACTATTGACATGTGCAAGGAACTTAATCAGACAGAGTAAGGGGGCGAACCAGTACAGTAGAAGGTGAATATTACTAATAAATCTTCCGGTCTAGGCCGGATTCGAACCAGCGCTATCTCTAACCCAAGCTCAAAGTCTTGACGCCTTAGACCACTCGGCCATCGGCTCGCCCAAATATACAAACATATACATTTTTTCAAGGTTAAACATATTTTTATGGTATTCTGTGTTATTTCCTGATAACATTTGAATATTTTATAGATGTTTAATACATTTTTCAAAGTACGCTTGCGACACAGTGAAAAATGGCCCACCACCACAGAAATTTTAACTGCCACTTCTAGGATTAAGTAAATATCTAGAAATAGAACAGAAAAACAGACTTGCAATTTATTAGTAAATCAGACCAATACTTTGTGGTGCAAATTCCACAGTAATTTTTGGGCCCCTTACTCATCTGATTATTATTGGCCCTTTCTAAAGATCAGCGACCAAATTAATAAATAACCACACTTGTTTGAGTAAACTCTTCACACTGCCTTATGTCATGGTGTTTGGCATCTCAGTAAAAAGTAAAACACTTCCCCGCCTCCAGTTTAGCTACACAGGTGATCTGGATACAGGATAGAACTTATAAGAAAAGATCTCGGGAACAGGAAATGTCATACTACTATTTTATTCAGGACACAGTGTTTTACTGCATTACTATTACATGAAAATTACATTTTACAATAGCCACAGGATATCTTGAGCTGTGGCTTACATCACAGTCAGTGCCGGGGAAGAGGGATCTCTACCAATAAACAGCGTTTAGCGTACTACTAACATTGGTGTAAACATAAATTCACCACTCCCACAAGTTACCTTTTTTATAACACAACTACCATCTGATTACTCACTGATATTACTCACATTTATAATCACTGTTTACTCACATTTATAATCTAATTACTTGGTATTATAATGTGTTATCATGCTATGAGTATAGGCTATTATTATCTTTGTCTAATCTTTAATGAGACAAATAAAATCACATGGAATATTAAATAATTAAACACTAGTGAATTTATAGAATGTAGGTTATGTTAGTAAATAAGTACTGTACAAGTTTTGATTGTATACAGCCCATAATTTATTTTATAATAAGAAACACATACTTGTAAATAACTTTGTGAACAATATTCAATTGAATATCTTTAAAGATAGACAGCTGTTTTAATTAAATTAATATTTAAGTTATAACATCTGTGGCTAAGTTATTAAATACATAACAACTAATAATACATAAAAAAATTCTACTAATATTCTTACATTCTTACATATGAGACGCCGACACAACGTTGTTGGTATTTTAAGGCGAATATGAATGGTTATATTTGCAATAACAAACGCTTTCAATACAAAAAGAAGGCAGTGACACTCCACTCTCCAATCAGCTGATCAGCAGTGGTAGTCAATGTCTGCATGTCAGGCTAGTTCAAAGCCAGGCATGCTTATGCCGCAACTTTCCCCTCCGCTAATCACCAAGTAATTGAAAAGTGACGGTTTCGACAGTTCAAGATATTGCGTGTCTACTATACCTCCCTCTCTCTCTCTCTCTCTCTCTCTCTCTCTCTCTCTCTCTCTCTATATATATATATATATATATATATATATATATATATATATATGTCTTGTAACTCTTACAAGTGGAAGAGGAAAAATAATTTTTCAGATAATGACATTCAACAGATTTACTACATTTTTTATCTGTCAGATGAAAAATAATAATTACTTTCAAGATTATATTTTATTATTTAAAATGAGGCCTTTATGAAAAGATACATATAGCAATCTCTAAGTATTTAATATTATAAATTAGCAAAATTGATTTTGATATCTTAAGACCATCTTCAGTTGTATAGTAAATCAAGGTTATAAAAACATTGTTAGGAGTCCTTAAATAATGTAAAATAATTAAAGCAATCATTGCCTAGAAATGTGGAGCAAGAATATTGTGAAAGAGCAAACTACTATCATTTTAAACAACTGATTATTCTGCTCATAGATTTATGGACAAGGACTATGAACCTAATAGCTTTATATACTTGCATGACTACTTCAACCGCCCGTCTATTCTTCAAGATCACAACGTATTGGATATGACTTTGAGGAGCCTGACCAGCCAACCTTGTCAAGCCATGGATTCATATGTTACCTACAGTGTGAGTATAGTGTATCATTCTTCAGTCTTGCTTGATACATACAGGATATTAGTTAATTTTACAATAAGTCCAATGTAAATATTGTTCACACAAAATAAAGTGGTTGAATGATCATTTAACTATTGCACAATTTTACAATGCTTAGCCAATGGCAATCTAACACACACTTTGAATAGCTGTCATTCCCAATTTCATTGGACATGAGATATGTGACATCGTGTTATATTAATAATTAATAATATATTAATAATATTAATAAATTATACATACATAAATTAATACATTGTGTTATATTAATAAATTAATAATATATATATATATATATATATATATATATATATATATATATATATATATATATATATATATATATATATATATATATATATATATGTAATGCAAATAATACAAATGTTTGTATTAAAAATTTTCTTTGTACTCAAAGAAGAACTTGACTTCCCATTCACAGATCAACCTCTTCAGAAAAACTACCACAGTATACAAGAAAAAAAAGTTTAGCAAATCATCAAATACTCTGAAATAAGTTGAAAAAAATTTAAATTTTAAAATGAGAGGTAACTAAAGTACTCATAGGCAAGGCTTACTATAATACTGATGATTTATTAAATGGTTAACTTTCTTTTTTATAGTATTTTTTACATGGAGTGCGAACAAAAACATTACTTCCCTCAGACTAAAAATTAATAACTGATTGTGGTGAATAAATACATCTGTTGCTGCATATTATATATTTAATCATATGCTCAACTTTAAGTTGATTAAAACCTTTAGTTATGTCTCTATTATTCGTTATTTGGGTTTATTTTATTACAATTTAATCAACTTAAATAATAAAGTGACTTGCTTCATTATAGTTTGTATCATGGAAAGATTTTTAAAACCTGACAAATTCGAAGCTGATCCAAGTGTACCTATATGTTCTAAACTATGGTTGAGAACATTTGAAAGTTTTATTGAAAAGTTCTCATCTAAGGAACAAGAAATTACATATAAAGAAAAATTGAACCTTCTGATCAATCACATTTCTCAACAAGCCTTCGAATTTATATCTGAATGCATAACTTTTGAAGAAGCAATTGATATACTTAACAGTGTGTACATTAAACCTACTAGTGAAATATTTGCAAGGTATCAACTGGCTTCACGTAAGCAAAAGGCAGGTGAGTCTATCAGTGAATACCTATTTACTTTAAAAGTATTAAGCAAAGAATGTGAATTTTCGGCTGTCACCACTGAAGAGCATAAAAATAATTTTACTATGGACGCTTTCATAAATGAAATTTTATCATATGCAATTCGGCAACGTCTCTTGGAAAATAATACACTAGCTTTGGAACAAGCTTCCAAACAGGCTCTAGCTTTAGAAACAGCTCATAACCAGTCTGCTTGCTATTCTAATGTTGGTTCCATTATAAATGCTGCTACACCTGAAAATGCCATTATTGAAAACCGAAGTTCCCAAGTTTCAGCCGTAAGCTCTACTAAATGCTTCTTTTGCAAATATAGTCAACATCCGTGAATAAACTGTCCAGCTAAATACGCCATATGTAATATTTGCTCTAAATCTGGACATTACTCCAAAGTTTTTAAGTCAAAACACAAGAAAGAAAATAATAAAACCTTTAATGCTGTTATTACTAATTATTCAAATGTTGTTGCTATGGTGACAGCAGCTTCACCTTCTTGCCTAAAACGAGCCGTTGTAAAAGTATTCACAGACCAATATGAAGCAGATGCATTGATAGATACTGGAAGTTCAGAAAGTTTCTTGAGTGATTCATTAGTTTCTCGATATAAAATCAAGCTTATTCCAGGTTCTAGTAGAGTTTCAATGGCTTCTACCTCACTGAGCTTCCAAATTGTTGGATATTGTATTGTCAATGTGAGACTTCTTCAGCATTCATATATTAAAACAAAAATTGCAGTTTTAAAAGACCTTTGTGCGGATGTCTTAATAGGGCATGATTTATTAAAACATCACTCTCGTCCAGTTGGACTTTGGAGGAATAAAATCCCCGCTTACCATCTGTTCTTTCTAGCTCATGCTCGAGTATAACACCACCTTTATTCAATAACTTAACTAAAGATGTACATCCGATTGCTACTAAGTCTCGAAGACATTCAGTAAATGACAGCAAAATCATTAAAAACTAGATTGAAAAACTATTATCGGAAGGTATAATTGAAGAAAGTCGATCGCCATGGCGAGCACAGGCCCTAGTTACAGCAAATGCCAATCATAAGAGACAAATGGTGATCGATTATTCTCAACCAATTAATCGATTTACCATTTTAGATGCTTATCCACTGCCTAGTATAGAGCATGTTGTCTCGCAAGTATCAAAATATTCTGTGTTTAGTACCATTGATTTATCTAGTGCCTATCATCAAATTCCCATACAAAATAATGAAAAAGAATACACTGCTTTTGAAGCTCTATCAATTTACAAGAATTCCATTTAGGGTGACCAATGGCGTGGCTTGCTTCCAGAGGGTAATTGATTATATTATACGGTCTGAGAATCTAAGTGGAACTTTTGCATATCTGGATGATATTACTGTACGTGGCAAAGATGAGCGATAGCATGATGTAAATTTAAATAACTTCCTTAATGCTGTCAAAACATTTGGACTGGCTGTAAATAATGAGAAGAGCAAATATTCTCTTAAATCAATAAAGCTATTGGGTTATGAGATAAATAACAAAACCATTAAACCTGATTAAGTCAGACTTAAACCGCTGGTTAATCTGCCATTACCCACAGATACAGCATCATTGAGAAGAACTATTGGTATGCTATCTCACTATTCTAAGTCGGTACCGTACTACTCAAACAAAATTTGAAGTCTAGTTCAAACTAAAACATTTCCAGTTTCATCTTTGGCTGCCGCTGATTTTGAAAATTTGAAACAAGAACTAGTGAAAACAGCCATATCTGCTATTGATGAAAATATTTCATTTGACGTCGAAACCGATGCATCTGAACACTCAATTGCTGCTAGCCTTTCACAGAATGGGTGTCCAGTGGCATTTTTTTCAAGAACCTTGACACTGAGTTAACAAAGACATTCTGCAGTTGAAAAAGAAGCTTATGCTATTGTCGAAGCCTTAAAGAAATGGCGACATTTTCTGATAGGTCGTCACTTCCGGCTAGTCACTGATAAAAAATCTGTCTCCTTCATGTTTAACAATACTCATTCCAGCAAAATTAAGAATGAAAAAAATACTCAGATGCTATCTAGAACTTGCGTGTTATAATTATGACATAATTTACAGGCCTGGAAAATAAAACGAAGTAGCAGACACACTATCCAGAGTTTGCGGGTCAACTAACATGAACAAACTGTATCAACTGCATTCTCAACTTTGTCATCCTGGAGTTACTAGGATGGCCCATTGGATCAGAAGTCGAAATTTGCCTTACTCGTTGGAAGAGACAAAGTGAATGACCGCTTCTTGTCCTATATGCGCAGAGGTAAAGCCTTACTTCTACAAACCCCAAGAAACGGCATTGATAAAAGCGACTGCTCCATTCGAAAGGTTGAATATAGATTTTAAAGGGCCATTACCAACAAACTCTAAAAATAAATATCTGCTTACAATCGTTGACGAATTCTCGTGCTTTCCTTTAGCTTACCCGTGCCCTGATATGACAACAGAAACAGTAATAAGGAAACTAAGTGAGTTATTTTGCTTATTTGGACTGCCCTCTTATATTCACACTGACAGAAGCTCAACTTTTATGTCAAAAGATCTTAAAGACTACTTTAGCTCAAAAGGCGTAACGACGAGGAGAACCACACCTTATAATCCCCAGGGTAATGGTCAGATCCTTATAACCATAGTTATAATGGTATAATCTGGAAAGCTATTACACTGCTTCTGAAAAGTCGCAAGTTAAAGATAAACGAATGGGAGAGTGTCTTAAATGATTCCTTGCATTCTATTAGGTCCTTACTTTTCACTGCTACAAATGTAACACCTCATGAGAGAATGTTTATTCATTCTAGAAAATCATCAAATGGTCATTCTTTGCCAACCTGGTTACTTGAATCTCAAAAATTATTTTTAAAGAAAAGTGTAAGACCGAGCAAATACGACCCGCTAGTAGACGAGGTTGAATTAATAGATGTGAATCCCCACTATACGACGGTACATCTCAGTAATGGAGATGACAAAACAGTTTCTCTGAGGCAACTTGTTCCAAGGGGGAACTATGACACCGTACTCTCAAAAGATGAAAAGGATCAATCAGTTTCGATAAATAACCAGCCAATCAGTGAATACATTGACGAAGTTCAAGAGGCTTCAAGACATACCCAAGTTAGAAGTAGGCAATAGCTCCACTACAAACCATGTTCCTCACTCAGCAAATCCTCACTAATCCAAATCAAACAGTTCATATTCTCCACAACAAAAGGAATATTCGATATCTACATCTAATGAAAACCACGATTCTGAATATGTACCTTTGAGGCGAACCACAAGAGTTAGATATCCTCCAAAATACCTTGAAGACTATTCTCTAACAAGGAGGGGTGAATGTGGTGAATAAATACATCTGTTGCTGCATATTATTTTTAATCATATGTTAAATAATTATTTACTTGTTTACATTTTCTATTTCTATTCTAATTTGTATGTTCAACTTTAAGTTGATTAAAACCTTTAGTTATGTCTATTATTCATTATTTGGGTTTATTTTATTACACTGATGATGACATATAGCTGGTACATAGGTGGCTCACGAACCATCCTTGGGTCTGGTTATGGGGTCTATGGTGCCAGGTCAAAAACTGAGCTCAGTTGTAGCCTTGGCAAACTGGCTACGGTTTTTCAGGCGGAAGTGGCTGCCATAGCTGCCTGTGCTCAGGCAAACATATTTGGGCCTTATGGGAAAAACAATCTATCTGAACTCAGGCAGCCAAGCGGCACTAAGGTCACTTGCGTCTTTTCACTTTACCTCGAATCTAGTTAGGGACTATCACGGGGTTCTTAAAACACTGGCACGTTCCAATAGGTACTCCACCACGGCTGAAACTCTTTCTCTTGCAAGATCAGAACTCCGAAAGGTGGTTGGTTTTATAACTGGACACTGGACGTTTCAGGCACACATGAACAAGATGAGGTTTCCAACCCCCATTCTCTTGTGTAGGAAATGTGGGAAGGAGGAAGAGTCTGGATGGCACATCCTCTTCCACTGCCCGGCCCTAGCTAGGAAGCGAGCTCTCACTTTGGGCGGCATTTTAGATCGTGGCCAAGGTGTAGCACAGGAAAACCTCATCAAGGCAATCTCAAGGTTCTCTAAGGACCTTGGATTGGATGAGGTTTCAAGTCCGGTAAAGGCACAATAAGGTTTGAAGCCTGGTCCTCCAAACCGTAAAAAATATAAGTAAATAAAATTACATATAGCTGGGGAGATGGGAGGAAGATGAGCATGAAACTTAAACTCCCTCTCAAGTACATTCAGTGAGACAATGAATTTCTCTTACAAGTGTGAAGTATACCTTGCTGCTAAAGAGTACATTTTATTTTCCAGTTGACACATTTACTATTCAAATTCGACAAGGAGTGGGGAAATGATTTGGAGAGTATAGATATAATGAGAGGCCGAGATAAGGGTCTGCCACCTTACAACAGAATGCGAGAATTATGTGGTCTCAAGAGAGCAAAAGATTTTGAAGATTTACGCGATGTGATGACTGAAGAGGTAAGTTTTCTATTGCTATTACTTGTAGAAGATCTACCTTAGCTGATAAGCAAATTTCCTTAATTTGTCTATGTAACAAAAATAAGTTTAGATTGATTTTAGATGTTGCTTATATATAAGAGAGTATTCTTATTTGAAGTGGTTAGATGGGCGATAGTCCTTCAGGCTCAATATACTCCATGCAGTGGTTGCTGCAAAACATAGAGCAAATTTAAACCCATAAAAAACTTACTTGTGTACACAGAATGAATATCCGTGGTTGAGTGGAATGTTCAGTGTTCCATGTTATTTGGAACTCCACATGTAAATCAAGGTTTCTTTTTCATTTCATTTCATAAATACTAAATAAAAACATCATATACATAAAAACATGTTTGGCAAGGTAGTGGTTTAGCTAGTACATATGAAGAAATCCTAAGAAACTGAAAGAACATTTAGAATGTATCACACTAATTGAAACATATTTGCAGTACATTGTAAATATCTCTGCTCAAACAAAAAAAACTTGGGTTTTGCAAACAACTTGTTTTGACCCCAACAACTGAAGGGTCAAAGAAGTACATTACAATAAATAAACCATCTACTACAAACAATTGGGAAGAGAATCTAAACAAGTGTTGTATTGTTCCGTATCATGCAAGTCATGTGCCATCCGCTTGTGGAGTATGAGCGCCATATCATGCTTGAGAACATCCCATAGTGTATCATTACAAGGGTTGTATTGACTTTTGTCATTCAAGTCATATGCCATCCGTTGGTGGATTATGATCGCCATAGCATGCTTGCATACTACTTCCTAAGGTGCATAAAGGGAAGAAGTAATAATTGTTAAATTTTATAACTAGTTGAAGCTATGATTAATGAGACCTGAATGTAAAACTAACCTTAGGATATTTAGTCTATTTTATCTTGATGTATTACATGTATTCGTTATTCACTATTACAAATATATAAACAAATGTGTTTTTTATAAGATACTCATCTACTTTCTAGAGGCCAGTAACTGTCAACAGTTCAGCCGCTTTTTACCATTAACCACTATGGCCTACAAAATCTAAAAATTGCTCAAAATATTGCTTCAATATTTTCATCCCTAAACCCATTACTGCAGTGGTGTCCTGTCTTCTAAAGTAATTTCCAACTGTTGATTTCAAGCAGTCCAAAAATTGAAAAATATTATTTCTAGTCCACCTCAAACTATCTGTTTCTACCAAACCTATTAACACATCACTTAAGGACCTGGCTCTTGCACATGCAATGGAAACAATTGTACAACCTGTATCATACATGATCAGCTACCACAATCACCAGCTCCTACTATACTTGTTCAATACAACATTCTTGGCTATATTTCTGGTAATATTATGTGTTAGTCAATAAATCTGAGAAAGCAATTTCATTACAGAGTATGAGCACACAAGATTGTTATTTGTGTCACTGTCAAAGTAGTCAAGCAAACTGAAACAGCTTTCAGCTCAGAATGGTGGAAATTGCTCTGCTTGAGATCTGGATACCACCTAAAACTCAATATAAGGCCTAGGATTTTCTGTCATCCATCTAAGCAGTAAAATAAAAACAACTCTTTTTATTTTATAATATGACCAGAAGTGACAAAACATTTCAGTGTTCAAATGCTCAACCTACTTCTAATGCGACTGTTTCTACAATATCTGTTGCCTGAGAAGCAAGTAGTCATGAAATACAACACTGTCTTAATTAATTGGTTTTGTGTGTGTCTCTGTCTTCATTTTACCAGCTACGCTACTCCCCTTTCCTTTCAGTTTTTACTGAAATCCTAAGCCTTATGCTCTAAAAATAACCTGAATCTCTGGAATACAAAATGTTAATCCTGAAGACATGTTTGATGACAATTTTAGAAATATATTTTGTGTCATGACTGTCTCTGCCCAAGGTACACTTTTGACGTTTCGATCTCTGCAGTAAATAAGTTTTTATAAATTCACCATGTTATATCTATGTATACGAAATGTAACTAAAAAATATGAGAATATTACTGTGGATAGTCTCATTTTATAATAGATTAAAAACAAAATAATTTATTTTACAAAAATAGACTATGCATAGTTTATACAGAACAGTAACTATAAAAGACATTTTGTTTCAGTCTATTGGAAAGATGAAATCGCTCTACCGTTGTGTGGATGATATCGATTTATTTACTGGAGGTGTGTGAAACAACATGTTTAGTAAATAAAGTACATTATCTCACTTTTACACATATGTAAGATAGATGTAGCAAAAACATATCCCAGAGTTCATGTTTGCTGTGTAATCTGACTTGGAATGTTATAAACCTTTTTAGCACATCAAGTGAATTTTTGTATAATTTTATTAAATAATTATATTTTGAAAGTCATTATATGGAACTTTTAACAAAAGACATTAGAGATTAAACCTACTGATACAGTATATCTAAGTAATTGCTATTTTTCTTTAAAAATACATCTAATATATAACATTATGAAACAAAATATATTCAGACAAATCAGCAAAACTGTGTTGGCTATTTTAGGGATTTTCATAATAATATTCTTTTAGCCAGGAAATATTAATAGAGATATTTTTGATTTGACACAGATAAATATAAAAATGATACAAAGTAACACAAAACAAATAATAAAAAGCAATATTTAAAGCTTATCCTCTTTAATAAATAATTGATGCTTCATTTTTTGCCTATGAAGCAGTTTGGAAATATAATGAACAACAATTTAGTATTGCTGTATTACTGATAAATTAATACTTAAAATGTTTACATGACATTGTACTACTCTATATTTTTTCTATTTATTAAAAAGATTTTGCTCACCAGTTCATATAGGTCTTAGACTCTGAGTTGAACCTTGGACAGTGCATTCTGCAGTTCAAAGCTTATTTATTTATTCATTCAATCCAAGTCATATTAGAGCATAAAATACAGAGTTTCACTCTAATGACCTTTCAGTTTCACAAAAAACTAAATCCTTAACACTAAAAATAATAACAGTTATGCACTGAAACAAATATAGTTTTGAAAATGGACTTAATTGACGAAGGAGAAATACCTAGAAAATCATTACAGATACTCTTGAACGGAATAGAAACATTTGGTATTTAAAAAGTACAGTAGCTTATTTTAAAACATATTTTTAGTTTTTTCTAGTTTATTTCAAGGGGTAACTTATTGTATAATTTAATTCACATGTAGTAAAAATTATTAGCAAAACGGGCAGTTTTGTGAATGGGATAATTTAAAAAGTGTTCATGTCTTAATTTATAATTAAAACGGGCTGTCTAAAGAGTCTTAAGTGAAATTTCTTAGCAGGCAATGTTTATATTTAAAATATTAATAGAGTGGGGAAAACGGGACGGCGGTGCGTTATCGGGGGAGTGGTATCGTTAAATCAGAGGCCGTGTGTTAATTTAGAAGATTTATTCCCCGCCGTTTCCTGCACAACTTAGAAGCACGTTGGTTTAAAGAGTTGGCCACGTGAGTGCTATTCGTCGGATCCACTATAAATCACAGCCAGCATTGATTAGCTCTAAATAAATTAATTGAAAAAAGTTTAATATATTGAGATATAGTGTAAACAATTTGGCTGGCTGCGATCCCCTCGTGCCCTCAAATTATCCAATTCTACATTAAAAGGTTTAGCAAACTGACAACTACTAAGTGGTTCCACTTCCCCCTTCTGATAATTTAGCCTAACTGAACATCTTAAATGATCGATAATAAATTAAACTAAGATGCTAACTCATCCTGTCGAGGGCCTACAAGGGTGACAGTTTCACATCCAGGCTGTCCGGCCGATCGTTGGGGCACGACTCTACTCTCTTGCGTCAACCTCCCTTCCCTAAGTTTCGCACATGTGCGAGTGATGGTTTTAGTCCTCGCCACGGGCGGTGCTATCCGCCACAATCTCCCCCCTTTAGGTTTTTTTTTAGGGGTGGGGTATAAGGAAGGTGTAGGGTTCAGCTTAGGAGTGATTCAACCCCAAAGTGTATAACATGGCCGAGTCTGACGTTCATAGCCACTCGAGCAGGGAGATCGCTGCCTTTAATACTGAGGATGGCGTTTTATATTTGAAATGAAAATATGAGTAGGTCGTTTATTGTTTGTATGTATGTCAGTTGGTAGAGGCAGTGGTCAATGTTTTGGAATTTTTTTTTTTTTTTAGTGTGTTGGTTCGCGCGGCTAAGCAATAAATAAATAATACATAAAATATTTTATTTTGTCTTTTTACATTAAAGCATTGACAAAGCCAGGTTAATATCTAGATGACATGGTCAGATATTAAACTAACAAAATATAAGGCAAATTACACTTGGCAAAGAATATGCAAAAACAGACAACATTTCATAATCTCCTTTTAAGCTAATATAATATATTAAATCCAAACACTCTCCAGAGTCCGTACAATAAAAAAAAAGTAATAAAACAGCAATACAACTGTTATGGCACCTAGCATGATAATAAATAATATTGTACTGTATTAGTATTTATATTTACACTTCTAACAAACTAAAAATTAATATTCTTATAATTCAAAAATTCTGATAGGTTATAAAACGGGTTTTTTAGAAGCCAGTCATACAATTTGTTTTGGAATGTTTTGGTTGGTTATTTGTCCGCTAAATGTTTAATTTTGTTAAAGACTTTTTGAGATGTTATGATAAGACTGTTTTGCGATTTTGTTAGCCTACAAATGGTCTATTGCAACATTGGTTTTGTTTCTGGTATTGTATCTGTGTATATCACATCTTAGTGTTAGAGTTTGAATATTTAGGAGTACATAAGATGTCCTTCGGAATACCAAGGAAAATCATAAATTTGGCAAGGCTTAGTGTAAATAACAGCAGATGTAGAGTAAAAGTGGAAAACGACTACACCACAACCTTTGAAGTTAAGACAGGAGTGAGACAGGGTGATGGCTTGTCCCCTATTCTTTTTAATATCGCATTGGAAGGAGCATTAAAAGAAGTAAAGAAAACTAATATAGGGATAGAAATAGGGGATAAAATATCAGCTCTGGCCTTTGCAGATGACGTAGTTTTGTTGGCAGAAAGCAAAGAAGATCTGAAAATTATAACTGAAATTTTAATTAAAGAAACCCAAGAAGTTGGACTTAAAGTTAGCAATGAAAAAACTAAATTTATGTATTTTGGCCGAAATCCTGACAACACACAAAATTTTACAGTAGAAGGAAACAATTTTGAAAGAGTAGATGAATTCAAATACCTTGGTACAATAATTAGCTCTAACAACAGTGAACACACAGAAATTCAAAGTAGAATAAACTCAGCTAACAGAAGCATGTTTGCTCTAAATAACTTATGTCATCAAAACTTTTGTCTTACCATACAAAAATTAAAATTTACAAAACAATAATCAGACCAGTAATTCTCTATGGAGCTGAGTCATGGATTATCGACAAAAACACAGAAAAAAAGCTGATCACTTTTGAGAACAAAGTACTCAGAAAAATCTTTGGACCCACAATAGAAAACGGAGTATGGAGGCTGAAGCACAACAGAGAAATTAGAGATCTATTCAAAGAACCAGACATTATAGCAGAAGCCAAGTGCCGACGTTTGCGGTGGGCGGGGCACGTAATGAGAAGAAATAATAATACTATGATAAAACAAGTGTGGAAAGAAAGCCCTGACGGTAGAAGGCCCCCTGGACGCCCTAAGAAAAGATGGAAGGATCAAGTGGTCATAGACATGAATAAATTAAGGGTTAATGAAGAAGATGCAGAGGATCGTGAGAAGTGGAGGCAAATTGTTGGTGAGGCCAAATACCACCTTGGGTATCAGTGGCCATGGGAGTAAGTAAGTAAGTACATAAGATGTTAAGTCAAAAATATATAAATTTATTACAGTTTGTAATTTTTGTCTAATAAACAGAGGCCTGCAGTGATCCAGAGTATGTGCTTTTG
This sequence comes from Stictocephala bisonia, assembly GCA_035578905.1. Classification (NCBI taxonomy): domain Eukaryota; kingdom Metazoa; phylum Arthropoda; class Insecta; order Hemiptera; family Membracidae; genus Stictocephala; species Stictocephala bisonia. Next base: position 359,502 of record JAQJVL010000023.1, read on the forward strand.
AGATGACCCGAATGGCTTTTTTATAAGTATTAGGATGTCTTCTATTTTACTACCATTTCCCCAAATAACAAGACCATATCTTAAAATTGATTGAAAAAAGGCGTAATAATTGGATTTGACATAGTTTTCTGGCACACACCACAATAAACGCCTGAGTAAGAAAATAACTCTCGACAATTGTTTTGATAGGTATTCAAAAGTACTGTCAATGTGGATACCCAGAAATTTTACGGTGGTAAAAAAAAGTATCAGTTATATCAACTGAAGGTGTTTGTCTTAAGCTGAAAACTATATTCTGAGTCTTAGCTTCAATGAGTAAAAATCTGTTAGACCTAAACCATAATGAGGCCTCTTGTACAGTTTCCTTGACAAGGTGATTGTATCTCATTGAAATTTGAATTTATATTTATAAAATTTGTATCATCAGCGTATAAAAAAGATTTAATTAATTAATGATACTTTCTAAGGAATAGTCAGCCTTAGTTTGTAACAATGACTACATTCGCTCATCTACACTCATCACACTCATTCGAAATCCATATTCGCCCATATCTTGACGATCGGCGTCTTATGAATAAATAAATTTAGCCTTGACATTTTTGGGAAGATCATTTATTTGTAACAAAAACAACAGTGGGCCCCAGATTGATCCTTGAGGCATCCCTATTGAAACTTTAGCCTCATCGGACCAGTTTCCATCAACACAAACTTTTTGTCTGCAGTTTGACAGGTAACCTTGAAAGAAATTTAAGGGGATTCCTGTTATACCATAATAGTTTAGTTTTAGGACCAATTTGTTGTGATCGACACAGTCAAAAACCTTGCTCAGGTCACATAGAGTGGCCTGAGCAAAAGCCCTGTTCTCAAAGGCATTCACAACATCTTTGATAAGTACGTCTATTGCATCTATGGTGCATTTGCCCTTTCTAAAACCAAACTGGAATAGACTTAGATAATTATGTGTTTCTAAATATGCCACTAATTGGTCATGCACTACTATTTCAATTATTTTTGATAAAATGGGAACAATTGATACTGGGCGATAGCTCTCTGGTGTATTTTTAGGGCCTTTTTTGTATATTGGACAGACTCTGGAAAGCTTTAACTCCTCTGGAAAATAACCATCATTCAAACATTTGTTAATACTTAGAGTTAAAGGTGTCAATATGGTATGGTAAATATTTTCAATCATATTATTGGATATATTGAAAATGTCTTTATGATCAGAATTTTTAAGTCTCTTTACAGCTTTAGTAACGTCATCGACTGAGACTTTTATGAAGGTTATTTCTTTCTATATGATAGTTACGAGTTAAGCTCAAACTATCTCTATTAGAATATTCAATATTATTTTGTATTTGCTCAACCGAGTCAATGAAATGATTTTAATGTACATTTTAATGATAATGATAATAACAATCAAGAAACCTCGCTCCTCCTCGACCTCATGGAGATCAATGGGCTGAGGGCTCTCATTGACAGCCCCACCAGAGTAACGGCAACAACCAGCAGTGTTATTGATAACGTTATCACTAACATAGAGCCAGAGAGGATCGTGCGCTGCGACAATGTGGACATTCCTTTCTCAGACCATAAAGCTCAAGAAGCGACTGTCGACTTGAAGCGTAACATACACACCGGTAACACAGAAACAAAAGTTATTTCCAAACGATGTTTTGCTGAGGAAAGTGTTAAGTTTTTTATTAAGTTGCTCAGTAATGAATCTTGGTGTGAAGTTTACAACTCCGTTTCCACGGATGATAAATTACAAAGATTTCTTAATTTCTTTTCGCATTATTTTAACATTGCATTTCCATTAAAAACTAAAAAAGTTAATATTAGACGCAAGAAGAAAAACGAGTGGATTACAGATGATGTTAAATTGTTGTCAGACCGAATCAGAATACTATTGTTTTTACCCAAACCTGAAGAAAGAACTGAATATTTAAACTTACTGAAAAATAATTACAAGCAAATGGTTCAATCAGCAAAACAAAATTTTTATGACTCCGAAATAATTAAGTCAAGTAATCAATCAAAAGCTGCCTGGAAAATTATAAACGATCATATACAAGTAAAAAAGAGTATACAACCATCCTTACCTGAACGTATTGTAGTAAATGGAAAAACCATTACCAATATTCCCGAAATTGCAGAGCATTTTAACAATTATTTTGAAAATATAGGTACCAAAATTTCTTCCAAATTTAATGCAAGTCCCAACGCTAATATAAAGACCCCCTCACCACTGCACACTCTCTTCTTGAGCGAGGTAACGGTGGCTGAGTTAGAGAGCATGGTCAAGCGGCTGACGGACACACGAGCGGCGGGGGTCGACGAGATACCTTGTTTCCTAGTCAAGAAAATGTTTGCTCATTTTAATAACGTGTTTACACATTTAGTAAATACCTCCTTGATGTCAGGTGTTTTTCCTGACAAGCTAAAAATTAGTAAAGTAGTTCCCAAACACAAGGCCGGTAATTCCCAAACTGCAGATAACTACCGCCCTATATCAATATTACCAGCTTTTTCTAAAATATTTGAAACTGTAATTTGTGATAAATTAATAACCTTTTTTCACTGTAATAATATTCTTTCAGATAGCCAACATGGTTTCCGTAAAGGTAAGTCCACAAACACAGCAATATATTCTTTCATTTATACGGTAATTTCTGCACTGGACAAAAAATTATCAACTCTTGGGATTTTTTGCGATCTAAGTAAAGCATTTGATTGCGTAAATCACTATTTGCTATTACAAAAACTTGAACATTATGGTGTTCGTGATCTGCCCTTGAATCTGTTAAAATCTTATTTGTCTGACAGGAGGCAGGTAACCAGTTATAATACAAAATCTACCACTTTCCAATCTGGTATTCAGAATATCATGTGTGGGGTCCCGCAGGGTTCTGTCCTAGGTCCACTTTTGTTTCTTATATACATAAATGATCTTCCAATCAACATAGCAGAATGTTATGCTGTGATGTTCGCTGACGACTGTTTCCTGCGCATTGCCCGTGCCCGTTCCGGGGAGCAGTCGTTGGTTGGGGCAACAAACTCATGTTTGAGTTCTGCATCGAAATGGTTTACAGATAACATGCTTAAGCTTAATAGCGACAAAACTCACTGTGTTCACTTTAAAATTTCTCGCAATTCTCTACAACCCCCACAACATAATAACATAAAAATAGGCAATCAAATATTAAATCAGATAAACACTGTTAAATTTCTTGGTTTATTTGTGGACAGTGACCTGTCGTGGGCCTCCCATGTCGATTATGTCTGTAAAAGGCTTCGCACCGCGTGTTTTGCTCTCGGCCGTCTGGCTCGGGTCTGTGGTGTTGAAGCCTTGCTTTCTTTTTACCATGGACATGTAGAATCAATGTTAAGATATGGAGTCATTTTTTGGGGCTTGTCAAAAAAAAAAAATTTTGATAGAATTTTTATATTACAAAAATGGGCATTAAGAACCATTGGTAATCTCAGTCGGATGCAGTCGTGTGAGCCTCTCTTTCGTGAGTACGGCGTGTTGACCTTGGCGGGCCTGGTGGGGTATGAGGCGTTCGTTTGTAAAAAAAAATCCAACTTATTTTGAGACAAACGGCTCATACCACACCTATGCCACTAGAGGCAGAAATGACCTCTCTGTGGCCGGTCACAGCACAAGTGCTTTCGGGAGGGGGCCGCATCACCTCTGCATCTCGATATACAATAAGCTGCCCGGAGATCTCCGTGATGTCGGGAGGATCTCAATTTTTAAAATGAGGTTAAAAACCTATTTTATTGAGAAATGTTTTTACGATTACAATAGTTTAAGTGGCATGTAAACGTTTCTTTAAATAATGTATTATAGTCGTAGCTTAGTTAATTTATTTAACTTTAGTATTACCTTTTAATAGTTAATTATTTATTGTACGACTTTGTATTTATACATTATTGTATTGTAAAGATTTGACGTGTTCTTTGTAAATGTACATTTGAACGAATAAACTGAATACTGAATACTGAAAAATGTATTAAATCAATCTGGTGAGATACCAATTTTAGTGTGTGGTTTGGTGTGTTGTTAGTGGTGTCTTTTATTAGATTCCAGGCCGCTTTACATTTATTATCACTATTTTCAATTTGTGCTGCGTTATAATTTAGCTTAGCGCTCTCAATACACTTTTTATAGTGCCCTTTGAGATCAATATAATTTGCGTGTAGCCTATCACAATAATTTGAACTTTTTACAAGTTTGTTCAAAAACAAGAGCCTTTCTTTCATTTGAGCCAGATCATTGGTGTACCATTGTTTATTTGTTTTACCTTATTATTTTTATTTCTGCATCTTTTAATGGTTAAGAAATAAGTTATTTTATTAACTATGACACTAAGAAAACTATGAAAAAAGTCTTTGGCACTTAATAAGTTTTCATTGTTAATAAGGACGCTCCCAGTCATGAGAGATTAAATTATCAACAAGATTGTGGATTGCTGATTTTGGAAAGCTAATTGTAAAAGAGTTCATATGTCCAAGTTTTGTATTAGATCTTTCTGGTTTATTCTAGTCGGGCTTATTAGAGTTTCCCATATTTAAAATTAACCCATTGTGGTCTGAGAATGAAAAGTGAAATATTTCAGACGATAAAATTTGACCTGGACAGTTAACAAAAATATTGTCAAGACAACGGTCACCCCTTGTTGGAGTGTTGTTAACACAGAAGTAGTTGAACTGCCTCAAAATGTTAAGAAAATCTCTTGTGGTTTTATGGTTTGACGTTACATCGAAGCTGGCATTTATATCCCCCCCCAATTACAATTGAATAGGTTCGGTAAAATGAGACAAAAGATAAAAATTCTTCTAGTAATTCCAAGAAAATGTGCCGATTACCTGAAGGGGAATGATAAATAGATACCACCACAACTTTAAGTGAATCAATAATGGCTGCAGCCACTTCAAAATCTAATTCAGAACAGTAATTACTAACATCAATCTTTTTTGAGTTTAATGTTTTATCAATGAACACAAGAGTTCCACCCCTGATCCTATCCTTTCTGCAAAAATCAGCTGGACAGTAAAAGGTTTTTGGGCAGAATAGAACAGGAGTGCCTTCACTAAGCCAATGTTCAGATAAACCGATTATTGATATTTTGTTAATTTTAATTTCTGGCAAAAAACTTTCTAAAATATGCACTTTATATTGCAATCCCTGTATATTTAAAAATAAAAAACCTATACTAGACTTTAGGAGCAAGTCTGAGGGATTTTGCTCTGTAACACTATTATTGCTACTACATTGTGTTAACTCTAATTTATCTTTATGGTCCGAATTGGAGCTATGTTTTTTTGTTCAGGAATGATAGGGGCGGATAGGGAGGAGTCTGGTTTGGTTTTAGGTGTTTCGCTAAGGATTTGGTTCTCTATATCTAACTTACAGCTAACATTTATTGACATAGGCATAGAACGATTAACAATATTTTCACAAACACCACTACTCTGATAAATTCAACGATAAATATAATAAAGTACCCTTTTATTCATTTTTTATAAAAATATATTACCGGTTTCGGCTCTTAGGCCATCTTCAGATAGTAAATAAAATTTTTATTTATTTTAATAAATAATAAATAATAAAATTTATTATAAATAAAAAAAAGATTTTTATTTACTATCTGAAGATGGCCTAAGAGCCGAAACCGGTAATATATTTTTATAAAAAATGAATAAAAGGGTACTTTATTATATTTATCGTTGAATTTATTAAAATAGTAGCCCTAATGTGAACTAGTTTATACATATACCACTACTCTGTTTTTTTTATCACTTTTGACTACCTCACTGTACTCTAGAAGTCCTGGGACAAAAGGCGGGCTAGTTGACTCAAATGAATTGCTGCAGGAGAGTTGTATATTCCCTCGAGGCTGAGATAAAGTTGGTGTTGTGGGGATGTCCATTTCTGTTGTCAGGGTGAACATCAGTTCATTGAACGTCTGGGTTTGTGGTGTTTCGAGAAGTAGGCTGTCGCTGAGAAGTAGGCAGCTGCTCTCCACGGTCGTCTGAAGTTACAGATGTAGTTGCGTTTTGGTTTTTGTGTTCAGCAGAAATGGCCGCTCTTAAATCGTAAACAAAGTCTGTGTAAGTGAGGCCATTGTAAAGAACTCTTGAGGATTTCTGATAGTAAGCAATTATTGTTACCATGGCGTTGGTTTTTAGCTGGAATTTTACAATGTTTTTGGCAAACAGATCAAGAGATATTTTGTCTCATCCACAGCCCATCGGCGAACAAATCAAGGTTCTTAAGGACTGCCTGCTGAAATCTTCAGACAGCTCATGAAAGGCAGCATTGTATACTTCTTCTTTAGGCTTGTCGTGGTATTCAGGTTTTGTCACCAGGCTATAGACAGAGGCACTGTTTATTGTTCTTTGATAGGTCAGGTGTTCGCTACAGTAATCTTTCACTGATGGTTTACCAAAATTTTCTTTAAACTTGACTGCTACTCCTGCAGACATGTGTCTCTCTGAATCAAAGTCGGCAGAAATTGTGTGAGGGAAAGCTAGATTTTCTTCACAACCAAAGTCATCAAACACTTGATTCATGTTTTCTTCGATCACCTTTATTCCCTTAGCAGAAAAGGTTCTATTATGACTAGTATATACTAAATAATGGAAAAAAGGGGAGAAGAAAATAAAAAGGGTATTTAATTCCTTGAACTTAAAATAAACTTAAATTATTATGTTTTAACTAAAAATAAGTCTGAAATGTGCGATGTGGTGTGTCAGCGATGTGGTGGGTATGTTAAGATGGACCTGGTTGGTATCTTCCACCTGCTCAGAATACTTATGTATGGCTATACTGCTCCTTGGTAGTTTTAAATTTAGTTAAAAGGAGTAGGTGCCGTATGTAATCGGCTAGCCATAAAAATGATTAAGGCTAAAAATGATTAGCCAAAAAAATTATTCCTGCTGCGATAGATGCAGCTGCCCCTTGTGCGGCAACCCATGCCTCAAGAAAACTGAATGCGCCAATGCCTGCCAAAATAGAAGGTTAATATGTGGCAATCCATGCCGAAATATAGGGCTTAATGGCAATTTATGCCATAATAGAAAGTTGTTATAGACCAATGGTGGTCAGACAGCTGATTCATTGCCCCTCCTCAATCCAGGGCTCAGCCGATGGACGATAAGATTGATAAGGGCGGGTGTAGTTGTTATGGCGAAGAATAGCTGATGTTATCAATAGTCAGATGATATGACTGGAGTTTATTTCAATGAATTTATTTGAGTAGTGCACTGGTTACTATTGACTTGATCGTTGCTGATATATGTCCTCGTTGAACTCATAGTTCCCTCCGCGACTATCTTAAACGATAAGTTAATTCTAATTAGATTTTGTGTATTTATTTGAAAAGTTTATTGAAATTGAGACTAGTTTGAATTGAAATGGCATTGTATTGACTATGGTTACATAAAGAATGGTGGATTGCAGTAAAATATTAATGTTGACAAATAATATAAAGTGATAGTTACACCTAATAAAGTTTTTCTTAATTCCTATGCTTACTTATTAATTTACCTTGGCAAACCTGATTTTATTGTTTGACACATGTTAAGCTTTTTTTAAATTAAATTAAAAAAAAAGAATATATGAAAAAATTTGTAAAGTTAATTCAAAATTTTACATCCGAACTGTATTTAATTCGTCCAACAATCTAAGAAGCCATTTAACTAAATTAAAACCGAAAAATAAACAACAAAAACAAAAAATGTAATATATAAAATTGATTGTCATTGCAATAAAACTTATATAGGTCAAACTTCAAGACCAATTTCAAAAAGAATAAATAAACCCATTTACAATTATAAAAAAGAAAATATAGAAAAATCAAAATTAGTTGAACATGCTATTAATGAAAAACATGATATAAATTTTAATTCTACATGTGTAATTTTAAAAGAACCCTTGTGGACCAAAAGAAACCAAATTGAAAGTGCATGTATGGCAGTTTTGAAAGATGAATGTATTTCCCAACCGTCTTTAAATTTTAGTAATATATTTTTACTTTTAATTAAAGATGAAATATCATCAAAAATTGAAAACTCTAAACCATATTTTAATTCATAATAATTCTTATCAAACTTAACCACTTAAATTTAATTTAACTAGTATTTAATGTTTTACATGTGATTTTGTTGTTATTTTTATTCACATATGTTTTCTGTTTATATTGTATTTACAACTGAAGATGCTTTTAGCGGCAAAAGAGCTCTTGATAAAAATTAAATTTGTGGAATTGACTAAAAAATGACTTTCTATTTACATGTTACACTTCCCTTTAATCGTTTGCCAGCATGGTGTCGGACATCGTCCAGGCTGCCTTGAGATTCGTAGAAAGGTGGTGTATGGACGAGGGGCTCTCTGTTAATCCTAACAAGACAGAACTTATACTTTTCACTAGGAAGAAGAGGCTGAATGGCCTATACATGCCCACTATGGGAAATATGGTGCTAAGAGCTACAAGGTCGGTTAAGTATCTGGGGGTTATCCTGGACGCTAAACTGAACTGGCTCAACTACCTACAGGAGAAAGCCAGGAAATTCAGAATAGCTTTTTGGGCTTGTCGGAGGGCCATTGGGACAACGTGGGGTCTTAAACCAAAGATGGTTTACTGGCTATACACAAGTGTACTTCGGCCCTCCTTATGTTATGCTGCAGTTGTCTGGTGGTCAGCCATGGCACAGAACAGTGCAAGGCTAACATTAGATAGTTAGATAGGCTAACATAAGAAAATGGCATGCCTGGGAATTACAGACGCAATCAGAACAACCCCATTGGCGGCGATTGAGGTCCTTACTGGGCTCCGCCCAATGGACCTGTTTGTAAAAGGGGAGGCTTGTAAAGCAGCCTTTAGAATAAGGACGACTGGTGGCTGAATGCCTGGCCTATCATGACTCCATGGTGAAATACTATCTAGGGACATTGGTCTGGACCTGTTGCTCGCGATGGGAACAGACTCAGTGATACCTAGGTACAGAATTGACAGGCAGGTCAAATTCAATTCAATTCAAAACAATCTTTATTCATCATTTGTACATTTTCGTTACTTAATATACAAATGTAAACGGTGTCAGTACTTAAAACTAAAGATCCATATACACAGCAAATTTCATTAACACATGTTAAGAAAGAATAAACAGATAATTATCAATATTAAATACTAATACATCAAAAGTCTATAATTATTTATACATTAATGTTTACACAAAAAAATCGTTAAATGAGTATAATGTTTTACTAAGAAGATATTTTTTTAGCTTTAACTTAAACAACTTGAGATTTGAGATATTTTTTATATTTTCAGGAATACTATTATAAAATTTTACTCCAGCAACTAATGGGTTTCTTTTCCTAAATTCAAGTTTAAACTTTGGGACTGCCAACTGGTTTCGATATCTAGTTAGGTAGCTATGGGTTGATCCCAATACAGGAAGTGTATCCCTAGCTTCCCTAACAGCTACCACTGTTTTGAGTATGTACAAGCCATAGACAGTTAGAATACCTAATGTTGAAAAATGTTTCTTTGCCGATTCACGTTCCTCTAAATTTAGCATTACACGAATGGCTTGTTTTTGAATCTGAAGAATACTTTGCAAATTTTGATCACTAGTTGCACCATACAGCACAATACCAAAAGATATATGTGAGTGAATATGGGCAAAATATACCAATTTTAAAACATCCAACTTACAGAATTTTGATATGCTTTTTAAGGCATACAACCCAGAGGATAGTTTGTTTAAGACCAATTGTGTGTGTTCATTCCAAGTTAAATTTTTGTCCAAAACATTCCTAAAAATGTTGTACTGTCTAATTGATTAAGTTTTACTTGCTCTATTTCAATTTTTGGACTGTTCAAACATTTATTTTGGCGTGTACTGAATAAGATAAAGTTAGTTTTTTCAAGATTAAGTAACAAATTTTTTTGAAAAATAGTTTCTGATTGAAATCAAATCAATTAATGATTGATCTTCTATTTGTTGCAAAGATTTGTTGGATATAATTAGATTAGAGTCATCCGCATTCAAGCACATTTTAGTTCCTGAATTTTTTACAGTCTTTGGTAAGCCGTTAAGGTAACATAAGAACAAGATGGGCCCAAGAATAGATCCTTGAGGCACACCGTGTAATATAGTTTTTGAGTTTGAATTAACAGATATTAATTGAATAAAAATAATTATAAAAGATGTTTCAACAAATTGTTTTCTATCTCTAAGATAGGATTTTAACCAAGTTTGTGGCATTCCAACAATACCCAAGTCCCTGAGGGTACTTATTATGTTACCATGTGAAACGCTATCAAATGCCTTACACAGATCCATAAATATTCCCGCGACATAATCACCTCTGTCAACTGCATCAGTAATTGACTCTATGAAGTCAATGCCAGCAGTTGTACCAGATTTTCCTGGTCTGAAACCATGTTGTTCAGAATCAAACAGCTCATTGCTTTCAAGGAACTCCATGAGTCTTGTTTACATTGCTCTTTAATAAATTTTAGAAAAACTTGACAATATTGATAAAGGCCTGTAATTATTTGGATCTGCAGTATTTCCTTTCTTAAAAGTGGTTTTAACCTTTGAGATTTTCAACTTATCAGGGAATATACCAGTTATAAAGGATGAGTTTATTACAAACAATAGATGAAAAGGATTGCCTCGTGAATAATTCTAACTCAACTAAGCTTCAATACACTACTACACCAACAAACAGAAATTTTTATAGAAAAAATAGCCCTAAAACAAAATGTTCAAATACAAGTAAAAGGAGAGAAAAAAGAAACAAGGAGCATAGAGTGATTCTTTTAGCAGATAGCCATGGACGGGGATGTGGACGACTCCTGCAGGAGCAGTTGGGAGAAAAGTGTGAGGCGGTTTCAATTTTTAAACCAAATGCTTCTCTGGGAGATGTGGTGCAAGATGTGTGTAGATTAACACAAGACTTTAACGAAAAAGATTATGTTATCATCATTGGTGGTACCAATGACATAAAATATATTCAAGGTCCAAAAACTATCACTGAGGATCTATTCAATACCATCGAACCCATTATTAAGAAAACAAATGTCATCATCCCAAGTATACCTTTTCGTTTTGATAATCCTTTGCTAAACCAAAAGATAAAGGAAGTAAATAAGGTTAGGAATTCAACTATTTGTAAGTTGGCGAAGACCCATTTAAATGTGTTACGAATTCAGAAAGTAAAGTTTCTTAGATCGGATCATACCCGACATGGTCTTCATCTCAATAAGAAAGGAAAAGCTAGTTTTTGTTCACTACAATCAAATACCATAATTCAAAATATAAACAAAACATATAACTCTTCACTAAATGAATCAAGATACTTAATAAAACTACAAGAAAGTGACATCTTTATATTTAAATCTAACATAAAACTGTTTATACATAGTTTTCAGAACAACACAATGGTGGCATTTGCGCATGCAATTTCCAGTGATCTTAACCACAGCAGGAACATGTCCGCTGGAGTAGCGGTCTCATTTAAAAAGAAATTTGGTAAGCCTCAGCCATCCGACTATGTAATGGATAAATTGACTTGTCAGAAGATACAGAATGGGGCTACAGTGTATGGACTAGGAACTAAGACTCACTACTATGACAAACCAACTAAGGAGGATTACAGGGATGCCTTTAAACAGCTTACCCAAGACTTCAAAGAAAAGGCGTTGGCAGTGTTGATCTTTTCTCCAATGGGCTGCTTTTGAGACAAAATTGACCCTGGAGAGTTTGCAATCAATATTGTGGAATTCCAACAGAACACAGAGGCCACAGTTTGTGTTATAACGGATAACGAGCAGTCTTCCAGTGGAGTGCTTAGAAATGGACTCTCTCATCAAGCATTCGTCAATCAACTTACAGATGTGATCAATGAATATAAGACATATAATAAGGTAACATCAACACTATCAACTCCGGGTGTCGGCGATGATTCAATGACGCTTGGTTTAGAATTGCATTCCACAGATATTCCAAACAGTTTAACAAGCCTAGATAATAATAATATAATGTTAACTCCTTTAAACTACCAGTTGAGAGAATCTCTAATACCATGTTGAGAAATTCCAATCAAAATCCTGGTCATCACAGTTCATTCAGTAATAAATTTAAATTTTTCCACCAAAATATTCAAGATTTAAAATCACGTATAGAAGAGTACTGTCTTTCAAGCGCTGTTGGTGAAAAGTATGAAAATTTTTTTCAGATCTTAAAGTATAACTTTGACACCTCATTTCCAATTTTTCAAAGAAAAAAATAAAATCAATAATGAATGGAATACTAAGGAAATTAAAGACAACCACAATGATATCGTCTATCTGAAAAAGCTATCTCAATCAACAAAAAGTGACAAATTAAAAAATATTGTCAGACAAAAATATAATGAATACAAAGCAAACCTTATTAATACTAAAAAATCTTACTTTGACAATAAAATAAAGAATTCGGACAATGTTATCAAAACAACATGGGAAATAATTAACAGAGAAACAAGGAATAATAAAAAAGTAATTAGTAAAAATATATCACTGATGGGTGATGATGGACCGATCTCCAATCCTTTACAAATATGTAACATATTTAATGATTATTTTGCAAATAAGATGAATGATACTATTAACAATTCTGCACCATTAACTAATAATATAGTTGATGCTACAGATCAGTTTAATTTTATATTGAACTCAGAAATCAATTTCAAATGCTTACCTGTTAATAAAGACGAGCTGCTTAGAATAATTGATTCATTGAAATGTAAGTCATCTAGTGGATGTGATGAAATCTCATTAAAGCTTATCAAATTTGTTAAACTATCCCTTGTAAAACCGTTATTACATCTGATAAATTCTTCTTTTGTATCGGGCATATTTCCAGACAAATTTAAAGTTTCAAAAGTCATCCCAGTTTATAAAAAAATTAACAAACAAATGTCAAGAACTATCGTCCTATATCAATATTGCCATCAATATCAAAAATTTATGAAAAAGCCATGTACCCCAGGCTAACAGAATATTTAGAAAAAAACAAACTTCTAGATAAGGAACAATATGGATTCCGAAAAGGAAAATCTACTGTTACAGCCTTAATTAAATTCATTGAAGCTGTTATAGACTCTATAAGTAATAAACAAAAAGTGGCCGGTGTGTTTATGGATTTGTCAATGGCGTTCGACAGTCTGTCTCATGAATTACTATTGGATAAATTATTAAAATTTGACATAAAAGGCGTTTGCTTAAAATGGATGAAATCATATTTGGATAATAGATGGCAGTATGTAGAGATTACACATGTTTCAAAAAATAAAATATGCAAATACAATTCTTCAACCCGTAGAGTCAGATGTGGTGTACCACAGGGCTCAATACTTGGGCCACTACTATTTATCTGCTACTTGAGCGGACTACCGAACATAATTGAACACATAAATAGCAATGATAATGAAATTTGTTCATATGCCGATGATGTTAATCTCATTACCACAACAAATACAATAAAAGAGCTAGAATTTAAGGCTTGTGAAAATCTAGCAAAGCTGAAGCAGTTTTTTATAGATAATAATTTAAAACTTAATATCAATAAAACTAATTTTATGGTTTTTAAAACAAAACAAAACTAAGGATGAAAACTTAATTATTAAAATTTATCATATGGAAATCGACCAAATTAGTGAAACTACATTTCTTGGACTACTAATTGACACAAATCTCAGTTGGGACATTCATATAGCTGGTATAAGTAATAAAATCAACTCTGGCCTTTATGCCCTGAAGAGAATGAGTTTTTTCTGTAGTATAGAGGTCTTAAAACTATATACTTTGCTCGTATTCACTCACATATAGCCTATGCTATTTGTGTCTATGGAGCAACATCAAAGAATAATTTAAATAAAATATCAGGCCTACAAAAAAAGGCCATCAGAATTATTTCAAAACTTGAACAAACAGACTCTGTAAAAGAATATTTTTAAAAACTGAACATTATTACAGTATTTGGCTTATACATCTTTGAGTGCATTTATTATATGAGAACACACATGGAAGAATTTCAACTTCAGAGTAATGTCCACTTATATGATACTAGACAAAAACATCAAATATCAATCCCCTATCATAAAATTCAATTTAAAAAAGAACCTCCTACGTAGGGGCTAAATACTTAAGTAAAATTCTAAAATGCATCACAAATATTGAAAGCAATGAAAAGTTTAAATTTAAATTAAAAGAATTCCTTACAGAGAGAGCCTTATATTCACTGGATGATCTATAAAGAAACAGCCTCAATAACAACAATAATTATGTAATAAACAGAGTATCCTAAGCAGCTCCTTTAAACCTTACATTTTAAACTATTTAATTTTAATTACTGTTACTAAAACTATATAATTTTGTATCAAAAGGATTGCATATATTTGTTATTCAATAGTTTGGTATAATATTTAGTTTTATATTTAGCTGTAACTGACACTATTGGCTGTATGGATTTGTACATTATGTCAATAAAGATGATTTTGAATTTGAGTTTATCAGGTGGGTGAGTGGCTTAATTAGAAAATATTTTGCACGTTTAATAATTGGCATTGGGACATCATCAAAACCAGCTGAATACTTATTTTTAAAAGACATGATAATTTTATTCCTATTTCGTAAGCTTAAGCGGCTGGAGTCATTATTAAAAACTAGTTCTTCCTGTGTCAACCGCGTCAAAGGACTATTTACAATATGTACAGTTCCAGGCGTTTCGCCCATGCTACGATGTGGCATCTTCAGTGGTTAGCTGAGAGTGAGGATCTCTCAGCCTAACCACTGAGGATGCCACATCGTAGCATGGGCAAAACGCCTGGAATTGTACATATTGTAAATAGTCCTTTGACGCGGTTGACACAGGAAGAACTAGTTTTTAATAATGACATGATAATTTGTTCAAGTTCCAGTTCAGTTATGGGTTTAATTTGAAATTTCTGGAGAGTACTGTTTTGATTATTACTATTACCAGGGATTATTGGAAACAAAATTTTTGTTACAGGCAATATTAGGAGTTACATAATGATCAACGGTATTTATAAAATGTTCATTAAATATATTACAGATTTTCACTGGATCACTTTCTGTTTTACCATTAATTGTTAGTTTAATTTTATTCTTTTTTTTTCTATGTGTGGTTTTATTTCATTATTTATAATATTCCAAACTGTTTTGCAAGGGTTGTCTGACTTGATAATTGTACTAGTTACATATTTACTTTTTGTGTCAATCATATTTTTATAATAAAGCTTTTTCTTATCCTTTAACATACTCTTTTAAGTGCTATCTTTAGTGACCCTTATTGTTTGGCTTAAACAGATTAATTCCTCTTTTTCTTTTTTTAAATCCTCACTTATCCAATCAACTCTATGACAATTCCTTATTCTAGTTTTAACTTTTGGAAAGCAATTGTTAAAATAGAAAATAAAAATATCATATTTCTGATCAACTGATTTAACCATGTCTCAGATTCTATATACTTTAGAAATAACTGTATATTTACTTCCAAAAATTGTCTTTTAAATTGAGTATAATACAGTAGTTCTTATTATTGATCAGATTTTGAAACGAGATTTCTAAAAGTTGGGCATCATGATCTTAAAGCTCTGTGACAAGACCAGATATTGACATTTGGTGCTTTAGTAAATTAGTAAAAATATGGTCTATTAGAGCTTCCACAATCCAATATGACCCTTGTTGCAAAATTTATCATAGAAAACACGTTATGTTGAGTTAGAATATTAGTAAACATATCTGAGGCTCTAGATTTTTTGAAACAGTCAATCTTTATGTCCTCTGCACATACTATGTATTTGAATCTTTTACCCAAAATATCTAACATCATATTAAGTTTACACAGAAACACATTGTCATACATTGAACTAGGTGTTCTATACAACCCAACAATTACAAAAGATAATCCGTCCAATCTACATTCAACCAAACAACATTCCAATTCTTTATCAGTCACCAGTTTGTTAATTTCAAGGATTTCAATTTTTTTTTAATTAAAGGATTCTTGGCATATTATTATGACTCCACCACCTTTCAATTGCTTTCTACAGTACCAGGATTTAACCCAGTAGTTGTTTACTTTTGTATTGGTTATCTCAAAGGGCTGAAGATTATGCTCTGTGAGAATTAAGAAGTCAGGTTTGATTTCATCTAACACTATTTCTAATGATAGCTTACGAGACAAGAAATTTTGAATATTTTGGTAAGAATAGAAAAATTATTTTTAGATTTACATGAAGACTTTACCTTTGTGGTGGAGCCATTTACATTTTTAAAAACATTTAAATTTATATTAAAATTTAAATTAAAGGTGGGAATATTTCCAGATTGTCTAGAAAACTGTGATTGTTACTTTGGTCCGCATTGACTTGAATTGGTGAGTGAGATT
This sequence comes from Stictocephala bisonia, assembly GCA_035578905.1. Classification (NCBI taxonomy): domain Eukaryota; kingdom Metazoa; phylum Arthropoda; class Insecta; order Hemiptera; family Membracidae; genus Stictocephala; species Stictocephala bisonia. Next base: position 375,978 of record JAQJVL010000023.1, read on the forward strand.
TTTCTGCCAAGGATGTCGGTGCAGCTGTGTCTGGGTGGTCCAACAGACCTCCACTTTGAATTTCATCCCTTAGCTTGCTGATAAATGTAGAATGGGAAAGTCCATGATGTAATGGCCTTCGAGAACCAGGTTGTTCTTTAGTAACGACCAAAACCGCAGCACCAGTGGTCTGATGGAAGGCATTGATGTTTCTGGCAAAGTGCTTAAGCTGAACATGATCCCTGACACAACCCACTGGTGAGCAGACCAATGTACTGAAAGTTTCCTTCTTGAATTCTTGTGTCAGGTCAATTAATGCCTGGTGGTAGTCCTCCTTAGTAGGCTTGCCATAGTAGTGATCCTTGGTTATCAGACTGTAGACTGTAGCTGCTTGAGGATCACTTCTCTGGCAGGCCAGGAACTTAGTAATGCAATCCTTCCTCTGAGGCTTGCCAAACTGTTTCCTGAACATCACTGCCACTCCTGCCGTCATCCTTCTCGGGTGGTCAAAATCGCCTGAGATCGAGTGGGCAAAGGCAACTGAATCACTATTTTTCAAGTCCTCAATCACCTGCCACATATCAGCCTCAAGAACTTTAATTCCTTTCTCAGAGCCAACACCGTATTCAGGCCTTCCTTAATTTTTCACTTCAATTGTCTTCAATTCGTTGCTTTGATTGTTGTTGCTTGTTCCACAGATTCCTTGCTTATCAGGGCCTTCCTTCCAAGCAGAGATAAGTGGATGGGGAGTACTGAGCCTGCACAAGTCAAAGGAAGCGTCTGGTATACAAACTGCTCACTTATAGAAGGAGGTGCGGGTGCTGGGGTGTATGCGAGGGGGGCACGGAAAGTTCTGTCTGTACCTCTAGGTGCCCATGCTACCGTCTTCCAGGTGGAGGTGATGGCTATCATGACAGGAAGAAATGCATCTAGGTGGCTTCGGAGGAGTAGTTTCCATCTGTTCGGACAGCCAGGCGGCAATAAAGGCGATCATGGCGCCATGTACCAGCTCTAAGTTGGTATGGGAGTGCCAGAGGATCCTAGAGACTCTTTGCCAGCGTAAACAGGTGAGGCTCATATGGGTCCCTGGGCATGCTGGCATTGATGGAAATGAGAGAGCTGATGCATTGGCTTGGAGAGGGGCAAAGTGCCCTCTTCTGGGACCGGAGGCGGCACTTGGCATTCCTTTTCAAAAGGTAAAGAGAAGAATTGACGGTGGACCTCTGAGAAACACGCTGGCAGATAGAGGACCGAGTCCAGGCTCAGGCAGTCCGTGCACTTATCCAAGGACCGGATCGCAGTTACAGCAGAGATTTGCTGAGCTGTAACCGGGCCAAGGTGAGGGCGGTTACGGGAATGCTGACCAGACATAATCTTCTTCACAGGCATATAAAGATAATGGGCTTAACAGAGGACTCCACATGTAGGCTCTGTGAGGAGAATGAGGAGAGCTCTATACACATCTTGTGTCATTGTGGAGCTCTCTCATCTCTTAGGTATAGGACTCTGGGTGCCGCTTTTCTGGAACCAGAGGACATTAGAAGGGCTACACTCGGGGAGATCATGTCCTTCATAAGGGGGACTGGTCTCTTGTGACACTATCCCCAGGCTCGGGACGCAAAGGACCATGGAGTCTAGGCGCGGTGGGCTTGGTGACAGAACCACAACCCGGTGTATCTAACTATCCCTTTAATCGTTGCTCAATATTTGTATTAAAGTGTAAATCTTTGAGAGAAACACTGCTCTGTTTGTTTGTAAGTCTGTTGTTTGTGAAAGTTGAGCAAGAAAAAAACTATTGCTTGAAGCAGTTCGTATTACGTCAGTTTGTGTGTGAGGTTTGTAATGTATGAACCTGTGGCGTATATTTATTGTGTGTTGAATGATTGCTCTTGGTGATAAGGAGCCTTTTTTGTTGCCACCTACTTCTCGCCTAGTTCTGAGGCGGATAGGGTATTTCCCATGGTATTGTTATGAATACCTCAGGTGATCTAATTAAATAAAACACCCTTCAGCTGTCGATTATTGTAAGTGGAGGGGATGTAATAAGAGGCTAATTTATAATTGGTAGTGAGAACAAATAAAATAATTGGTTTTAGCTTCTTTCAATTTCCCCTTTTAGTGTACTGTTGTAATGTCCGTCTGTCTGTTATCCTAGGTCTTGCAGCCGATCCCAAATAGAAAAGGAATGCGATAAGCTTGTCCCTCGGAAGACCATTTCCGCTCTATCGCTTCCAGGAATAATAAAAATCGAATTGGAGCCAGCCTAATATTATGTTGACTGCACTCCTAAATATTACACTTGAAATCAATCTAACAACTATAAGTAAACTATTTACCAACACCCTAAATAAATAAATATATATATTATCAAATATATTTATTCAGGGTGTTGGTAAATAGTTTACTTATATATATGAGACGATAGTAAAATTAACACTTAAATATTATATTGTCGATATGGCCTAATAGTTTTGGCCATATTTTGCTTTTGATGCTAATATGAAATATTTCCCTTGGTTCCGGTCACTGTCCCTTGTACATTGTTTCATTATTCTTACACTATCTATTCGACATTATTCATATTATATTTTTCCTAATTTTGTCGTATCCTTAACCCATTGTCGGCATCCTTAAGTACTTTTAGAGAAGAAAAGAAGATAGGACAGGATAGAAATAGTTGAGCATAAGTGTGGAAATGGGATATTTTGCATTATTGCGTGTGCTAGCTGCGGCTATCCTGAGGCGTGTAGACTCACCTCACGATGGCTTGACAACCAACTGTGTGCCGGGCAAGCAGTATAAAGAAAAGTGAGATTAGGAAAAAAAATACAAAAAGGGTTCTACAGCTTTTGTTTATACTGAAATTAAGGAAACTTATTAAATTGTTTTGGATTAATTGATAAAAAAAATTGAAACTTTTTTCTTTTTGAGGCTTTTCTTAGACCTGTAAATAAGAAGAAGAATAATAAAAGAAAAATTTAAACTTTAGAATTACAGAATTATATTTAAACCTACGCTAGGGACCATCGCATAGCACTCACACGACCATATCAATACTGGGGTTGAACAAATTTCTTTAATTGAGAGACGTGCGCTGATGTCACGAACTTTACCGTTGACAGCTTTACTAGCCATATGGTAACAGGAAAAGTTTAGCAAACTGACAACTACTAAGTAGTTCCTCTCCCCACCTAATGATAATTTAGCCTAACTGAAAATCTTAAATGATCGCTAATAAATTAAACTAAGATGCTACTCATCCTTTAGAGGTACGCAAGGGTGACGGCGACACATCCAGGCTGTCCGGCCAATCGTTGGGGCACGACTCAACTCTCTCACGTCAACCTCCCTTCCATAAGTTTTGCGCATGCGCGAGTGATAGTTTTAGTCCTAACCATGTGCGGTGCTATCCGCCACATAGTGACTTACAAACAGTATTAGTTTATTATAAAATAGTATAATTAATAAAAAATTTCATTATTTTAACGACTATCCTCCTGAATGTTCAATATGAACATTAGAAAACTTGATCCATACTATCAAGTACGATAGAAGATCAAATAAGATACTTGATCAATACGATTAGAAAGTATGTAATTATTTTTAGATGTTTACGTTACTTTTCAAATATCTTTTGTGTGGTATACCGTATTGTCTGTACAAATAGACCTGCCCACCCAGTGTATGTCTTGACCAGTGGCGGATCCAGCGAGGGGCTAGGTGGGATATTATTGATTTGAATTCCTTCTAGTGTATTCTTTTTAAATTGTTTTATATTGACCATGTCCTAAAGAGTAGTTATATTCATGTTTCTTGAGGAGTTTCTTATTGGAATTATAATTTAAAACCGATATAAGTAATCGAAAAGCCTCACGAAGCCTCACGAATCGTAGCCCCCTTGGGTAACAAATTCACACTGGATAAAACAGTGATTCATTACACAATTTTTTTTTTAAATAAAAAATAATATGTTAAGAACAAATTGAATGAATTTGTTAAATATAAATCAAAACTAGTAATATTTTGGAAAAATTCAAGCTGTAGCTAAACCAGAAATAATTAGGTAGCCGTATTAATATGTCAATGCTTCACTGCCAGTCGCAGACGATGCAGAGCGGACCCTTTCGGGGCCGTTTCGCTCCATGAAAAAAGTAAAACGCCAAAAATATGGGTTTCTATTTCAATGATTTGGTCGATAATAATGATCGTATCATAACACTTAACGTGTCATTTGATATATGAATACCTAATTAATTGTTTGCGCAAACATTATGTGCACACAAGCTTGAAGGTTGTTTACTAAGAAACTAATATTGTTTTCCTCATTTGATTGTACGTATGACATATGAATTTGTAGGTACTCTCAATGAAGTCTGACTTTGTTGGGACTAAGCTCCTTTTCACTAGACCCTATACTGTGGACTTCAGGTCGAGGGAGTACTGGGACGGTGTTAGTAGCCCGGTTTCTTCTCACGACCGAATTGTATGGTTCACAGACGGGTCTAGAATGGGCAACAGAGCTGGATTTGGCGTCTATACTGGCGACCCTAGGACCAACGCTAGCGTGAGCCTGGGAGCGTATGGCACCGTCTTCCAAGCTGAAGTCACCGCAATCCTTCATTGTGCCGCCCAGGCGGTCGAGAGAGGGGTTTGTGGGAAATATATCCGCATCCTCTCAGACAGTCAGGCGGCCTTAGGGGCTCTGGACTCCTGGAAGGTCTCGTCTGGTCTAGTCTGGGAATGCGTGGAGACCCTCAGCATCCTGGGATCAAGAAATCAGGTCTCGCTGGAATGGATCCCAGGACATAGGGGATTAGAAGGCAACGAGCAGGCCGATGCCTTGGCTAGGGAGGGGGCTCTCAAGCCCTTCATTGGTCCTGAGCCGGCCTGCGGCGTTTCGATTGCAGCTGCCAAAGCAGCAATTAAAAACTGGGTCAGCGCCAGACATCTGGAAAGATGGCGGCAGTTCCCAGGGCAAAGACTCGGCAAGGTTCTTGTCAAGAATCCCTCCCAGAAGTTGACAAAGTCACTTCTTGGGTTAAGCAAATCGCACGTTAGGCTGGTGGTGGGACTCATCACCGGCCACGGCAAATTCCGGAGGCATTTAAGAACGGTGGGACTCTTTGCGGAGGATCCCATCTGTCGCCTCTGTGGGGAGGACGAAGAGTCGGCAGAACACATTGTCCTGGAGTGTGAGGCTCTTGGTGCCAGAAGAAGAGCACTTTTTGAAGGCTCACCTCTGGGACAGTTGGAAATTACCAATCTAGTGAAGAAGCTCCTTGACTTGGTCAAGGGCAGCCAGCTTTACGACGATTAGGCACCGGGATTGGCACAAAAAGCCTTAGACTTCGTTGCAAGGGTTGGCTGGAACAACTATATATCCCCTTTTAAACTAAACTAAACTAAACTATGAATTTGTAAATTCTACTACAAGGTTTAAATAATTTTCATATTAGATGGAACAAGAAAAATTCGGAATTTCCACTAATTTTTACTGTAATTCAAATTTACACAATCATTACCAAATTTTAAAAAAAATCTGTTAACGTATGACTTTTATATTGTAATACGTGGTTAATAGGAATGTTTTCTTTTAAATGTTATACATTTTAGAATTTTATCTTTTAAAGACATAAAGTTCATATCAATGACCTAAAACATGGGTTTCTTAGCTTCTAGAGGTTGTAAAATTAATTACTTGGTCTTGTTGTAATCCTTATTACATGTATAGTAAGATAAATTATTGTCAAATGTGTAAGTAAATACAGTGATTTTAAATTGATTTAAATTAATTTAAAATAACTTTAAATTGATTGAAATCAATATAAAATCACTTCATTTACTTACACATATAAAAAACAATGTATCGTCACTAAACATGAATAAGGATTACAACAAGGCAAAAGCAGTTCGCTTTTGATTTTTTATAAGATAAACATTGAAAAATTACGTTTATGAAAATAAACATAAAAAAAGATAAATAAAAATACAATTCTGAATATAGAATTTATTGTTAGCGATTTGTGCATCTAATATCGAAACAGCAGTGCATTTTTAAATTATGAAAAGGCAATGTAAGTCAAAAATAGTCTGTTTACAAATGTTACTTGTTTTCACACAAAACATTATAGAGCACAAAAACTTTTCAGTGCCAACATCCAGTTAAGCCAGACGTTTAAAAATGTGCCAGAAGTGCAAACATCCGGTTACAACCAGATGTTTACAAATAGCCTTGTAAAGTAATCAATAAATGTGTATTTTTCCTAATAATATTTTATGAATTTGCGCTAACAGCTGATGAGTTCTGTGTTATCTCCATTTGCCTTAAATGCCATTACACATCTTATAAATGAATCACTCTGCAGTGGAGTGTTTCCTGAAGCGTGGAAACTGAGCATGTACGCCCCTTACCTAAGGTAACAACACCATCAAGTATGCACGATTTAAGACCAATCTCAGTCCTACCAGCGATGTCTAAGATTCTTGAAAAGGTTATAGTGGATCAAATAACATTATTCATTGAGACAGAACACATATTGCCAAAACTCCAATCAGGCTTTAGACAGAATCATAGCACATGTACTGCACTTACAAACATGTTTACTGATATAATAGATGCTAGGGACAAGGGCAGATACAGCTCCCTTGTCTTATTAGACTACTCAAAAGCTTTCGATTCCATCAACCATGATATGCTACTAGCGAAAATGAAGTATTACCATTTTAGCGACAAAGTAATTGATTGGATGAGATCTTACTTAGGTGACAGGCTGCAAGTAACAAAGCTTGGGAGTGAGACATCAAGGCCCCTAGAAAAACAGCGGGGTGTACCTCAAGGTAGTTGTTTGGGACCAATTTTATTCAATTTGTACACAGCTGACTTCACTAAGTGTGTACAACACTGTTCTGTGCACCTGTACGCAGATGATTCTCAGCTACACTTATCTTATGACCAAAGCAGTATAAATCCTGCCATTGATCAAATTAACTCTGATTTGGATAAGATCTCTAGGTGGTCAGTTTTGAACGGTCTCAAACTCAATTTAGACAAGTATGTGGTTGTCCACTTTGCCCTAAAGAATGTGGTGCAGGGTCTCGGTGAGTCTGGGTTTGGCGTGTCACTCGATGGCCATCGTCTGACAGTATGTGACAGAGTTAAGACCCTTGGTGTCATTCTAGACAGTGGCCTCACATTGACTGATCACGTTACCTACGCCTCCCAGCGTGCCTTGGGCAAACTGAGGGTGCTATATAGATTTAGAAGCCTGCTACCTGAATCTGCAAAACTACGACTCATGCAGTCTCTTGTATTATCTGTATTTTATTATTGCTATCCTGCATACGGTAATAGTATTTCCAAAGAGGATACAAAAAGGATTCAAAAAATCCAAAACTCTGCCATACGCTTTATTTTTAACTTAAGGCGGTACGACCACGTTAGTCTTTTCAGGCAGTCTGTAAACCTCCTTCCCATGAAGGCCGTATGCAGGATGCTGACCTGCTGCATGACTCACAAAGTTTTAAAGCTCAATGAGCCCCAGTATCTAAGCGAGAGACTCTCATTCCGGGATGAGGTCTCACAGCGCAGCACACATAACGGAGGAAAACTTCATTTTCCAAAGGTTAGGCTTGAGGCTGGGAGGAAAAGCTATACTTATTTCGGCCCGACATTGTACAATGACCTCCCCGATAACTTCAAGCCTTACTCACATGAAACATTTAAGGTAAAGCTTAGGGAAATGCTATTAAATGGTGAAATAGTTGATTAGAAGTTGTTAATGTTTAGTTGTCTAGTTATATAATATGTCTCACTTGTTGCTTTAGGATTAGTTATTCACTGTTCATGTTAGTTTTATTTTTGACTCGAGTTGCTCTGAAAAGCAGTGTAAAACTGAGAAACGTTTATGTAAATAAAGGCATTTTTATTTATTTATTTTTTATTATGAGTTCACACCATCAGCTGAGGAGTTTCTACCAAATGCTAGCTCATTAATATATTTTACTTCTATATTTATTCTTATTTACTTTTCATTATTATTATTATTATTATTATTCATTATTCATCTCTAAGACGCCATTTATATTGTTTGTTGACTATTTAAAAATTAAAAAATAAATGTGAAATTTGATGAATCAAATCTACAATATGGACAAAAATTCTAGTGTTTTTTTTTCCATTTTTTTTAAAGTAAAACTTTTGGGTTTATGAAGATAGAAACATAAAATATCACATGTATATAGAAAATTAAATTGTGTTTCGAATTATATATATTATAAAGATGTATGACAACCATTTTTTTTAATATGGAAAAAACATCAAACACAAAAAAAATTTGAAAAACTTTTTTGTCTTCATTAGAAAATATTGATTTAAAGAGCATTACAATTAGATTATTTATAATCATATTAATTCATTGCGGATCACTGACGAGATAGCTGGTCATGCACTGTGAGGACATAGCGGCACACTGACGAGGTGAGCTTGTCATTGCGTCCTGTGTTTTGTTTTGTTACTAAATGTTTTTAATTTCATCTGCTAGATGTAGTGAGCATGCTCTTCAACAATCTAAAGAAGTCTCCAACATCCTACATTTACCCTAGTGTTACTGGGTTTGTGTAGCGCTGTTATACTACATGTTTCACGTAATGCTCACTAGGTAAGGTGAGTCTGTTCATTTGCAAACATAGTTTCAATAGATTTGCTGTTCATTTAGTCTAAGTATCATGAGTTTTTGTGAACAGATGATGGAGTGATTTAGTGCGGAATGCAAAATGGAGAATTTACATTCATATGAGTTGAACCGATATTTATTGGAAGTATTTTTACAATTATTTATAACACATATAACTAATTAGTTTTAGATATTTATCTAATTTGGATTGTAGTTAGTGTTAAATTAATTATGAACATATTAAAAAAATTAAGCAAATGAATCTACAAAACAAAAGCTACATTCAGTTATATGGGTTATTCATTGTTTTCGATATAACAGTGCTGCACTGCAGTCAGTGCCACATGCCTGGCTACAGCGGTCAACTAATTTGTGCCCACTGTGACACACTGCACCAAATGTTACACTCTGCAAGGGGTTAATCCCAGATTATTTAGCTATAATATGGCGTACAAACGTTTATTCTGACCCATCAAATAAAAAAGTTAGTGTTTTCCCCAAACCCTTACAAATCTAGTGATAATTCAAATCTTTTAGATACACTCAATGTAAAAATTATTGGCACTTCTGTAACACCCTTCCGAAAAATTGCCGGTACTGAAACGGTTAAGCAAAAATGACAAACATGTTCAATAGTTACAATCTTGAAACAAATGACAAAATCAGGATATGAAAAGCCTACTTCTCTGATTGAGGGGAAAAATTACTGTGTTAAATTTTAGCTTTTTCTAGGTTCATGGAAATTTTTAACAATGGAGTTAAAGTTCCCATGCACCAACATGGCTAAGTGATGTGCATGGGTCTGTGTGTGTGTGTGTGTGTGTGTGTGTGTGTGTGTGTGTGTGTGTGTGTGTGTGTGTGTGTGTGCGCGCGCGTGTGTGTGTGTGTGTGTGTGCGTGTGCGCGTGCATGTGTGTGCGTGCGTGTGCGCGTGCATGTGTGTGCGTGCGTGCGTGCATGCATGCGTGAGTGCATGTGTGTGTATGTTTCACTCAAAGGACTTCTCACATCTAAAATCCTTTCTTATTATTATATATTATTCAATAAATAAATACTATATATTGAATGTTCCGTTCATTTGAATACCGAATTTGCAGCTATGTTTGAGAAACTGATCTCTGGAACACTTGTGGGGCATGTGAACCAGTGCATCATTGGAGAACAGTTCTGTAACTACATGAAAGGTGACCGGTTCTTCTACAGGAATTGTGGCCTGCCATGGTCATTTACCAAAGGTTTGTCACGCCGCAAAATGGGCTATGTTTTCCAATCACACTTAATGCAGTAACATCATATCAATGTACAGTGAGCACCTTACAAAAAAATAATAAATTCATGCAAGTAAAAACTTCAGCAGCTTTATTAAAACGTAATTGTCTACTATAGGCAGACTAACATTTTAGAATATGTAATATTATAATATTAATACATTTTATAGCATACTTTTTTAAACATACTAATGTAGCATTAATTGAAGCTTTGATTATTTATTACTTACAGTAGATATGTCATGTAATAGGAATACGGTACCATTAATTGAGTTACTACTGATTTAAACTGCATTACATTTTCATGGGATTACAATGGTACCCTAAAACTACTGATAATTGGAGATACACAATTAAACATTGGATGATAAATCTATCAATGTTATATAGAATCAATTATGTTAGTTACATATTCTAATACACAAATTAGATATACACATACCTTGAGACCACAGAGCTAAAGTTAAATAAACAATAGCTTTGAGATTTTTTTGAACATAAAGCGTTAACAATAGTTAGTTTGGTAGAAAAGTAGGTTTTTAATCATTCATATATATATATGTGTGTGTGTGTGTGTGTGTGTGTGTGTGTGTGTGTGTGTGTGTGTGTGTGTGTGTGTGTGTGTGTGTGTGTGTGTGTATATATATATATATACCTATAAATACACACGTTCATCTGAAAATATAGTGTATTTTTAAATTTTTCATTATTTTACCTCTTCTTTACAGTTTTTATGTTCTAAAATAATAATAATTTCTAATTGGAATGTTTCAGAACAACGGAAAGCAATCTATGAAACGTCTATAGCATGGATATATTGTACTGCAGGAGATAATATAATTGATATGCCGAAAAACACATTCCTGAGGCCCTCCAAACAGTGAGTAAAATTAAATTCCACTAGTAATATTAATTATGATACTCAAGTAAATAATCATTGCAATTTGAAAAATGCTCGTCTAGCAAACAGAACGCTTTCCACCAACAACAATGTAACAACTGCTCGGAGGAATATCATCACAAGTCAGAGACTAACAATTCAAAAACATTTACAATTTTGTAGAGATGAAGTTCATAATCCCCATAGTCATGGGCGGAGTTATGGGGAGGCATGACTGGGCAATGCCCCCCCAACCTTCGTGTAAATTTTTATTTTTATTTATAAGGAATATAATTTTATATAAAAGTTACTAAATGAACGATGAACTTAAAGGCATGTTGACTCTATATATACTAATAATAATAGATTAGAATGCCATTAATCCAAAATGAAGATCACTGTGAGTATTAGCATCCCACTTATACAATACAATTACGGGTTGACTTCGACTACCTACCATCTACAAATTGGCGCGGCTGACTGAATCGAGTCATGTTTAGCGCGGCCAGCGGTCTACCCAGCCCAGTCAGTCAGCAGTTGTCAGCTAGTGTTCATGCTCTGTTCCCGCTTTCGTGCTTCATGTATTAAAATAAGTGTTTTTGTTTGTGTTATTTAAGATGAGATGAGTGGTGTTTCTATATTAATTAATTACAGTATTATCATTTTTCTGTTTTGTTTATCTATGGAATCTACAGTTTAAACAAAATGAGTAAAAAAACAACAGACATTAGAACTTTTTTAAAATAAAAGAACTAGTGACTGTGTCTAAGACCGATGAAGAAGCGGAATCTGAGTGTTTAATAAAAGCTTCCCCAGGCTGTTCAAAGTCTTGCCACGACGTAAGTAAACAAACTGATTCAGTTACTTCTTCTTATCATGAAGGAGCCTACTCAAAAAAAATGAACCTTGGTAATATAGAGACGGATCCATTGCGCACAATTTTGACTATATATCCACTTTCAGACATTAAAAATTCAAAACGAGCATTTACACCATTTTGTTTTAAGAAATATGAATGGCTAGAATACAGTATAAAGAAAGATGCTGTATTCTGTTACGCTTGCAGGATATTTTCTTCTAACAATAAAGAAGTATCTGTAACTGAAAAAGGCCTAAGTAACTGGAAGAAGATAGGGAAAAAATTAAAAAAGCATGCGTCCAGTGAAAGTCACTTATTTTCCATGGCGAAGTGGCATAACTGTATAAAGCCAAAGGATACAATTGCTTCGGAAATATCATCATCTCATAAAGAGCTTATTTCTGAAAATCGTGAATATTTTAAGCAAAGTTTGGACCTTTTGTTATTTTTGGCCAAACAAGGAATGCCTTTTCGTGGACACGATAAAAAAGAAACGTCAGGCAACAAGGGAAATTATTTAGAGATGTGAATTATACTCAAAATATGATGCTAAATTCAAAGAAAAATATGAACGATATTTCAATTTAACAAGTCATGACTTTCAAAACGAAATTTTCGAAATTGTTACTGAAGAGGTTTTAAGTACAATAGTGAATGAAATAAACGAATCTGGATTTTATCCCTTAATGGTCGATGAAGCAAAGTCACACAGAGTTCAACAATTGTGTATTTGTATGAGATATTTGTTTGAATCAGAAATTAAAGAAAGATTGCTAACAATAAATGTTTCGTTCGGAGGACCTTACCTTTTGGTATGAGAAAGTTAATTATAGTTTTGTAGAAATCAGAATAATATTTAAATTCTTCAAGACATTGAAACTCACTTTTATTTCCCAAAACTGTACATCACAACAACAAAAGTAAACAAAAGCAAAAATAAAACACATGATAATAATTAATTACAACATCATATGTTAAAATGTTAAAATCCACAGACCATCGGGAACATGCCGGGCCACTTGAACCAACAGGTTTAACAAATGTTCTCTTCTATTGGTAAGGGGAAAATCTTTATCACAGGCCTTTTTAACATTCCATTTTTAGTTTGAAGGGTGACTACTCTAACAATGTTGTCAGGACCTGGATGGATTTTCACAATTCGAGCCAATGGCCAATTGAGTGGTGGAGTAAGGAAATCTTGTATCACAACTAATACCCGATTTTCAAGTTTTGTGTTTTTTTTTTGTCCATTTTTGCCGCTCCTGTAAAGTATGGAGGTAATCCCGACACCAACGATGCCAAATGTCTTGGGTAATTTTTTGTAACTTTTGCCAATTCTTGAGTTTGTTAAAGGGAGTATTGTTCAAGTCATTTTCAGGTATTGAAATCAGAGGGGCCCAATTAAAAAATGTCCAGGGGTTAAAGCTGAGATATCGAAAGGGTCAGATGAAAGAGGAATTAGTGGTTGGGAATTCAGAACAGCTTCAATTTTTGCAACGATTGTGTTGTAGTCTTCAATTGTTAAAACAGTGTCTCCTACAACTCTTCGAAGATGGTATTTCATACTTTTGACAGCAGCCTCCCATAGCCCTCCTTGGTGAGGAGCTAAGGGGGGATTGAAGTGAAATTGTATTGAATTTTGAATAGAAAATTCTGAAATTCTTCGTTTGTTATCTTGGTTATTCAGAAATGAGTTGACCACTGATTTTAGGATTTTGTTTGCGCCCACAAAATTAGTTCCGTTGTCACAATAGATATTTTGAAACAAACCACGTCTTGAAATAAATCTAGTCAATGCTGAAATAAAGGCAGTAGGAGACAATTCAGAGACTGTTTCAAAGTGCACAGCCTTTGTATTAAAACATACAAATATGCATATGTAGAGTTTGAAGAGACGTAAGGATCTGAGGTTATGAGCTTTGGCAGTGAACGGGCCACAAAAATCCACACCAGAGTTCAAAAAGGGTCGTGAAGGAGTAATTCGAGATTCTGGAAGATCTCCTATTAGTGGAGTCTTGGTTTTAGGTTTTGTTCTAAAACATTTGACACATTTAAAAACTCTTGATCAAATCAAGCTTCGAGCTGCTAAAATCCATACATGTTGGACCAGTATGGAATGTAAAAGTTGAGGAGGGGCATGCAAATACTTTAAGTGGTAATGATCTATTAATAAATTGACAATATGGTGATTTTTTGGTAGTATTACAGGATGTTTAACTTGTAATCAAGAAGTGAGTTGCTGATTCTTCCTCCTACTCTGATTATTCCACTTTCATCGAGGAATGGTGATAGTCTTTGGATTTGGTTAGAGCAAGGGTTTCCCTTTTTCAAGTTTTTAATTTCTCCAGGGAAAACTTCAGATTGAATTAATTGGAAAATTTTCAAAGAAGTTTTCTTAAGTTCATCCACTGATAAAGGACCTGATTTAGGTACTATTTTGACATTAAAGAAACTGTATACATAAGAAAACATTCTGACTAGTTTGTTCCAAGAGGAAAATCGCAAAAAATTACAAGGGGTTCAGGTTTAGTGATAGTCAATACCGTTGATCCATGAGGTTTTACTTCTTCTAAGTTCTCTTCTTTAATGGGTGTGAAGGAACTTATTGGCCAACAAGAGACATGTTCTTGCAACCACTGAGGTCCTCCCCACCAAAGAGGGTGATCTTTGAGATCTTGTGGCATTAATCTTCTAGAGGCACAATCTGCTGGGTTAAATTGTGTGTTCACATGATGCCATAAACGAGCTGAGACCTGTTCCTGAATCTCAGCCACCCGATTAGCAGCATAGGTTTTCAACCTGTAAGGGGGAGTTTGAATCCAACTTAAGACGATTGTTGAATCGGTCCAGTGTGGCATCAACAAAGAGAGACAATGGGTCATCAGTTTTGCCAAGAGATGACTACCTCACAATTCAAGTCGTGGTAATGAGATTTTTTTTAGTGGTGCTACACGGGTTTTTGAAATGAGTTGTCTTATTTGAGTAGACTCTATTTCAGAAGAACTTCGTAAATATACCACTGCGCTGTAACCACCTTCAGAAGCGTCCGAAAAACCATGTAATTGAATAACTTTGGAATTGTTAATTTGTAATGGTCTGGGTATTTTTACTTCTGACAGACTAGGGAGTTGAGTGACAAACGAATTCCATGATTCGACTATGTCATGAGGGAGGGGTTCATCTCAAGTAAAACCTTTAGCCCATAATAGCTGCATGAATAGTTTTGCCCACATTATGACTGGGGACAGGAATCCACAAGGGTCATAGCTAATTTTTGCGATCAGGGTGAGGATAGTTCTTTTAGTGTTAGCAGGGGTATTATCTATATGGAAATTAATGGAGAAAAAATCAAGTTTAGATGACCAATGTAGACCTAAGATACTAAAGAAAGGTTGATCAGACGATTCCAAAAACTTCGGAACCTCATGGTGATCAGAAGGAAAAGGACCCAAGAGGTTTGGACAGTTAGAAGTCCATTTTCTAAGTTCAAAACCATCCTTTTGGAGTAAGTTGATCGGTTGAGTTTGCAAATGTTGTGCTTTTCCCTCATCTTCATGGCCAGCGATTACATCATCCACATAAGTGTGGTTTAGTAGAACTGAGGCAGCTTCAGGATAGAATTCCTGTTCATCTTGAGCAAGTTGACGAAGAGATCGCAAGACTAGGAAAGGTGAACAGTTCATCCCAAAAGTCACAGTTTCCAAGAAAAATGTTCTGAGGGATAGAGAAGAATCGTTGTGCCAAAATATCATTTGATATTTTTGATCGTCAGGATGAATGCGAATTTGCCTATACATTTGTCGTATATCACAAGTGAAAACCACATTATGACGTCGGAAGTGAAATAGTACGTCAAATAAATTCACCTGTAATTTTGATCCTGTGAGGAGAATATCATTTAGTGAAACACCGTTTGAGGTTTTTGCATGAAGCGTCAAAGACAGTCCTCAGTTTTGTGGTTGAGCTTGATTCTTTTATGACACCATGATGGGGGAGAAAATAGTTTTCATCTGGAACTGAATCACAAGGTCTCATATGTCCGACTTCTGAATATTCGTCCATAAATTTGACATAGGCTTCCTTGAATTTAGGTTGAGTAGTGAATCTTTTTTCAAGTCCTAAGAATCTATTTTTAGCTGAGAATGTCAAATCACCTATTGGAGGATGGTTAGGTTTGAAAGGTAGACGAACGCAATACCTACCAGGTACGTCTCTAGAATGTGTCTTAATAAAGTGTTCTTTGCATAAGGTGTCTTCATAAGTTTGTTTGGAATATGTGGGGGGTTCCTCTTGTTGCCAGAATTGTTGTATGGCAGAATGAAGATCAAAATCAGAGACAGTTAGTAGAGTTGTGGGATGAGAGGAAATCTGGTTTTGAGAAGAATCATCATTGCAAGGAGCATGGCCTATGAGAGTGTAACCAAACACCGTATTCATTATGAAAGGCATATTAGTTCCAAGATTTACTTTTTCCCCAGTAAAAATGAAAGGAAAAAGGCCACCATCTAATAGAACATCAATGGGACCAGGACGGTGGAAAGTGGGATCAGCCAAAACAAAAGGTTTAACAAGTTCTAGTAAATCTGAATGAAGATGATATTTGGGCATGTCCAAGGTAATTTTATCCAAAATCAACATGGGATGATTTTCCGAAATTTTATCACCTTGGAGAGTTTCAATGTCAACACATCCCATTCCTTTGGTAGTAGCGAGAGATTGAGATATACCATTGACATGAAGGGTTGATTTTTGACGTTGAGTACCTAGCAGCTGAGCAGCTCGTTCGGTCATAAAGTCACATTGACTGCAAGAGTCAATCAGTGCTCGGAAAACATGTGCATTACCTTGTTTAGTTACAAGTTTTACAAGAATTGTAGATAACAAAACTGTAGTATTATTTAGAGGTTGAGAATAATTGATGGTTGAGTTAGTGGAAATACCAGCAAACTTATTTTGTTTATCTGGAGGTTGAGAAGAGTGCGTAGTGGGTTCTTTATTAGGAGAACTTATTTGAGATTGAGAGGATGAGGAATCTGAGTGTAATAAAGTATGGTGCTTCTTGTGATATTTGAAGCAAGAGTTCTTGGACTTACAATCACCAATTGTGTGATTTTCAAGACAAGAGAAACATCGATGTTGTGTTTTAACAATATGATGCCGTTCTTGGGGAGATTTACTCTTAAACATTGGACAAGAATAAACTTTGTGTCCGTCTTTTGAGAAAACAAAACAAGTAAACTCTAAACGTTCTGAGGCAGATACGAGAGAGATAGGTCGAGGTTGAAACTTTTCATTTAAAGACTTAGGGGTCCAATGAGAGGAGTTATTTTTGTTGTTAGAAGAATGCAAGAAAGCGTCTTCTGCATGAGTACAGTAGTCAGATAGGAACGTGATGATTTCTGTTACAGTAGGAAGAGTTTGAGAGTTTCCTTTTGAGTTTTCAAATTTATGTAGCAGTTTGGTGTCAAACTTCCGTAAAAGCATAGAAGCTAACAAAGGATTTTTCTCAACAATATCACAGTCCAATACTTGTAAGGCTTGAGTGTTTTCTTGAAATGCATTTAGAAAATGTCTTAGGTTCTTAACAGGAAAGAGATTGATATTGGGGAGATCTATTATCTTGTTTAAATGCACAGAGGAGAGTCTACGCACTGAATGATAACGTTCATGTAACGTCTTGTAAGCTATGAAGTAATTAGCTTCTGAGATTGGTAACGATTTGATTAAATTAAGAGCTTCACCTGATAATGTACCAAGTAAACACTGAAATTTCGCAACAGGGGACAGTGATGAGTTTGAGTTTATAGTTGCATCAAACAGGTTGATAAAAGCTATTCAGGTGTGAGGCTCTCCACTAAAATGCGTCAATTCTATTTTAGGTAAACGTATCACCGACGTGGAAAGTTGTCCTTGAATAGTTTCGTTACTTGCTACATTACTCACTACTGACTGGGTATCATCATTAATATTTAAAAGAATTTTAATTTTACTTTGAATAGTGACACAAAGTTCATTAATTTCATCCTGTTTGTCAATGACATTTTGTTCATCAAAATCATCGTTTGAATCTAACAATTTTTTCATGTTTTCGTCAAATTCAATTTGTTTGAGTTTAACCTCTGCCTGGTATACAAGAATCTTTTGATGTTCAAGTGTTTCAAGAGGAGAATCCTCAGACAGATTTTCAAAACAGTCATGAATTTTATTCAGCCTAGCTTTAATGAGGTTCGTCAATCGAGCAAAAGTGTGAGGTTTCATTGTAAAAAGTTAAACATATACAAAAAATACAAGTTTAGAGAGATAAAAAAGATAAAGAGGTAATTATATTGACACAGAGGTTTATAGAAACATTTGTCTTACTTTCCCATAGTTCTGGTTATCCAGGCCCGGTCGGACCATGAATCGTTCGGAGTACCTTACCTTTTTTTGGTATGAGAAAGTTAACTATAGTTTTGTAGAAATCAGAATAGTATTTAAATTCTTCAAGACATTGAAACTCACTTTTATTTCCCAAAACTGTACATCACAACAACAAAAGTAAACAAAAGCAAAAATAAAACACATGATAATAATTAATTACAACATCATATGTTAAAATGTTAAAATCCACAGACCATCGGGAACAGTGAAGGATTATGAAGGAATTACGTTTCTCTAGATCGTATTGCTGAGTCCTTAGCAAACATTATTTTGAACTACCTTAAGGAAGTAGGTATAACTGCTACTTTAATAGGTCAATCACATGATGGTGCGAGTGTAATGTCCGGAGTAAAGAATGGGCTACAGAAAATCATCAGGGATACCCATTCTCTCGCCATGTATGTGCACTGTTTAGCACATAAGATTAATTTGGTTCTTGTAAACTCTTGTGAAAGCAATAACTACAGTTGTTTCTTCTTTAATGTGATTGCAGTCACTATATGAGTTTTTTTCTAACCCTGATATGCATGCGGAATACAAAATACTGCAAGAGGAGCTACAGATCAAAGTCCCAGGCCCACATGAGATCCACAAATTAAGTGATGCTAGGTGGTCGTGTAAGGCTACTGCTGTCCATCTGTTAACAGAAATTTTGATGCAATTTGTGCCGTCCTCAAAAAGATTGCTAATGATCTAAGGAATTCGAAGTCTCCTCAGGCCAAAGGATTACTGGCTTCAATTACATCCATGGACTTTGTAGTATGTTTAATATTTTTATTGGCGTGTTTAACTGATATTAATATCCTCAGCAAAGCGCTTCAGAAGGAGTACTCTTGCATAGCAAGATGTGCGAAAGCAGCAGGAGCAATTATTATGAAGCTCGAGTCAAAAAGAAGTGAAAACGCCTGGGAGAAAAAGTGGAATGAAGTAATGGAGTTTTCAAGGATTCACGAACTACATTTATTCCCTGAAAATATTTGCATCACAACACAATCCAATGAGACTACCACAACATCTCGTTCCTTGGAAAAAGAAAGTCATTCGACTTCAAGCTCACATATTGCGCCCAAACGTCGACGAGTTATTTCAAAAACTCTTAATGAATATTTTGTCATGTCTACTGTTGGACAGTCAAGAGGAGTCATCGATACAGAGAATTTGAGTGATAACAGTGAAGTGAACAGCAAGGTACAGTACCGTTGTGACCTTTATTACCCAATACTTGATATTTTTATCAGTGAACTCAAAAGAAGGTTTGCCGGTGAAGCAATGGAAGTAGCAAATGCGAGTGAAGAGTTCCTTTGCCTCAATGTAGAGAAATCTGAATCGTTTATACAGAAATATCCAGTGCCCGGATTGAACCAAACTATGCTCATATCAGAAATGAGCATCCTACGGTGCGTTCTCGAGTATTTATTCAGAATCTGATTTAGTAAAAAGCCTCAACTTGGATAAACTAAGGGATAAATATGCAAAAAAAGTAATAGAAAATTGCCTCTTATTCAATTATTAATAAAGGAGTGCTAATATTGTAGTGCTAATGTGTTAATATAAGGGTTACATTGCTTGACAATATGAGACCGTTCTATTGTAGAAAGTAAATATGTATATACCTGGTTTATATTACTATACAACCAATATTATGTTTATGTTTGATAAAAATAAACATCAATTTCATGTTCTGAGTTTAAGTATTTTTCATTCAAAAAAGGTACCTAAATGTCATGTTTTTAAGCTGCAATTTTTAAAAATGTCCCCCAGACCCCCCGGAAAAAGTAGGATACAGGAAATTTAATGCATGGTAAACGTGTTACTTGTGCCCCCCCCCCAACATACAAGGTCTAACTCCGCCCATGCCCATAGTACAGGTCTTATTGTGATTTCTAAGAAGTATTCAACACTTAGAAAGAATGAAAATCTCTAATAAACCAATAATAACAATTTAAGTGCAAACAAATATTTGTCTTGTTCTAACTAGCCCACTCATACACGTACAGTGCTGGGTGGTACTAATATAGACTGACTATGTAATGAAATCAACTTTATTTATAATCAGGCAAAATTGAGACTAGCAAGTCCCTTCTGCCACATAACTTGGTAATACATAAGAAAGTAAATTTAAGTAATACTAAAACATATACATACAAATTGCCATTTGATCAGTAATCGCATGAGCTAAAGAAATGATACAATCAAGGAAAAATTTAAGTTTGAGAGCATTAACAAAAATTAACTGTAAAGAGGAATATATTAAGAGACCTGAATTTATCTTTCATTATTATTATTATTATAGAGTTATGAAATAAACAACATACATAAAATAATAAAGCATTTTAAATTTCAGTTCTCAATCATACCTTTCATAAACACTCACTCCACTAGTTAATTACTCATACTTACACCCATTCATTCTGCAGTTAAGTACATTGGAGTAGACTGCTCATTGGTGCATTCTCATTCAAAATTCACACATACAAATCACTCAATGCCGTATTAAGCTACCAGATGAGGAAATTAATACAAATTTCCCGACCGTGTGACAATCTCTTAGTTAAGGTTCTAGGCCAGGTTTAACTCACTCCTTGATAATTGCATGAGCAGTGCTAGAATATATTAATCAACAAATATTTTAATTACTAATATAAAATTATTATCTATTTTCATTTACTGTAGCAAAGTTATTTTTCAACCTCAATATGAAATGTGCTAATTGTTCGGTTTGCATCCCTGAGAATGGTGACTGTAATCGCTGAGTCTGCGATATAAAGTATGACTACTGTTAGAGTGCCCACGATACTTAAGTGAGTCTGTGGAGTTAAAGGTAAGGGTTGGCACTAACTACCTCACCTATATCCATACATTTTGTACAAAGTTATATTGATGCAACAATACACACATAAACAATATCATAATCTCTTACTTATAAATTTAAAATCTAATGGCATCAATTCAAAATCTATTTAATACTGTAGCAAATAACATAAAAGTATGGTTGAAAATTTCTAAATTTGATGTAGCTTTGCATTCTCAACTTATTTTATTATGATTTGTAAGATAGGACGTAATAGCCCTAACCTTGCTATTTAAACTGTATTTAAAATTCGTTCAGTGAAGACAGTTTTACTTCATAAATAGATTTCAAACAAGGAAAATGTGTTATCATGACTAGAATCACAGGCATAAATTCAGCATTTTGATCAGAGTGGCAAGTGACCTAGGTACTTCCCCTCCCCACAATAACGTTATACATTAAAATTGTTCATAGATTTTCAAAGTTATATATATGTGTGTGTTAAAAAATAATAAGATTGTAATAATTAATCATGCTTTTTCTGTTATGTATTTATTTATTTATTCATAAGACGCCGATCATCAAGATATGGGCGAATATGGATTTCGATTGAGTGTGATGAGTGTAGATGAGCGAATGTAGTCATTGTTACAAACTAAGGCCGACTATTCCTTAGAAAGTGTCATTAATTAATAGCCCAATGACAAATGAATAGCCGGTGGTTATCAGCTGATCCTTTTCAAAATGTATTGACTCTGATTGGGATCGAACAGACAACCTTTAGCACATGAAGCTGAGATTGAACCAACTACGACCGACGTAAAAATAACAGTACTGAATAAATTATTATTTTGTTGTCATACAATTAAAAGTTTTAGTGAGGCTGAATATATTTAATGCAATAAAGATAAAGATTTAGGCTATACAAAATTAGACAGCAAGGTTTGGCTTAAATTGGGTTTAATGAAACTATCGTAACATTGACTTTATATCAATAGTTACTCATCTTTCAAATAATAAATAAATAAATAATCTTTATTGTCGTTTTACATAAAGCATTGACACAGTCACATATACATCTAACAGACATAGTCAAAACAAAACAATCATATTGCACATATACATTATTCAACCTAGAATGACAAACATGGTTAATAAATGGTCATTTAAGTAAACAGTAATTTACATAACAGGTATGATTCTAAAGTACAGGTCCAACAATCTAGAAACTAATATCTTGCATACTGAAAAACTCCCCTAGTTCATAAAATGGATTTTTTAGCAACCAGTTATACAGTTTGATTTAAAAAAGTGTTGTCGGGTATTTATTAACTAAAACTTTTAATTTATTATAAATCTTCTGGGAAATAAAAATATGACTGTGTTGGGTTCTACTCAGTCTGCAAAACTCTATGGCAATATTGTTTTTATTTCTAGTATTATAGCTGTGAATGCTGCTGCTAAGAATGAGGGATGGGCTATTTTTTAAAATGTATGACATTAAATAAAAAATATACAAATTTATAACAGTTTGAAATTTGAGCTCAATGAAAAGTGGTTTGCAGTGGGCCAATGGTTGTGCTTTACTTATCAGTCTAATGGCCTTCTTTTGCAAAATAAGAATGTCACTAACTTTAGTACTATAGCCCCATATTATAAGTCCGTATCTAATTATAGATTGAAAAAAAAAGCATAGTATGCGGTTTTTACGTAACTTTCCGGGACACTGTCCATTAAGCGTTTAAGTAAAAAGATTACTCTAGATAATCTTTTAGAAATATACTCAACGTGAGAGTTCCATGATAAGTTACAATCAATATGAATACCTAGAAATTTAACACTGGGAAGGAAATCATAAGGTAAGTTATTTGCAGGACTCTGTCTTAAACTGAACATGATATTTTGGGTTTTAGTTTCATTTAATAAAAGGCTATTTGTCCTAAACCACAAAGATGCTTCATCAAGTGTTTCATGTACAATGTCTTGTAAAGTGTTAAAGTTTGTGTTACTGTTTAAGAATGTTGTATCGTCTGCATACAAAAAGGATTTGGTTTTAATAGCATTTGGAAGGTCATTTATGTATAGTAAAAATAGCAAGGGTCCCAACACCGACCCTTGGGGTACTCCACACTCAACCACTAGTTCATTGGACCAGTTTCCATTAATTAAAACCTTTTGTCTACGATTTTTTAAATAGTCTTGAAAAAACTTAGCAGAAATACCAGTTATGCCATAGTAGTTTAGTTTAAAGATTAACTCATCATGTTCAACACAATCAAATGCCTTGCTAAAGTCACAGAGAGTGGCTTGAGCAAAGGCCTTACTCTCAAAAGCTTTTATAATTTCCCTAACTAGTGCATCAACTGCATCAATTGTACATTTATTTCTTCTAAAGCCAAACTGTGATGAATTCAGGTAATATTGTTTTCCAGATAGGTGACAAGTTGATCATGTACTATAATTTCTATAATTTTGGATGTCACTGGTACAATGGATATAGGGCGATAACTTTCAGCAAGTTGTTTTGACCCTTTCTTAAAGATTGGGCGTAGTCTAGACAACTTCAGTTCGACTGGAAAAATACCCTTTCATACATTTATTTATACATGTGGTTAAAGGATTCAAAATTATATGACTAATCTTCTTAAACATGTTATTTGATAAATTATAAATATCCTTGCTTTCAGAATATTTTAGTCTTTTAACAGCGTTAGTGACATTATCAACTGAGACTTTCATAAAATAAAATTTATTTCTCTTGACAGGATGATTTTTGACTGAGCTTATACTATTGATATTGTTGGGCTTCTTAATATTGTATTTTATTTGTTTAATTGAATTAATAAAAAAATTATTAAACTGGTCTGGGCTAATATGTATGGCTGTTTGTGAAGATGAGTTATTTATATTTTCTTTTATACCATGCAGCCTTACATTTATTTTTACTATTTTCTATTTTTTCTGCATTGTGAGCCAGTTTAGCGTCTTTGATTGACTGTTTATAAAGTTG
Organism: Stictocephala bisonia; assembly: GCA_035578905.1. Classification (NCBI taxonomy): domain Eukaryota; kingdom Metazoa; phylum Arthropoda; class Insecta; order Hemiptera; family Membracidae; genus Stictocephala; species Stictocephala bisonia. Next base: position 399,856 of record JAQJVL010000023.1, read on the forward strand.
TTTAAGATTAGCATACTCAGCATGAAGCCTGTCATAACTAGAATTCTTCACCAATTTGTCAAGAAATAAGTCTCTCTTTCATTTGGGCCAGTTCCCTTGTATACCATTCAATGTTATTTTTGATATATTTACCTGTGGAACACTGTTTTTTTAATACAGAAAAAAATGTCAAGTTATTAATTATAACTGAAAAAAATGCTTGAAAAAATTGTTGCGCACTTAAAGTTTTTTCATTCTTAAGTAAGGGATTCCAATCATGGGATAAAAGGCTGTTGATCAGATCATCAATTGATGACTTAGGAAAACTGATTACAAATGGTGCAGATTGTTCTCTGGTTCAAAGTGTCATTTGAAATTAATTGAAGTGCAGCCTGCGATTGTCTTACAAGTCAAAATAATTGAAGTGCAGCCTGCGATTGTCTTACAAGTCAAATTTATTGAAGTGCAGCCTTTGATTGTCTTACAAGTCAAAATAATTGAAGTGCAGCCTGCGATTGTCTTACAAGTCAAATTAATTGAAGTGCAGCCTGCGATTGTCTTACAAGTCAAAATCTGTAATCACTTTGCTTGTATTGACTGCCACAGCATGCTTGACTGCCAGAAGAGTTAAAGATGAAAGCCTGTCCTGATCGGTAGTGTTTCTGCAGTATGTTTTAAGTCTTCTTAAGAAGGAGATTGTTCGCTGAGCTTGTTGGAAAAGTTAATAAAAGTCTCAACAAGTAAAATTCCTTAGACCTCCTTTCATATTTTCTCCAACAAACTCAGTTAGCTTTTCATCAAAAGATATTTCCTTCATAGTTTTCTATTCAATCCAAAAGACATTTATTCAAGAAATTTTTTATAGAAATACATACTGTTTAATCACAAAGCACCATAGTAAAGTGTACGGGACTCGTTATTTTTTATGTTACTATTATTATAATGTCTATTGAATTTTATTTAACACGTTCACTGCGGGAAACGCACTTGTGCATCAAGTTGACCTTGCGCCATGTGCAGACGATGCACTTGTGCGTCATGGACTAAAACAACTCATAACCGCCAATTACTGGTCTATTGTTGTGTGTGATTTTTTTACGTATAGTATACAAGTGTTTGGAGTTTATGTGACTTTTGAGGTATTTAATTTTAGTTTTAAGTTTTTATTATGTATTAGATAGTATTAAAAAATTGTTCATATAATTTCAGCATACATTATATGAAATTATATTTGATCAGCAGTGAATGTATTAATAGCTTAGAAATGTGGGAACTTTTATGTATTAAAAACGAAAGTATTTTTCCTTAAATTCTTTTATACCGATTATTTTTATGTTAACAACAAATGTAAATGTATTGCTTTGAACAAATACTGCTTACTTCACACATAAACCATTTTACTTGTTACAGGTTAAATCAAATGTCTAGATGGACCTGCCTACTTAACTGGTGGGCCACCCACCAACCCAGCATACTTTCATAGGTTATGACGTTTTTATTTCAGGGGTGAATTCAGAGAGTAGATAAATAAAAATATTTTGTAGCATCTAGTTTTGGATTTATAAAACTTGATTTACAAGTGAATTTTTTTATACAGATACTAATTAGTTTGTTATTTTTCAACATTCTTTGGATGCCAGTGTTGATAAGATGAAGTGCCTTAAGTTTGTGTTTCTTTCATTGTTACTTAAATCTAGATGAACATTGTTTGTTGCAGTAATCCCATAGTTCGCTGCAGTAGGATCCGCCATCTTAATCTCAGTGCTTGGGCTGAACACTAGAATCTATTAACAAATTACATGTACTTTGAAATGTATAATTAAGATCTATAAAAATAATCAGTTATTTACAGTAAAGGATTGACTTTTATATTTAACAGTCTTTTAGCTAGAATAAGTAATATTGTTAAACAATATAAAGAAGAAGTGGTAACGGTACATTTTAAAGAGTTTTACAGGAAATCAGTTATATGTCACTAAGTCTTTTAAAGTGTTTAATGTTATTTTTTATAGCTAAATACTATCTGCAGCAACAATCATTAACTTAAAGTTTATTCAATATATGTATATCATTTATTATGTTCAGAAATCAAACCATGTTACACTTTCCTTGCTCTAATGGTGGCCACACTGTCAGTAGTTATAACACACCAAGATAAACAGGAAAGTTTTGTTTAGTACCGGTAGTTTGTTAAGTGACTGAGAAAAAAACTGTAAGAACATAATTCAATATATTGTTGCTGAGTTATTAACAACACATTTAGTGACAACCTGAAAATTAGGAGTTTTAACAATGAGTAGAAGTTTTCTATTTAAATGAACTTTCTTTAAACTTTTAACGAAACATATTTGTTAATGATATCATGTGATGGTTCTTTGCCAATGGTTTAATTTGCAAATAAATTCCTGTACTATAAATTGTGAAAGAAATATTACTAAACATAGTTCAATATTGTAATATATAATACATATTTTATATTCTAAACAGGTGTAAATATATGCATGCTTTTTAAAAAATGTTTTGGTACCTTGTCATTTACCTTTAATGGCTTTACCTCAGGTCACCATTTGAAGTATTTAAGTGACAATGGTGGGGGAGTGTCCACAGAGTAAACATTTTTATTTATTCAATAATATGATCCCAATTGTAGAGATATAGGCAAATATGAGGAGCAAATGAGTGTGATGAGTGTATATGAACAAGTGTAGTCATTGTTACTAAGTAATGTATACTGTTGCTCAGAAAGAACTATTCATCAAGGTAGCTTAATAGCAGGGCAATTAAGGGACCTACAGCTTTACGTTGCATCTGAACCGTGTAGTGTTTGTCTGATTTTCAGCTAACTGATAAAACTGACACTCAGTTTTCTTCCTTACACAACATCTGAACCTTGAATACCAACCAATATGGACACTCCAGACTTCTCTAGTAATGTCCACGTCGATGGCAACCATTGAGCGGACTCTGTGTCGGTATTAAGAGCACTGAGTACAGAACCTATAGCCTTTACAGTTTTAGGTTAGGTTTAAGGGCACTAGGCCAGGAATTAGTATATTGGAGAGATAGGACACCAGCAAACTTACCTTAGAAGACAAGTTCACTAACACCAAAGTAGTAGTAACATACACAAAAGAAACATACACTCTTTACTCACCTGAAGAAAATGCCAGTGGCACAGAAAATTTGTGTTTTTGTGTTTCTTTTGTGAATGTTACTACTACTTTGGTGTTACATTCTTTCATATGAGACGCCGACACAACGTTGTGCGTATTTTAAGGCGAATATGAATGGTTTTATGAGTGTAGGATGAGTGTAGATGAGTATAGTCTGGTTACTAACTGAGTTCAACTGTTCCTCAGAAAGGGCAATTTATTAATAGCCCAACAGCCAGGGCAACTAAGGGACCTACAGCTTTACGTGGAATCCGAACCACATAGTGCTGGTCTGATTTTCAGCTAATTGACAAGCCTGATGCTCAGTTATCTCCCCCACACAACATCCGCACAATGATTACCACCCAACATGGACACCCCAGACTTCTCTAGTAGTGTCCACGCCGATAGCAACCACCAAGCGGACACCATGTCGGTATTAAGAGGACCGAGCATACAGCCTATCGCCTACAATCTCCCAAACACTTACCTTAGAATAAGTAAGTGTTTGAGAGATTGTAGGCAATATAAGTTATAAGAGATATAAGTTACCTTAATAACTTACATTAGAAGACAGTGTTAGTGAACTTGTCTTCTAAGGTAAGTTTGCTGATGTCCCATCTCTCCAACATACTAGAACCTATAGCCTACAATCTCCTCGACACTTTGTCCCCAAGTAGTTGGGTTAACTATAGACTGGGTTAGGAGTAACGCAGTCTATATTTATATAAATTTACAGATAGTCTGATAGGACTAGCTGATATTGAGATCGGGTGGGATTTGGCTATCCATTGGTGTGCTAATTTCATTCTTCAAAATGGAAAATACACTTGTATATCCATTGATCAATATATTTTATTTCAATTTATTAATCAATTTAAAATTTGAAGAAGTCTTAAAAATTCTATTTATCAACAAACATATTCACACATTTTATATCCACATAAAATCTGTAATAACTTAATATAAATTAGTTTGTAGGATATGAAAGAGCATTGGAATATACAACTTTAATAAATTAAGTAACATGTTTATTTTATTTATTAAATACCTTCGTCTAGTGATCCTTCATTGGTCATTTAACCGACCAGTTTCGCTACTATTGTAGCATCTTCAGGGGGTGTTGAAATTTCTTCATCTTGCGATACGTCTCCAGATAAAACATAAATAAATACTAAAAATACAGTCAAAGTACATTGTTACATTAACCTAATTGTTATGTCACTTTCTCCTTCCCTTTTTGTTATCAGGGGGGGGGGGTAAAAAATGGTTTTTATCAATGAGATGCATTTTACATTATTACATTCAATTATTACATACAAACCATTCATTACATTAAATTCAAAAAAACATGGACATTTTACATTATTGCCGAAATAGACAACTTTTGAACTGCTTAGAAGAATTTGAAATTTACAAATCAACCAAAAACGACCCTAATCTAATGAATGAAAAACTACAGTTCAAATCCCACATCCTGTACAACTGTCTACTAAATAAACCAGATACCCAAGGAACAGCTGATAACAAAAAGGGAAGGAGAAAGTGACATAACAATTAGGTTATGTAGGTAACAATGTACTTTGACTGTGTTTTTAGTATTTATTTATGTTTTATCTGGAGACGTATCTCAAGATGAAGAAATTTCAACTCCCCCTGAAGATGCTACAATAGTAGCGAAACCGGTCGGTTAAATGACCAATGAAGGATCACTAGACGAAGGTATTTAATAAATAAAATAGTCAAAACACAATCCTTGGGCTAAGATGAATTTATATAATAACATTTTTATCTAAGATTAAACAGTAAAGATTAAAATTAAGAAGTACATTTTTATCTAGAACAGAATTATGACATATTTAGAGTAAATTTACTTGAAATACAATTAAAATTTTGCAAAATGTACATATAGACTTTTGTATATTTATGATTTGTGTACTCTACATACAAATATCAAATGACGTATGTCAAGCTTATTATTGATTTATTGATAGTTGCTATTGACTTAAGACTATTGTAATTCTCCGTGCAACAAACTGTGAGATCACAAATTGAAAACGAGGAGATTCTTACTGAGGAAAGAGAACTTTTGGTGTGTTTCATTGTTTTTCAAAATGAGCAAAGACCAACTCTTTATAATGGTTCTTCTAAACTCAGGTAAAATGAAAAATTGATATACTTCGTTAATGAACATTTTAAATAGATGTATGCAACTTTAATATTTAATATATAACTATAGTAGATTCTTGTATCACATCTATTAAATTGTAAATTTTGTTACCAATATGTGTTTTAGTGGAATCAGAAGTGGATTTTTTTTATAGTGTAGGCTTTCTCACAGTTTGTCTTTTCACAAAATCATTGTTCAAACAAACGTAAAAAATGCGACAAGATGATTTGCATTTTTTACAGAAGGCTGTGCACTTTATAACAGATAAGTTATAAATTGTTTACAAATATAACATGTGAACAATATAACTACCAACTTTTACTATCCTGAATCAAAGGATTTCCTTTTATCACAACTATAGAATAAACCATGAGAATGAGAAGGATGAAGAGAATAAATGCTGTTTTACAAAACAAAACAACAATTAACAATAAAATTGATTGACATGTTTTTTATATTTAGCTTTAATAGTCAGAAGTAGACTGCAGTCCCTCCCTCAGATAGATTCGTCCAGGTGTAGTATTGGGCCAGCGTGTGACCCACAGGCAAAGTACCGCAGCTTTGATGGGTCCTGTAGCAACCTCCAACATTCTACTTGGGGCCAAGCTGGAAGACCATTTGTGCGTATCTTGCCCCCAACGTATCAAGATGGTATGTATAACAACATAATTAAATTATAAGGATTAAGATTAGGATTAAATATTAAGACTTAAATATTAGGATTATAAGTTTCTTCAGGTATAATTTCAGGTATACTTTGTTTGAGAGCACCACCTTGTTTTACCACAAGGATAGGCCCTAACAAGGAAAAGACCATTTGGTAAGTTATAACCAATGTCCACTGAGATTCACTTGAACTGCTGGAATGGTAGAAAATAAAATAATACTAACGGTGGTTAACTTAGTGTTTGAAAATAGGTTAATTGTGGTACTTAAGTTTACTTAGAGAGATATCCTAAGTTTCAATCTGATTCAAAAACTATTCCCCAACCAATAAAAGAAATTCCTAAAAACTTAAATACATGTAATTATTTAAGTCTATTTGATTGTCTTTATCAAAGACTACCTATAAGCCCATTTATCAACAATATAATCAGTTTAAGTACATTTCAAAGGCAGCATAAGAAAGAAGCTTCAAAACTTCCACAAAGACAATGAGGAACCAAGAGGGAGAAAAGCAAGAAGGGGGCATTGGCATGGTAAGTTTTCTGTCTCAATCTTGCACAACTTTAGAAGGCAGTGAAGTAGTGTCTATCCAGTTTGTTGAAGAGCAGAAACAAGGCAGAAATAGTTGAACTGGGGTTTGGCCAGCTGGTGCTGCAGCATCGTTCACTGACCCAACTGATAAGAACTAACTACAGGGTGATCAAGCCTGTGTGCCACTTGAGTACACTCAACAATACTACCTTGATCAACTTCTTCAATTCAATGAATGTACTCTTAATATTAAATCCTGTGGTTTTAAAATAATCACTACAGTTTATACCTGTCAACAGGAAAGTACTTACCTCGCAGTAGTGTGAATGGAACAGAGTTGACCAACGTAAGGGAGCTAAGCACTGGCCTGTTACAAGATCGTAATATCTCAGACAAGCTGCACACTCTCAACCTAATGCAGTTTGGTCAGATGATGACTCATGACGTTTCTTTCATACTGAACCGTCAAACCGGTAAGTTCTCCCATCTTATAATGTGATATACTATATACAGGGTGTCTTTTTTAAAATGGTGGTCACAATTGTGATCTTGGAAACAATAAGAACTTTTCAGCAAAAATTGTTCCTTAAGTCAAGACAAACATATTTCATAGTATAAACATGAGAGTACAGTGACTAGTTTACTGCCTGTCTGTCTGTATGTGTTTTATACAAATTATTTTATAACTCAAGAACTATTTAATATTGAAACTTCAAACTTTATATACATGTCTAGCTTAACAGTTAAAACAAGGGAGTAAAATATCATTGCTGTAAATAAATTCATCTCAAAATGGCGGTCTTTTAAATTCTTTAATGCAAAATTTCACGAAAACCGTTATAACTATGAAAAAGTTAACAGTTTAGTAAAAAATGCATGACTAAGACACAAATCAAACAACATCTTATTTACTGGAATCGAATAATAAATAACCCAGGTGTGACAACTTTTGTAAATCAATGTAACTTCCATAGTACAACAATGCATAACTAAAATATTTTTTAACTGCAAATATGAGGTGCTGCGTATCATTAATCAGCTGTTTTATATCCACTTATGTTAACAATGAGTCAGCGATTTATGAACTATTTAATATGAACTATGAATCAGCTGTTTTTTTGTAACACATTGTTGATATAAAGGAATAGTAAGCATTAGATTTTGGTGTCAACAATTTGTTTTAATACAGAAGTATTGTGTTTTTTTTTAATTAAACAGCTAAGTTTATTGATTAAAAACACGAATAACGATACAAGTGAGGGGACTGTAAACTGCATGTGAAATTAGAACTTTTATGTCTTGGATAATGGCAATTAAAACGAGCTTGAGTATCTTTTAATAGGACCCTACATTTTACCTAACAGATTTCATGCCTTTATGTACCTTGTTTTTTCCAGACACATCTTCCATGAATGATTAGCGGATGTACCACTTCATATCAGACATGATATGTGGTCTCAACATGATGTAGCTCCAGCTCATTTTGGTATGGGCATCGGAGACTATGTAAATGTTACATTTGAACAGAGGTGGATGGGACGTGGTGGACCTGAATATTGGCCGGCCAGATCCCCTGACCTCAAACCATTTCACTTTATTCTTTGGGTGTACTTGAAAGAACTGGTACACGGCACAATAGTGGAGAGTGAAATGGACTTTGTTGGCAGAATTATAGAAGCTATAGCAAGAATTTAGGAGAATGTAAATATTTTTGAACGAGTTCATCGATCTGTAGTACAATGTTAGAGACTGTGGAATCTTGTTGTAGACCGTCATTTTGAGCAACTTTATAAATTTGTTTTGTGGAAATATTTGCTATTCTATTTTATAAATAATTCATTGTTAATATGAAGTGGATATAAAACAGCTGATTAATGATACGCAGCACCTCATATTTGCAGTTAAACTATATTTTAGTTATGCATTGTTGTATTATGGAAGTTACATTGATTTACAAAATTTGTCACACCTGGGTTATTTATTATTCGATTCCAGTAAATAAGATGTTGTTTGATTTGTGTCTTTGTCTTAGTCATGCATTTTTTACTTAACTTTTAACTTTTTCATAGTTATAACGGTTTTCGTGAAATTTTGCATTAAAGAATTTAAAAGAACGCCATTTTGAAATGAATTTATTTACAGCAATGATATTTTATTCCCTTGTTTTAACTGTTAATCTAGACATGTATATTAAATTTGAAGTTTCTATATTAAATAGTTCTTGAGTTATAAAATAATTTGTAAAAACACATACAGACCGACAGGCAGTAAACTAGTCACCGTAGACCTATGTTTATGTTATGAAATATGTTTCTATAGACCTAAGGAACAATTTTTGCTGAGAAGTTCCAGAGAGTTTTGGGACACCCTGTATAAAAGGCAAAGCCCTCACTGACTGACTCACTTACTTATCACTAATTCTCCAACTTCCCATGTAGGTAGAGTGCTGAAATTTTGTACACTGTGTCTTTACGTTTTAAATAGGACAACTAATGTATTTTCATCTTGATAAAGTACTCCTAAGGGGTAGAAACCACCCCTTAAAGATTGTGACATAAGGATAATATTTGGTTTATTTTAGTAAATTAACAACAGCGGTTTTGTAAATAAATAAACATGTTTATTTTGTATGTTTGACATTGCACTATTGATCCCACATAACAAAGCTGATCTGTGATTAATGCATTTGTAACATTACACTATGAGTTTTATCTTCAGCCGTTAAACAAGAACAAATAAATTGAACAAGTTTGAAAAAGGCTAAGTAATACCCTAGGGTATTATTTATAGTAATAAATAGGTGCAAAGCAAGTAGAGTAAGTGAGATACTGTGATTTAATATTGTGATTTTTTGATAAACAGTTAATTTATTTATTTGCGGGCGCAGCGAGCATCAGGGTTGGCACGCGAAGCGTGCAGGGGAATCTCCGAGTATATATATAAAAGGCAAAGCCCTGGCTCACTCACTCATCACTAATTCTTCAACTTTTCATGTAGATAGGGAGTTGAAATATTGTACACTGTTTCTTTATGTCTTAAATAGGACAACTAAAGTATTTTCATCTTGATAAAGTACTCCTAAGAGGTAGAAACCGCATCTAAAAGATCGTTCCATAAAGATAACATTGTGTTGATTTTAGTAAATTAAAACTGCTGTTTTGTAGATAAAAAACATGTTTATTTTGTGTGTTTGACTATTGATGCATTTTTCATATTATATTATGAGTTTAATGTACAACTGTTAAGCAAAAATAAATGAAATGAACATGTTTTAAATTTACCACTGGGTATTTATATTAATAAATAGGTAGCAACGCTATTAGTGTGAGTGAGATACTATAAATAAATTTAATATTGTGATTTTACATTATACAGTTAATCTACTATTATTTGTAGTTATAAATCACATGCCATTGCTGAAGGCTGAGGTGTATCGAGCGCAGCGAGCGTCGGGGTTGGTACACGAATCATGCAGGGGTGTCAAGAAAGAATACCTCCTATTTTCTTTGTTGTAATTTTAGTGTTATTAGTCATAATATTGATAAGCAGAATTTTTAATGGACTAGTAGATTACTGGGTAAGGAGATTTAGGATAAATTTTACTAACCTAACAGGAAGTACTATATATTTTTAGATCAAACCAATACACTGTAAAAAGAGACTCAATTCTTTATGATGTGATTGAGTCTCTTTCTAGAGTTTACCAGTCTACCAAGTTTATCAGGTATGCTGCTTTCCTTTCCTTTCATTACTACTAAAATCCTAGGCCTAGTGCTTCAAATTAAACTTGTACATCAAAACCAAGAATCAGTATCTTCAACAGGATTGATACCAGTATTTTTTTATTTACTGTTTTGAGTCCTGTTTGTCTTGGAGATACATAAGATGAAGTTTTTAGTATTGGATGAAAGTAATTGGTATATAATAAATAAGAATGGACCTACAACTAAATATTTTGGTGCACAAGAGTTGATTCTCTATTGAGAGAGCTACCAACTGGTAATAACTGTGCCCTCATGACTATTAGTTAGACAAAACCATATCTTTATAAACATTTTCCAATTTGAACTTCCTCAGGGACAGCTTTAGTACAAAGCTACAGTAGCTACAAAGTACAGGTATTTGGTAAAAAAATATAAATATAATTTAGCTCGTACATTTTATCATAACCAGTGTAATTTTCATAGACAAATACAAATTAAGTACATTTTATAGGTTAGGTTAAAGGGCACTAGGCCAGGAATTAGTATATTGGAGAGATAGGACGTCAGCAAACTTACCTTAGAAGACAAGTCCACTTCTAAACTCTGTTCTATAAGATTCTAGAAATTCCTGAAAAACATGTGCTATATCAATTTTAATTGTATAATTTTGTTTAGAATTTGATGAGAGAAAGAGAGTGGGGGGGAGGGAGGGAGGAATAGAGAGTGAGAGTGACTTAGCTTTTACTATTGCTGGATAGGTGGCATGGTGGGGATGTTTAGTGATCGGGGTTGTACATCCCAACACTCAGGTATTGATGCATTTTTTTCAGTTGGTATATATGAAGTTTGCTGATGGGGGAGGGGTTGACGAGTAGTGGTCTATCTTATGTTCAGATTAAGTGGGTTACGGGATTTTATTATCCATTGGTTTGCTAATTCCATCCTTCAGAGTTGGGAACTATTAGCATGGGAAGGAAAGGATCTGATTACTTCAGAGGTGTAACACTAGTCAAAATTTTGGTTGTGGAGAAGAGTATGGGCCGAGACAGGATTTTGGACTTTGCAATCATGTCTATGGCCATTCATGCGTTTTCGGAGGGTTTCACTGGTAAGGCCGATATATTGGACAGGACAATGCTGGCACTGGAGTTGATAAATTAAAATGATGGAATCACCGGAGTGGTTTTCAGATATCTTGTAGATTAAGAAGGTAGTGGAGCTGGTAAAATATGTGGCTGGGAGATAGATAGGGTAGGTTTTGCAAGATTTCTTGTTACAAGGATTAGAACTGGGTGGTTGCTGGTCTTTAGAACTGGCCAGGATGTTGGGATCAGGTAACTTAGGATGGACTAGGATTTGGCGGAGGTTTTTGTTTTGTCTGAAATGCCCTGCCATTGTGAAAAAAGAGGCCTAAATTCAAGTCTTAGCAAATTATACTGCAAACCTACATGAACATCTGTGGTCCACTGCGCTTGGTGCTGAAATTTCAAAAGGTACAGTTCATAAAGTGTTAAAGCATCACAAGTTCCACCTGTACAAACTACAACTAAACAAGAATTAAACGAAGACGACCCTGACTGAAAACTTCAGTTTTGTTTTTTATCATTAACACTGTACGCGTATTGGAGGTCGGGTGATTCAATACACTGTACGTGTATGGGAGGGCGTGTGGGCCAATACACTGTAGTGTATGGGTGGTTGGGTGGGTTAATACCACTGCACGTGTATGGGTGGGTCAATACATCTGTACGTGTATGGACGGATGGGTGGGTCAATACCACAGTACGTGTATTTCGGTTGTTTGTCATCAGATTTTATACAACGTTACTTTTTTGGGTTGGAAATAAAATTGATACGACCACGCAAAGTGTTGAATGGTTCATATTCAATGTTACTCCACCAAAGGCAGCACAATGTTACTACAGAGTAATTCGCCAAGTAGAGATCGTGTCAAGAGAAATCCACTAAGGGACATTTTTGTGAGCAAATGTTGCAGAAGATTGAAGAGAATATTAATTTAATATCCCAGATATGTTTTAGTGATGAAGAATCATTCTCTTTGCATGGAACAGTCAATCAGCACATCTGCCGTTATTGGGCAAACAGTAACCCTCCCTCGATGGTTGAAACCCATACGGGACAGCCACAGAATTGTAAATGTATGCGCTGGCATTTTGGTAAATTCTGTTATTGGGCCTTCCTTTATTGATGGTAATTTAACTGGCGTTAAATACTTGGCCATGTAATGGAACGGCATATTTCCAGAAATAAATGAGTTAGTACAAGCCTTGATTATATACACCTACGATAGATATTCCATCTAATAGGAATGTTTATGCCTGTAAATTTGTTAGTTGGTGAGGCCCACAACCACAGTTGGTTTAAACTGCATTAAATTTACATGAGAATATACTAGCACTCCACAATAGACAACAAAAACAGCTGTAATTTAGAGAATCAAATTTTAACATTAGATGGGAAATCTATTTGTGTATAAAATAATTGGTACAAGGTACTTACGAGCCTGTATTTCAATAAGATGGTGCTCCATCACATTACAATTTGCTTGGCCAAACCATAAGTTTGTTTTTGTAAAAAATTGAGTATTTTTATATTTTTTTCACAGTTAAATATATGAAAATTTAAATGTTATTCTAGACGATTTGACATTTAAAAAACTTATAATATCAACTTATGGTCCATTAGAATGGGCCTTTAATAATCATGCATCATTCACTATAGCATTATAATAATAAATACAAACTGTACAATTGAATTAAAAACGCATGCTTTGGCCCACACTGGCTTTAAAATTACATTACTACCATAGGGGCTGTTGACTTTCCAACGGTGACTTTGCAGTTTGGAAACGGCCACCTCAAGAGTTTATTTTTACTGTTGTGATATTAGAAGTTGTAATTTTCACTGTACAAGGTATTTTAGGAAATGATTACCCTCAACATTTAAAATAGTTCAATTAATTTAAAAATTAAGGCTTTGATTAGTGACTGAATTCAATCTCGCATTTAAGTATTTGCTAAAAAATGCAGTAGATGTTGGCACTGCTTGATTTGCTTTATCTATAGATAATTTATTATTTTAAATAATTAAACATTTTTGATTAAATTTGTTGAGCTATTAATAGTTTAAAAAAAATAATAATACACAATGTATGTTTAAAAAATAGAATATAGAGCAACATTTATCTAAAATGTCGTTATATAAAACAGAGGATTCGATGGCAATAAGTTGCTGTACAAGTGATGGTCAGTTCCCTCCCAAAGAGCCCATTCCAGCCTGTCTGCCCATTAGAATTCCGTCAGATGACTATTTCTACAGCCAGTTCAATTTGACCTGTATGGAGTTTGTAAGGGCAAGAATCGCTTTAAATGGAACTTGCAGCACCTTTCCAGTTCAACAGGTACACTTCCTACACAGTTTTCAATGTATTTATTAAATATTTTTCTCCTCATGTCTCATTAATTATGTGAATTCGGTGATGTTTTATAATTAATTGACTGTGCTTATAATTTATCCAACTATCCTGAATTCTATGAGTCTTTATTTCCAGCAATTTCATGATTTATAACAAATGATTATGGTTATATTACATTCTTCTCAATATTGCCAACTTAAAAGAACTAAGAATTTTATATACTTGTCATGCCAATCTCTCAAAATAAAGTTAACTTTGACTTGTCGTATCAATCTTGAGATGTAATACATTTAAAAGCAGTGGCGGTATCTGTGGGGGCAAGAGGGAGTAGTTGCCCCCCCCCCCAATATTCTCATATTTGCATAATTTACTATTAGAAAATTCTGTTGTTTTTATTGAGTTTTTTTTTCTGTACCATATTAATAAAAAATATAGTATGTACCGGTAAATGAATAAGAATGTGCAAATCAAATTAAATAACAAATTTAGAACAGTCTTTGTTTGCTACTGCGTTCTCAGATGTCGGGAACAAAGTCTTGATAGTTGTTCTAGTCACAGATAAAGTGAAGCACCTTCGCAGCGGAGTATTTCACCCTCACTTTCAAGCAGCTACTGTTTTGAGATTAGGATTTTACAACCACACTTCACAAAAGTGAATAAGAGGTAGTGCGCTCATTAGATTATAAACGGATTCAATCTACAATATAGTTACAATATAGTTTGAGCTAAAGGACTTATTTTTGCGGGACCTGTAGACCGGTTCGGCGGGTGCGTTCGGTGGTCATGGTTTACGGATGGTATGCGTGAGTGATGGGTGATTGTGTTTTCTAAGAATTGTATTTTTTTCATTAAATTGATTTGTTATAGTTATTTTTATGTTTACATGTTGCGTCTTTTCATTTATAGTTAATTTTCTTATTGTAATTGTTTTTTTATTTTCTTAATAGTAATATTTTATATTATTTAATTCATTAATTTTTGTTAATTTTTAGTAAGGTTAGGTGGTAGAAAGGACGGTCCAGTCCTAACCCCGTCTTATAAAATAAAGACGGTTTTAATTTCATTTAACACATAATTTTTGGTAAAACATTGTGCAGCAACATGTAATGTATTCTAGTGATATGTAGTATGTATTCAGCAGTGTGTAATGTTCAGTAAAATACTAAACATGTTTAAAGCCATGAATTATAATTATTGTTTACACCAAATTACTCGTAAAAAATATTTCTTGGTAAAAATAAACAAACTGCATTACACTATTGTACAGCAAGGTCATTTTAAGCAAGCATTGAAAGTTCAAATGAGGTTTTTACTTTAAATTAATATAGCAAAATTTATTGTTAATTGAGTCTAAAAACAAACTTTAAATGCAATATCAGAACATTAAATTTTAAAGTTTTCCTGGGGAAAACTTAAAAGGTCCTGGACCTCCTTCCCATTGGGGTATTACATAACCCCCTAAACCCGATGGTAGGTTTGTCACCCCAAATACTTTAATCAAATACCCACCATGTTTATAAGTTGAATATTTTAACAATACACTCAAAAGTTTTACTCCTCTTTATCAAAAACATGCCTTATAACTAGCCTACCAACAAAAAGTAGGATGTGTTTTGTAAATGGACTTTATTCAGGTTAAGTTGAGACTACTACTGCAAGGGCATAGTGCCAGGTTATTTTGTACACAACAACTTTAGTACATTCTATCCTCTATCTTACAATATAAATTGTACAATCAGACTGAATACATATTCTTTATATTCATAGGATATGCAATTTTTTTTTAAGAGTGGCCGATTTCCTTTTAATTTTACGTTGCCAATTTTCTATCGACTTAATCTGTGTGGGGAAACTTATTCAGACAGAGTAAGGAGGTGAAGCAGTACAATACAAGGTGAGCATTACTGATAAAAACTTCCAGTCAAGGCCAGAATTCAAACTCAAAGTGCTAATGTATTAAACTGTTAAGCCACTGACTTTCCGCAACTAATGTTAATGGTACTCTTGTATGTTTAAGGGTATGACAGAGCACTAATTAACGATTTGGGACTAACAAAACACAAAAGAATCCGAAACAAATTTATAATTGTGAATCTGCCAACCTGAAATTGGTAGGTCATGTACTCTAATACTACTAATTTGAAAATATGCTTTCTGATTGGACATTTGAATTGGCCACTGATGGGCTTTTTGGATTGAGATGTTGAAAGTACAAATAACTGAAACCAAAAACAGATTATTCCTAATATTAGCGAATCATCATGAAGTTTCAATTCTTGAGCCTTCATAAGCGATGAAGGTAGTGGACCAAGTTCATCAACGCTTATGAACATGTTGGTAGAATGGTAGAACTCCGGGGGTGATGAACTTGCCTGGACTTCTTACATTTTCAGTTTGATAAACCATATTTTATGAAAACATGGCGATTGAGAAGATGATCTCAGAGTAAACTGGACTTAACAGTAAGACATATGTGTATTAATGACCACATGTAAAGGTCTCATTATACCTGACTCCACTTAGGTAGATTGGGTAAGGCTGCTTTCAGCAGTCTAGTTTTTGATGCAATCTTCAAGTTTAATACAACTAATAAAGGGGCTTTACTACCTACCTTGAGTGGCAATGTCATAACTGAAGCATCACCAATGATTCAACACCAGCAGCCATCTAATCCCTCCGCAATAGACCTTGATGCCAACTACTAACCTTCCCATGCTACAGATAATCCCAAGCCCTGTGTGTGTAAGCCAGAACCAACCTCTCATATTTCCTTCCCAAGTTCTTCTCACACTGCAACACATATATTTCAGAAATATCCACCTAATATCAACTTGTCGCTCATGGAGGAGAGACTGTTCACTTTGTCAGTGTAGGTCTTTCCTACGTTTTCTGACATCAAATCTTCGGTGAACAAATGGACAACTCCATTTATCTGTCAGCAACAAAAATCAAGTTTATTAGTGAACTGATGAAGATGTAACCTCTGTAGCTATCCAGGCTCCGATCAAGACATGGCCCATACTCTCTCATCATGTACAACCATTTTTTCCCCATCATGTTGGCATTGTAATTTTCAGGTTTGACACTACAACAAAAAAAGATCACTTCATTATAGTTTTTAGAAACCCTGAAAAACAATATGTTTTCCATATGCTTAAACAATTCAAAATCTTTTCTTTTAAATTAAATTACAAATTGCTAAGTAGTTTTATGCTTCTCATGCAAAACAATTTATTTGAGGTTGGCCTGTCTTCATCACACTGCTTTTCATATGAGAGAATTCAACTTTTTTTCATAAGCTGCTTTACAGCAAATCTTTGTATTGTATCTTATGTTAACATTGTAAACTCTAAGCAGGTCTACTGCCCAGGAAAAATTGCATGTAAGGGCGTTCAGTTTGATCTTTTTAGAATAATACAATAATTTGTGCTGGTATATATTCACAATCTTATTATTCCTTACATGTTTGAAAAGAATGCTGTTCTTTGAGAGTTGAGAGTGAGGACCCGCAAAGAATGTCGCTGTCACCGCGCCGGTCAATAAAAAAATATGGACTCACCCGCCCACCCATACACGTACAGTGGTATTGACCCACCCGCCCACCCATACACGTACAGTGGTATTGACCCACCCGCCTACTCATACACTTACAGAGTTATTCACCCACCCACCCACCTATACACGTACAGTGTTATTGGCCCACTCACCCACGCATACACGTACAGTATTATTGACCCACCCCCTACCCATACACGTACAATGTTATTATGTACCCTACATTTGTATGTGTATGGGTGGGCGGGTGGGTTAATACCATTGTTCATGTATGGGTGGGCGGGTGGGTCCCTACATTTGTACGTGTATGGATGGGCGGGTGGGTTAATACCATTGTTCGTATATGGGTGGGTTAATACCATTGTTTGTGTATGGGTGGGCGAGTGGGTCCCTATATTTGTACGTGTATGGGTGGGTGGGTGGGTTAATACCATTGTTCATGTATGGGTGGGCGGGTGGGTCCCTACATTTGTTGTTGAATATCACTATTCGTGTATGGGAGTGTGTGTGGGTCAATACCTACTCTACTTGTAAGGGAGAGCGGGTTGGTCAATACCACTATACGTGTATGGAAGAGCGGGTGGGTCAATACCACTCTACTTGTAAGGGAGAACGGGTTGAGTCAGTACCACTATACGTGTATGGGAGTGCGTGTGGGTCAATACCACTCTACTTGTAAGGGGCAGTGGGTGGGTCAATCCCACTACACGTGTGATGGGAGTGCGTGTGGGTCAATACCACTCTACTTGTAAGGGGCAGTGGGTGGGTCAATACAGTACGTGTATGGGAGTGCGTGCGGGTCAATAGCACTCTACTTGTAAGGGAGAGCGGGTGGGTCAATACCACTGTACGTGTATGAGAGTATTTATTTATTAAATACTGTACGTGTATTTATTTTTTAATAAATGAATAGGTAGAGTCCATTTTTCTGAATAGTAATAAACTTCTTTATTGCCATTAACAATGTGTCAATAAATTTATATAATAATAATCAATTAAGGAAAATGTAGTATAATGTCAAATTAACATTAAGATTCATCAGCCCCTCTCTTATTTACATATATATCATGATTTAGGAATTCGGGAACACTAAAAAGCAGCCTTTTCAACTTATTCTTATACATTGTTTCACTTTGTATATTAATCAAATCGTGAGGGAGTCCGTTGATCAGCTTGGCTCCAACCTCAGATGGTAGAGCTTCATAAGCTCGGAGTCTGTGCTGTCCACCCCTAATCATGCTCTGCCTCTTGTGTTGTATTCGTGTACATCCCTCCTTTGTGTACTCACACATTTATAGTGGCAGAATAGGGTGGTCTCATACATATAGAGTGACGGGAGAATCAGTAGTTCAAGACTTTAAACTATCCCTACATGACTCTCTGTTACGAAGTTTTGCAATAATTCTTATAGCTTTTTTCTGTAACACAAAACATCAAATGAAATTTTGGTTTGAACAACCATCCTACAAAACAAGTTCGTAGGACATGTGTGGGTATACGAGAATGTAATATACAATCTTTAATAGGCTTTCATCACAAAAAGCTATATTTCTCTAGAAAAAAATACTAGATGATATTTTTGAAGATATTGAATTAATATGAGTGTCCCAGGTCAGCCCCCAGTTGAGTTACATTCCTAGGAACTTAGTTTCATTTGTTTCATCGATAGCTGTCTCATTCAGTAAAACTGATGGACTGCACTCTTGGAGTGCTCTTCTACCTAAGAAATACATGAAATTAGATTTGGAATCATGTGCAACAGCCCTTGAGACCAAAATGTTAACATTCCGACTCAAATGTAAGGATGTAGGCAAACATAAAACCATCTTAAAGAGTAATTATAATATTGTTGTAAAAAAGGCAATGAACACAAAGAAATCACAACCTACAGTTACACGTTCTAGTATATCTGTTGCTGCTTCGTTTTAAGCAAAAACATTTATGAAGTGCTGCCTGAAGAGCCAGAAGGGGAGTTACTATAAAAGACTGAAGACTGACGAGAAGTCAACGTCTGAAAAAAATACTGTGTATCAACAAATGTGCTTCAAGAGTAAGGCACATCCCTCGTCCCAGTACCGATGAAACACCGCCCAGAAAAATCCACATTGTTGCTGACAGCCACGGCAAGGAGCTGGGGCCACTACTTCAGGGGATGGTTGGAGATGACTGGTCTGTGTACTGCCACGCACAGCCTGGAGCGCCGCTGAGTTACATGGTGGGGAGCGTCGAGGAGGCTGCGGCGGAGCTGACGCATCAAGACCACATCGTCGTCATTGGCGGCACCAACGACCTGGTTGGTGGACGGAAGGTAGATATAGAAACTATTGTAAATATGAGCAAGAACACTAAATGTAACTTGCTTTTTGTAAATATTCTGCATAGGTACGATGTGATACGGTGAAATAGGATTATAAATGTTGTCAATGGAAAAATCTTTAATGCTTTGAAAACATGTGATAATGTTAATTTTGTGTCAACCAAACATTTCAAGAGATATAATTATACCAAACAGGGATTGCATCTGAAAACTGTGTAAAGCTATCTTGGGGAAAGTTAAAACGGTAAAATACACAGAAAATTTACATAACATCCCCCCTCGCATGAACAAGTCAACCTTCAGTTCCTATAAATAGTAGTAGAAATATTTTATCTCTGTCTCCTATTGTTAAGTACCCTTGCTCCACCAGCCCAGATGTCTCAACATGATCAGTCCCTGTGGTCGCACACTCCTCACCTAAATCTTCTATCCAAACATCCCCGGTGACACTTGCACCCAGTAGTCCCAGCTCTCCTAGTACCTCACTAAATCCTGAAAATAAATTTTTTTTATTCCCCCTAGAGTAGTAAAATCTAGTAATAAGAAAATTTGTATTACATTTTTGCACTTTAATTGTTAAAGTATTTTTAACAAAATTGATCTCATCAACATACTTTTATCAGAAAAAATGCCTGATTTTCTTTTTGTGTCTGAAACATGGTTAAACGAATGTTCCGAACCTGTATGTATTTTAGAAAAATTATAGTATGTATCATCTTTTAATAGATCAAACAAAACACATGGTGGTGTGGCAATTTTTTCGAATAAATTAATTGATGTAGAGGAAATGATTGAAGTTAAACAGATGTTGGTCGAACTAGACTTAGAAGCCTGTGGTGTACATGTTCCTACTTTAGACCTAACCTTAATTGTTTGTTATAGATCACCAGATGGGAATTATAATAATTTTATAAATTTGTTTAGCTCTTTGTTGCTGCATGTAAAAACAAGTAAACTGTTAATTTTTGCAGATTTTAATGTACATTTTAATGATAATAGCAGTCATGAAACCTCACTCCTCCTCGACCTCATGAAGATCAATGGGCTGAGGGCTCTCACTGATAGCCCCACCAGAGTAACGACACTGTGTTAACGACAGAGTCGGCACTGGTGGCGCAGTGCTGTAACCCAGCTACATGGAGACAAAGTGTTTGGGAGATTGTAGGCGATAGGTTGTATGCTCGGTCCTCTTAATACCGACATGGCGTCCGCTTGGTGGTTGCTATCGGCGTGGACACTACTAGAGAAGTCTGGGGTGTCCATGTTGGATGGTAATCATTGTGCGGATGTTGTGTGGGGGAGATAACTGAGTATCAGGCTTGTCAATTAGCTGAAAATCAGACCAGCACTACGTGGTTCGGATTCCACGTAAAGCTGTAGGTCCCTTAGTTGCCCTGGCTGTTGGGCTATTAATAAATTGCCCTTTCTGAGGAACAGTTGAACTCAGTTAGTAACCAGACTACACTCATCTACACTCATCCTACACTCATAAAACCATTCATATTCGCCTTAAAATACGCACAACGTTGTGTCGGCGTCTCATATGTAAGAATGTAAGAATGACAACAACCAGCAGTGTTATTGATAATGTTATCACTAACATAGAGCCAGAGAGGGTCGTGCGCTGCGACAATGTGGACATTCCTTTCTCAGACCATAAGCTCAAGAAGCGACTGTCGACTTGAAGCGGAACACACCGGTAACACAGAAACAAAAGTTATTTCCGAACGATGTTTTACTGAGGAAAGTGTTAAGTTTTCACTTAACGCCAGCATGGTCAAGCGGCTGGCGGACACACTAGCGGCGGGTGTCGACGAGATACCTTGTTTCCTAGTCAAGAAAACTTTGGCTCATTTCAGTAATGTGTTTACAGATTTAGTAAATACCTCCTTGATGTCAGGTGTTTTTCCTGGCAAGCTAAAAATTAGTAAAGTAGTTCCCATACACAAGGCCGGTAATTCCTAAACTGCAGATAACTACCACCCTATATCAATATTACCAGCTTTTTCCAATATATTTGAAACTGTAATTTGTGATCACTTTTTTCACCGTAATAATATTCTTTCAGATAGCCAATATGGATTCCGTAAAGGCTAATCCACAAACACAGCAATATATTCTTTCATTAATAGGGTAATTTCTGCACTGGACAAAATATTATCTACTCTTGGGATTTTTTGCCATCTAAGTAAAGCATTTGATTGCGTAAATCACTATTTGCTATTACAAAAACTTGAACATTATGGTGTTAATGGTCTGCCCTTGAATCTGTTAAAATCTTATTTGTCTGACAGGAGGCAGGTAACCAGTTATAATACAAAATCTACCACTTTCCAATCTGGTGTTCAGAATATCATGTGTGGGGTCCCGCAGGGTTCTGTCCTAGGTCCACTTTTGTTTCTTCTATACATAAATGATCTTCCAATCAACATAGCAGAATGTGATGCTGTGATGTTCACTGACGACTGTTCCCTGCGCATTGCCCGTGCCGGGGAGTAGTCGTTGGTTGGGGCAACAAATTCATGTTTGAGTTCTGCATTGAAATGGTTTACAGATAACATGCTTAAGCTTAATAGCGACAAAACTCACTGTGTTCACTTTAAAAGTTCTCGCCATTCACTACAACCATCACACCATAATAACATAAAAATAGGCAATCAAATATTAAATCAGTTAAACACTGTTAAATTTCTTGGTTTATTTGTGGACAGTGACCTGTCGTGGGCCTCCCACGTCGATTATGTCTGTAAAAGACTTTGCACCACGTGTTTTGCTCTCGGCCATCTGGCTCGGGTCTGTGGTGTTGAAGCCTTGCTTTCTTTTTACCATGGACATGTAGAATCAATTTTAAGATATGGAGTCATTTTTTGGGGCTTGTCAAACAAAAAAAATTTTGATAGAATTTTTATATTACAAAAATGGGCATTAAGAACCATTGGAAATCTGAGTCGGATGCAGTCGTGTGAGCCTCTCTTCCTTGGGTACGGCGTGTTGACCTTGGCGGGCCTGGTGGGGTATGAGGCGTGCATGTTTGTAAAAAAAAAATCCAACTTATTTCGAGACAAACAGCTCATACCACAACTATGCCACTAAAGGCGGAAATGACCTCTCTGTGGACTGTCACAGCGTGAGTGCTTTCGGGAGGGGGCCGCATCACCTCTGCATCTCGATATACAATAAGCTGCCCAGAGATCTCTGTGATGTCGAGAGGATCTTAATTTTTAAAATGAGGTTAAAAACCTATTTTATTAAAAAATGTTTTTACGATTACAATAGTTTAAGTGGCATGTAAACGTTTCTTTAAATAATGTATTATAGTCGTAGCTTAGGTAATTTATTGAACTTAAGTATTACCTTTTGTTTGTCAATTATTTATTGTACAACGTTGTATTTATACATTATTGTATTGTAAGGATTTGACGTGTTCTTTGTAAATGTACATTTGAACGAATAAACTGAATACTGAATATATACATGGAAATTTAATTTTGAGAAGAACTGTAGAGTTAAATTGGAATTTACAAAGCATTGATGTTCTAGTTCGTCACTATTATTTCTCTGTAAACAGAGGGTAGTGTCGTCTACAAATTGGATGATTTGGCCATAGTTTATTGAAGACTTGAAATCATTAACATATAAAAAAAAACAGTACTGGACCAAGAATTGATCACTGTCGGACCCCACTTTTAATAGTCAATGCTTTAGATAGGTATTCGTTCAACTGGACTTGCTGTGATCTGTTGTGCAGATACGACTCCAGCCACAAAAGTGGCATACCTTGTATCCTACAACTACTTAATTTATTAGAAATGAGAATTGGATGATCCACACAATCAAAAGCCTTTGACATGTCCATAAAAACGCTGAGTGTTTTTTTTTTGCCTGTCTAAGCCTTTCACAATGGTCACCAATTGTTGACTTCCCTTTCCTGAATTCAAACTGTTCTTTGCTAAGAATATTGTATCTTTCAAGGAAGGAAAGTAGCAGAGCAAGGAACAATTTTTCAAATACTTTACTGAATCTTGAGAAAATTTAGATGGGGCTATATCTGTATACTATTTTAAATGTATGAGTGGATAGGTGGTCATACTATAAATACACTGTGTGAATACTATTATGAGTTGTGTTAGATGGCATTCAAGAAATTAATGCTCATTTCTGTTGCAGATTAATTTTGTAACACAAGTGATTGACACAAATTGGATTTACGGCAGTGATAAAAATACTGCTGACAGTCTTCGTACTTTCAAAAAAGGATTACTAAGAGTACAATATGCCCCTTGTGGCCGTCAATTCCCACCTCAGTCTTCTAATCCTAATGTAGACTGCTCAAATCCTCCTTCGGAAAAAACATGCTATGTTGCAGGTAGGAATATTGGAAATAGATCATAAAATCTCTAACATAGGTACTACTGAGTTTCTAAGCTTTGTATAGCTTGCTTAAAGTCAAACTAATTAAATTATTTACGAAGTAATCTAGTTCAGAAATAATTCATAGTTAAAGCATCTGTAATTTTAATCACTTCATCATCTTATAATTTACATAGTGTGGATTTATTTCTCCATTGAGGTGAGAATTTACTCAGAAAATGTGTTTAAAAAGTGTGTGTATGCAGTTTTAGTAAAGATTTTAGCTGCAAAATCCTTACTAAAAAATAAATTGGCATCAAAGTTATAGTGTTAAATGGTATCTAAAGTTAAATTAATACTAAACAATTTTGTTCTTCCTATATATTTTCTGGTAAAAAATTACCTGAAATAATGTCAAAAACATTAGGCGCTTACCTGAGAAAAATGTTTATAAGTATAACCTCACAAGAAAATTTAAGAAAAATCATTTAAAAAATTGTAAATTTATTTACAAAGTAATATTTCGACAATGCAAAACTGTAGTTTAGAAATATATGTTCGATATTAAACTTAAAATGATCAATATTTATCCAAAAAGCTTAAGCACAGCCAGAATTATCTCAAACTTCTAGTACTTGCACATCACTGATTTATTATAATTACTATAATAATTAGAAACTGTTGCATAACATAAAATTTATCTATCAGTACCATAATTATTCATATCAATAGTCTTGTTGAGAAAATAATCACCACAGGATGTCTTTCCTGCCTTTAATTGCATATACCTATTAATTATTTTTAAACTTACAAAAAATGAATGTTTTGATTTTTTACTACAGTACATCCCTCCAATTTGAGATATTTTCCTTCTGTTTTGTCAACTTAAAATTCTTATGTATAAGAAATATTGGCACACTAAGTATATGGGCTGATTGGATCTATACATGTTTTTGAAATGTTGTGTACAAAATATGAAAGGAGCACAACAAAAATACCTAATTTAAATAAAAAATACAATATTAGCATGTATTTAAAAAATATGACAAAAATTATTTAAAAAATACAAACATTAATGCAAAATATGACAATAAAATTCCGACCGATTCAAACAAGCTTTGTTATCAGGTTGGATTACAGTATTTGGCGTGATACAAATTGGTCGGTAGCGTAGTTGGTTCAACCCCAGCTTCATGTGCTAAAGGTTCTCAGTTCGATCCCAATCAGAGTCATAATACATTTTGTGAAGGATCAGCTGATAACCGCTGGCTGTTCATTTGTCATTGGGCTATAATTAATGCAACTTTCTAAGGAGTAGTCGGCCTTAGTTTGTAACAATGACTACATTCGCTCATCTACATGTTGCATCTACATTCGAGCCTTTACATGTTGTGGTTCTAGGTTCTCCGTTAATTTAAAGGTATGTGTTATACCTGCTTTGCAAGGGATATCCTTTGTTCTTCAAGTACTAACAAAAAACTATTACAAAGGCCTTTGAGATATAAATGTTTTGAGTTCTCCAATACCCCTAGACTTGTAATCATGTTATATAGCCTTATAGGAATCAGTGGGTGGTCATGAGGCGAGAAAGTAGGAGAGGATTTTATAATAAATTTTACTAAGTGAAAATGTTATCAGATTATAATTTTATTTATACATAAGTACATATAAGTGACTTTATTTAATAAGTGCAATATAATATATATTTATATAAAAGTGTGTCCAAATTTTGTCTTTGTTAATTGTTATTAAACATAGTTCCTTTTAAATTATGTTTCAATAATGTTATTTATTTTTAAGGTTTATGTTTGAATGTCAATCATTTGAACAGAATTTGGGTCTCACATACCTTGCACTATTACACTGTAAGCAAATGGAGCTCTGGTGGGGTAATAATTTTGATTCTCTTTTACCTTTACAATTTTTATATAGTAGAACAGGTATAATGTCTTTATTTAGTTATAATAAAAAATGATTATTGATAAGGTTATATGTCTAGGATTAGTTAATTATCTGCTGTAATCATAATCATTTATTGCTTTAGACTATTTTTACAATTGCATAAACTAACAAAATAAATTAAAAAATGTGTATAAATTATATATATTAAAAAAGTAATATTGTATAGTTATATTTAAATATGTATTATCGACAATGTCAATTCTTGTATAAGCTTTTATTATACGATAACTGTATGCAAGCACTGACACCGCTACATGTGACGTTTGTTACAGGAGATGCCCGAGTTAATCAAAACACTGGAGTAACTCTGTATCATGTGTTAGCGTTGCGACTACACAACAACATATGTGAACAACTGCATCTCATCAATCCTCACTGGGATGATGAGACTCTTTTCCAGGAATGTCGGAGGATCATTTGGGCAGTATTCCAATTCATAACTTACAATGAATTTCTGCCTAAAATACTAGGTAACAGAATCATACATCAAACGTATTTAGTTTTATAATTTATGTCAAAGTACTTAAATTGGACATGCAAGCTTCCGAAACATTTTCTTGAAAAGTTCAGACAGATATATCAAAGTATGATATTAGTTATAAATAAATGATTTATTTATTGGTTTATTTTTTGTCCATGAATATATTAAATATACCAAATGATTTCTATAAATCGGGTGATCTGAAATTCCCTCTCTCTCTCTATATTAACTTTTGAACATAAACAGAGACAGATGGTTTTATAAACAGTAAAACACAATTTATAGCTGCATCTTCTTTGAAGTTTTTCCATGAGGACTTTTTGTATAAAAAATGACTTAGAACAGTATTATGATTTTTTTTTGTTTTTATCAGAAAACAAAAACTTTGCTTTATCCTCTCCATTTTTCCAAAACTTTATTATTGGTTTGCCTAGAGACTTAGATGTGTATACTGCACATATGATATTGAGTGTGGCATGTTTTCAATGTAGCTTAGGACAAACAAGGGCCCTAAAATTGATCCCTGAGGGACATCAGCTTTTACTTTTTGTAAGTTTGACTGTGTTTTCAATACTCTATTTTTTGGTGTGTAATGTTTAATTTCTACGAATTGGGAAATATTTGTTAAATATGAAGTGAGCCAATTTAAAGCGTTTTATGACACTCCTAGAGTGTTCAATTTATGAAGCAAAGTACTATGGTCTACACTGTTGAAGGCTTTTGAGAGGTCCATAAAAACTCCAACCATGTAACCCCCTCTATTGACTAATTCAATTACAGATTCTAAAAACTTGACAGCAGCACTCTTTACTGGACCTTTCCAGACGGAAAACGTGGTATGAAATATATTTTTTATATGTTATAGCCACTTTTAGCTTTATTGATCAAAACAATTTTCATATGGTTTAGAGTAAATAATCCAAAATATTTTGAGCTTGTTGTTTTAGAGTGGCACCTTAGAGAAAGCCACCAAAATAATTCAGCAACTAAGTTAAAAAGTAGGATTCAAAAGCACAAGTTCTGTGTACTACTAATCTTTCCCTTTTTATTCACTGTTGAGTATTACGCTCCTACGTAGCTTTAGGTGTATGAGAGGCTGACATTTGAATGGGAAGGAATCATTCCCACAAAGGTAAATCAGTGGGAAATGGGACATTAGTAGCCCACAAATTAGACAGTAGCATGTTGACCGATTGTCAACTGTAGCAACTTGGACTTTGACAGTTCAGTTTGAACTGGAAATTTTCAGTTAGATTTGAAAGAGTTCAAAAGAAATTTTTGAGAGAAATCAGCTGACAAATAAATAAATAAAATATTTAATAAATAAAATATAAGAAAAATAAAAAATAAGAAATAAGCCTTTATTTTTTTCATTGGATTTGTCTTCATTACTCAGTGTTAGTTTGTCACAAAGGTAACATTTACTCATATATATGTAAGCCTTCTTTGTTCATATTTTGACATATTTGTGAAAGCGGTAATAGAAATAGTATTAAATTTGTCTGCAAGAGGTTAAACCAATGCAAATAACTGTAAATTGCATGTACCGCCTAGTTAGCAGATTGGCCGATTACTTACTATACATGATGTATTCATGTCTCAATTACGAGGCGTGTTTTTAAAGTAAGTACCATTTTCGAATCCCACCGCTGTAGCGCTGCGGTCGGCGTTCAGCGCATGCATGCTAGATACTACTATCTGTTGCCAAGCCACAGCCGCCATTGTGGATCAATTTGACTGTATTTAAGGTTGGTTATAACTGTTTAAAATTCTTCCTGCGATTAAAAATGCCGCCAACTGTAAAGTACATGTTATGATAAGTTTTTGTAACGCTACAGGCATTGAAAGGAGCTGACATTCATCGAGAGATCTGTGAAGTTTATTGAGAAAACAGAATTGGTGATGGGATTGTTTGGAAATGGGCAAGAGCTTTTAAGGTTGCCGTTAGAATGTGCATGATGAGGAACGAAGTCGGAAACCTTCACTCATTACTGATGACTTGGTGCAAAATGTTGATGAAAAAGGTAAGAGAAAACAGACAATTTACAACTGCATTGTTATGTTGTGTGTCTTCAAGTGTCAAGTAGTGCGATTTCTGAAGTTGTAACAGAACGTTTGAAGTACTGAGAATTATGCTTACGCTAGGTTGTCGTATGTAGGCTAACCTAGTCTAGGCCTGTATGTAACCTAACTTGGTAAAACCTTCAAATCATGTTTAAGATCTACTATATTATGTTATTTTATGTTAGGCTACGTAGTAATAGGCTCAATTAATTGTAAATATATTAAATATTACATAATAGTATAATTTGTATTACCAGGTATGAGTAGAATCAAATAGGTTACATTAGAACTTTCCAGTAGCTTCATGAAGCTATACAACTTTTATGTTACAATTAATAGTTATGTGTAAATATTACCAAATAGACTAGTTAAAACAATAAACTTATTTTATTTATGCTTTAATATTAAACTTTTGACAATTATAAGATAAAAGATGTCATACTGTTGTATTTTGACAGATTGATGACAGAATGTTCTATAACGTTCTTTTTTGTTGTAATATGTTCCATGGCTTCTGGAACCTTCGGGTCGAGTTTGTTCTTGAAATTCTAGATTGTAACAAATGTATATAAGGCGGTTGCACCACTGTTATGCTAGTCAGTCAAGTAGTAGTTTTAAGTAGTTTTGAGTTCTCAGTCAGTGAGTGATTGTTCAATTAGTTAGTGTGGAACAACTCGGATATTGCGGTAGTGCAAATCATTGTGAGTTGTGGGTTCAGTGTTATTGTGTTTCAAGATGAATAAACGCTTGTGTACTTAAACTGCGTGTGTGTTATTTTCGTGTCCCTAGTGATATACTGTATAGTAATCGCTAGTGTTGTGACGACGAGGTTCTCCCAAAATGCTGACGGAAAATCACAAAACAAATGTTTGGTGAGAATCATAAAAACAAACTTTTAACCAGATCTCTCACATTCATAGATCATTAGAATCATGATGGTTACAATTTTTAAAACCAAATTGTCACGGTGATAGACTCATGATGAATATTAGCTGCTTCCATGCCTGTAGCGTTACGAAAACTTATCATAACATGTGCTTTAGAGTTGGCGGCATTTTTAATCGGATGATGAATTTTAAACAGTCATAACCGACCTTAAATGCAGTCAAATAGGTCCATAACGGCGGCTGTGGCTTTCCAATATATACTAGTATACAGCGTGCATGCGCTGCGTTACATTACAAGTTCGTTACACAGGGGGGAGAGGGGTCTGAAAAGGCTGATTTTAGCGTTACGTCAATTTGGAACAGCCCCTATATTTTGCTTCATTAATCAAAATTGCACTAGATCACAATAATTAACGGCTTTTATATATATAATACATAATATATATAAAGGCCTGCTACATAATAACAGTGTGTTTTAGTTGATCAGGTAATTAAGAGCATTTTATTGTTTAAGCTGTAGTTGTATGAATTAATGTTGTATTACTGTTAATGAAGAAGTATTAAAGTTGTTGATGTCAGTCTATACATATAGTACCCTGTATAAAGAAATACAGTAAATAGTGTAATTTTATTTTAAAATAATTTATTCACTACACTCTGTTTAATTTTAGGGAAAAAATTTATGAAGGCCAAAGGAATAGCACTTGATGACTACTTAAGCAAATGCTCAAATTATCACAACCCTGATGTGAATCCAACCACGTGCAGTGAGTTTGGTGCTAGTGCTTATCGCTCTTTCCACAGTTTTATAACACAAAAGGTTACGTAAGTATTTCTGTTTTTTGTCCATAAGAACCATTGGTTTGATAATTTAAATAGTTAAAAAATCTTAAGTTTTAGTCTCTTTGATATATTTTCAAGCTTTTTTAATCTTGGTATAGTAAAATATCTTCTGTTGTTTGGATTAAAGTCCCTTGTGGACAAAATCATTTTGTATATGCCCATTGTAATATACAGGCTGATGTATCAGTAGATATAAATTTATCTTACCCTAGTTCTTCTAATTCTTCTTTTACCAGCACTTCCTTTTATAGCCCAAGTCTCTTGAGTGTTAACAACATTTTTCCATCTTGCCTAGTTTTTTTCTCTATCATTAGCACATAGCCATCTACATTCTCCTTCAAAAAATCCCACTCAGTGTCATTCATCCAATACAATCCTTTGCAGTGACCAACTTGGGACTGTCAAACTTACTGACACTGCCGTGGAAGTGAGCATTTAGCAATTGGAAATAGAAAACCCAAAGTCAGCAACAGGTAACGCTACACGACCACACTACTTGCTTCAGACAGAGGGACTTTAAGTAAAGAATTTTACATCTTATATACCTTATCAATAAAGCGTACAAGTGGATAAAAGAGTTCTTAACTCTTTTTCCACTTGTATACTGATGACTTACAAATTTACAATCACTTTCCTACTACTAACTTGAATGGTACTATTGCTAATATGAACTTGAGGGCTAATACTACGTGGGCCTTCAAGCACGGACCAAAACTTAATGAAAACAAAACTAAAACAATTATGAACAAAACCAGTAGACTTTTGAGGAGTATTGACGTTGTGAATTCCCCAAAACTTGTACTGAACAATACTTCACAATGATCAAAAAACCAATCAAATCAAAAAACCTTAGAACTACTTTAACAAAAAATATATGTTGGTCTGAATACACTCCTGAAACTTGTAACAGGGTTTTTGCTGGCATTCACAGTCTGAAAATACTTGCTCTTTTTCTCCCATTGAATATGAAAGTGATACTTGTAAAGACACTATTTTTTCAACACTTTAAATTACTATGAGGTTGTGGTCATTGACATGACGGTCGAGCTTTCAGTTAGATTGCAGTGTGCCCAAAATTATTGCATCCACTGCATTTTCATCCTTAAACGTGGAGATCATGTTTTACCGCCTTTAAAAAACCTTAGTCTTTTCAAATTGAATCAACTCCATATGCTTCATATTCAAACTATTTTGTATTTAATCTCACATAAAATTCTCCAACTTATCAGTATGAACTTTTTCTTGCATTTCTGAGACCAGTACTTTGAACACTTGTAGCTGATCTTGAATTCCTCTCCATACAGCTTCTTTATACAATAATTCCTTTATTATAACCACTTATTGGCTTTGGAATAATCTTCCTGATCATATTAGAGATAGTGAAGGGTGCAATCGGTTTCAGCCTGCAGTTATGGTTCTTCTACGGGTCTCGTTGGGTTAGGGGCTTATGCAGTAGTAGGTGTATGCTGACGGCATGATATGTGTGAGAGGATGATTGTGGGTTTAAATTTACACTTGTTTCTTTTGTATGTATGTTGATAAAGAATATGTTATATAAGCCATGACTATTATTTAAGTTATTGAATTTCTCTTTTGTGTTGTTACTATCTTGTAATCAATTTTATTTTTCACACTAAAATAATATTTTAATGTTTTTTACATTTGTTTGTATTACAGTAATAATAGTTAGGTTTAAGAAAGGACTTTTGGCGAATTAGTCCTAACCTCGCCAATTATCATACAATTTGTACAAGTAAGTAATTTTTCATTTAATTTCCCTCCTGTGAAATCATCCCACTCTATTGCCTTTTGTACAATTCACTCCCTCACAGCCCTCTCAGTGTCTGTCCTTCTCCTCCAGACTGACATCCAGTGAAATAAATTCCTGAAGATGGCAGCACACCCTGAATGGCAGTTCAGTGGCCGTACCATGTCTCGGTCATCTACTGATATATTCTGCCTACTGATATCTAAGACTCTTAGGTGAAAATCACTGATTGCCTGCCCCCCCTCCTCACTACAGAATTTGTTTACTGGTAGATTCACCATATTAAGCTCCACCCAGGGCCATCTCGAGGAATACTTCACCGTTTGTTCAGATGGTTCACACATTTTCTATAAAGCTCACAGTATAGCACAGACTGCAACATCATAAAACCACAGAAACCTTTGCCTAATCTTGATATACAATAAATGTCTTAAGATTTTGTACTACGATTCCGTCTTATTAGAATCATATTATTATATGTGTTCTTCCATATCCCCCAGGTCTTCTCATTATTCTTTTATTGGTTACTTCTTTTCTGCCCATATTTTTTCATACAAGTCCTGTATGCATTCATTTGCTTCATACAACACTGTACATTTTAAGATTATAACAACTATTTTTGTAGTCAATGTTTCATACCTCTCTTTTTTTTATCCTCTCATTTCAATTTTCTGATTATGTT
This sequence comes from Stictocephala bisonia, assembly GCA_035578905.1. Lineage (NCBI taxonomy): Eukaryota > Metazoa > Arthropoda > Insecta > Hemiptera > Membracidae > Stictocephala > Stictocephala bisonia. The sequence continues at coordinate 432,403 of JAQJVL010000023.1, forward strand.
ATACAAGTTTTTTTGTAAAATTGCTCGTAGATATTATCATACATATATCAATCAATCAATCAATCAATAAAATCTTTATTTGTATATGCACATTGTACATGTAAATAGTGTCAATTAAATACAAAGTATACTAAATAAAATTAAATTTAAGATAGTTGGCAGTTTAAATAAATAACTATATATTAAACAAACACGAATACAACTTAGTTCAAAGTACCGAGAACTTAAAGCAAATAGTACAAAGATTGCATCAAACTAGGCATGATTATTAAAAAATTCCTCAAATGAATACAGAGATTGGCTGATCAAATATTGCTTTAATGATTTTAAAAATTTTGAAGAATCTTTGATTTGTTTTATATCCTCTGGAATGTGAGTAAAGAACTTTACACCCATGTACGATGCTTTCTTTTTAAAAAACTCAAGTCTGTGTGATTCCACAGTGATTTTGTTTCTGGTGTTGTAATGGTGTGCATGATCATTATTCAGTGGCAGATGAAAGGCCTTGACATATTTAACAGTCTCAAATATATACAAACTGTATACTGTTGGAATGCTCAATTCTTCGAAGACTTTCTTAACTGAGTCTTTTCTTTTAAGTCTCATCATAATTCTTATGGCCTTTTTTTGCATAGTTAAGATTCTATTTAAATTTTGTTTTATGGTACCTCCATAAATACTTATACCATAGGATATGTATGAGTGGATGAAGGCAAAATATATTGTTTTCAAAGTTTCTAAGGTACACAAATTTGACATTCTTTTAAGAGCATAAACACCAGATGATATCTTTTTTAAAACATATTCAATGTGGCAGTCCCAACTTAAATTCTCATCAATAAATAGGCCCAAGAATTTTGTACTATTCACCTGATCTAAAAATTCATTGTCAACTTTAACTGTAGGGTGGTTATTTATCCTTGATTGTTTTGTTGAAAAAGCAATGTATTTTGTTTTATTTAAATTTAGGAGGAGATTCAAATTTTCAAAAAATTGTTTAACCAGGGAGAGACTAATAAAAGATGACACTTCAATTTCTTCTTGGGTTTTTCCAGATATTGTTATATTTGTGTCATCAGCATACAGGCATATGGAATTTACTATTCCCTGTACTACACCAGGAAGGCCCCTCAGGTAACTGAGAAAAAGAAGGGGTCCCAGTATAGATCCTTGTGGAACACCATATCTAACTGACTCTATTTTGGAAGCAACATTTCTTTTATATTGATATTTTCCAACTTCTGTATGTTTTATTTCAACATATTGCTTCCTATCTTGTAGATATGATCGAAACCAGGCCAGTTCCTTTCCCTTTATACCTTGCAGACTCAGTGAATTGATCATTATATTATGGGAAACACTGTCAAAAGCCCTGGTCAAGTCCAAGAACACTCCTATTACTTTTTCTCCCTTATCAATAGAATTTACAATGCTTTGGATGTAATCAACACCCGCAGTGATGACTGATCGTCCTGGTCGAAAGCCATGCTGTTCATTGTCCAAAAGTTTGTTAGATTCTAAAAAGCACAGCAGTTGATCATAGACTACTCTTTCATATATTTTAGAGAAGGTTGGGAGAACAGATACAGGCCTGTAACATCCTACATCTTTGTGATCTCCACTTTTAAATACTGGTATCACTTTAGCTATCTTGAGTTTACTGGGAAAAATACCTGAGATGAGAGACGAATTTATTAAATGAACCAGTGGTTTTAGAATCAGTTCTTTTATTTCTTTAATTAGGGCTACCGTGATCTCATCCACTCCAGAGGACACTTTATTTTTAAGAGATGAAATAACTTTATTTAATTCTTGTTCTGTAATTTGCCGAAATAAAAAGGTTTTTTGTGTTTTTCCTGTGCATTCATTTGATATGGAAGAATTTTGTATGCCAATATTTGGAACCACAAATTCATCAACAGCATTCACAAAAAAGCTATTAAAAATGTTCCCAACCAAGAAGGGATTACAAATCAAATTGCCCCTATCCAAAATGGTTATGTTACTATTGCTAAATGTGCAGCTTCCTACCTCTCCATTTATTATATTCCATGTTGTTTTTACTACATGTATAAATTAGTTCACATTAGGGCTACTATTTTAATAAAATCAAAGATAAATATAATAAAGTACCCTTTTATTCATTTTTTTATAAAAATATATGACTAGTTTCGGCTCTTAGGCCATCTTCAGATAGTAAATAATATAACCTAAAATAACTTAACAAATTATAAAAATAAAAATAAAACAGATGAAAATAATATAACATATGATTAATTTAGTGTGTGGGTAAGTTGAATTTTACTTTTTGATTCTTATGTTTTTTAACTTCTCTTATTTTTTCGTATATAGGATTGTTCATGTTAATTTGTGTATTTAATATGTTCTTTGGTTCATTATAATTGTTAATGTATATGTGTAAATTTTCTTTTGTGTTCATTTTTTCTCCTTTCTTCTCGTATTCTAAAATTGTAACATTTTCGTTTATATTTTGATAACTGTGATTTGATTGGAGAATATGTTCTGCAAAGTTAGACTTATTTGATGTTGAGTTGTTGTTTCTTATGGCTTGTATGTGTTCTTTGTAACGTAAATTAAATGTTCTTCCAGTTTGTCCTATGTAAAAAGAATTGCATTCTGAGCATTTTATTTTATATATACCAGATTTATCATATTTGTTATTTTTATTTTCTTTGTTGGATAATTTGTTAATTAAAGTAAAAGTATTGTTCTTTGTTTTGTAACTGAGTGTATATTTACTGTGTTGAAATGTCTTTCTAATAGCTTTATTCATTTTTGTATTGTAAGGAACACTGATAAATTTTTTCTTTTCTTTTTCTTCCATTTTCTTATTTTTGTTTCTTTTTATTCTTTTTATAATTTTGTCCACAATTGTTGGATTGTAACCATTTTTTGAAGCTAAGTATTTTATTGTTCTTTTTTCTTCTTCATAATCATATTTTTGCATTGGGATGTTTAACATTCTGTTAATCATTGATCTAAAACTAGATAATTTGTACTTCCATGGGTGGTTAGAATTATATGGAATTATTAGGTCACTTTGGGTTGATTTTCTAAAAATTTTGAAAGAGTGTTTATTTCCAATATTTGTGATTGTTAGATCTAAATAGTTTATTTCTTTTGTTTTATTTTCTTTTGTAAATTTTATTTTGTCATTTAATGAATTTAAGTATTCTAGTAATTCGTCACTTTCTTTTTCGTTTCCTTGGAAAAGACATATTACATCATCAACATAACGAAACCAATAGATTATTTTTTGTTTGTGAGGATTTGATTCGTTCAAAATTTTGTTTTGTTCCAGATTGTGTAAGAAGATGTTTGCTATTATTCCTGATAAAGGAGATCCCATTGGTAGTCCATTATTTTGTTGGTAAAAATTGTCATTATATTTGAAGTAGTTTTGTTCAATACAAATTTCAGTTGATTTGATAATATCATTAATTTCATTAGTGTTGAGTCTGTTGGTTAGTGTGAGATCATTTCTCAAAATGTTTAATGTTTCTTTAGTAGGAATGTTTGTGTACATGTCTTGTATATCAAATGATATAAATTGACATTGGTTTGGAATTTGAATATCTTTTATATTGTATATCAGTTCAGTAGTGTTCTTTATGCTGTAATTGTAGTCCCAAATGATGTTTTCTTGAATCTTTTTATTCAAATATTTGCATAATTTATATGATGGTGCATTTTGAAAATTGACTATTGGTCTGATTGGTATATTTGTTTTATGTGTTTTAGGTTGAGCTCTTAGGGTAGGAGCTTTGGGGTTGGTCATTTTTAATTGATATTGTACAGGTATTGGAATTGTATTACATTTAGAAATGATTTTGTTAGTTGTTTTTGAGTAATGGTTAGTAGGATCCTTTTTTAAAAGTGTTAATTTGTTATTTTGAATAAAATCTTTTATTTTATTGTCATATTCATCTTTGTACATAACAACTGCTGTATTTCCTTTATCAGCTTTGGTTAGTATAGCATTATTATCTTTTAATTTCGTTGAGATGGAATGTATAATTGTCATTTCTTTGTTTGCTGTATGTGTTTTTATATTATTATTTGTGTTTATATTAATTTTATTTAGTTCATGTATGAAAGCATGTCTGAAATGTTCTCGTTCTTTTGTATCAGTTGTCATTATGGATACGTCCATATTGATTAAATCATCTTCGATTTCATGTACTTTGTGGTCAAGATTTATGTTGTATTTTATTGATTTATTTAAAGTATTATTTTCTTCTTCATTAAAATGTATGGTGGTCAAATTATGAAATTTAGGATAAAATTTGAACTTACATTGTGAATTGTTCTCTTGGGTAGATGTTATAATTATAGACTGTATAATTTGTTAAGTTATTTTAGGTTATATTATTTACTATCTGAAGATGGCCTAAGAGCCGAAACTAGTCATATATTTTTATAAAAAAATGAATAAAAGGGTACTTTATTATATTTATCTTTGATTTTGTTTTTACTACATTTGAAGATTTACTTAACCTAGACTCAAAATAAGATTTTTTTGAATTACTAATTTTTTGCTTAAGAATGTTTTTCTTTGCTTTGATAATTTCCTTGAGTGAGTTATTATTTTGAAGTTTGCTTTTCTTGATTAGTTCAACTATTTCATTTTTTATACTTTTAACTTCTTTATTAATCCAGGTACTATTTTTCTTAGACTTAACTGTACAACACAATTTGGGACAACTTATATTAAAATAGTAACTAAATAAAGAATTAAAAACATCATATTTTATATCAATTGGTGCCTGATACACCTCCAACCAAGATTCCTTAGCAAGATATTTTTTTAATAACTCTATGTTTTGTTTATCAAGTTTTCTATAGAACTTTTTTATCAAAGTTTGGTGACTATTTTTATTATTTACATCTAAAATATTAATTATTTGACCATTATGGTCTGAGAGTTCAGTTGATACCCCATATACTTTTATATTTTCCTTATTAATATTAGATATACAGTTATCTATTGCAGTTGCAATAGATATAAGATATAAGTTTGAATAATTATAATTCAAACTTTTTAGTATTTAGTTTATATGTACAGTTAAAATGAAAAACTAAAAGCAGAGACATTTTTTGTAAGTAATAGTAATTCTACACTGGCAGCATTCTATTATGCATAGTAAATAATATATTCACAAGGTAGAAATACAAAATAAAATTTATTTTTTATGCTTTCTTACCAATATATATTAGTCTTTAAATAGTGATAGTATTAATTACTGTTCAGGACTTGATTTTAACATGGGCTATTTAGCCCAAGTGAAGAAATTTGGAAGTGGAGAATTTTGAAAAATGGAATTAAAATAAGCGTATACCGAAATGAATATTATTATTACGAACATTTTTATAGTATCACCTTTTTTACCATAATGTTAATCTGACCTACAATGATTTGTAATCACTTAAACTAATCTGCAGTACTAAGTAGAAAATATTACAGGAACGCACCTGTATAATATTGTTCATTTGAAAGATTATAATGGGAAATACATATTATTTATAAAGATGTAATAATATATAAAACCAACATATTTACAATATCATTTTACCTAATATTGCATAACATTTCATTATTCAAGTGCATAATGTTTTTCATGTTGACGGATATTGAAAGCCGTTTTTAGATTAGATTTATATTTGAGGGAGTATATGTTAGTAGGGAGTATATTTAACCTCTTTGAGAATGGTAGCGTCATTTGACACCGTTAGTTTAATAATGATTTACATATACAAAACGTAGTTCAAACAGCTTTTATCTCTAGTAGTTGACTCAAAGGTGGCAGCACAAACCATTCCTCAGCTCAGTTTAAGCATGCAGTCTCATTCTTGTCATATTTTCCTGTGTCAAGCGTCCTTGTTGCTAGTGAAGAGTTACTTAGTGTGTTTTTATGATTATTTCAATAAAGACATTTTATCAGTTAAGAAAAATTATTTTCTGTATTTTCATAGCTTAGAATATTATATTTACTATTTAGACAGTTAAATTTACAAATACAATAAAAAATAACTACCAATTACATGCGAGTGGCAAATGACGACACCATTCAACAAGTGTAACCTAATAACTGGGTGGTATTATTTTACTTACATTTTTATTTTATATGTCTAAGAAATGGAAAATTTTGACTTGGTTGACAATGCTATAACTGAATGCCAAGAAATAGTTAGTAAAAATGTTATTCCAGAGGGGTCAGAGGATGAAGCCTATAGTTTGTCCAGTGAGAAACATTTTGAAAAAAATAAAATTGAAAAAAAAACAGGTTTTAGTGCAAGAAATGTGCTTTGAATATACTTCCCGACTATATGAAACAGTTTTAAATCAAGTAGGAGTACCTCATCCTAAAACATATATTTTGTTTTTTTTTTATATATAATTTATGGTCAAAATTAAACTTTTGTTTCTCAATTTTTGAATAAATGTTTAATAATTTTTAACAATTAAATGGGAAAACCCGCTTTATACAGTATATTAAAAGATATACTCTACAGTCCTTTTCATGGGTATATTTTATAGAATAAAGTTTTTAAAAAATAAAATTCTAGAAGTTGTTTTACTACCTTGTTGCATGTTGATGTCAAATAACGACACGTCGGCCATTTTGCAAATAAATAGCAAAACAGAAAAAAATGTTAATGTTTATTAGACCCATTTTATATAAAAATTAAGAAAAACAATTTTCCCCAAGTTTTTCATAATTCATGCCCAAAGATGTTAATGGAAAGGGAAAGCAGCCACCACTTTGCACTAACTTGTCTTGTGAACACTTGAGTACCACACATCCAATAGACTGAGACGTTGGCAACCTAAATTCCTCTACATGATAAAAACCCTGTTCTGACTTGCACTAGATCTGTTCTACTATACAGTGTTTTAATTATCAACCATTTTCTATTTAACTATATAAATTGTTGTAGGTTTTATGATACAAAACTGAAACCGTACGATTACTTTAATCTGGATGCTTATTACTTCCGGCCTTCAATTATCCAAGAGTCTTGTAACTATGATAGTTTGTTGAGAGGTCTTGTAAACCAGCGACAGGAAAAACAAGATCCACATTTCTCCGTTACTGTAAGTATTTTGAACATGATAGAAATAAATAAAGATGTATGGTAAAAGAAATTGCGTCTTTATTTGTTCTGCCACCAATGCTTTTTGTCTGTTTTCCACGACCGGTTTCAAAGTTTTTACTTCATCTTCAAGTGGAACTTAAACTTCACCTGTACACTAAACTATTATTAAATTTCTTAATCTAAAACATAACCTAATCTATTTAGACTACTTCTTCACTATTGATATTTGAACTTAATTGACTGTTGGAGTTGTTGGTTTACTGGTTTTATCTGAATCCATCCAAATGTTAAATTTCGAGAAAATTTTAAGAATGAGAGAAGGTTTCCAAACAAACTGAAAAATGTCAGAGATAGTATTATTAGACTGAGTCAGATTAAATAATGATTAGGTTTCAAGAGAAATGTTAAAGAAGGAGAAGAAATACTACTCTAGTAACATGATTTCTGAAAAAAAATATATATAATATATTAAATAGTTTTTTAATTAACATAATACATGTTGGTATATATACAGTACAAGTAAACGTCACACAAAACAAATTTATTACAATATAAGCACAAAATGTACAAATATATTACAATACAAGTACAAAATGCACGAATATTATGGTGATCGATTTCGGTGAACCACGCTCACCTTCCTCAGACCAGAGGGATTCACAAAAGAATGGAAAACGGTGTTCAACAACTCAATTTATAGGCCTATGATCACGTGACCCCATTGGCTGGAATCGTCAAAATGGCAGCTGCTGTGATATTATTGTTTAATTCCTATTGTCTGTTACTTCTCTTCTTTATTCGCTGAAAATACATTATTAAAAACTATTTCGGAATCAAAATTAACCTGTTCATTCATTAATTTATCACGATCCTTACATTTTTCTTTAAAAATAAATAACTCTTCCCAAGCATTCATGTTACGACCCTTCTTACAAACTTTTAGAATATCTACATTTTCATCTATTTTATTCAAACTGTGGGTACAATTCAGAAGGTGTTTAGCTACATTAGATCTTTCAGGTTTCTTATTTTTAAAAGCAGAGACATGGTTTTTATATCTTTTGCTAAAATTTACAGTCTGACCTATGTAAAACATATTACAATCATTACAGTTAATCCTATATATTCCTGAATTATTGAATTTATCTTCACTTTCAATATTCGGGTGTAAAATGTTGGACATAGTATTACAAGTCTTAAAAGCTACTGATAAATTGAATTTCTTAAATCTATTACCAACTCTTTGTGTAAATGGTCCGTTGTAATGGAGGGATACATACTTCTTTTGTTCTTTATCTGATTTTTCTTTTTTAAGTGTTGTTCGTTTTTCGTCTCGAATTTTATTTTCTATTTTCTTTTTTATTCTACTTCCGATTTCATCAATTATTGATGCCTTGTATCCATTTGCAACAGCTATTGATTTTATTACATTTATTTCCTGTTTTCTATCTGCAACACTTAATGGTATTGAATACGCCCTATACAACATACTTCTGAAGCTAGCTGTTTTGTGAGACGGGGATGGACAGAACTGTTATTTATTGTACAATTGGTTTGGGTAGGTTTCCTGAAAATTCTGTATGAAAGTTTGTTATGATCACGAATTATTTTTAGACCCAAAAAGTTAATTTCATTCATAGATTCAAGTTCACTGGTAAAACTAAGTTTCTGGTGGTGACAATTAAATTTTGTGCTTATATTGTAATAAATTTGTGTTGTGTGACGTTTACTTGTACTGTATAATATATTAATAACAAATTCTAATAATATTTCTAAAACTGAATGGGAAGAAGTAAATTCTGAGTTTGAACTGACATTGATATTAATAATAAATGTAAGTTAATTTGAATGACAAAACTTATGATAGTCCTTACGATATAAGTATGATTTTTAATGATTACTTTGTGAATGCTGTTGGAAGGCTTATTGTTCCTAACTTGATGTCAAAGGATGTCAATGATATCCCTCATGCTCAACATAAGTTAAATTCTCAGATTACTCCAGTAAATGACAAGGAAATTGATCAAATAATTTCTTCTTTAATAACAGGTTCACAACAGGCTTTATGAAATTCCTAAGACTGTGATTAAAATTGCTAAAACATTTTTAATTAACCTTTTAGTACGCTCACTAAATTCATCGTTCATAATACAAGTTTTTCCACAAAAACTCAAAATATATAAGATACATACTTTTTTAAAAAAAGGAAATAGAACTGATCGATCAAATTATCGCCCATTTTACCTTCAATATCCAAATCTTTGAGTGTGCTGTTTTTATACGTCTAAATCAATTTCGGGAAAATAATGGGGTGATAGAAAAAGAGCAACATGGTTTCCATACAGGAAAATTTACAATAAGAAGTACTTTTACAGCCATAAGCCATCTTACTACCTTCATAAATCTAAAGGATGACCGTAAACCCAACATTACATACTGCCTATTTTACCAAAAACTGATTATGCTTCTGTGCTATGGATGGATTATAACTGGCAACAATTATTTAGTTATTTTCAGAACGAACCAACTCAAGTATTTCTGCGAGGGCTCGCCTAGTATCAATAAGTGGACTCCAAAGTACAAACTTTATGATGAATGAAGCCATTCCTTTACAAGTTCCTCTTGCCTGAGGATGAAACCTTGGTCAACCAATCACCATAGTATCTATACTTTCTTGTACCTGTATTGTATCAAACTATGTTGAGTAAAATTTCAAGAGATGGTATCTCTATGAATGTAATATGATAATTAAAAAACTATTTGTAATACTGTAATACTGTTTAGAAAGAATGATGTGCATTTTCAAAATCTCATCAAGAAGTACCTTTAGAAATACCATAAACCAAAGACCATATGATGCTGTATGTGAATATGTATCCAAAAAGTGAATGAGCCTTAATGGTGAATTGCTACATGTGTACGATATATTTAATTGCACATTTTTAAATTTAACGTGAAGAGGCTACAGATTTATTTAAAAAAATTAATGTAGGCCTTTAAAAATGAATGTATTAAATGATAATATAGAAATGCTTTGAGATGGAATATATTAGATACCAGTACCAATAGTAAATAAGAAAAATAAACCATATATTACATCAGGTTGAATTCACCGCTAAGCTTTCACTTAATCAAAATTAAGAATTCAAGAAACATTTTAATATAAATAATAAAGGTCCTGGTTCAAGAAAATCCTGGAAGATTTAAATGTGTAAATATTACTGAATAACTAATCAGAAACTGAAACAACCTCAGCAATATATTAAAAGCAATATATTAAAAGATTGAGTATTCTCGATTTCGCAAAGGCCTTTGACAGGGACAACCACAGAATTCTGGTTGCAAAGCTGGAGGGATATGGAGTTTGCGGTGCACTGCTGAAGTGGTTGAAAAGCTACCTTGAGAACAGAGAATATGTTATCAAATGCGATGGTTCGACTTCCAGACTTTTGCAGTTAAGCCTGGAGTCCCCAGGGGTCTCACCTTGGCCCCTTATTGTTTGATATTTTTATTAATGATATTGGTGATGTCATTTTCACAAATTTCTCAATGTTCACGGATGACATGAAGGTATATTCCAGATTTCACTCGATACAGGATCATGATGCTCTGCAGCTTTCCCTCTACGGCATTAATGATTGGTGTACGAGCAATGCCATGACACTCAATGTTAATAAATGTCAGGTTATCTCATTCTCACGGCGCAGAAATCCCTTTGCTTGATTAATCGTGTTGATGGTGCTATATTGAAGAGGGTGGATAGCATTCGAGACCTGGGAGTTATTTTCACTTCAAGGCTGAGTCCATTTGAACATATATCCAACATAGCATCCAAGGCTAATGCACCTATAGGCTTTATTATGCGATCTACCAGACGATTTCAATCATCCCAAACACTCGTTACCCTGTACAAGTCTCTTGTCCGTCCCCTACTGGAGTATTGCTCAGTTGTGTGGACACCCCAACAGCTTGGCCATCAGGAATTATTGAATGGAGTCAGTTCGGATTGGATCAGCTTTCTCTGAGAAGGAAATACGCTGACCTAGTAGTTCTTTTCAAGCTCGTGAATGGAACATTGGATTGTCCTTCTCTACTTTCTTGCGTGGACCTCACCGTTCCCAGGGGGACACGATCAAGGGCTGTTTTTCAACGCAGATTTATGCCAGCTGACTACTCCTACAACATTGGTATCACCCGACTTCTTCGGACTGGAAGCGTTGTAGCTTCACAAGTGGACTTCTTCGATATTGGAGTATCCTCTTTTAAAATCCAAATTACCAAGGCCTTAGCGAGTGTGACTTAATCTAAGTTATGGTGGCTCCCACATTCTTGCAGTTACTATTGCCTCATTAGATTGTCTTGATTACTCTAGTTCCATTATAACTTAGGTTCATTTAGTTATCTCTTTCTCATTTTCAATGAAGTACTGTTCAAAATTACAAAATACCTGCAACATATAGCCTAACTTATGATAAGTATCCATTGTATTAAACAGTGTTTTGTTATTTATTATTATTTGTTTGTTCGTTCTGTATGTTATTCTAGATTAGTTAGTTAAATTTATTACTGTTGTGTATTATTATATCATATTGCATTAGGCTATTGTATTTATTGTTTTCCATTTGAAATGTTGGTTGCCATTGGAAATAAATAAATAAATAAAAAAGAACAAAATCAAAGGTTCCAAGAAAAGCATAAATAAATAATGTCGAATAGGAACAAAGATGTCCGAAGAACGGAACAGAACCACTTGGAAAAGAATGATAGGATATTGGAGAAATCAAAAGGAAGCCAACACACATAAAAATAATTGATTTACCTCACCCCAAATCAGGGGATTAGAAAAAAGGTAATTTATTCTGTTAGTAAATTTTTCAGCCAATCTTTCTCTTAGGAGCTGTTTTTTACTTATCATCAGTTCTATTCTTATAATCCAATATTTACAATCTTAATTTTATCTTAACCCTTGATTACAAAACATATTTTAGAGTCACGTATTCACAAAACTATCGTAAAATTTACTACTCTTTGTTTTTTTTTTTTTAAGTATTGATTTTACACCAAGATAATTGATTTAAACCTATGTTTACATAGTCTGGGCATTATATAACTAGAATTTAATAAGAATAATAGTATATTAATGACTATATGTATCCTATAAATATTTTTTCCGATGCTTTCAATTTAAGCTACGATATGTAAGGGTTTCGAAAAAAAACAAAAAAATAACCAAAATTATTTTATTTTCCATAATTATGACAAAAATCAAAAAGTTTATTATAGATACTAGTAAAAAAACATATTTTTTTTTATTATTTTGCAAAAAACTCATAATTAGGTGGAACCATCAAGTTACAGATCGTTTGTAGTTCATATAATTGCTCAATGTCCTTCATCGCATGCAACACAAGTTGTAGCTTTATGTTGGGCACATATTGCATGATTACAATGCTTACAGTAGGTAGTGGTCATTCTTCTCAAGTTTGAAGGGCAATAAAAACACACTTTCCTCGTTCCTGGTGGTGGGGCTTGGCTGGGATTGTCGGGTATTCCCAAAACGCCACAAATCAACGTGCGCAGTCCTCGTCTAAGGGTTGGTATCTGGAGGCGGTTTTGCATATGAGGTCTGCAAAGGTCCATGAATAATTCTTTCATGAACGTTCTTCTGTTGGCAGGTACATTTCCCTTTTTCACATTGTTGGTACAATAAATTACATAGGCATTCACAAAACTAATGTTCAATATGTCGAAGAACATTGCTAAAGGCCAACGCTGAGTCTTCCTACTACATGACATGTTATTACACAATTGGTCCAACGCATCTACTCCTCCTTTTGTTTCATTGTATGTGTGGATGATATCTGGCTTATGTGTTTGGTCGTTAGCTGGTTACTGTCATGCATGGTTGACAGGAGGAGTACGACTTTGTTCTTTTTTGGTTTGTAAGAAACCAGAGTCTTTTCCCTGTCAAACAAAAACAGTGAAGTGTTCACAGGTCTGTCTTTCTTGTTTAACAATTCAGATGGAACCCCTTTTCTATTGGATCGTATGGTACCAACTAAGGTCAAGTTGTATGGGTCTTTTAGCAAATCTTCAGCTAGTCTGACACTAGTGAACCAATTATCCATGGTGACGCTTCTGTTTGTTCCATGAATTGGCTTGGTAATTTCTTTTACAAAATAATCAGAGAGAGGCTCTCCTCCAGTTTGAGTTTTTTTACCAACATATGGAATACCACTAAACATGTATTTAGTTGTTGTATCACAGCCCATGACTATTTTTATACCATATTTGGATGGCTTGTTTGGGATGTACATCCTGAACGGACATTTCCCTCTGAATCCCAATAACTGCTCGTCAATTGTTACGTACGAGCCTGGTTTGTACTTTGTTTGACAGTTTACAATAAAGTCATCCCATAATTCTCGTATAGGCGCAAAAGGATCATTTCGTTTCCGCTCCAAGCGAGTGTCTCTATCGTCGAAACGTAGACAGTTCAAAATAAATTCAAATCGCTCACTGTTCATAGTACACTTATAACGACAACCACTCCATTCATTATCAAAAAGTTCTCTAACTGTTAAGTGGTTGTCTTTACATGCTGCAGTGTTTACTAAAATGCCTAGAAATGCCCGCAACTCATCAAGTGTCAAGAGAGAATGTGTAGCAGTCAAATTTGTATAATTTACTCTCACCCGAGTTATTTGGTTGTTTGTATGTAGAATAATTTTATTTAGCATTGCTTCATCTATAATTTGTTCAAAACATTCTCGAGCAGTTATAGCATCTCGTGCTGTACCAACTACTCCTTTTCTTACAACAATAATATTTCTTCCTGGAGTTCGAATGCTACTCTGTCTCAGTTTAGTACTCCAAACATGGCCATTTTTGGCTCTAACTACTTTAGATTTAAGTTTGTAATAGTATGGGTTATTCAAATCATCTCTAGGCGTACCTGTAGGTGGTGTTGTAAAGCTTGGTTGTAGAACAGCTCGTGGTATAGCCGCTGAGGAGGTGGTGGCTGGGGTTGAGGCAGCTAAAGGTGTGGCGGATGGTGGTGTAGTAGCTGGTGAGGTAGCTGAAGTTGTGGCGGATGGTGGTGTAGTAGCTGTGACAGTTGGTGGTGTGGTGTCCAGTGGTGTAACTGCTCGTGCTATGGTGGTGGGTGATGTTGTTGTACAAGGTATTACATTGTTACTATATCGTCGCCTTTTTCGCTGCCTTTCATGATCAAAATTATCTTCATCATCAGAAACATCACTCAGGTCATCTAAGTCGAAATCGGGGTCAGCATCCGTGTCATCTGTATCTTCCCATACATCTACTTCACAATGGTCCTCTTCAAAGTCACTATTATCGTCAATTGCATCTTGGTCGATATCTGACAATGTCTCATTCAGTAATTGTCTAATCCTGTCATTCTCCCTTTCTTTGTTCTGTTAATCCATTCTTACAAAATAATATATACAAACATTTACACTTATAATACAGAAACTATTTACACAAAAACACTGTTAGATAATTACTATATACACTACCGGTAAAAATTACTTATTTATATATTCGAAAATAATTCAGAAATATAAATATATACAAAATTTAACATGAGAAAGAAAAATCACTCATTCACAAAACTATCCTAAAATTTACTACGCGAGGATAGGTACGCATAGATAGACGTGCTGCAGGCAACTGACGGATCGTCCCTGACCTTGACTGGCAATTATAGGAAGCTACTGGGAGGGGGGTTGCGCCCGGCCCGTCAACTACTTCAGTATGACTGATTTCAATTACCTGATTCGTAATTTTTACGAAAGATTTGTAATTAAGGGTTAAGATTAGTGTTTACTGTTATAATTAATATGGAATGTTTTATAGTGTACAAATGATTATAGAATTTATTTCAAAGTATATGTGATATTAAATTCTATGTTAGTAACCATTGCACAAAGTAAAAATATGTTATACATTGACCTTTCCTTTCGATTAACCTTAATTCATGTTGTGTAAGCTGTAGATTATTTGATATTACCACAGTCAGGTCCAGCGAGACTCACTCAGTAGTTTTCAAATAGCTGCTGGTTGTGGTTCCGTCTGCGGTTCACTGTTATTCGTTTGCAGCTCCCTAAAAAAACTGCTGAGATAAATTATTCCATCACAGGCGTTCCACAACAGAACAGCCACTGTTGTGATGGTCTGAAACTTGAGCTATCTTACTCATCCCATAGCTATACTCTTGAAAGCTAAGACAATTCTTCTTATTCAAACTTTAAAGAATATATAATAGTGGCTGACTTGAATTACAGTATTTTAAAGTTGATTGTGTATATACTGCAGGTAACAAACTTGCTGTTCAGAGGAGACAAGCCGTATGGTCTGGACTTGGAAAGTACAGACACACTGAGAGGCAGAGAATTTGGGCTCCCAATTTACAACCAAATGAGGGTATTGTGTGGCCTCAAGAAAGCCTTGGTCTTTGAAGACTTTGGAGATGTTATGACCAAGAAGGTAAGCAATGTAGAAATGTATATTCTTCTGGAAATTTAATGTAAAACAAAGAATTAATTTTTCTTTTTACAATCAATTAAAATAGCCATGACCCCATGACTGTTAATGGTGGAGTGAACCCACCTTGTTAGGATTAGACTATGTTGAGTCACTTTCGCACAGGTGTGAGAGGATGCAACTACTGAAAATATAAGTGGAGAACGGCAAATGAGCAGTCATGTAATTGAGGAGCTGAATTTCAAACTATAGTTCACATGAATGATTGTCCATTGCACTCTTTGCAGGGGGATTACCTGGTATTCATTCAATCAGAGAATCAGGTTTCAAATAGTTTCAAAACCTGAAATTAGCTCTATGATGGGAGATCAATATTTCAAAATGAAGATACAATTACATTGTTCTTTAGTTTTTTAAAAGATTTTAAATATATAATCTGTTTTTAAAATTTTCTTTTTCCCTCCTTTTATTTTGGTAGCTAGTGATGAATGCCACAAACCATATATATTCCAGAATTAGTAAACTTATCTTTGCTTTTGATATTGGGATGTAAAATTTTGGACAGTTTTTATGATGTACCATGTTGAATTTTCTTAACTTGAACTTTCAATGAATGGGCAGTTAATATTGTCATACTGTATATCAATTTATAAAATTGTTTAATGAAACTGACACTAAAACCTACCATGATCACCAGTTCTTGGTGCTCTATTGTGTAGAACATTTCGAGTTACCCTTATTCCGCTCCTATCTGTGAGCAAATATTTGCAAGTGTTGGTATTTCAATTTTTCAATTTCAATTTCAAAATTCCTTTATTCATATAATATACAGTTGTACATAGAATAGTGTCACTAATCCTATAACAATACATATAAAATAGTATTATAATTATTTATTAACTTTGCTATCCCAAAATTCTTCAAAGGAATAAGGTGCAAGTTTTATCAAGTAAGTTTTCAATTGTTTTTTAAAAATTTTCATATTTTTTTCTGTTAAGAAATTTTGTGGGAGACGATGAAGAAAAGTTTTCCCAATAAACAGAGTTTTCTTTTTATAAAACTCTAAATTGTGCTTTTCAATACTTTGAGAATGATTGCGAGTGTTATATGTATGCTTATTTTCATCAAATACGGGGTCTGCAAACTGTTTGACATAAGTTACTGTTTCAAAAATATACAAAGCATAAACTGTCAGTATTCCCAGATCACCAAATAAATGTTTTACTGAATCTTTTGTTTTTAAATTGTACATTATCCTGATTGCCCTTTTTTGTTGTAGTAAGAGTCGGTTTAAATTTTTATTTGTGGTCGCTCCATATATACTAATGCCATACGCTAAATGGGAATGCACCAATGAGTAGTATACTATTAACAATGTTTCCAAACTACAAATCTGACATAACTGCCTCATGGCATACAAACCAGAAGAAATTTTATTGATAACATGATCCATATGATTACTCCAATCTAGGTGTTTGTCAATTATAAGACCAAGAAATTTTGTAGATTCCACTTGTAATAATTTGTCATTGTCTAAGAATATATTTGGATTTAACTTTTTTCTACTTTGTTTAGTAGAAAATGATATAAAATTTGATTTATTTGGATTTAAAAGAAGATTCTTGCTGTTAAAAAATTGCTTTACACTGGAAAGACTAATATATGATGAAATCTCAATACTCTCCTGTGAATTACCTGCAATAGTTATATTAGTGTCATCAGCATACAAACATGCCCTCCCATTATCCGAAACAAAGCCTGGTAATCCCCTTATATAACAGAGAAATAAGAGGGGCCCCAGGACCGATCCCTGTGGAACTCCATGTCGAACAGTCTGTAATTGGGAATTACATTTCCTGATATAGGTGTACTTGCTTAAGGATTCATTGTGCTCAATTTCAACATACTGCTGCCTAAAAGAGAGATAGGATTCAAACCATTTGAGCTCTTTACCATTAATACCTAAATCCTCTAAGGAGTGTAAAAGTTTTGTATGTGACACACTATCAAAAGCTCTAGTTAAATCCAAAAAAATGCTTACCACTTTTTCTCCTTTATCTATTGATTCTATTATTGACTGAATAAATTCTATTCCTGCTGTAATTGTCGATTTCCCTGATTGGAATCCATGTTGCTCTTTGTCTAATAATTTATTTTCATACAAAAAATCTTTTAACTGAAGGTAAACTGCTTTTTCAAAGATTTTTGAGAAAATTGGTAGCAGTGATATGGGGCGGTAACATGAGGGATCTTGTAAATCTCCTTTTTTTAAAATCGGAATAATCTTAGCTATTTTAAGTTGATCTGGGAAAATACCTGAAATTAAGGAGGAATTTAAAATATGTAATAGTGGTTTTAAAATTGAAGGTAAGACTCTTTTTACAATAACAATTGGGATATCATCATTCCCTGATGAATACTTATTTTCAAAAGAAAGAACAATTTGTTCCAGTTCTCTCTTGCTTAACTGTAGAAATCTAAACTTGTTTTTTGAAAAGGTATTTGGGAACTGTTTTATTTTACTACCTGGCCCTTGAACAATTTTGGGGAAAACATGTTTGTCAAAAGCATGTACAAAGTGATCATTAAAAACATTACTAACAACAGTAGGGTCTGTAATCAGTGCACCATTATGATTAATCTCCATATTACAATTTGTTAGTGACTTATTGTTTACTTCTGATTTAATTAGATTCCAAGTTGTTTTTATTTTATTTGTTGAAATATTTATTTTACTGTCAAAAAAATTCTTTTTGTTGTTTTTTATACATCTTTTAAGTGCGTCTTTTGAATCCTTAATTAAGACTTTTATATTTGCATTTTTACTTGATCTATATATTTCTTCCAATTCACGAATCTCAGCCTTTTTTGTTTTTACTTCCTCTGTAATCCAATGACTCAATTTAGCTTCTTTTATTGTTGACATAGATTTAGGGAAACAAATATCAAAATGAAATGTAAATAATTCAATAAAAACGTTATATTTTGACTCTACTGGAGCTTCATACACATCCAGCCAGGTTTCTTTGAGTAATATATTTTTAAATAAACTGATATTGCCTTCTTTAAATTTTCTGCAAAATTTCTTTGTAATTTTTTTAGTACCCTCTACTGAACAAGAAATTTCAAAGAGCTGAGCATCGTGATCTGAAACATTATTAATAATACCAGTTATTTTGCAATTTCTGCCTTTTATATTACTAATAACATGATCAATTGCAGTTTGTGATTCAGAGGTAACCCTGGTTGGAAAATCTACCCAGTAAGATAAATTAAACTGATTCAAAACATTATTAAACAAATTGTATGTCCTGTTTTGATTCAACACATTTATGTTAAAATCCCCTGTTAGGATTACATTTTCAAAATTAGTAACTAAAATACTACATAATATTTCAAATTTATTTAGAAAGCTTTCAATTAAACAATTTTGAGGAGATCTATAAATACAACATAATACAAATTTAAAGTCACTTAAAGAAATATCAGCAAGGCAGCACTCAAACTCCTTTTCCTCTATTAGCAACTGAATATTTGGTATTATCAATCTTTTACATTTAATATTATTTTTTGTTAATATGACGACTCCACCACCTAGTGACTTTACTTTATTGCTATAAATCTTTCGATCACACTTGCTTGAATTAAATGCTTGAGCAGTGGAACATCCTTCGAACATCCTCTTCCTATCCTCCGTGTCAGGTTGGCCTCCTCTAACTCAAAAATTCATAGCCAAGTTATTTTAGATTTACCTGTTTGTCCACTACCCTTTTATTTCACTCTAAGACTGTCTGGCTGTGTTTTCTTGTTGTCTTTTTAGGATATGACCTACCCAACTCAATTTCTTAAAAGAATGTATTGCTTGATTGGCACTTGACTTATGTGTACAAAATGTTGTAATTTTAAAGTGTAAAATTATGTGTTAATTATTTATACGGTGATTAAAAGATACAATATGATACATTTTGTAATATTACATGATTAATAAATATTCAATAGCACTATTTAAGTGTTATTTGCTAATTACTATTATTGTTCCAGTCAATTGAGGCCCTTAAAAAATACTACAAGAATGTTGATGAAGTAGATCTCTTTATCGGAGGTTTGTTATTGTTAATTTGTTTATTTTACCTTAATAGTAAAATAATATAGAAGCATATCTAAGAATAATTTATTTCAAAACCTATATGGAACATCTATATAATCTTATGACAAAAATTTTAGATAACAATAGATGGTAAAATAAATACCTCTTTTTCATTCCGCCACCAGTCTTGTGTTTTTTAGCACAACCGGATTCAAATAATGGCCTTCATATTCAGGTGCACTTCACTATGGACTTTCACTTCACACACTAAAGTTCATATTTTCTTCACTAGACTGTTTAAATTTAATCTCCAAAGGTAAATTTAGTCAGAGTGAAGTGTGAAGCCCAGAGTGAAGTGCACCTGAAGATGAAGGACATCCTTCGAAACATAAGATTGGTGGTGGGATAAAAAAGAGGAATTTATTTTACCATCTATTATTAAAATCAACCAATCATGATAATACCGACATCATAATAATAAATTTTAGAGATATGGAAAAATGTACTATAAAATGAATTAAAATTGGAGAATATATTATTAAAACATCAGTGTCATTAATTAATAGCCAAATTACAAATAAACAGCTGAAGTCTAAGCCTTCTAAAATTTGTTTGACTAGTTATAATCGAACAGAGCACATCTGATGTGGTGTATTTGTAGTTATGGTAGTCATTATGGTTTGAACCACAAGAGCAATAGAAAGGACTGGCAGTCATATACTAGTAAGTTGTTTCGACCATAAAATATAACCAAAGTTAACGATCAGCTGTTTTCTTCCAAAAACTCACTTGAAATTTTAACCTGGGAAGCTAGTGGAAGAGATGGTTTTCAAGATTTAACTCGTCCAGCACGGTATGGGATTTCTTACAAAATGGGGAGATTCGGAGTAGCGGGATCTCTTTAAACTCTGTGTAGTGCATCTCTGCGTTGTATGTCTTGAGGAATTATGTTGCACAGCACAGGAAGATATGGTAGAAGGGTTGCAACGATGGAGCTGCTGATAGTGTCATTTGCACTGTTTAGTTGGATCTCTTGTACATGTGTACTTTCAAGCCATATGGGAGCAAAATATTCAGCAGTAGAGTAAACCAGGAACAAAGCTGTAGTAAGTAGGACTTGTACATAGGAATTACGAAGATGATGCATAAATAAACCAGACTCAGCAAGTTGCTGCTCGATGTTAGTTCTAGTCCTCTCTTTAGCTGATGTTTTCTGTAGGTGACTTTTAAAACAGAGAGATTGATCTAAAATGACTCCCAAGTACTATGAATACTAATTTTTTTCACCCCAACACCATAAAAAAAAAAAAAAACAGTCTACTGTATTTTGATTACTCAGGTAGTAGTAAGTAAGGAGAAAGCAGGCTACTTGTGTCTTTATTGAATTGGGCTTTAGTTTCCAGATACTAAAATAATTATTCAGTATTACTAGATCAAGTGTAAATGTTCTTTCTGTTTTTTACATGTCCTTGTGTTGAGTTGCAAGAGCAACAACATCTGCAACTATGAATTTACGGATGTGGTAGGATTGTCAATAGTGTATACATTGAATAGAAGAGGAGTAAGAACAGAGCCTTGTGGCAATCTGTCATTTAGGTTCCTAAAAGAGCTTCCTCTGTGATTCAGGAAATCTTTAATTAACCTGTTGCTGAGGTGGAATTTCCGAATTTTGCAATAGTCAAGGACACAGAATTAGGTTGTTAAATTTAAGTAACAGGCCCTTTCTCCAGACTTTGTAATTTTAGATTTTTTGAAAGCTTTGGGGATATTACTAAAGGGTTTCTCAACCTAAGTTGAGGCAGCATAGAGTCTAATGACCTGACTGTCGTCCCTCCATCTGTCGTAAACAAATTAGTCAATGCTGGATATACATGCTAGTTAAGATTTGAACTTTTAGAATTTGAAGTGTAATTATTATAATCAATGGAATTCAATTTAATTTTTTAGTATTTTTGAGTTGTTGTCACAAATTAATTGGAAAATATTAAGAGTTTCTGTAAACAACATGAAACAAATACTGTTGGGTATATAAAATGAAATATATCGATTAAAAACTCTTGATATTGCCCAATTAATTTGGGACAAAAACTGAAACATATTAAAAAATTGATTAAATTCAATTGATTACAATAATTTTAATTGCATTTGCAAATTCTAAAAGTTCAAATTATAACTGTGTGTACATGCAGTCTTGATTAATTTGTTTACAACAGAGGGAGAGATGGCAGTCAGGTCATTAGACCCTCGGCTGTCTCAACTTAGGTTGAGAAGTCTTTTACTTAAAAATATAGCATTAAAGACTGTCAAAAGCATTCTCAATCTTGTCACTAATAAAATAAGCACTATTTTTCTTAACTTTGCTTATTTAAAGATGTTTTTTTGTTTTGTTTTTATTTAATGGTGTGATTATTTTTAATATGATATAAGTTTGTTGTAATATTTTGTCAACAGGTCTGTTTGAGAAGCTAATTCCTGGAACACTAGTAGGGTTTACAAATCGCTGCATCATCGGAGAACAGTTCTACAATTTTATGATTGGAGACCGCTTCTTTTTCTTGAACTGTGGAAAGCCGTGGTCTTTTACCCAAGGTTGGTGAACTGTTATGCAGCAATTTAAATCTAATAAGCAGTATTTATTTTCTTCTTCTAAAACTTAAAATGTTTTAGATTTCCTGTATTAAAATTAATTATTTTAACTTAGGGAAATGACTGGTAAGTTTTGAAAGTATATTGGTAAAATTCATTCAGTAACAAACAAATGCTGTCTTGCAATATATTTAAGCGTTGTTAGTGTCAGTATGGTCCAGTAATTATTGTAATTGAGTTTATCTGCATAGGCCTGATGAGTCTGGCTTATAGGTGTATATAGTATAAATTGACATTTCCCATTTTTGTTAATAAAAATCACAATGAAAATAAAACATTCTTGATTCTTGTCAGGTTTTCACCCCCTTTTTCAATTTCTATGCTAATACTATCATTATGGTAATCAGTCACTATGCTAATATTGCCCTGGGTCTAAAGAGAAGATGATAATTAAATCACTTTATGACTGCTATTAATTACTGTATAATAGTAATTTTGCCACTTCCTAGCTGAAGAGACTGCTAACAGAGAGCTAACAATTAATCTGTCTTATGTCAGATATCTTATATGATTGCTATGTTGTGGTGACTTCTGTTTCAATAACCTTGTCTTGATAACCTACCTCTAAGTAATATTAATTTGGGTTATGTTATAGATCAGATAAATGCCATCCTTAAGACATCTTTAGCATGGATCTTTTGTCAAGGAGGTGACGATATCATATCTATTCAAAGAGACACCTTCCGGAAACCATCGATAAAGTATGGTCTAGTTATGTTTTTACAGGAATAAGTTATATTTTTACAATAATTTACCATGTTTATGTACTATAAAATAAGTATAAACATTTTTGTAATAAGAAATAAGATCTGCATTCACAAATTATGTCCTCAACCAACAAAGCTTTACAATACTGTTTACAGAACAACATGGCCATAAACCCATCAAAAACTACTCACATAAATTTCAGTAGAAGACATGATTCTTTTTTACCAGAAATCCTGATTACTCACCAAGAGGCACAGTCAAAATTACTGCTTCTAACTATTGGTAGTGATCTCACTTGGACAGCTCACATAAACAGTTTGTGTAAAACATTAAGTTGAGGAGTGTTTGTAGTAAGAAGAATTATGTGGATTGCAGGGCTAGAGGCAGGAAAAACAGCATATTTTTCGCTAGTTGAATCCCACCTGAGGTATGGACTTGCAGTGTGGGGAGGTACATCTGAATGTAACCTTACAAAAATTCTTGTCATCCAAAAAAAGGCAATAAGAGCACTTGCAGGTCTAAATCCACTAGACAGCTGCAGAGGAGCCTTCAAGCTGCTAAAAATTTTAACATCATAGGTCTTTACATTCTTGAAGTAGTAACACACATAGATCAAATTTCCCATAAAAAGGAAACAGCTTTTCACACATACAACACCAGAAGAGCTACATATTACATACTTCCACAACACCACACTACCCACATTAGTAAAAAGCCTTCTTACACAGGATACAAGATATACATCTATCTGCCACAGCACCTGAAAAGTGAAAACTCTCAGTGAGAAGAAACTCAAGAAAGGTCTACAAGATTGGATAGAAGAACGACCCTTATACTCCATCCAAGAATTTTTTCAATTATCAAGAACTGTTTTGTAAAGCAGGTAGCAAGAAAACATGTACCATTGTACTTCTTGATAAATGTATAAATAAAGATATTCTGATTCTGATTTCTATTTAATACTTTAAATACAAAGACTGATTGAAAATGCTTGTATTATATCTGTAAACATATTTTAGTTTGAATTGTATTAGCAATATTTTACAAACTTGCAAGAATTACGAAAGTATATCATTAGAATTTTGAATATATAATTTGTTTTATACATCTTCTTAATTTAAACATGATTATTTACACAAAAGGAAAAATTAGGTATTCTATCTAGGCAAGCCTGTTTTGAGAACACTATCAATTTCAATCCATAAAGTCCAAACGAGCACAGGAATACATTCTTATTACTAAGATAAATCAAACAAGTATTTCTTCCTGAAGAGCACCTACCTTAAAAACTAAAGTTATGGTTATGGTCAAAGATGTTTTAAAATATGTACCATATTAAGAAATTAAAATTATCTAAAGACATGATGAGAATTATTTGCCATACAGTGAATATACTACTATTATGATTTTCAGAAATTATTTAATTATTTATTTTTGTTACCTATGTTTATTTTTCAATAAAACAATTTATTACTTACATTTTACATACCGGAGTATTAATTTCTGTGTAAATATAAACAATAGTTAGCTTTTGACTCACTTTATAATAATTGTTGGTATAAAAAATAAACAAGCAACTGATGCCTGAAAGCTATATTCTCAACGTTTTGGTGAAGAGGGGGGCTGGAATAATTTTCTCTCTCTTTTTTTTAATTTTTAAAATAGTAGCATGTTGGATTCTTATAATGGAAATTCCCCATTTTAATTTGAATGCAGATCAGTTTTTGGAATCTCTTACTAAATAGTTTTTCTTTTTTTCCCTAAAAGTATTAGAAAAAAATTAAAAAATGTTAAAGAATATTTTAATATAATTAATTTAGCACTGTATCTTTATACTATGGCATTTATAAATTGATATTATTTTAGAAATTGAAGTTTTAACTATCTGCTAAAGCGATACTTTGTATTTTGTTTAGAAATCCAGAAGTCCCTTGTAGTGAAATCCCCAGCCTGGACCTAAGTGCTTGGGCAGAAGTCACACCTGGCAATTGATATCACTTTCTATGCTAGTTAGTTGAGTGTTTGGTGTTATTACTTGTTACAAAAGAAATAAACATGTTTTGTAGTATAATTTACAATGTGCTGTTATCAATTAACCTTTAAAATTTACTCATAATTAAGAAAAGTCAAATGTTACAAGTACCGGTAGCTAACAAAACTTGTTTTAATAATGCTTGAATACTAGATAGAAACATACAATGATTATTTTAATTTAGAATAACAATAGCAAATATGTTTAATAAGATTTCCCTTAGGTAATATTTCAATCAATTGTTTAAAATGTTAGCCGTAACCTTGTTTGGTTGTTTAACTTGTATGAGTGTCAGACGTTTTTCATTTTTTGTATGGCATAACTCCTTGAACTCATAACTACTATTACGGTATTTTAATTTTTATTTAGTGTATTTATATTTTATAGTGATTTTAGTCACAAATTTTAAAATATGTAGCTTATAGCCTTAAGACCTGCACTAACTTGTTAATGTAAAAAATTAAATACAGTTATGTCAGTGCAAGGTTAAATATTCTTTTAATATTTACAGTACCTGCATTGTTTAGAAAATATTTAAAAAAAGGAAACCCCCAAAAATAGTTAATAATTTCCTGTGAGTTAGTAGTTTTACATTTTCTATGGCCTCTAGTCACTGAATAAAATGTAAAGTTGATCCCTAGATCTCTGACCAATGTGCACAATTTGTATGACTTGACATGAATTCATGTAATACAACGAATCCAAAATTGAAATAAAAAAAAAAAAATCAAGTTCTTCCCATAGTATTGCTCTTCTATAAATTTATTTGTCCTTTGTCTATTGGTGTTATTTTAAAAACATAAATATGTTAAAAATATTTTAGTAATTAATTGTTCTCCATTACATAATGTCTGAACTTAGCAAATCTAAAAACGTATATCAAAGTGTCTATATCTAGTAGTGATTCCTTTTCAGTAACCACTAAGTGGTATTATTTTATTACATTGAATTTTTTTGTTGCAGAATTATACCATTAACTTGCAATAATAACATGAAAGAATTTTGAAGGGAAATCTTTAAAATTATTAAAAAACTACGTTACTTCAATATTCTCTTATTGCCGGTTTTTAATCACTGTTACAAATTGCTGTGATCATTTGAATAAAAATCTTTTCCACATCCATTACAAAACGTGTAATATTTTTTCATTTACTTTTTTCATTATTATTCTAAGTTAATACCATTGTTTTAAAAATGTGTGCCTAGAAATATAAAATAAGTTTACATACTAGCTATTTTTATACCAATTAAGAAAGACAGAGTTTTTGCTTGTTTTAATTACATGGCCATTCTACTTTGTCACTAATTTTCTACAACAGTTTTTAAGATAATCTTATCGTACTTTCATAATTGCATGAATAATATGAATGATTTATTAATAAATACGGAAATCAGAACATAGCCTATATTTACATGTTCACCCTAGGGGTTATCATTAAAATGATCAGAGGAATTAAATGAACAAAGTGCTGTATTAAGCAATAGTGAACTCCTCAACTAATGCATGTAATCAGAGTTTTCAGCAGTTTTTTGTAAGGTCCAACATCCTTTTATTGCAGTGTTTAATCCGAGAAAAATCAACTAATCTAACCTTAAGTGCAAGGCCGTATAATAACTGC
The DNA here is from genome assembly GCA_035578905.1 of Stictocephala bisonia. Taxonomy (NCBI): domain Eukaryota; kingdom Metazoa; phylum Arthropoda; class Insecta; order Hemiptera; family Membracidae; genus Stictocephala; species Stictocephala bisonia. The sequence continues at coordinate 459,119 of JAQJVL010000023.1, forward strand.
ATTAGTGACGCAAACTGACAGTCATTTTAATGTACAAACTAATGACAATTCCATTACTATTTTTAAAAAAGTTTTTAAACATTCTTATATCTGCAAATTCAATGCATTTGCTGGATTTGCACATTGTAAGTAAATTTACAATAAATTCATTTCGAAACATTTGAAAAAGAATTTGCAGATCTAATTAAGTAACTTTTTATACAAACAATAATATTTTATTTAATATTGTCCAGTAGACAGATACAGTTAAGAACAACAGCAGTATTTTAACTTGAATGTTGTATACTAATATGCAATGTTTCTCAGATTGGCCGTACGATCTGTTGAAAAATAATGTAGATTCAAGAACATAAATAAATAAATAATAATAATTAAATCTCAAAACCATAAACTTATATTGAAATGTAAAATAATACATTTCTGGGTGTTTTTGGATTTAGGGTGTGATAAATAAGCTTAGTAAAGTTTTTGGTGCTTTTTTTCTGCCTAAATCATATTCAAGTATAGGGTTGCTGGCAATCTACTTCTTATCTTGTTTTATGGAGGCAATAGCTTTTAATTTATAAAACATATTTTATTTGGCAAACTTGAATAAAATGTATGTATAGGTGGTCACATATTTTTATTGTTGATTTGAACTCTGTGTTTGGGCACGACAAATAATTTAATCTGTATTTCTGATAACTAAACAGTTTTGCCTTCATTTCCACATAAAAAAATACATAAATAAAAAATATACACTTAGATAAATTTTTGACTTGATGTTGGACATCCCAAGACAGGAAGGATGCTTGTTTGACTTGAGAGTTTATTTTCCTGACTTGAACTGCCAATGTGTACGTCCCTACCAATAATTTTATGACATTTGAGGTCTGCAAAAATCAGCTGTTGTCATTACTACCAACTGAATTCATATTTCATCCTACAAAATTATACATAAGCCGTCTGCTTGTTTCATTGCCCAATAATGACATTTTACTATACGGAGACTACTTTTTACTAATCGTTGGCTGTTGGATGAAGAAAGCCCCTTATAAGAAAACTCACAAATATATTTTATTTATAAAATATAAACATAAGAAATTATTTAAAAAAATAATATATTTTTTTAATAATAATAAATTTAAAAATAATATATATTTATAACCCTATTTGTATTCTATGTTAAACTGATGATGGTCTTTCGAGACCGAAATCGATTTTAAACATTAAAAACATCAAGAAAAGATTGCTAAGTGTGGTTCTTTTTATATATATATATATATATATATATATATATATATATATATATATATATATATATATATATATATATATATATATAAATAATATATGCATTTATACTGTAATTATCAAATATCCTATATTTAAAATAGACAATGGAAAGAAAAATAAAATTATAATAGGTCAGAAAGTGTTTGCCAAAGTAAAGGACTATGTTCTCTGGCCGGCCTTTGTTAACAGTATAGAAATAGATGATGAAACTCAGTTAGTGAAATATAATTTAATATTTTATGGAACTGGAGAAACTGCTTTAGTAAAGGAGATGAATGTTGAATCATACTTTGAGAATAAACATCAATATGAGGAAAAGAAAAACAAATTAAAATCTTGCTTGTCCCATGAGAGAATTGGAGAAACGCTGTAATAAATCTCAACCCTCCATTGAAGTAAACAACTTTTTGATTGATGGAAATGGGCACTCTTCATATAATGTTCATCCCTCAGCTACTAGCAGCCCCCTTGTTGTTAGTGAGGATTTGATTCATCAGGAGGAAAATCAAACAGGTGCTAATCTAGTCCTACTCCCGGAAGTAAATACAACCTACGAGTTAATTTTGAAGACTAACAATGCCAAGTAGAAAGGACTAAATGAGGTTTAATAACTCAACTCTTGAGTTAAACAGACTACTGATTAATCTTCATCATAAAAAATAAATGAACCAAAATTCTTAAGAACGTTACTTTTGTTGATTGCATATCACTGCTGTAAGATCTAAAACATTGATTTAGCACCAGGAAAAATAATGATAATAGGTACTATGATATAGTTTTGCTCAGCAATAGCTATGTAACCCAACCACATGATGGCTGAGCTGAAGTTTTTGGTTATGAAAAGGAACCTACTTTTCTACTAACCCAATTAAGGGAATGTAATAATCCGATTTGATGTAATGAAAAATATTTAAACACCAATGTAATTGGATTTCTATGAGCTGCTGTGTCAGATAATATTTTTGTTATATACTGACAATTTTCCCAATAGAAACTTTTACAATAATATTCCAACATCAAACTCTTTCATATAACCCTAAAATTCTGAAGTTGACAAAAGTATGTGATATAAACATTTACTCACATTGTATAGTTTCTAAATTAATTTATTAACTACACTTAACAGTCAAATTGACTGCTTTTGTTTGAAATTTGCCAACACTTTTAGAACCTCAAGCCCACTATAACTCCAAATAACAAAATCTTCATCCTGCGTTAAACTATAAAAACCTTCAAGAAAGCTCATCTCGTACACCTGGCTCTCTAAGCTGGCTTGAACTAGCTAACAGGTTCATCAACATTTAATGAATGCAGATGGAAATAAAACTAAAAGGCCATATTAATGATATTATAGAAATTTAAAAGATTATAGTGAGCTTAACAGTAAAATTAACCCGCACCAGAAATATTTTTACAAGTCACCCTAGATTTATTACAATTAGAAAATGTATTTTATTATAATATTTGTACATTTTGTGCATTACTTGTGATGAATTTTGTTTTAGTCACAATAACTATTTCTACGTATAGGTACCAACAACTGGTATACTTGCTTAAAAAAAATAAGCTAATTTAAGAATTTAAGTCAAAACAGAACATAAAAATGACCTCTGTTCTGATACTAGAGAGTAATCAAGAAAGTTTAAAAGACAGATTGTGCAAAAATAATGCATGGGCAATGTATATAGATTAAACATCCATGTAAATGCCCGCTGGAATGTATATGTGTAAACTAGGCAACTTCAATGGGGACAATGTCAGCTCCGACTTCTTTTCACTGAAAATGGCTCACTTAAAAAACCTATTTTGTATAATGATATGTTGTAATGATTGGAAAACACTTGTGATTAGAACAATTGAGATTACAGTTTGCGCATATGCAGTGTTAGATTCAACCATACCCGATGGAGCCCGAGGTACGCACTATTAATGACAATTCAAATGTTGATATTTTGTAAGTACTATTCTAATAGGCTAAACGTAACTCAAAGTTCTTTAGGACAATTTTTGATATAATCTAAACTATTTGTTATTAATAGAAAATGAGTTTCAGAAATACATTCTTTGCAATGTCTTCGATGGAATTGTACAATGTGCCTGACTATTAATATGTATTAAAAGTATTACATGAAAACTGTCTGCCTATATACAAAAAAATGTGATTAAGTTGAATTGTAATCACTAACGTCCAATTGCTCTAGTACCTGTTGTGTCCAAGATAGTAGAAAGCATTATCAAATTACAGGTTGAATATTACTTTGAACATAATTACTTACTTTCTTCTGAGCAATTTGGTTTTAGACATAACCTATCCACTGTTAAGGCTGTAGAAAACTTTGTCTCCTTTGTTATTAATGGCTTTGAAAACAGAGAAGAGATAAGTGCTTTGTTGTTGGACCTTAGTAAAGCGTTTGACATTGTACCTCACTCAGAACTTATGAAAAGCTTAACCATTATGGACTTGAAGATGTTGAACTATCTCTTTTTAGTTCTTATTTGTCTGATAGGTACCAGTTTGTCAAACTAAGTGACCAGAGATCTGATCTCAAGATGGTGACAAGGGGGGTTCCCCAGGGCTCTGTCCTGGGCCCCTTCTTGTTCGTCGTCTTCATTAATGACCTTCCAAAATTCTTACCCAACAAAAGCATCTTATATGCTGACGACACTACCTTGATGTGTTCTAGTAAACTTCCAGAGCTCAATTTTGTAATGATGGACTATATGAAAGAGAGATCCTACCTTTGGTTTACTGCAAATAATCTAAGAGTTAATGAAGATAAGTCGGAGGATATAATTTTTAGCCTAGGTGTTAACTCTGTTAATAAGTCTGTTAAGTTATTGGGTCTTCATCTTGACTCAAAGCTCACTTGGAGAGCACATACTGATATTTTATGTACTCGCCTATGTAGAGTTATCTTTTTACTTAAGAAACTCAAACTTTGCACTAGTCCTAATTTAGTTTTAGAAGCCTATTTTTCTCTTTTCCATTCTCACCTTCTGTACGGCGCCCTTCTTTGGGGTGGTTCTAGTGGTGCTAAAGAGGTTTTCCTGTGCCAAAAGAAGGCTGTGCGTACAATTTTTAATATTAGTTATAAGGACTCTTGTAAACCATACTTTATAGAATACGATATACTTACGTTTCCTTCCATTTTTATCTTACAGATTTTAATGTATATAAAAGAAAACTTAGAATTATTTGATTTAAGAATTGTAAGAGAAAATTACTTACTTATTCCGTCGTACAGCTCCTTTGTGAATAATATACTCAGTACATGTTTCACCGTAAGTACGGCATCCTCAGCTGGTCATTAAGTGAAGATCATCCACCTAATAGGTTTCGTCACAAGATAAAATTACACAAAACACAAAGTACATAACATAATAAATAACATTAAAACTCGCACGGACGAACACTAACGACGAGCCAGTCATGACTGTCACGCATTATTCTGCAGTATTGCAGACAAAGTGATGCGTGACAGTCATGACTGGCTCGTCGTTAGTGTTCGTCCGTGCGAGTTTTAATGTTATTTATTATGTTATGTACTTTGTGTTTTGTGTAATTTTATCTTGTGACGAAACCTATTAGGTGGATGATCTTCACTTAATGACCAGCTGAGGATGCCGTACTTACGGTGAAACATGTACTGAGTATATTATTCACAAAGGAGCTGTACGACGGAATAAGTAAGTAATTTTCTCTTACAATTTGATTGAACAGCTCAGGGGCTAAAAAATGTATATGAAATGATTTAAGAAGCTCAGTCCACAATCATTACACTAGAAACCAACAATCAATTGATCAAAAGTTTGCTAGGCTATCTAAAACGCACTGTACACATCTTTATTTGGGCATAAAACTGTTTAATAAGTTACCATTAGTAGTAAGAGACATTTCTTGTAAAGATTTTAAGAAGTCTGTGACTAAATGGTTAAAAGGGAAAGCTTTTTATTCTGTAGAAGAATTTTATTCCTGTAGTTTAAGTGATTGTATTTTTAACTGATTGTTGTTTTTTTTTTTTCATGTAATCTGTGCACTGTGGTTTTATGTGTCATGTACCAAATGATTTTATGAGCTGTATTGTTTCGAGTCATTTTAAATGTATGTGTTCATTGGTGTAAAATATGCTCTGAGAAATTTAAATTTATAACCTTTATTATTACTACTCTGACGTTGTCAATACATTGATATGTGGGATGACAATAAAGATTCTTGATTCTTGATTCTTAAATACCAACCTTTAACTGAAAAAAAAAATGTAAATAGAACATAATATTGAAGACTAACAATGCAAAGTTATGAATGAAAAACTAAAAAAGTGTTATAATATATCTCAACTCTTGAGTTTAGAACGGATCTCTGATGATGTCATTTGGCCTTAATTTAGATATAATAAATAACAAAATTCTTAAAGAAACAGATTTACTTTGTGTTGATTCTGTCATATCACATGCTGTAAAGATTCTAAAACATGTTAATTTTTTAATGAACATGAAAATAATGTAAAAGGTACTTATTGATATCAGTAAATAATTGTCACGAACAAATTAGTGCTATAGAAACCCAGAGGACCAGTCATGATGGAACTGATGTGAGAGGTGAAGGTTTACACTGGAGTCTCTTAGTTTTTGAAAAGGCAATCCTGACATTTTTCTACTATGACTCAATAAGGGAATTAAATAATCCAGTATCTAGATGTATAGTAGAAAAACTTAATACATATTTAAACACACAAAGTGTACAGGAGAAACTTAGCTTCATTGAGCAATCATGTTCACAACAGGAAAATATATATGTTTGTGGTATATACATGATATATTTTGCCCAAACGATAATAGATTACATATTAAATTGTGCCAACATCAAACAATTGCTTTCATATGAACTAGTCCTGACAAATTTGACAATTAGACAATAAGTATGATATCTAAAATAACACACATTGCATATGTTCTCTTAAATATTAATTTTATAGACACAAAGACAGTCAGACATTTGATGCTTAGTTGTAACTTTAAGAAGATAGACCAAGTTAATTTTAAGAACCCTCAAACCCCACTACTAACCTCCAAAAAACAAGAAGATCTGCTCCGGAAGTCCAAACAAAAAAATCCCTTCAAAAGAAAGAGCTCTGTCAGTACACCAGGGCTTCAATCTAATGCTTGTTTGATACTAGCTAACAGGTCTCATGCTTAAATTAAATGAATGACAATGCTAATAAAACTAAAAAGGACCAATATCATGATATTATTGAGAAATGTGTCAAGAAAGATACTAGTGAGCTAAACACTCAAACCACTTACAAACCCCGACAACTTCATAGAAATAAAAATATACAGTACAAGTAAACGTCACACAACACAAATTTATTACAATATAAGCACAAAATGCACAAATATTATGGTGATCGATTTCGATAATATTTGTGCATTTTGTGCTTATATTGTAATAAATTTGTGTTGTGTGACGTTTACTTGTACTGTATATGTACCAACACGTATTATGCTAATTAAAAAACTAAATAAAAATACTTACACTTCAAAACAGAACATAAAAATGATTCTTTGTTCTGATAGCTAGGGAGAGGTATCCAAGAAAAAGTTTAAAACAGCAGTGGAAAAATTAATGCATTTGGATATGTTAGACCTTAAACATCATTGATACAGATTGTGGACTCTGCTGTGAGTGAATGTGTAAACTCTAGAGCAGAGGTTCTCAATGGGTGTGCTGCGGCACACTGCCTCTTTTCAACTTGAAAAAATGTTGTTCTCCTACATTAAAAAACCCTATAATATTTTATTTCATGAATGTTGGTAATTGGAATAATATGGGAAATACACTCTTGTGGCAGGTTAGAACAATTGAGGGGGATTGTAAGCAGTTTCGCAACTACCTGCAAGTGTGGTGCATTAACACGATCACCACGATGTGAGCCACCGGTGGTACACGCTACAAATATTTGAACAATCAAATAGTGTAGTTTTATCAAGTGTACTATTCTAAAATACGACTATGTTTTCGGGGTCAACAATTCAAATTTTCATTAATGTTTGTACAATATAATTTTGATATAATCGTTATACATAAGTTTGTTGAATGATAATAGTAAAAATTGAGTTTTTCAGAAAACATTTTTTTGCAATGTGTTGCGATGGGAATTGTACAATGTGCCTTGACTGTATTAATAAAATTAATTAAAATCTTGTTATTTTATCAGAAAAAACTTATATCTTGTGGCTTACTTATCATAAAATAAAATCATTGTTTTAACTATAATGAAATGCAAATCCTGGTGATAATTCACTGAAACGTCCACCGGTGGACATACATGGTCCATATTTAGTATAAGACACATTTAAGATACATACAACACTCAAATAAAACCCGGCTGCAGTTTAGAAAAGTATTGTTGTCATTGAAGTGTGTGCCACCGGTTTTAAAACGTTTGCCCCATCCCCCGCCCACCCATACACGTAGTGTGGTGATAACCCACCCGCCCACCCATACACGTACAGTGGTAATAACCCACCCGCCCTCCTATACATGTATAGTGGTGATGACCACTCACCCATCCATAAACGCCTGGTAGTATTGACACACCCACCTGCCCATACACGTACAGTGGTAATGTCCCACCTGCCCGCCCATACACGTACAGTGGCATTTTTACCCCCCCCCCCTCCACCCATACACATACAAGTGGCATTGACCCACCCGCCCGCCCATACATGTACAGTGGCTCACATCGTAGTTTTGTGAAGAAATATTTTTTATTACTAACAAGGGATCATTGTGAACGTGTTAAGAAATTCAGTCAGCCAGTATGTGCTCACATGGTTGTTTGTTTTTAGGCCACTGAAAACTGCACCACTATCAAAGTGTGGAACGATTTCAATTGTGTAAGATGTGTTGTCTATTGCATAAGTACTTAGCTGGCTTCACTTCCTGCGCGATCAAGAACCAATATTCCAACAAGTAGTTGTAAAAAGAAACAGTTTGTATACATTACTTTCTAGAGTATTTTATTCTTTCAAAAGTAGATTTAGGAATTACCTCACTTCCTATATGGACAAATTGGGTCCTAACTTTCATAAAAAGTTTAGCAAGACCTCCTACAATACTAAATCAGGTGAATTGTTTTCTGAACCGTTTAGGACCTATCAACCGTTTAGGACCAGCAGAGTCAAAACCCTTGCTGTGTGTAATTGATGACACTTTGTGAATTGCTAAATATGTAGGAAGTTCTTGGGAGGTTGAGGGTAATGGAACATCCCTCATGAGATGTGGGCCTGAGGACTCACTCTTGGAATAATGTTTATCATTTGGTTACAGGAATATTATTATCTTACAAAAATCTATAATACTTAAAATTGCATAGCATAGTACTTTTGAAATGTTTACAACTCTTCAAAGCATATGCACTTTAACGTATACTAAAATGTGCCCCAACGAGAAAGTAGGCTCTAGACTGATATGGGTAAGTTAGTAAAGGGCAAAGGTAACTGAAGCAGACAGAGGAGGTACATTTCAACGCACTGTAGGGGGCACTAGTTTACATAAAAGTCTTTTTGGGAATAATGATAAACTTGAAAATGTGTTGTTTACCCTGTTTTAAGGAACATCTCAGACTAAATCAAATGAACAATAGCTAAATAAATAAATAAAATTGGGTGTGCGTCGGACCACACGGTGGAAGTTATACTTTATATTTTATTTATATTACAATTTTAAATTATAATGGTATTCATTCATATACGAATGAAAATTTATATAATGATACGAATGTTGACGGTAATGCCGATTTACGACTAGCTACCTTGAACAAATTAGGTGCCATAGCTAAAAGAAAAGAAAATGTTTTACCACATGCAGTAATTCCTAGCTTAGCCACCAGCGGCGCTGCAAGACAGTAGTGTCGTCGAAATGAATCAGTGTATGTATATATTGTGGATTCGGTGACCCTACTGTCTTGCAGCGCTATCGGTGTTGAAACTTGGTACTGTTAATTTCGGCTTCAAAAGAATCTGGGATTTTTTTTAAAAAAAAAGCATACAAAAAACGTACAATCGATTAATCGATAGTTCTTAAAAATTTGTTCTTACTTTTCAGTGTGACGCGGTTTCTCGACCAACATCCCATCCCAAAGTGTCTAACGGGCGCAAAGAAGTATAACTTCAATAAAAAATAAATAATTATGTTATAGCTTTATTGACAAAGTGTACAAATGGCGAGGTTAGGACTATAAAGTCTTCTCGTACACCTAACCAACAATAACATAATAAAAAAATCATGTCAAAACGTAATAAAGCGAATAAACTAACTTTACTTAGCATATTTACTAGTCAAATAAAAATATTACATTTTTAAATGTATTATTTTTAAAATTACAAAAACATAATAAGTATATAAAACATAAAAATTAAAAGCAGAGGAAACATTTAAATTATTGATAGAGAAAAAAATATGAATGCCTTGGCATTCATATTTATCACTAGCAGACCTGCCCTGCACACTTAGAACAAGTTTAACAGTGTTAAGTAGAATTATATTCTTACTATCCGTCAGCCCCTGCTTTGCTTCAGGGTGGTTCTCTAGACTTGTTTACCCTTCCCTCCGTAGTTATCTCTTAACCACCATATCAATATGAAAGCTCAGCCTGACGCCATTCTCCTAGGCAGCAAAGTTTTAGTCTAGAGAAGCCCATAAGTCTACTTTAAGGGGATGCAAAATAATGCAATCATGTCAGAGATAGTAGTCATGATCTCGAACATATCATAATTAAAACCAAACTGTCATATTTATGTTTTTTGAATCAGCTGTTTGAAATAAATTATTAAATTGATGCTAACGTTTCTATCCATTTGGAATGGAATTTTGAGAAATATCTCCTTGGATTCTACATCGGTCACACTTTGTGACCTGCCTCGTGCGTTTGACTGCACACCACACAAAATTCTTCTTACCAAGCTGAAGAAATACGGCATGGGAGAGAATGCCCTCAAGGTAGTCCAGTCTTACCTCTCAGATAGAAAGCAAATTGTTACCTGGGATGGGGAATGCTCTGCCCCTAAGAATGTCAAACATGGAGTACCACAGGGCTCAGTTTTGGGTCCTCTCCTGTTTGTTATAGCTATAAATGACCTGTATTACAGTGTGTCTAGTAATGTCTTACTATTTGCGGATGACATTGCACTTTTTTCCTGTCATAAAGAACTTAGATTAGCACAATCTGCAGTATCTGAATTGCTTGGCATGGCTGCACACTGGTTCAAGGGCAATAGGCTGGCCTTGAATGAATCAAAAACAAAGGAAATTGTATTTAGCCTTTTAAATGACTGCACTTGTAATATGTCTGTGAAGCTTTTGGGTTTTGAGCTTGATTCCAAGCTGTTATGGGATGAGCATATAAATCAAATTTGCAGTAAGTTAAGTAGAGTATTGTACTTGTTAAGGAAGCTTGCAACTGAGCTGCCAAGAAATTATAGATTATGGGGCCATGCGTCCAGTATCAAGAAAATACTTCTTCTGCAGAAGAAGGCAATGAGGATTGTTTGTAATGCAGGTTTTAGAGACCATTGTAGACCTCTATTTGTAGAAAATGAGTTAATGACTGTGTTTAATTTGTACATATTTCAGTGTCTTGTGATGATAAATTAAGGAAAAATAAATTAAGGAGAAATCTATTGCCTTGCCTACTAATAGCAGTATTCATAACTATGATACTACGAATAATGCAAATTTATTTACTACTAGATATAAACTTGATAAGTGCCTTAAGTGTTTCCCTGTTACAGGTATCAAATTTGTTAATAGCCTACCGTTACAAATACGAGACCTTCCCAAACCAAAATTTAGATGTAGTGTCAAAAATTGGCTCATAAAGAATCTATTTTATAATTGTCGAGAGTTCTTTGAGGCTGTTGCCAATTCATTTTTGGCCTAAGTATATTGCTAGCCATTAGTTCAGAGCTCACTGAGGTATGCTACTTTTTTTTTGTGCATGGTATTTTCAGTGTTTGACTTTTGACTTGCATGATGTGCCCATCTTTTGTTATCTTATTTTTTGTGCATGATTTTCTGAGTGCCTAAATTATTTGATTTTTTCTTGCATGGTGTGTTTAGATTAAGTTTAGTTTTAAAACAATTGACTTAGCCTATTGTACAAGCACGTATTTAATGGCCAAATAAACATCTTCAATCTTGGCGGGTCTCTATGATATAAAAGCTAACTTTCCCCTAAATTTCATTATAATCTATCCAGTAGTTCAGGAGATTTCTTAATGAGTAAGTGAGTACATCGTTTTTTGAACTATACACAAGAAAGAATTTAGATTCATTTATTATGAATAAAAATATTTTATAATTTAGTAAACAAAGCAAGAAAAACCTCTCTCTAACCTAGTCTTAATACTTTTTAGGATCTCCACTTCGCATATTTATTCAGCATTTATATAAATAATTCATGTTTATACTTTCATGAATGAATATAACTGTAAAAAAATAAAAAACTGTAAATAAAAAAGAATCAATTCAACAAGTCAACATAATTTGTGAACTGTTGATGATGAACTTAATTTTTTTTACTGTAAACGTTTTAAAATTGTTAGTTTGCTAATAAACTATAATAATTTTTATTAAATAATAATTAATTATAAAACACTTGACAAAGTCTGTTAATAATAGATGCTTAATTTATTAACCACCTATATTATTGAGATCTTGACACTAATTTTAACAACTTTTTCTTAAAATAATTAGCTTTTTCTATACAATATTTTTCCTTTACGCTAAGTTTTGTAGTAAAACTTCTGCAAATTTATGATTTTCCAATTTGATTTAATTGGTGGCAATACTGGATATGGCAACTAGCCAATCACACTCGCTGTGTGCAACAGTAACTAAAATCCACCAATAGTGGCGCGTTATTCCGTGGTATAATTAGTGCCCGTTGAACAATGACAATCAGCTGTTATTCAAGTTTGGAGAAAAGAAATGACCTTGGTAGAGGTGACCTATCAAACAACCGGCTCATCTGTTTGTTCACTGTGTCTGTTCATCGTTGTTGCTCCACCATAGAGGTTAGGGCAGGTTCGTTTGAGTTTTATCCATTAAAATAGAATGGCAACTCCACAATCCGATATAGATAAACGGAAACAGATCAGTGTTCGTGGAATAGCAGATGTCGAAAATGTTTCTTCAATCAAGAAAACTTTTAATCGCCACCTTCACTATACGTTAGTAAAAGACCGTAATGTTGCTACTGCCAGAGATTATTACTTTGCTCTAGCTTATTCTGTTAGAGATAACCTGGTTGGAAGATGGATCAGAACTCAACAGCATTACTATGAAAAGGACCCCAAAGTAAGTGAATAACGATATAAATAGCCTACTAAGTAAACTTATATAAGTCATTTAATTTTAGTTATAAGCTTAACAGGTAACATACATTTATTTTATACTCTTGAAAACTCACAGTACAGGTTTCAGTTTTATTTAGTATTCATTTAAAAATACATACAAGAAACACCCCCTTTTCACAGTGATCTTCATAGGTGAAGCGTCTTCATGTGCCCACACCTGAAAAGTTCTTAGTCAACATAATCTTTATGTAGTTGTGACACCAAATTTGTTGTAGACTTTCGCCCCATGAGTTACTGCATTTTGAAATTCGCAGAACTAAACTTCAGCCTTGTGTTCTCGTAAGAATTGCTTTTGAAGTTGAAGTTTGTGCAATTTATGTTTTGAGATGCAATATAAAGCACACATTTTTGTATTTTAACAGGAAGTATCAAATATAGCATGTAATAGTTCACATGTGTACTGGTTTTTTACAAGAGTGCAGCTTAAAAAACCAGTAGTGTCTCTATTAACACTCTTCCTGTCAAACATCTTGCATACCATTTAACGTCAAATATGTTGAACTGCTGTTTCTACTTGAGTGTAATTAATAATGTACAGTTAAATTAATTAGTACAGATAAAGTAAAATTAATAGCTAGTTGCACTTTGAAGCTAGTTGAACTATCGGCAATACAATAATGTAGTTTCTGTTTTCTGACTACCTATGCTTTGGCTAACGTCTCAAAAAGTTATGCAAACCAGTTTTTATTAAATTTAGTTATTGACATTGTTGTTTTCGTTTGTATATCTTGCTACAAGGTGTGTGTTTGTATGAATGGGAAATAGATTGATTGTACTGTATATTAAAGTGGCGATAAAACTGCAAGTGGTGGTTAGAATGATGAAAAAAGTACTGGGCATAATGCTGTCCCAATACCCTTATTAACAAAGTTATTAGTGGAGTGGTAACCAATATTCTAGTAAGAACATACTTCAATACCCTTGTTAGAGCATTAAACGCAAGACTAAAAATGTTTAATAAATAATGTTTCAAAAATTAGCTGAACACGTTTTTATTATTTGTTGTAAATATTTTTATGCATATTCATGTTAATTTACATGCATAGTTTTATCAAATAAAAATAAAATTTTAACTTAAAATAACACATTCCTTGCATAGTTAGGGACGAACAAAAAAATTAATCATCTGAAGAATATTTTATTTCATTGAAAGATAGTTGTTAAATACTTCGAAAATTTAAACTCCTCTACTATTAATTTGAACAACGTAATACATTTTTTTAAATTGATAGGCTATCCTGTTAACTCCATAGTTAAAAGTGTTGTTCATTTTTTTTTACACAGTTAGAAAAGAAAATGTATATCATTAATATAAGCCTATTTTTAACAATAAAATATAGCCTAACTTAACAAAATTTAATTTAGTTACCAAGAAAAAATGACAAATAATGTCGTTCTACTGCTTATGGTTCAGTCAACAGTATCAGCCTAAAGAAAACTGAGCAAACTTGCTATGAGTCAGCACGTTTTATACTTAGATGGTCAGACTGTATATTAGCTCTATGTATCAAGTTCTTACTTAAAACTATTTTTCGTGTTATGTGTTAACCCTTTGCACTCTGGACAAAAATTTTGGTCGGTGCCAAAAACTCCAGTCTATGTTAGTAAAGTACTAGCGAAAAACTCCAAGCCCATTTTGCCAATATTGTAAGGGTTTTATAAAAAATTCATAATTTAGTTATTTTATAACTTACAACTATGATTTATGTTTTGTTGTTTCTGTTATAATATTCTGAATGTAAAAAAAATATAATTACAAAATAAAAATAATTTACATATATATTTTTCTTTTATGTTATTAAAAATGTATACCTAAATGTTTTTTAAAAAGTTAACTTTGAACCTTTATAACTATAAAAAATTGCATTGACCTATTATAAATCATTGTTATAATTATGTTTCTTGTATAATTACAAACTGTTATGCAAAATTTCATGCACTTAACTTCATAAATAAGTCCTTGGTAAGCATTTGTTGAAATTTTGACAAATTCAAAATTTTGCATATATACAGTGTATTATGTTCTCTGATCAACTTTGATTCTGAAGCACTAGCCTCATTTATTTTATAACTTCAAATGATGTATAATGTATCAGTAACAATGAAAAATTCAAAAAAAAAATATATTTAATTATAAAATGTTTGTTGCTAAAGCCACAAGTTGATCAAAAATCGTAAAATAATAAAAATTGTCAAACAGCTGATAAAATGAAATGTTATAGAAACTTGAAAACACACAAATGAATAAAGATATATATATATATATATATATATATATATATATATATATATATATATCTACAGTATTTACAAATAGACTAGGAAGTATTGATTTATTAGCATGTGTGTCTGACGGTTCCCGCGCAAAACCATGCGACTGTGTCGGTCCCAGTCGTTCGCACGCGCCAAAACAGCTGTAAAAAACGACTGCTGAAAAATAATATTCCATAGAGTACACTATAAAGTACTATTACGCTAAACTATAACTAACGAAGTTTATTATATCGTAATTTGAGCGCATTTGGAAATTATATAAAGCCAGCAAAAAATATATTTTGAACGTCCGATCTATCGGACGTCGGAGTTTTTGGCACATTTAATGATCGTCCGAAATTTCGGACGTCGGAGTTTTTGGCATAAACTCAATTGTCCGAAATATCGGACGTCGGAGTGCAAAGGGTTAATATATTTTCCCCTCTTTAAAGATAGTTAAAAATAGTGATACTTTTATTCATCTTTGATAATGTTATAAGTACCACTGAAAATTGAAAATGCCATTTACAATTCTCAATAACTACTCGTTCATAATAAATACGAATCACAGGTCAGACTATTGTTTGTTTCAAGCATTTTGAAATAGACTAATTGTCTTATATTAATTCTGTCTTATATTAATAAATAGTTCTGTTGTTGAGAATCTGTCATGTATGTCTGCAATTCATAAACTGAAACTTTCTTGAGTAAGTCACAGAACATGAGTAAATCCCTGCAAGGTAAGTCGTTCAACATTTTACAATAGGGCCCAATACAGAACCTTTTGGATGTTTCGAGTCACGGCCAGTGGCAACGACACTGCCGTTCTTAATATTCTATTGATTTTCTGCTGTATTGTTATTACCTGTTTTCGTTTGTTTAAGTAACTCTTAAACCTCTGCAGTGCCATCTCCTTGACACCCAAGGAACTTATTTTAGCCAGAACTAAGCTCTAATCTAAGCAATAAAATGCCTTACTCAGATCAAGGAAAGTACTGGTGGAATATTTTCCTTTCTTTAATATATTGTTAATTATGTAAATGAAAATTTGATTTATTTCCCATAAACAGAACATAAATACATACAATGTTACTTATACTTATTTGCAAAATAAAATATAGGTGACATAAGTGGAAATATAAAATAAATGAAACTTAATACAACATATTTTCCTAGTTAACATATTAGCCATTGGGAAAAGGCCTGCATGGGCGGAAGCCTGTGCGTAGACCCGATGTGTTCTATTATATCAGTAAGAGCAGTTGTGGTGGATCGTCCAGCTAGAAAACCATTTTCATTAAAAAGGTTTCTGATGTTCCATATCTCCTGTTAACTTATATATGACAACAAATTTGGTGATTTGAAAAGAGTTTAGAACGTGCTTAAACATCCTACAAGATAATGAAACTAATGATTCTTCACTATTTGACCCAATTTATGGCATGAGATTTTGACCATTAGAGGGCTAACATCTATATTTTAATTAATGTAAAATAAACAGTAGCATAATTTATTACAATATTTCTCCAGTAATAAGTGAGGCAGAAAGTGAAAAGGGACCTCTTGTCAGCAAAGTAAAATATTGAGTATTCACGAAACTACCGATTTTAGTCAAAATTATCAATTGGTCTGAGAAAAGGGACCTCTTGTCGCTATGGCAAAATAACATAGGCCCGACAAGAGGTCCCTTTTCAAAAACACATTAGAAAAGAAAAATTACTCTAAAAACTAGCCTCTCCCGAGTTCTAGCGCCAGTTTAGAGAACTGCGGCAAATGTTGCCTAAATGCAGGACAGTTTCTTGTGTGTTTAAAACCATTGTGACAACAGGTACCTTTTCTAAAGCAGTATTGACAGCATTTGAAACAGCTGTTGACCAACACTACCAATCAGCTGTGACTGCATCACTTTTAGAATTGTACTCAAGTAGATTGACTTGCAGTTTTATTTGATATTGATAGGATTAAAATTTTATTTAATCTAGATAAAAGTAATAAAAAGTCTTTAAAAGCAACTAATGTCCTGTTTGAGAAAAGGGATCTCTTTTCGTTATGGGAAATAACATGGGGCTGACAAGAGGTCCCATATCAAATTTTTAGTTTTGTGTTACATTACTTTATAAAAACGAGATTTTAATGAATTCTGCTGTAGTTTTAAACAACTATGACTGTTATTCTGAAAAAGAAAGTGTTTAGCTTTGTTATGATGTTTGATAAGTTTCTTAAATATGAAAAATGTGGGTTCTATGTGATTTTAAAGTTTTAAAACCAGTTTTTCTCAAAATGACGCATACAATTTGTGAAAATTTAAACGTTTATTACTTAATGGAAACAAATCGTAGAGACGTGAAATTTACACCAACTTGTTCATAATTTAATGCTTAACTTAAAAATATCAATAAGTCAAAATCGATAATTGCCGACAAGAGGTCCCTTTTCACTATCCGCCTCACACATTTCTATAAAAAATATCAACATGATTTATATACATCTGGAACCAGGATGAGTTGATGGTTGTTATGTTTTGTTTATGAAACAAAAATGGCTAAATTTAACTGTATTCTTACTATTGCTCGACCACCACTAGGTAAATTTAGCTCCTTTCTGCAACTACCCCTATTTTAATCGATCTATTTACATTATTGACATGAATTAAGAGTTGCTATATAATCTTTAAAAAATATATCAGAGTATTTTGAAGGAAGAAAAATATTTGTCAACATGAAGAATACAAATTTGTGTACATAGCCGGAGAAATTTAATCCACAATCTGATTACCTATGGAGCTGATAGGCTATGAACACAATTTCACAAATATTTTTATAGAACATTTACTTTAAAAGTTAATACTAATAAGAAGTATGTAGTGACTACCTAAGATTTTTAAAAACATCCCAATGTACATGATGCCCTGGATACATGTAGTAGAGGATACATGGTAATTTAGTCAAAATGATTGTTACTGGAAGAGTTAAGACTGGACGAAAGTGTAACTCCAATATCTTGGACTGAAGACTCTCTGCAGGTCACACAATGTAACTGTATAGCCATGGAAAACTGCTCCTTCCAATCTATGTAGTTAGAATCATTGAGTATTTATAAATACCTAACAAATAATATAATAAGAATGTTATTATATTATTATAATGTTTTAAGATTATTGATTTTTAGATGTTAAAACTACTTTTATAAAGGTCAGTTCAAAAAAATATAATGGTGTGGTCATTTTGAAGGCTGTTAAGAATATATATATATATATCAATCACGTGTGACAGTCTGGTGTAGAGAAATGTTCTTCCATTTGATAAGCATTGTTCTATTTTGATTAGGACATTTTCATGTGTTATCAAAGTTGTAGCAGGTCAGGTCACTACTGATTGATGATAAAGACAATCGAGATATCTTAAAAAAACAACCCAGGTCTCTGACACTGTGATCTTGTCCATGACGTGGGTCTCTTGTGACATAATAGTTCTCTCCTTAGCATTATGTGCTTGACTAGTTACAGTAGTTCTGAATTTTTCAATAGACAATTTATCCAATTACAAACTATTCAGAATAGTTTTTTTTACTTTAAACATTTATTTCACTCCTCCTTCTCTCTGACAGTTTTCATTTAATAGATTACCAGAAGTTGGTTTTTTGATATCATGCTATCAACAATCACCACAAGTTTCCAACCTATGTTGTTTTTATTCCATTTACATTGGAAAATATTTTTCTATTAATGCTGTATTTAGTTAGTCGTAACATTCTTTGTTACAGATTTTCTTTTCTCATTTTGCATTTTTCTTATCTTATCAAATAACTGATTTAAATCTGAGGTTTTATTTAAATTTTATATTTATTAACTCAAAGTTTTATAAACACTGAGATCAGAAACTGGCTCATGTCCATTTTGTTCATTTTTCTTCATTTAAAATATTTCTCATTACAACATGTTATACATGTTTTATAATGCTTTAACAAGCTAGTAGTCGTATGGAGTAATTTGTTTCCCAGCCATTTTGTTTTTGTTGACCTGAATAATTGACATCATTCAGTATATGAGTACTTTCTATTTTATCTGAGAAGTGTTTAGTGCTGTGTCAGTTTTTAGACCTCTTATTTGTTGATCTATATGGTCGTTTGAAGAAATCACTACAATGCTATGGGTAATTTATGAACCCACGCAATCAACCGTTTCAGTGTTGTCAGTACCACTTATTTATTATTAATTGGTCGGTAGCGTAGTTGGTTCAATCCCAGCTTTATGTGCTAAAGGTTCTCAGTTCGATCCCAATCAGAGTCAACACATTTTGAGAAGGATCAGCTGATAATCACCGGCTGTTCATTTTTCATTGGGCTATTAATTAATGACACTTTCTAAGGAATAGTCAGCCTTAGTTTGTAACAATGACTACATTCGCTCATCTACACTCATTTGAAATCCATATTCGCCTATATCTTGACGATCGGCGTCTTATGAATAAATAACTAAAAATAAAAAAATAAATTATCAGGTATAGTTCTGTGTGTGTAGTTTTACAATGTAAATAATTGTTGTTGTAAATGACTGTATGTAATTGCAGTTCTTAAATAGTTAGTAAAATGTTTTATGGGAGTGTAAAGAGATTGATAGTTGCGAATGTAGTTGAATGAAATAAGAAGTGATAGTAAAAAAGCAGTGATGTCACAGCCAACTCACAGCTCAACACACTCATCACTTCCAACACGACATCAGCTGCCTGACAATAAGAGCCATTGGGAGTGTTGACCTGAGAGCTGCTGACAGTACACTCAGCACACTGACACAGCCACTGCAAACAACACTGTTCCAGTGTCTGATACAATTAACCAACTTAGCCTCATACAGTGCAACACTGTACTATTTATCTTTTTAAAAATTGACAAAGGAAATAAATTCATTTATTTAATCAAACCATTATACAATGTCGACAACCTGCCTCAGCACTGACTCTTTCAAACAACTTGACTTATAAAAACAGTGTCTCAGTTTTAATTTTTGACATTAAAAATATTAACCACGAGGAATCTTGACAAACCTCGTTATAAAAACAGTTTTGTACAACACCATTTTGATTTTATTGTCTAACCAAGAGGAGTCTGCCAAACCTCTTTATAAAAAACAGTTATAACATTACTTTGACTTTTATTGTCTATGACCAAGAGGAGTCTGTCAAACCTTATTAGTCATTCTTATTACTGAATACAATGCCCACAAAGTATCCATGTGTTAATTGTGGAATTGGAGTCAAATATTCAGGCATAAAATGTACAGGTCTATGTGAAAACTGGTACCATGCAGGATGTCAAAATGTCGTAGAGAAGGACTTAAAAAATGGACCCCTCAATATATTGGAAAGTGGAAATGTACAAACTGTAGGATAGACCAACAACCACACCAATCAAACCAAGTACTATCAGACTAATTTTCCCTAAATAGCTCAGACACCATTCAAGAACTAAAAAATAGTCTAATTGAATGCAATTTGCTTGAAAATTCAAGCAGTCAAGAAGACAAACTGGAAATGGCTGCCAAATTAGGGTCTCCGTTAGTATTAGAAAATGAGCTCTTAAAGAGCAAAACACTCAAGCTAAGGACCAAATTAAGTATCATGGAGGATAAATTTGAGGAAATCGAAAAAGAAGAAAAGAAACACATAGATAACACCAAAAAGCCCAAATTTTCTATGAGGAGCATGATTTAAAACCGGAGGAACCATCAACTCATAGATGGTTATGTAAACAAAATAACAGAGCTTGAAAAACTATTTTCTTACTGCAAAAGAAAATCGAAACCCAAGAAATTAAAACTAAGACTTAAAAGCTCTATGATACAGACCCCCCCCCCTCCCACTGATGAAATAATTAAGACCACATCGCACATCCCTGCTTCTAGAAATGTCAGACATTAAATCAAAACTTGATCAGCTGACGATAGCTATTAAAATCTTAACTTCAGGAGAAAACCAAACTTGCCAACAAAAACTGACAAACGTGATTGATTGCAGCCTATCCCCGACTTCAGGAACTAGACAAACCTGTAATGAAAAACTGAACATTACTGTGACTGAATGTAGCAGCAAATCTCTGACCTCAGGAACCAGCCAAACCTGCAATCAAAAACTGAACAGCACTTTTACAGAATACAGCAGCAAATC
Source organism: Stictocephala bisonia (assembly GCA_035578905.1). Classification (NCBI taxonomy): domain Eukaryota; kingdom Metazoa; phylum Arthropoda; class Insecta; order Hemiptera; family Membracidae; genus Stictocephala; species Stictocephala bisonia. The sequence goes on from JAQJVL010000023.1 coordinate 480,229, forward strand.
TCTAACCTCAGGAACCAGCCAAACCTGCAATCAAAAACTGAACAGCACTTTGACAGAATCGATCAACACCCAGTCAAACCAAAACCTTAACCCAACAGCTGGAGACAGACAAATCAGAAGAAAAAAACTGAACACCCCTTGTCCAAGGTCAATGCTAAAACTACAACTCAGGTAAAAGTGATCGGCAAACAACGCAAGCCAAGTCCAAAGAAGAATGTGTTCAGCATCTCTCTGCAAGTCTCAAAACATTTACATAAACATCTACAGTCAGCAAAAGTGACCCCAGCACCCACTGAAGCACCCGCCCCTGTAACACCTGCCTCTATGCCACTCACCTTAACGAGAAGGCCACCTATCACTGCTACTAAACTAGGACCCTCAGAAACCTTTGAAGAATTTTATGAAAAAAACATTGAACAATTCAAGGCCAACTACCTAAAAAATTATTTTCCCGCTGTAGAAATTAACATCTCACCTTTTTTAGAACCAAGCAACAATATAACAGACAACAGATAACATTACTCCACCAAAACATCAGGAAGCTTGAAAATAAAAGAGACCGCCTAGAACAAATTGTAACTGAAACTAAACCTACCAAAGTAGTGCTGACGGAACATGGCCTCTCAGAGATGGACCTAAATTCAACTGGAATATTAGGGTATAACCTAGTGTCACAATTTAGCAGAGCGCACCACGACTATGGAGGTGTAGCAATGTACTAGAGGGAAGATGTCGACATTGATATAGAGTTAGCAACATCAAATCACAGCGAAGAACTTGTGTGTGAACTAGCCGCCACAACATTTAGAATAGGCAGTTCAAAATTAACCATAATCGGAATATACAGACCCCCACAAGGTAACCTGGATGAAGCGTTAAATGTCCTATCGCAATTGATCGAAGAACTCCAACCTCACAACCACAAGTTAATAATCACTAGAGACATCAACATCAACAGTCTAATACCCAACAAAAGCAATACTAAATTGACGGAGACCCTTGCCCTACACGACATCACAAGGCTAAATCTCCCTGCCACTAGAATAACACACATTTCATTCACTTCTATCGACTGCATCTGCACAAACCTGCCTCCTGACAATGTCAAAGTGAATATTCTAGAAACAGGCTTATCAGACCATAAAGGCCAGCTTTGCACATTAAACATTACAAAAAATAAAACCCAAAACCATACAAAATTAGGGAGGCAGATAAATAAAAATCATTGGAACAGCTGAAAATAAATCTATCAAACCATGACTGGAGAAGGGTCTATACTTCGGAGACAGTGGATGAATCCTACAACACTTTTTTCACACATCCTGACAATGGAACTTGATGCAACATGTCCTGTGAAGAAAATTAAGCAAAGAAAAATAAACTAAGTGCAACAGTTCACAGACAGAAAATCAATACAGTTAAAACAAGACTATCTCAACTCTCTTCATAGGTATGAGCTAACTGGACGGACAGAGGATAAAAACATCATGGCCGAGAGGAAGAAGTGTTATGACCTCAACCTGAAGCAAACTAAACAAGCAGAAGCAACTAAAAAAATCCTCCAATCGGACAACAAATCAAAAGCAGTCTGGCAAATAATAAACCAAGAAAGAACAGCAAACAGAGGCACAAAAGAAGTCCAGCCCATGAAACTTGTTACTGCAGGCAAAGTACTAAATAAACCTAATGAAATTGCAGAGGAGTTTAATAAATACTTTGCAAGTATAGCTGAAAACACCTTAAAGGCAAACAAACAAAACACCAAGAGTAAAGGAATAATTAGTAAACCATCCTCAGTACAACAGAATCTGACCTTCTCACTGACAAACAAACAAGAAGTTAAAGATGCAATAGCCAAGCTAAAAAACAACAACTCCTGCAGTACGGATGAAATCTCAGGAAAACTGGCAAAGCACTGTGTAGACGCCATTCTGGCACCATTGACTACCATCATTAACAGGTCTCTCCAAACAGGAATTTTTCCCTCAGCTCTCAAGGAAGCTAAAGTGTTAAAGAAGGGGGACAAAACCGAAATTGGAAACTACCGCCCCATCTCAATTATTCCAACATTTTCAAAAATACTGGAAAAGATATTTAATGGAGTTAAACATTCTAATCAACAGCCAACATGGATTCATCAAAGGAAAGTCTACAACCACAGCCATGATAGATCTCGTAGAGTCAATTATAGATTATCTTGACGACAGAAAGTTCACAGCAGCTTTACTACTTGACTACTCCAAGGAATTCGATTGCATAGGACACAAAATAATATTGAAAAAACTCGAAGGGCTGGGAATAACAGGCACTCCTAAAATCTGGTTTGAGAGCTATCTCACAGGTCAAAGCCAACTAGTTGAGCTGAACCACACAACTAATGGAGTGACACAGACAATCAGATCAAAACCACAACCAATGACTAGGGGTGTCCCTCAGGGATCTGTGCTTGGCCCTGTCTTGTTTATACTCTTGACTAATGACTTCCCTGACTATGTAAAAAACTTCAGCTCTGTAGTTATGTTTGCAGACGACACCACCTTCCTGCTCCAAAGTGAAACAGCCGAAGATCTCAGCATAAAAGCCTATGTAGCTCTAAATATGACCTATGACTGCTCTTTGAATGATTTGGCCGTAAACCCATCCAAGACGAAGCAGATTAACTTTGGAGGAAGAGGGGTTCAAGTTCCTGTGTTGCCTAACATAAGTAGCGAAGAGAAAACCAAACTCTTGGGACCAACCTTGGACGCTAAGCTTACCTGGAATCCACATATTGACAGCCTCTGCAAAAAACTAAACAAAAATCGGCTGTAAGATCTCTAACCAATCTGGATTCCAGGGACAGCTGCAGACCAGCATTCAAACAATTAAAAATAAAGATTGTCACAGCGATATATATCCAAGAACTCATTCTACATGTGGATAAGCTTGGACTTCCCAAGGCAACCCGACCACATAGTTTTACAATACCCGGAATGCGTCTCTGATACCACCAGCCAGACATCGAACTGCTCTTCACGACAAGAAACCCTCGACAATGGGAGCACGACTCTACAACCAGCTACTATCTCTCTTCAAACAACTAACAGGGAATGCACTGAAGAGGAAACTCGATTCGTGGTTGTCAGAACATCCTATCTACAGAGTACAAGAATTCACCGAAAAGATTAACCAGACTTACACTAATACTCAACCATAAATGACAATCATGTATTATTATCATGTATTATATGTATATTCTGACACATAACCTGTTCTCGATGTTCATATTAATAAAGAGATTCTGATAGTGCGAGTATACTGTTTAAGATGTTGAAGAGCAGTAGGAGCCTTGAGTACAGCTATGTAGAGGAAATATATCTATTCGTAAATGTGCAATTTGCTGAACATAAGCCAATAAAAAAATTATGATAAACGAATTAAAGAACTGTGTTTGCCAGAACCACCTAAAAATGTTTGTGAAAGATTCTAACAACTATCATAGCATAGCATGACTGTTTCTGATTAATTTTTTCAAATAATTATTTGGGACACGTTTTCTCCGAATTTTTAATCTAAATATCCATATTTATGTATTGTACATAACACTTGGACTCAACTATTTTTAACTTTTTTTTCCAAATAAACAAGAATTATAATTGTATTAAATTCAACCAGATATGTAGTTGATAAATTTTATAGTCAGTATTTTATGTTGATTTTTACAAAAAAGATAACAACAATAAGTAAATTATGAATTCTAAGTGGAGTAACAAATTACACCAAACGACCACTCATGTCATAGTGAGGTACGCAACCAGTGGAGTGTTGAAAGAATGTTAATATTTTATTCTATTTATTGTGTGATGAAATATTAACAAACAAGTGAATATTAGTTTGTTAAATTAAATGACCTACAAAATTATAATTTGCAATTTTTTTAGATCGCCACAATTGATTGCTGTGTACAAAATTTGCATTTATTTTAATGCAATTCAATTGTGGTGATCTACAAAAATTGCAAATTATAATTTTGTAGGTCATTTAATTTAACAAACTAATATTCACTTGTTTAATAAGCTATCAATGTTTATGTGTTTTATAAGAAAAAAGAAAAGAATGTGCTACGAATCTACAAGCTCACATTTGAAGCATGTGCAAGCAATAAAATAATTTTGAGATTTTATGCTCATCTAGCTGGCTTGGATTCAAACATCATGCTATTTTTGTTCTTAAGCTGGTCTGTTTTTGTATTTAGACTCTGATGGAGATCAAGTGTTTGCTATAGGAGCAGAGTCGGTAAACTTATGTACCTTATTGATTAATAGAAAATGTATCTATAATAGGTTACAATGAAAAATAATTTTTTACACATATTTACTTTTTTCAGTTTTTAAATACTTTAAATGTTTAACACAAATATGGCGACTTGTTTGAGTTGGATAAATAAAATGATTTATTCCCAGCACTTATTAATATCTAGTGACATTAATTGTCTTAGTTAGGAGGTTTTTATGTGTATTTTCTTTTGCTGTTTACTTTTGTTATTGGCAAACTTAGGATCAAGTTCAAACAGCCTACATTTTCATATTTTCATTTGTTCAATTTAATTTCCGGGTTTTTTTATCTTCTAAACTCATTGTTTTGTCTTTGTCTCTCCTTTTTATTAGTTTTAATGCTAAGTGTATCTAACAAGCCATCCAGTACAATAATAATTATAATGAATTATGTTTGGATGAAAATAGCTGATATAAGTTTAGAATACTCAGCTATACATTGGACTATGAATACAGTAGAATCCCTCTCAACCGTCCATCGCTTTAACGGCCCCCTTTTCTGAAGCAGTGACTTCCTCCTTTTAAACGGCCATTTATTGATGAGACATCATTTTAAGCATTATTGATTAGCCAAAAAATGGACATCAGTGATGATAGTAATATCCAGGATTCATAATACAAAACTGCCACAACGTGTTTACTATGGTATAAAGAAACAAATTCCGTACTGTGGTGACCTTTACCGATCATACAACTATTTTTATAGGTTATCTTCGTTTAAATCACATGCCTTTACGATGAATTGTGTGTTTTTGTGAATATACTTCCATTTGGTGAGAACAGTATATATTTTAATAAATAAAGAAATTAATTGCTTTTGTTTTATAAAGAGGTTTTGAGAGCCAGTCAAATCGTTCCGGTCGGGCCCCTGGTCCCGAGGTGGCTGGTTAAGAGAGAGTCTACTGTACAAATTATTTTATTGGTATGGTTATTAAGAGTTTAGTTGTTAATTTAATTTTGAGGTTAGTTTACAGGAGACTAGGCCAGAAATTAATATAATAGAAGAGAGGGGATGGTAAGGAACTTCAGGTAACTTATATGAGAAGATAAGTCTAATAACACAAGCACATAAAATATTTAAAGTAAGAACATAAAATGAGTCCTCTAACATAAACAAAAGTACACAGATGTTTGACACTACTGTCACATACTTTAGGCTGGACAACAATTCTTTGGTGACACTTCAACAGTTCTCTCCAACTTGAATAAGTGCCAGAGACATAGGAAAATCATGTACTTGTGACTTTTATATGTTTGTTGTGTTAGATTTATCTTTCCTGGTGATTTTGCTAATGCCAATTATGTTAACTTCAAATTACAAACAGTAATAACACAATTCTTTGAAAAAAGGAAGAATATTATAACATTTTAAGTCAGGCGAATGTTGTATTCAAGGTATTAGCAGCTATTAGTTTCAGTTCATCATTATAAGTATAAACATGGATATTGAATCATTTTAGAGAAGCAAAACATCTTCTTTAATTTTATTTTTTTTATACATACAAAGATAAAACATCAAACATAATTTTACTCCCAATGCTGCCTTCCTATACAAGAAATAGATACACATAAATCCTATACAAGAAATAACACACATACATGATATAACATACACTACCCAACCTGCAGCTTTACATATATTTAGTACCATTTAAATGTAAATCTGTTGAGTGAATAAATAGGGCCCCTTAGATCATAGATCTGTTTTGGGCTTCCATTACAGCAATAATATTTCAACAAAAAGACCAATGCGGTAGCAAACAAACAAAACAATATTCCTAATCTTCCTTACAGTAATATTCTAAAGTATTTACAACAAATATATATTATGTTAAACTAAAAACATTCCTGTTAATATGTAAAAGATGTTGCTTAGTGCTTGTAATTATACTCATTGGACATTTTTGTATGCTAAGAAATGAACAATTTAAATATTAAATATTAAAACAAGTTAAACAGAAAATAAAGTTAAAAATACACATATAACTTACTAAGATAAAACAAACCACCATAATTCATTTCAAGTATTGAAATAATAAACAACAAATACTTGGAAACAAATTAAAAACCATCCCTTGGTATATTATACTATTTACCCTAGAATGCAGTATCACAAAATATTCCTCAAGATTTTCAATTGTAAATAACCATTTTTTTTACTCTCTTCAAACATATGTTTTTATTTGCCACATTTCTTATATTAAGGGGAAAGTGTATTAAACAATCATGGAGCTACAGAAGTATAAAAGGTACTGTTAGGTCTTGGGATAGAAAAGTTAGATGCATTTCTAAGCTTTTGTTTAAAAATATTAACTAAATTTGGTAAATTTCCAGTTTTGGAATAAAACATTTTAAGTACTTTGAAGATGAACATATATTTTAAAGGAAGTACTCCAAGGTTAAAAAAAAGAACGATGGTTCTCGGCAATTTCGTCTCAGGATAAGTCTTATGAAATTTTTTTGTATTACTAATATCGGATTTAGTATATTGGAGAGATAGGACATCAGCAAACTTACCTTAGAAGACAAGTTCACTAACACCAGAGTAGTAGTACCATACACAAAAGCACAAAATCACACGAATTTTATGTGCCACTGGCACTTTCTCCTACTGAGTAAAGAGTATCCTCAGTAGGATGTTAGCATTCCATAGCCATATATATTTGTATCCACGGCCCCTCTTTATCTGTCGTGCTTGGCCCAGCAGCCTCCTCCTCGCCGATGACAGCGACTCAATGATATATACCGGGGTGTCAATGCACCTTGTCATGTTGAGTTGACGGGTTGAAAAATCCCTCTTCTTTTCTGCAAGAGTTTTTCCTTGTTTAGGCGCCGAACAAACTTAATAATAATGGCTCTTGACCCCTAGAGTTAGGTTTTTGCCCGATCCTGTGACAAGTATCCACCATGGTATCGGTGATTTCCATTCCCAGGGCACGTCCTTCACCACATTTAGCACATCTTTGCCATTTTCTTCTGGTACTCCTTGCACTTCCAGACAGTTTCTCTGAGAATACTGCTCCATGCCCTCAGTCCTATTTTCTAGTTCCTTCACAATACTCTTAAGATGGGTATTTTCAGCTTGCATTTCCTCCATTTTTTTGTATACTCCTTGATTTTTCCAAGAGCTTTGTGAAGTGTATTGATGTTTTCAGCTAGTTTGAGTATGGAGTGCTTCATACGAAAAAGCCTTTATTGAATGGTGAAGTTAGGACTATACAGTCCTCTCTTCCACTTATCCATGTGTGAATATTGTTTGCTGAACTGGCAGTCATGCGCCAATATGTAATGCCCAATTTATAATGATAGATATTTAAGTTTGAACATAAACTATATAATATCATAAGATGTTTAAAAACTATCATAAAAAAGGTTTTTAGGATTATGTTAGAACTGCATATATTGCCTTCTTCGAATCCTTTTTAGGATGTGTGGGGAAATTCTAGTAAGGTTGATGACATATTAATTCTCTAAAAAAAATCAATTAGAATAATTTCAAACTCACATAGTCGTGACCACTGCAAACCTTTATTCATGAAACTTAAAATTCAGACCAGTGTAAACTTTTATGTGTTTGATATAACTAAACATATTTTCCAAACCCCAAATTTAATAAAGCATAGTAGTGAAATTCACTCATACAACATGAGATATAAGAACTCAGCAGTTAGAAATTTCATCAGGTTAAGTAAAACTCTTAAACAGCCACTCTGTTATTTCTCTGAGAATATAAATCACTTGATGCCAATAATCAACAAATATGACAAACATTTATATTTAAAGAAATACTATTCTTGGCTTTTGTTAAATCTGTTTTATTCCCAGGATAAAGTTTTCTCCTATAAATCTATTCTATTTTAATAAATCTTTAATGAGGATAAATTTTCAGCATTAAATCTTCCAATTGTTGCAGTTGAAACTTAAAAGATAAAACTTCTATCTTTCTGTACAATATATTATTATTGATAACATTAGTTATTTGTTTTGTGTTTTTATAGTTGGAATGTTGTCATTGTCTTGTCTACATATTTGTCTTAATTGTATGATTGACTAAGTTCTGAAAGGTGTTGAACTTGTCAATAATCTCTGATTTCAATAAAAATTAAAATGAATTTGTTATTGATTTTGCTTAAAAGATGTGTATTACTAATAATATAAATAAAAAAGTAAACATTTTTCCGGTAAATGTTTTTATGATGTTCAAACAATTGCCATATAATAATTTTACAACTAATGTGTTATTGACAATAAAGCATTTGTTGTCAATAGCTTAAATAATATTTTTTACTTAAAATGTCTTATTATCATCACTAAATCTCTTTATTCTGAAATCTCATCTGCTTCTGCTACTTGTATAGTGCATGGATCAACTGTTGAAATGGCATCTGGTAGGTGATCATGATTTCAGTATTATTTTCTATTTTTCTTTGTATTATATATACAGACTAGTTGATAGATTATTCATTAATCGCTGAATTTTGTCTCTATCAGCTGTTAGGTTCAGTAGTGGAACGTGAGTGTCGAAATCAAAAGTAAAATACATTCCAAGTTTTATCAATAGCCTGTGTCGATTTCACAGTCTGGCATTCATGATACCTTTATGATTAATAAATCAGTGTAAATTCAATAAGCATATATACACAAATATTATGTACTATATTCAAGTAACTGAAAACAGAGCCTCGATATCAAGAACTGTCTGACATTGACCAGAGTCAAAACAAAATTACTTCAGTAAATTGATGAAAAAAGTGTTATAGTTGGGAAAAATTCTGAAGTGTAAGTCAGTTGGCAATTTATGTGCTTTTCCCCGTATTAACATTTCTCCGATTGTTTTTTTTTTTATTTGGCGATTTTTCTTATAACAAAACTATCTAAGAGGTAAAAAAGAGTTACTATTTTATTCTAAAAAAGATAACATAAATTAAAACATGATGTAATATGTAGATAACTTAATAAGTTGTTTGTTTGTTAATTAAAAAAAGACTTCACTCGCCAGATCACATGGGCCTCCAGGCCTGTGTGTGAACTTTATTCAACGAGTGAAGTACCGACTGTTGGCTCAGTGGGGATTTGAACCTTGGACACTGAGCCACCACGCTGGTTAAAAACAATTTTGATAATATTGTTATTTTTCATGCTTTGAGGTTACAATGTACATAGTTTGTGTTCAAACTCAAGTAACCATAACTTGGGATCAAACAACAGAATTAAAGTTTTGGATATTTTCCATTAATTAATCACCATAACCATAACTTAGATTAATCTAACATCTCAAACCAAACCTAACAACATAGCTAAACCTAACATGACCTAACCAAACCTAACATGACAACATAGCTAAACCTAACATGACCTAACCAAACCTAACATAATCTAACCAAAGTAGTGGTAGTAAAGTAACAGAAAAGGTCTAAAGTGTTCTCTTGCTCTTTCTGTTATACTTAAATTTCATAGCACTAGTCAGGATTATTCATATGTTACAGTACTTCAATTCAAGGTATGTTTACATTTATGTTAAGGTTTGTCCTCTTCTACTAATCGTTTGCTACAGTAATAATTGGTTGGAGTAAACATTGATTTAAAAATGCACTCAATGAGATAGTAGGCAATAGAACGATACGTGGAAGTTAGTAGAGGGAGAAACTGGGCATAGGTAGACAATGCCTTTCTGTCTACATATGCCACTGCATCAGATAAATTTAATAATTTAATTAATTGTATGAATAATTTTAAAAAGTGGTAATAAATGATAAACTTGATTTGGTTTTGTTTTTAAAGTACTACTAGCCTAAACAGTGTATACATTAAGTGGATCTGTTTGCCTGCCAAGAGCCAGGTTGACAACTGCAATCTTCCCTCCACTGTGCGTCCAAGTGGCAATGTTAAATAGTCTAGACTAAACTGGTTTATCCCCACCGTATGTTCAATTGGTGTTGCTATGGCACATTAGTACATACTAGTTCTGTAAGAAGAATTAATTACTTATGGTCTAGAACCAACAAGTCCTGTTATCTATTACTTTAATAAACTTCTATTAAAAATATTCAAATAACAAATGCAGCTGTGTTGCAGACCATAAAATAACAAAAGACATTTATTTTCTAACTTGGTACCTCTTATCTGAGTGATGACATTACAGCTGTATGACCTCAGAGTTATTGTGTAAGGAGTGATCAAAGTGTTGACCAATAATTTACTTTTATTACTTCATTAACATCATATAACTGTAGTTAAAGCAAAGTTCACATTTTCTATTTTGAATAGAAATTTTAGATTTCTTGGAGTATCGGACTTAAATTTTTTTAATTATTGTATTTGTAGGAATATTATTGCTTGATAGCTTATTGTAAAAAATCAAATGAAATTAAAAATAGTATTCACTAAAAAGTATAACTTTTTAACAGTTGAGCTGTACATTATCAAAGAAAATGTATGTAGAACTTTTAAAAATAATATATTAAATTTTTATTATATACAGGGTGAATGGTACGTGGTATTTAAAAACTTACAAGGGCTTAAACTACATGCTTGGGGCTACTTAAAACGCAAATTTCAGTTTTATATGCCAAATGGTTAGTGTGGTATGTTCAAATTAAGATTTTTTTTAAATTGTGGACCTAACCATAAAAAAGCTTTTTTACTCACTCAAAAGATCATATTTTTTAAACTGTGATACCATTTTTGAAATCTACATTAAATTTTCAACAAGAATAATGAGCTAGTAAGATGCGTAAATTAAGGTTGGTGTTTAAAATTATGCGTTATAAAGTAAAAAAATCATATTTTTGTAAAATTTAAACAATGTTTTACGCGTGGTTACTAAATTGTGGTAACGGACATAATGTGTCAAACCATACAGAAAAGTGCGTAATTTAATGTTCTTTTCAATGGTATAATTGTGATTTTAATTATTTTGTTTCGTCATCGAAAACGTTAGGTGAAACTGAATTAAAACACATTTTGCAGAAAATTTGAAGCTTTGACTATTTATTACAAGAAAGATTATAATAATTTGAATTGACATAATATTAAGACATACTAATTACATTCGTAAAAATAATTGAAAAAAAAAGGTCAACTTAAAAGAATAAGATTTTCAAATGTTGTTCAAACTGCCTTCCTCCATTTCTGATGCAGGCCCGTGCTCTCTTGCGTATTTGTTGAACTGTCACTTTTGTAGAGACTTCTTGGCGCACTACTTCAGCAGCCGCAGTTATTCTCTTGTTCTGTGTTGATAGGTGCAGAATATACTTTTTGTTTCATCCATCCACATACACAGAAATCCATGGGACTAAGGTCCGGCGATCTAGCTAGCCAAGGTATGGTTCCACCCCGTCCAATCCATGTAGGATAATTGAGCGTCGACCAGTGACACACTTCTGCGGTAAAATGCGGTGTAGCTCCATCTTGTTGGAAAATGAGACTGTCTCTTTTTTTCTTGGTTGAGATGGTTTAGCAGCAAAGGGAGACTGTGCTGTAAAAAGTCCAAAAAGCGTTCCCCGTTAAGGTTTTCCTCGAAAAAATATGGGCCAGTAAGCGTTATACCTACTACCCCAACCCATACCATAATGTGAAATCTCCTTTGAAAAGATCGTTCTTTGGTTGCTCTTGGGTTATCTTCCGCCCACATGTGCATATTATGTGTATTAAAGATTCCTTGTCTTGTAAATATGGCCTCATGTGTCCAAAGGATCTTTTTGAAGAAATGATACTGCTCAATATCGCTATTGAGCAACCATCTACAGAACTGAACACGAGAAGCGAAGTATTGAGCTTCAAGTGCTTGTACAGACGTGAAGTGGTATGGATGAAACTTGTTTCTATGAAGAATATCCAACACTTTCCACTGAGAAACATTTAGTTGAGCCGCAATTGCCCTACTACTACTCTCTGGGTTTTCTTGAAAGGTATTTAGAATCAATTCTTCAACACCTACATCATAATTAACTGGACCTACCTCAGAAGACTTTCTTTGAACTTTTCCACTTTTCACTAACCTCTGGTGAAGTCTATTGAACACCTGTGGGCTGGGAGCTTTTCGATCTGGGTACCTTAAACTGTACTCTCTTTGCGCAGCAAGTGCATTGCCGTTGCAAAATCCATAAACAAAATGCATTTCTGCATATTCTCTTGTAGTGAACTCCATGATGCTACAGAACTGAATAGCTTATACACAGACCCGGTCTAAAGAGTAAACAGATAATGGATTCCAGTTTTCCTCGTGATAAGAACTTTAAAAGAAACTAACTTTTGTTAAACTAAGCAGGTAGTGGAATTTCCCAGTCATTAAGGTTGGGGTGTATGCCGGGTCTAAGAATTGTGGCAAAACCCCATTCGTCCCTGATTTACATGTGTTTTTAATCACATAACGTTATTTGAATGTCCAGTCCTAGTTGCTGGCTAGTATGATAGTCTTACAATTTTTTAACCACTCTGTGTTTCTTTCTATTATTCTTATTATTATATTATTATATTATTCTATTCTATTCAAATAATAATAAAAAATGGAACATTGTACGATAATACAAACAAAAGCATATCACTGGAAAGAACATTAAATTATGCAGTTTTCTGTATAGCTTGACACATTATATCCATTACCATAATTTAGTAACTACGCGTAAAACATTGTTTAAAACTTTACAAAAACATGATTTTTTTTGCTTTAAAACATAATTTTAAGTACCAACCTTAATTTATGCAGGCTGCTAGCTCATTATTCTTGTTAACAATTTAATGTAGATTTCAAAAATAGTGTCATAGTTTAAAAAATATAATCTTTTGAGTAAGAGATAAAGCTTTTTTATGGTTAGGTCCACGATTTAAAAAGAAATTTTAATTTGAACATACCACACTAACCATTTGGCATATAAAACTGAAATTTGCGTTTTTAAGTAGCCCCAAGCATGTAGTTTAAGCCCTTAAATTTTTAAACACCACGTACCATTCACCCTGTATAAAATGTTACTATTTTATTTTTCCATTTTAATCGGTATTAGGTTGAACATTGAATATAATTTTTAATAATATAACACTGGAAATACAAAAAATATTTGTATTCTTATATAATTCAAAATGGGAGCATATTAAATTGTTAAGGTTAAATTGCATAAACAGTTTTCTATTTAAGTACCACGTACACTTGATCTTCAAGCTTGTTTGTGATTTGATTTTGTGCCAAATAACACCATTCACAGCTAGTAAAATAGTATAAAAAACAATGGTTTATGCCAGAGTTCAAAATGCTAATTGAAACCAATCTACCAACAACTGAGCGCTCTCATAAAGTGGGTTCATTGTACTCAGTAAAATGTACTTTGTATAAAAATAGCTGTTTTAGATTTAGCACAAGATCTGAGTCATGAACAAATTTACTAAAATAATTCATATTGTTTACTAAATAGTTTTAAGGCTCTTCTGAATAGTATTATGTATATCTCTTCTTATAATTAATTATATATTACATTGTAAAATATACTTCATACTTAAGTGTTTAATCTGTTCTTTACTTACTGGTTTACTACATAATGAATATAATTGATTTTATACTGATTGTATTTAAATTCCTAATAAGTTTAAATTCCTAGGGAACAGTTTAATAAACTTGTGTTAATGTTTAATGCAAACATGTATTTAAAATCTATACTAAAAAATGGAGACTACCTTAGGAAATTGTATAAAAAAGGGAACTAATTATGTCGCTAAGAAAAGTAACTGCTAAAATGTGTTTTGTTTTAATAGCAGTGTTATTATTTATGTTATAGAGGGTGTACTATTTGTCTCTGGAATTCTACATGGGTCGCGCTCTACAGAACACAATGATCAACTTGGGAATAAACGGTGCTTGTGATGAAGCTATGTATCAGGTAGATATAAAAATCAGTTATGCATAATATATTACAGATTGCTTTTTACAAATGTGTTTGTTTAGAATAGTTCAAGATTCTTAATTTGTCATTAAGCAATTTACAAAAAATGGAATAGACATCGTCAATCGTACTACATAATCAAAATGTCATTTGATAAATTTCTAGCCATAGAAATGTCTTCAGTACTACTTATATAATAAAATTGTACAATATTAATATATGACAATAAAACTATTTAGACTTAGATTATTGACCAGTATTGATAATTTAGATAAATCTACAAAACACCCTGAACAACAACATTAACAACATATCACTAAATAATTAAGGAAAACAAACAAATATCGGAAACAAAGACTATCAATAAAACATAGATTACAAAAAATTTTAAATCTTATTTCTTCAGTGTTACACATTAGAAATTGATCAATGAAATAAAAAGCCTTTCTCTTAAGCCAGTGTTTTATGGTTAGTTTAAATTTGTTAATATTTACACTCCATGCTTCTTCAGGCAACTTATTAAAAAGTTTAGTTCTCATACACAAATGGCTCCTGTTACTTTTTTCTAATTTCATTGACATCAAGTTGATTAAGTGTTTATTCCTTGTTGTGTTTATGTATATCCCTTCTAAAAGTAGAATAACTTAATTTAGATTTCACATCAACAAGACAAGTATACATATATATATATATATATATATATATATATATATATATATATATATATATATATATATATATATATATATATATATATAAGCAGGGAAGAGTCATTATTTCTAATTTCTTAAAAAGAGGCAAACGTGATTCCATTTTTGGTACATTCATAATGAGTCTTATTATTTTCTTTTGTTTTATAAATACTTTAACAGAACTACAAGCATTCCCCCATAACACTATGCAATATAACAAGTGTGTATGAAAAAAAGGCATAGGATGCTGATATTAACATGTCTGTGTTTACACAGTGTTTTAGTTTACACAGCAAATAAGTAACTCTGGATAGCTTGGAAAATAAACGTTAACGTGACAGTTCCAATTTAATTTTGAGTCAAGATTTATACCAAGTAAATTTACTGACTCTTTTTTAGTTGGGACCATATTATTTAGAGTGAAAATTAAACTTAACCAACAACGATTTCTCTTTAAACCACTTACTAGCTACTTCCACAGCTAAATTCTGCTGTATAAATAATTTTTTTAAGTTAAAAATTGAATTGATGAGGGTGGTGTCGTCAGCATATAATACAGATCTACATGGCAATACAGAAGCAAAATCATTAATAGCTATTACAAAAAAAAACAAAAAAAAAAAAAAAACAGTTCATGTTATATTGCCGTAAAGAATAAAGTGTTCTGGAGAGACAAGATTTTAAATACAGCATAAAGGGTATACTCGTCTGTTAAGGATTTAACGTAAATTTGTTATCATACTACGTTATAGTAATATAATTCTCTATTTGCCATACAAATGCATAAAATTATTGAAAAAGTTGTAATTGCAGCTTATTGTCACAGCCAAGTCAAATTATTGTAACTTACAATAGTTACAGAAGAATTGTGAAAAATTATTTAATCAAGATTAAAAAGAAATTGCGTCAATTTTATTTTTCTTGTTAAAGAATTTGCATAGCTATAAAATAGATTCTCCATTAGCGAGGTATAGAGTTTATTTTTAAATAAGTTATATCAAAGGGATATGAGCTAATATTCTTTTCTGTTACGCTTTAATACTTTTAAAGATTCCACAATATGACTACTGTGAATGATTAAGTGTTTTATTTAATCTAAAATGAATGCTTTCAGCATTGTTTATACTTCTATTACGACTGTTATGATCATGAATTTTGCATTTAATATTTAGCAAATTTGGATTTTTATGTTAGTAAACAACTAAGTCATATATATTCAACTGTTTTTAATTGGAAATCTTTAAAATATAATTTATAATGCTGTATAAAGAGACATTTTTTATGAACTCTTAATTACCTTCCCATGCAATAATACAAAATTGTAACTCTGCCTTATTTACTTTGGTACAATATGTAGTTGTGAGTAAATAAAAAAAAAATTTCCAGCACTTTGGCCACCTTTATTGTGAACACCTGGTGAAGATGTACCATACAGTACTGTTTATAAACCAAAACAATGAACTAGTTTTGGCACAGGTAGTATGTTGCAACACTACCAAGTGTGTTTGGCTTACAACCTTGACTTTCAACTAGCTTTGTGCTCACTCAATCACACTCAATCAACCTAATGCTAATTTTAACCTGTTAGCTATTAGGAAAGTACAGCACTGTAGTATCAGAATTACAATATAATAAAAAGTTTATTGTGTACAACTTTTTAAGTAATCAAACCCAATCTTGGTGTTTGATAGTTCATGAAAAATTTAAGTTTGTATTAAACTATACCATTTAGCATTAAAGATGAAGACATAAAATAGACTGTGTAGCTATGTGTTTGAGCTGTCACATAAAAACAGTAGATGAAAATTTAAATTTGAAGGAGACTCAATGGCTGGAATTGGATATTCTACAATTTTTAAAACTTTTCCTCTATCCCAAACCGTTATATCAGAACACAGGCTTATTTTTAATAACATTCATGCTGACTGGATATTTAACTGTGTACAGCTCATATTTGTGAGAACACTTGTTCAAATTTAAAAATATTAATACTTATAGGCAGTTCCTGCTTTTGTATGAAGTGTTGACATTAGATTTATTATATTGTTAACATATTTGGCGGAAATCACTTCACAGACATACAGATGAAACCCAGAATCATCGATTTACATCAGATATTACTTTTATAAACGAGTTTTTTTTCCAAAACTTATTCAAATAGTTTATTTTGCACATTATATTTTGATTTTGTTACAAAGTAACACAAACTGGTACATAGTCAATGAAATTGTTACAGATAAAAAAATGTACATAGTAAAAACATACATAATTTTTTTTAATGAAAAATTATAAATAGATTTTTCCAAAAAAGTTTGGGAATTCACCGCAGGGGCACTTCTAAAGACTTCGTTTTCGTTTTATATTTTTATAATCAAGCAAAAGCGTCAAGAAGTGATTTTATCAAATTATTTTTAAAGTTTACTTTGAGATTGAGGCCGCTTGATTTGTTATGTTTTTCGTTTGTGATTAATACAAATGTTGTTTTGGTTAATACAGCTTGGGCTGGACATTGAGGAGTTGCAAGAACTAGAGGAGGATGCAGGGTTGGGCAACGGAGGGTTAGGTCGTCTGGCCGCTTGCTTCCTAGACAGTATGGCCACATTGGGTCTTGCGGCATACGGCTACGGCATCCGTTATGAGTACGGTATTTTTGCGCAGAAGATCAAGAATGGAGAACAGGTAAGATCTGATTAATATGTGAAAAACTATAACTGTCAAGAACATAACCTCCATGGCGTTGTGATTATTTTCTGTGATTTGGCTCTAGTTATTTATGTTTTGTATACTTTATTTACTGTTTTAACCTGTATTTTCAATTATATATAATATGCCTTACAGTCTTTGTGATAGATGTATTGGTTTTTTAAACACTTTACAAAGATCAACAATAAGTATCATTTGACTGATTTAATTTCTGTGAGCATATCATACAATTATTTATGTGCCATATTGTTTTTCATGCGAGCAAGGCAATACGAGATAGTGACTTTGGCAGTTGTAACGTTAAAAGAAATTAACTAATGTTGTATACTTAAATTTATGATTCTAACCTGAGTTATATTGCACTGTTCAGTAAACTATGACGCTTGTTTAAAGTGGCTACTGTTGTTCTTGAAGTAATTGATAAGAAAACTAATGAGTGTGCAATGAAATAATGGGGGTCAAGTAATACAAGGTTAGTTGATAAGCAACATAGAGCTAAGGGATTTTTGCATATAACCTGATATACCGGTTTGTAGGATAATATAAATGGTGGAAACTCAGTTAAATTAAATAAAATATGTATGCAAATATGTTATTTTAAAGAGCAATATTTATTTCATACAAGAGCCTTGTATGAAAGAAGAAGACAGAAGACAAACTGATCCATTTTAAAAGCTGTATGTTCCTATCCAAATAGCATTTGTTATTGTGGTAAATTATGAAAAAATTGTTCAAATTTAATAAGTGCTAATCAGTTTGTATTTTAAAGATTCATACAATGGTTGTCCTGAAAGTAGATTTATTAAAACAAATTTAAATAAATTTTAAAGGTGGAGGAATATGAGATTATTTTTTAGATCTTATGCTTAAGGAGAGTCGGATGACCCTATCCTACGCATGTTAAATATGTTGTGTTTATGTACCTTTTTCTAAGAAACTATAAAAGCTATCAATGTGGTCTGTTTTTTATTTGAAAGAATAGGTATTTATTTATATTTTAAGCAGAGAATTTTGTAAAATATTGATTACAAATATTTTTTTTTAATTTTTAAAAAAGTTAAAAAAGTTACAAATGTTTTATTGAAAAACTTTTTTTTTTAATGTTGTAATTGACATATCTTAAAAAGCTGTGCTTAAAATGTGTATGAGTACTTCCTCTTTAAAAAAAAAAATATTTTGATATACTTTATGGTTATTGAGAAAAAGGTACATTTGTCTTGAAAAAAGTGATTTTTCAGAAATCGCAATTAAAACAGAACGCTACATTCACTACAAACAGCTACACTTTTGTAAGTAAATTTTCAAATTTTTTAAAGTAAAAACTATATCATAGCACTGATCAACACTGTCTTCAGTGTTCATAATCTACTAAGTTAGGTCCTACTTTCTTTTCAGAAGTACTGACATTTGGAGAGATGTTATTATTTTCAGGAGTTGAGATAGGCCTAGGCAAACTTTCACAGGATTCAATTTCCGTACACAAATGTTTCCTAATACCACTAAACTCATGCCTACGTTTTCTAAACACTTTGGTAGATCTTGGCATCTTCACTATTCACTATGATATAAAACTACTTACTAGCACTACATAACTTACCAGCACTTTGAAACAATCAAATAAATATAGTCACCATGGAAATGACAACACAAACAACTAAATTGTTTTTGTTTATGTTCATAGCTAAACATTCAAACAGCTGTCAATTCATTGCCTAGCTATCTAGTTATGGAACAACATAGGAAAATGAAATACTGTTACATTTAATAAAATATATGTATAACAAACCGGAATAACAGAAACATGATCTGCAGCGTAAAACTACTAAATCTTTCATGTGCATCGCTTTTGATAAACTTTAATAATATGAGTTGTAGTTATTAGAATTGCCTAAAAGAGGTATTAACCTTCCGTCGGGCGCATTCGTTCCATAACGTGAGAGGGCGCACACGGAGGTAACCTTCAGGATAGAAAAATTAATGAAAAAAAATTCATATTGTTATAAATGAATTTTCTTGTACTTAAATTGTATAGTAAGTGTAGTATTACAAATAAATCATGAACTGATAGGAATTATCCCTTTTATACATTAATTAATATAATTATGTGTATATATTGTCAAAAAAGTTAATTCTCCAAAATAGTTATAAGTTTATGTAAACAATAATACTTTTAAAATATTAAAATCATAAAAAATATTATTACTAGTCATTACAAATATATAACCTAACCTAACCTAACCTAACCTTATATAATTATGTATATATATATATATATATATATATATATATATATTGTCAAAAAAGTTAATTCTCCAAAATAGTTATAAGTTTATGTAAAAAATAATACTTTTAAAATATTAAAATCATAAAAAATATTACTAGTCATTACAAATATATAACCTAACCTAACCTTAGTTATAAGTTTAGGTATATACACACTATTTGCAGCAAAAAAAAAAAAAAAAAAAACAATATTTAAAGCAAAAAACTATATACAGCAACAAACTAATAAAAAATGGTCAAATCCTTTGTACAAAATATATACAACGTCTAATATTTTACTTCACACCATAACATGCACTTTGGAGAAAGTTCCGGATTTTACAAACACAGTAGGGCGCACACGGAAGTAGACTCCGGACGGACAGTAACGTGGCAAGGCACACAAGGAAGCAACCTCCAGGTAGCTGCGCGATACTCGACTAAGGATAAACCAGACTGTGTAAAGGGGTGGCGGTTGTGACAAATAATTCTTGGAAGGGAGCTCATGAAGTACACCAACGGATGGCGCTGCAGACCGCAAGTGATAATTTGAATTTAGAAATATTTAGCCACACGGAGGTAAACTCCGTGATGCGCCCGACGGAAGGTTAAATTAAACCTAAAAACATAGAGAATAAGTTGTATTAGTAATCTAAACAATTTTTTTTGGTCATCCGACTCCCTTAAGCGGTTGGTTTCATAACTAGAATCTATATTTTTTGGTTATAACTGCGTCAAGGTGCTATCTACTCTATTTACAAGATAACGAGATGTTTCGCCCATGCTGTGATGTAGCATCCTCAGTGATATCATTGAGACTGAGATGGGCGAATGACCCTCCATTTATTAAAGCAGATGCTGAGGTGGGAAAAAAGTCAAATCTACCTTACATAAAGGAAACAACGGAAAGTATTTGCAGGAACCGAACAAATTGAACAATTTTCTGAGACCAGTCAAAGAAAAAATTCTATTAGTTATGCATGGAGTATATTAAATTCCCTGTAGTTGTGGGTCAGTCCACATAGGAGAAACTAAGAGGTTAATTTCAATAAGCATTAAAAAACATATAAGGCTTACTAAGACTGAAGAAATGGAAAAGTCTGCCCTTGCGGAACATAGCTTAAAAACTTATCATGGAGTTTTATTTGACCTAAAGTCCTCGCCAACATCCTGCATTACTACCCAAGAATCCTAAGCGAAGCTATAGAAATATTTAATAAAGAAATAATTTTTTGATAAGGATGACAATATATACGGCTTCCGAATACATGGGAACCCATTTTATGTAAATTGAAATAAAATGGAATAGTCAGCCATATCGATTTTTTCCTGCAATTGACAAAAGGTCACTTGGATCAAGCCTCTGCCCCTCCCAAGCCACCTGCCCAACCATTCCAACTCCACAACTTGTTATAATAGCTGGAAGGTCATTCTACGATCTCAGCCTCAGCGATACCACAAAGAATGCCACATCACAGTGGGGTGAAACATCTGGTTAACTTGCAAAAAGTGTACATAGCACCTTGATGTGGCTGTCACCGGAAAATGTAGTTTCTATTTGGGTTAATACATATGAAGTGGTCCATAAATAATTTAATTGGTTGCTGCAACATTTTTATTATTTTTCATATTTCTATACATAAAAGCACCACTCATCAGAAGTACAAAAAGTATGTTATTTAATTTGTATCATTTTTATGTTAGCGATATAGTTTTTTTTTTTTTTTTTTTTTGCACATTTCTACATTCTATATCTTGGTAAATAATAAAGTCCTCAAAACCAAATATTTCCAGGTTATTCCTCTATTCTAGTACTAGAACTGGGATAAATTTCAAATTTTTATTTTCATGCCCAAAAAAGATTCCTTGAACTTTGAAAAATTTCAAGATTTAAAACATTTTTGTCTAAAAAACTATACTAGTCCACAATGTGTGAAAATCCATGATAAACTTTGGAGATACATTTAGGCTCTTATACTTAAATTTAAGGACATACCTGTAAGGACTTAAATTAAAGTTCAGACCCTTCTGAAGAGATTGGTTTTTGTTTGAATGTTCTAGGATGAATAGAAGAGGAATAGAGATATGTGCTTTCCCGCAAAGTTTGAAATTCACTTAAAAGAGGCCGAAGCCAAAATGGCCACCATCAGTAAAATAAAAGTGCTCAAAATTAAAAAACTTCTTTTTGTACTTATGATGAGTGGTACTTTTAGGTATAAAAATATGAAAAATAATAAAAATATTGCAGCAACTACTGCTGGATTACTAAATATGGATTGACCAATTTTTTATATTTGTTTGGAAGTGAGTTGTTTTTTAATATAGTTTTTATAACATTATATTTATTGATGATAAACAGCCTTTGCTGTTCCATCATCACAAAATTTTGCTGTTTAGACTTCGATATGACTTGAGACTTCTTTATAAGTTTCATGTCATCAACAAAACATTGAACTGTGAACCATTTTTTCATTGCTTTTTAACGGGTGATAGTTGCTTTGCATCAGGTGATAGTTTTAAGACTGTACATCAGGTGCAGAAACACTGCCTTCTTGAAAGCATCCAGTTCATGGGTGCCTTGTGTGGTCACGCTCTGTTGTGAAAAACAAAGTTGTTTAACTTCACGGATAAGCTTGTATGGTCACTATATCTATAATCTTGATCTTCTGGATCTGACCGTATCAAAGGATTATGTACATTATATACATAGGCAGATGTTTCAGGCTATGTATAAAATGTACATAATCCTTTGACGCGTTCGGATCCAGAAGATCAAGATTATAGATAAAGTTGTTGGTCAACTTTCATCTTCTTTTGTTTAGATTGCTCTTCATACGAGTATTTCGTTCAAAAATTGACAATAATTATAGAAGTCAATTATTGTGCCAATTATCAAGAAAATAAATGAGGAGGTGACATTTCTTCTATCAAAATATAGTCGCCATAATCTTCTTTGTTGAAATCTCTGCACTTTCTCAGTTTTTCTTGGACCATTTGAGTGTCCTTACATAATAATAGTAGTTTTTTAATTAGCATAATATGTGTTGGTATGTATACAGTACTAAGTAAACGTCACAGAACACAAATATATTGTAATAAATTTGTGTTGTGTGACGTTTACTTGTACTGTTAATAATAGTATATTTTCTCTCCTAGTAACACAATTATTAGTCTCTTAGAAGACAGAATATATCATGAACTAGATTAAATCTTAGCACCGTTCTAAACAAAAGGCGCTTGTATTCTTTTTGAAGCAATATTTAGTTGAGTAAAAATATATGTAAAAAGGAATTGAATTATTAAAGCACACAGACACTACTGTTTGATTTCATAAAAGGAACTTTAAACATTGATTAGCATTTTACTAAGGCTCTTTAGGAAGCTCATACATCATTGTGTTGAATTTAAGTTTTCTCTTGCTGTAGGTGGAGGAGCCAGATGACTGGTTGAGGTTTGGCTGTCCTTGGGAGAAGGCCCGGCCAGAATTCATGCTGCCAATTAATTTCTACGGTAGAGTAGAAGACACTCCTACTGGCAAGAAGTGGGTGGACACTCAGGTCAGAACAATCATTAATTTTTGGGGGTGGGAGCCCGCCCTCCCGTATTTTTAACCATTACCCATTATTCATTCTTTTAAGATTTTTAAAAACAGTAATGGAAGATTGGTAAAAGTTCATTATCAGCGATTTATTGTAGAATATTTATGGCTCGTAATTTATAAATATATTTAGTTATTTGACGAATTGAATGCTTGGTTGACTCGAGTTACTCAATTTCACTTATTTTGTCAGCTAATGAGTGACTCGAGTTAGGCTCGACTTGCGTGAACATAAATATGGCTTATTAACCCATAACAATTTAACAACAACAACCAAAGGGGTTAATAGTGAATTGTGTCCATAAAACCTCTAATAATAATGAAATGAAAAAAGGGTTATTTTATGAGTCAAACGACTAGGTCCTCTTTTACAAGCTACTACGCGGGCAGGCAAAGTGGAATATTTCAAGTAACTACATCTCCCTTGATATAATATAACCAATTTTAAGGGAATGTAGTAGCTTTCTATTTAATTGTTCCTGTTTTACATGGTTTACTGTACTAAGAGTAAGTAAGTGTCATTGGTGGCTGAGGTTTGGATGTTTCTAATGACATAAGTTGAGAAAAAAATGTACAAAATTTATTCATTTGTATATAATTTATTATTTTTAAAGAATTGTTCTATTATTAACTTTAAAATAGTCTAATAGAATGTATAGATAAAAGTTTGGACTATATTGGGAAAGAATAATGCAGGTTGTTTACATGTTATCAACAAATTTATTAATTAAGCTTTGCATATTTTTTGTTATATTTTTATTGTTTCTGTACGTAATAGGTTGTGTTTGCCATGCCTTATGATAACCCAGTGCCAGGCTATGGCAACAACATAGTCAATACTCTACGTCTCTGGTCCGCTAAGTCACCTGTCGAGTTTAATCTCAAGTTTTGTAAGTATGCGACAAATAATTTAGAAATAAATTTTGTTCTGAACTATGATTAATAGAAGCAAATACAGTTAATACACCAGAGGTGGCACGCGGAGTTTTCCTCCACGTTTATTGAAAATAGAAATACATTTCAAATTCAGTAGGCTTGAAATATACAAACTGAATTTATTAGTTTAGATATTAATCCTTACTTAATTAAGAAAAAGTTTACTTAAAAACCATAATTATAATAATGTAAATAATTATAATTGAGAAAAATATAAAAATACTGTTTTTTTTATATATTATTAACATTTATTTACTTTTATTGGTTATTGTACATTTATAATCTTAACGTTATTCAAAGAAAATAATTATCATTGATGTACAGTATAATCAATTGAACATAAAATATCTAGAAAAAAAGAAAACATCCAATCTTAATTTTGTTTTAATGTTGAAAAAAAATATTGTGCTTTATACTCCACTCACTGTCACGTAGATAACGTGGAGATTCGAGTTACTATTTTCTGGAGCATAGTTTACACAAATTGCTAGGGATGAATGTTACTTACCGTTGAAAAATCTGCACTGGAGCATCTCTTTTTGAATAGATAAGTTTTCTTTCAATAGCAGACATAACACCATCCTGAAGTTACGCCTTCTTCTGGTCGAGGAGGATGCTCCTGGTTTTGAATGTGTAAAAGTTCCCGAAGACGTCTTTCGGTCCATGATGGTGTGCCTTTGATATCTATTTTAGATAGCATGTGTTCTTTGCATAAGTCTCTAACTAAGGCTTGCAAAAATGTTCTCTTCATATTCACATCACCAACATTTTCCAAAGAAAGACATCGAATACCATGACAAAAAGTTTGATCTTATATATGTAGTCACGTTTCCCCAACTAATGTTTAGTATAAGAAATAAGACATTATTTTGTATTTTTAACAAAAAAAACACTAATTCTGTAATATACATTTAATTATACTAGTGATAAGAAAATTGTATGATATTTTGCGGTAAAATGACATATAAACTATCAGCTAAATATCACTATCCTACTATAGCCTTACAAATGCTATCCAAAACCTAATTTCTTCTATTTTAAGTAAAAAAAAAAAAAAACTGATTAGATTTTATAAAATCAGAAATAACAATAATAATAATAAAACTGTATAATAGTTCGATGTTATCTGGTAAAATAACTTAAAAACACGTACATAAACAATAGTCTCCAAACGTAAACAAGGACATCATTATTACATTCAAACAGCTGATAAATAAACAGTTCATGGACAACCAAAGGACAAAAATTAGTACTTTAAAGTCTCTTAAACACAACCATACTTATTGCAGCTAGAAAAATAAAAACATTACAAAGTAATTATTAAATACATAGTGTCACTCACAGGGATACTGACACTTTTCGACTACATTCCACCGCCGCTAACAGCAATGTTGTAGTACTTAACCCAAGTAGTGGTGACCGTCCGTTTTCGGACGGTCTATCACTCTCAACAAGTGGTGACCGTCCGTTTTCGGACGGTCAAACGTTGCCGCGAATATTGCGTATGAAAAAGTTATAGATACATATCTCATCGAAATAATCGATACCATTCGAAAGTCAGTTAAATTACCTAACGAACGATATCAGTTTCGATAGTTTTATTCATATGACAACTTGATGGAGAGAAGAAGAAATCATTGTTTACTATTATGTGGTGACCGTCCGTTTTCGGACGGTCAAACGTTGCCGCGAATATTGCGTATGAAAAAGTTATAGATACATATCTCATCGAAATAATCGATACCATTCGAAAGTCAGTTAAATTACCTAACGAACGATATCAGTTTCGATAGTTTTATTCATATGACAACTTGATGGAGAGAAGAATAAATCATTGTTTACTATTTTCAGTTCGCCATTTCTGTTGTTGTTGTGTGTTAGTAAACTGTTCGTTTGCATTCTATCTTGAAGTGTTTTATGCGACGTTTCATTGAATTGTTAGTGAAATAACTTGACGATATTGTGAAATAAGTATATTAGAAGCTATAAATATTGTATACACAATTATAACATGTTGCCATAGTAACATCAATTTTCAGTACAATGCACTATTTATGGTTCTGTTGTTATAAATGTATAAATACCGGTAATAAACCATATAAACTATACATTTTCTGAAAGATTATGAAATATAGAACAACTTGTATATCTTGGAATTTTGAAATATGTAATGCACATTACCTTTCCAGGTAGGGTCCCCCCTCCAAACAAAAAAATTTGATAACATTTTTTTTTAATTTTATGATAAGAAAAAAAATTACAAATGTTTATACTCATGTTATTTATTTTATATAATAATACAGAACTTTACAAGTAAATTTATGTAAAATAATACCAAATCTAATAATTAGAAGTATTTTAAAATATTTTTCAAAAATAACCTTGCAAAACATAGAAAAATGGGCTGCCACTAGAGGGTTTTTAATTGCCACTAGTTGGGTTAAAGGCTAAAACTCCATCCAGACTTGGAAAGTTACAGTATAAAAACTATTAAATTGTAGAGTCTGGAGGCTCATAATGAATAAAAATACTTCACTATACTTATGTTTATTTGTTGTTGCTTATCAGGTGGAATTTTAACTTGCTCTCCAAATTATTACTTTACATTCAAAGTTTGAAAATATCCAAACTGAATGAATTTATTGTAATACAATATTAATAATTTAATTTATTATTAGTGAAAGTTATTAAATAATATTGAAATTGATCTTCTGACAGAATACAGTTGTCACTGACACAGATCATGTAATTTATTTTCCTCAGTTTAGCTTAGCAACATTAAAAAAGATCATAATACAACTCGCTAGGCTTACCAAGGCACTTGGCCTACGCGTGAGGAGAATATACTAGGTGTGGAGGAGAGGGCAGTCCTACCATGCTGTTGTACCCCTCCCCATGCGACTGATCTTATAGTTCCCAAATTGTCTGTTGAACTGTGCTTTCATCGCCTCTTTGTGTAGAAAAGTATTTCTTTTCGTCTTCTATGTTGTTTGTTTACATTTATTATTATAGCCAATCATAAAGGTCGTTTTTATTTGAACTGAAACCTCGTATTGC
Organism: Stictocephala bisonia; assembly: GCA_035578905.1. Classification (NCBI taxonomy): domain Eukaryota; kingdom Metazoa; phylum Arthropoda; class Insecta; order Hemiptera; family Membracidae; genus Stictocephala; species Stictocephala bisonia. The sequence continues at coordinate 507,662 of JAQJVL010000023.1, forward strand.
TAAAATAAACAACTACGCTGTTTGTGTAAAATCTGCTCTGGAAATCAGTACTTTAATTTGCTGAATTTGCTTGTAAATAAAATTATAATATAATCAATAAATCTATGAACAAATAAATCACAAATGACTTTAAAGTGTCATTTATAAATTAGTAATAATTGTAACAATAATAAATAAAAAAACTAAAATAAAAAAGGGTCAACGATCACATAAAAAAGAACAACTTTTTAAATTGCACTAGTGGAAAAACTAAAAAAAAAACATGATTAAGTCAGATTATAAACAACTATTTAAATATCAGGTAATTTTATTTTCTATTTTTTATTTACCACATGGCACACACTGGCTCGGTGGCTCCCCCCTCTCCAGTTAGTCCACTGCGCATCGCCTAGCCAAGTGCCACTGTAAGCCACGCGAGTTATACTATGGCACATTATCCTTCAAACAAAAAAAGAAGTATTGTCTGCTCATAAATAAATAAGTTGCCAATCAAACACTCATCTTCTTGGAGTCACCTGATCTTCTAAAGCAACATTTCTTGTTGTTAAATGTGAAGTTTAATAAGTAAGATTATGTATTTGATGAATTATGGTAAAAACTAAACAGATTCTAAAACTAATCCTATCCGAACCTTCCTATGCTGGTACGGATTTATGATTGTCAGGGCTTAAAAATTGTCTTAAATCCTGACGATCTGGTGTAGTTTTGGGATGAGTACTGAAACTCTTATACGACCAACTGCTTGTTTTCATAGAATGTTCATATATAAATAAATGAGATAGCAAAGAGAGTTGATGTGTTTCAGTCAATGATGGTGATTACATTCAAGCTGTGCTGGACCGTAACCAGGCAGAGAACATCTCTCGAGTGTTGTATCCCAATGACAACTTCTTTGAGGGCAAGGAGTTGCGTCTCAAACAGGAGTACTTCATGTGTGCAGCAACGTTACAGGTACATTGATACCTAATGTCTTAGTATAGATGGATGCTTGGTAAGCACAGTTCCCCTTATCTGCAAAGATGAGTCTATATTGTTTGGTAGGGTTCTTGAACTAATGGCTCAGTGTGGTGTAAGTGATGGGAGCTGTACTCTCTGTAAAGGACCAGCATTTCTGACAACTAATATTTTTGTCTTAAAGCCAGCAGCCAGATTAAGTCATTAAAAATGTCACTTTATGTTTATATTGCCATAGTGGTAAAAAATGTAATTGTTTATGCTTAAACATCAGTTTTCCAGAAATACAATCTAAATACTTCTGAGTGACTAAAAGTATTAATAGAAGAATCTTATGCGCACTATCTGTGAGAAAATATGAAAAAGTTACTGTCAATGATCATAATTAATATTGGTTATTTAAATTGCTTAGTTAGTGTATTTACTATGATGTTGGAATGCAGCCTACTCATCAGCTTTCAATGTTGCAAAAGTAACAAAAAACTTAATACCAGGTGCTGTAGCATTCCTATCATAAATCTGACTGTCCTTTCCATTATCAAATTAATATTATTATAAAAATCGTATGTTTTTAGCTTAATGCAGCTCCTTCAACTAGTCATTGTTGTTGTTTTTATAATTTCAGTTTCATATTCTATTTTTATAATGTATAAGAGTCAAGTAGATGGGAAATCAGATAGTTTCAAATTTTAGAAGTTTTATTTATTACTTAACTATTTTTAATAACTAATTGAAAGTTCACAACTATTCTCAGGATATCATCAGAAGGTACAAGACGTCAAAGTTTGGCTCCCAGGCTGGTGTAAGGTCCTCCATGGACAGTTTCCCAGACAAAGTGGCCATCCAGTTGAATGACACCCACCCCTCCCTGGCCATCCCTGAGCTCATGAGGATTTTTGTTGATGTGGAGAAACTTCCATGGGAAAAGGTGAGCAATTGATCCGTTTTGAGGTTTAACAATTATTTTGTATACAGTAATAGATTTCAGCATTTAAATAAGTAAAGCTGGTTAGAATTACACTCCATCCTCTCAGTTTACAACAGTAATAGTTGAGTGAGAAGGGAGTAAAGCTGGTTAGAATTACGCTCCATCCTCTCAGTTTACAACAGTAATAGTTGAGTGAGAAGGGAGTAAAGCTGGTTAGAATTACGCTCCATCCTCTCAGTTTACAACAGTAATAGTTGAGTGAGAAGGGAGTAAAGCTGGTTATAATTACGCTCCATCCTCTCAGTTTACAACAGTAATAGTTGAGTGAGAAGGAAGTAAAGCTGGTTAGAATTACGCTCCAGCCTCTCAGTTTACAACAGTAATAGTTGAGTGAGAAGGAAGTAAAGCTGGTTAGAATTACGCTCCAGCCTCTCAGTTTACAACAGTAATAGTTGAGTGAGAAGGGAGTAAAGCTGGTTAGAATTACGCTCCAGCCTCTCAGTTTACAACAGTAATAGTTGAGTGAGAAGGGATTTTTTGAATAGTTAATTGTTGGGAAATTATTTTTTATGAAAGATGCCGATCTCTTGTGTGTCATTAAGTTAGCCAATTGCATAGTCTACATTTCTAAAGTATTAGTTAAAGTGTAGCTCTTTTAGGTAATGCCTAAATTTATAATTCTTTCGTTTCTAGTTGCAGCATTGACAGTAGATTAACAGAGGCTTTCTCAGTGTTCAACAATCTATTTTTTGAGCTTTTACTCTTCTCAGTTATAATAAGTATGGTTAGTTGGGCAATACCGTCAATTTTTTATGTGTTGGGGAAGGAAGGCATGCTTTCTTTTTTAAACAATTGCAAGTGTGGGTGTGTGTGACCCTATTACTTTTTTTATGTTAGCACAATAGTGTTTGTTATATTTATCTTTATTATGGCAATACGTAATAAGACAATACTCTGCGTAGGCTTGGGATATAACTGTGCGAACCTGTGCCTACACAAACCACACCGTGCTTCCCGAGGCCTTAGAACGTTGGCCTTGCTCAATGCTCCACTCCATCCTGCCAAGACACATGGAGATCATTTACCACATCAATTTCCTCCACATGCAGGCAGTGCAAGCCAAGTTCCCCGGTGACTTTGACAGAATGAGACGCATGTCTCTGATAGAGGAGGAGGGTGAGAAGAGGGTGAACATGGCTCATCTGTCCATCGTTGGCTCTCATGCTGTCAATGGGGTGGCTGCCATCCATAGTGAGATCATCAAGGCTGACCTGTTAGTGTGTTTTATGAAATTTTAGAACATTAAGGTAGTCTGTAGACTGTGTACACTTGTATCAGTATTATTCATTATGTTTGGTAACAAAGGATGCTCTAACTAAATCCCAAGTCCACACTTGACGTAGGCAGCAGAACTAAAGTTAAGGTTAATAAAATATGATAAAGTCTATCAAGTTAAGTAATGTAGTTACTGAAAATAGTCAGTAAAATATAAATATCATAGAATAGATAAATTAGTTATTCTCAGTTCTTTTTATAGTCAAAATAACCAGATTGAATTGTTTAAAATAGATTAGGCCTACAATATGCACAATAATTGTGTAAGACGTGTACAATATAAGTAACTTTGAATTTATTGCAGATATTTTATTGTAAATGCTGTTAATATAATAAGATAGATAGAATATAGAATAGAAAATAGAACATCAGCAAACTTACTTGAGAAGACAATCCAACCAACACAATATGCAAGAAAACAAATATAAACACAATACATAACACAAATGTTCAATGTCACAGGCACCTTCAGATAAGGAGAGAGACTGACTCGGTTTCAAATGCCCCTGGGTTAGTGGCAGTGGTGGGGGAAGAGTTCACAGAATTTTAAAAAAATTCAGTTATACTTTAAATGTCAATACAAAACACAGTTTTCAAAATTCTTTTTTAATTATAAAATATGAATATTTGCTAAATTGTCTGTTTCTCAAATATTGTATTCTTTTACATTGGTTGAGAAGGATTTATTTCTTCATTATATTTATATCATTAGTGCAGAAATCTATAAACTCTATTACTAATGAGTCAAAGAGAGAGAAAAACAGAAATGTACGGGGTTTGATAGATTTCTCTCAGTGAATGTATGTTATAGAAGTGTTATGAACAAGTATTGTGCTCATGAAGCCAATACATTGCACTGTTAAACAATATAACAAATATGAGATATTTCCTTTAAAACTTAAGGTACACATATTCATTTCATACCATACGTGTCTTTTGTTCATTGATAATTATGTTTTTAGTTTTAAAAGCAATTGAATTTATATCACTTTACAGGTTTAAGGATTTCTATGAAATGAATCCTGAGAAGTTCCAAAACAAGACCAATGGGATCACGCCCCGCCGTTGGTTGCTCCTCTGTAACCCGGGTCTGTCCGACATCATTGCTGAGGTTCGTTGATCTTACAAGTCGAATTTTGAGCATCTTGTAAAACTTCTCACCAAATAATTTGCCTTGGTTTTTCAAGAAAATTATATTTTTATACATCTGATCATATTGTTATTTTTAAAAGTGATAATTCTGTATACAAAGTAATGATTTAATTTTATTGTTCTAAGCTTGTTTTGTTAGTGTTGATAAAACCAACAAATTGTTACTGCTTCTGATGACGTAATGGATTGGGCCGCACTGCGCAGCTAGCATGCAAGGGAATGGGATATAACTTCATCACTCATTACGTATAATGCTGCAAAATATCAGAAATGAAAAATAAAAATAGAGTTTAGGAGTTGAAGAATGATAGTGATCATACAGAATACTGAAATCTTTATTCATGATCACAGAGAACAGAATATTTACCACAAAATATAACATTAAAACAACAACAACAAAAATGTAATTGGTCACATATTCAAGTGCAGGAAATTTAAAGAAAATTTCAAAAATTAAAGGTCAAGGGTACTATAGAATTCTTCCATGCTGTAGATTGATTTCTCCACCAGCCAGTCATGTAGTTGTCTTTTCAGTGTCTTCAGATTACTATTTTTAATGTCCTTGGGAAGTGCGTTAAAGAGCTTGGCTCCAGCATACGATGGCTTTTTGTTGTAGATAGTGGTTCTGTGGGCTGGAAGGTGATATGTCTGAGCTCCTCTAGTTTGATATGCATGCACCTCTTCATTTCTTAACAGGTTTTGTTTTGAAGCATAAATAATGACCTCGATTATATACATTGAGGTAACAGTAAGGATTTTTAGGTCTTTAAAAGCTTCTCTACAGCTGTCGAGGTGAGAGAGACCAGCCATAATTCTTATTGCTCGCTTTTGAAGAATTAATATCCTCTGGAGGTTGCCAATTGAGGAGCCACCCCATAGAGTGATTCCATATCGGAGATGAGAATCAAAAAGGGCGAAATAGGCAATTCTTAAGGCAGATGATGTGGCAGTTGCTTTAATTCTTTTAAGGGCAAAAATGGCGCAGCTTAGTTTTGAGCAGAGGTTATCTATATGACAGCTCCATGTCAGATTTTGGTCAAGAAACACGCCCAGATGTTTTAATTCATCCACTCTTTCCAAATCAGGTGGTCCTGTTATATGATCTTTAAGTCTTCCCAATGCAAGGAGCTTGGTTTTAGATGGATTAAACACCAGATCATTATTTAAACAATATTGCTGTGCTAGGCTAACTGAAATGTAGGTGTTGATTTCCAGTGATTCTACTGATTTATTGCAGGTAACTAGTGCAGTATCATCTGCATACATGATGGGGTGATTATAAGCGTCAAGTTTTTCAGAGAGGTCGCTTGTAAACAATATGAATAAGACAGGGCCCAGTACTGACCCTTGTGGGACTCCTCTTGTAATATTTTGTGGACTTGACTGGACAACCTCTGTGATACCATTCATACTCTGCTTTAATTTGACTATTTGCTCTCTCCCAGTAAGGTAATTTTTTAACCAGCTAAGAGCTGTTCCTTTTATTCCAAGGGCACTGATCTTGGTGATAATTACTGTGTGGGACAAAGAATCGAAAGCTTTGCTCAAGTCGAGAAAAATAGTAGTGATGGTGTTTCCAATGTCAATATTATCAATTATTTTTTCAATTAGTTCAGTAAGAGCAGTGATGGTTGATTTGCCTGGGATAAACCCATATTGTCCTTTAGGTAATAGCTCATTCTGCCTGAGGTGTTCAAGTATTCTTGAAAGAACTACTTTCTCCAGTATCTTAGATACGGTTGGAATTAAAGATATTGGTTGAAAATTGGTTATGTCATGCTTACTTCCTTTTTTGTGTAGTGGATAGACCTTAGATAACTTCAATTTTGAGGGGAAAACTATCATTGCTAACTCAACTCACGTTCAAACCACTCCAACCTGGCTCGCTCACAATCACTCACGCATACAGACCAATGAACAATCCACGCATATCCTACACGCTTTCTTACCTTACTCACTCAGTAAGGTGGATTTCAATGTACGAGGGCCGTTCGGAAAGTAACCTCCGGTGTGCTTTAAATAAAACTCAGACATAATTAAAAATATTTTATTATATACATCCTAAAACTACATCTTTAAGCTATTTTTCAACATAATTTCCAAAAACATTCAAACACTTATCATATCTTTTCACTAACTTACAAATCCCTTCTGAATAAAAATCGGCCGCCTGTGCCTTGAGCAAGCCAGAGACTGAATTCTTGAGTTCCTCATCGTCCTCAAACCTCTGACAGCCCAGCCATTTCTTCAAGTGCATGAACAGATGAGTCACTGGGAGCTAAATCTGGGCTGTATGGTGGATGGCTAAAAACATCCCATTGAAATTGTTCAAGAAGGTCTTTGGTTTTTCGAGCACTGTGGGGTCGGGCGTTGTCATGAAGGAAAATGACGCCAGACGACAATAAACCGCGGCGTTTGTTCTGAATTGCCCTTCGTAGGTTTTTTAAAGTTTCAACGTACGAATCTGCGTTGATTGTTTGGTCCATACACAGTGCACAATTTTCTATAAATGGCTGCCGCTGAATACTGCTTGGCTGTAAAAAATCGAATGACGAATCGCACCTCACATTTGGCGGGACTTTCTATGACAGACGCCATTTTCACAAGCTACAGAAAACGAACTAGCGCTCAGACGACCTTCACAGTACCACGGCTGGATGCCGACTGACGAGACCTGCGTGTCAACGCTACTATGGCGGCACTATACCCTCCACTTCCTATTCTATGAGCAACCGGAGGTTACTTTCCGAACGGCCCTCGTATATTCACTCTTTTATACATAAGGGGTTAGTAGGTGTGAAAACGTCCACCCTTGTGAAAAAGCATGGTCAAAATATTATATGCAATTAAAAATCAAAGTAGTTATAAATATAGTAATAATAATCATAACTGTAACACAAGGACTAGGGATAGTGCCATCATACATTTTTCTAGACTGAGTAAATGCCAAAATAGCCATACCATTATATCTATAAAAATATACAACAAGTTAAAGATATTCATTGAAAAATATCCTATTTTGCAATTCAAAAACAAGCTATATAGCTGGCTATTAGAACGCCCTTTCTATAAACTAGAGGATTTTTTTGCCACTGTTTCCATAGAATTTTAGGTTTTTAGAATCTTACACAACACCTATAATAAATTATTCTTCAGTCTTTTTTTTAAACTTTTAATATCACACTTTAACCAATAGATATATATGTATATATATATATATATATATATATATATATATATATATATATATATATATATATATTGGTTACTGGGAGAGAGCAAATAGTCAAATTAAAGCAGAGTATGAATAGTATCACAGAGGTTGTCCAGTCAAGTCCACAAAATATTACAAGAGGAGTCCCACAAGGGTCAGTACTGGGCCCTGTCTTATTCATATTGTTTACAAGCGACCTCTCTGAAAAACTTGACGCTTATAGTCACCCCATCATGTATGCAGATGATACTGCACTAGTTACCTGCAATAAATCAGTAGAATCACTGGAAATCAACACCTACATTTCAGTTAGCCTAGCACAGCAATATTGTTTAAATAATGATCTGGTGTTTAATCCATCTAAAACCAAGCTCCTTGCATTGGGAAGACTTAAAGATAATATAACAGGACCACCTGATTTGGAAAGAGTGGATGAATTGAAACATCTGGGCGTGTTTCTTGACCAAAATCTGACATGGAGCTGTCATATAGATAACCTCTGCTCAAAACTAAGCTGCGCCATTTTTGCCCTTAAAAGAATTAAAGCAACTGCCACATCATCTGCCTTAAGAATTGCCTATTTCGCCCTTTTTGATTCTCATCTCCGATATGGAATCACTCTATGGGGTGGCTCCTCAATTGGCAACCTCCAGAGGATATTAATTCTTCAAATATAGACAATAGACAAATATTTTTATTGACATATTCTTTGAGAATAGTACAATGTGTCAAAAATAATGAAATGAGTAACAAGAAGTTATAGTACATGGTTTAAGAATTCCTTTTCTGTATAAAATGGTCTGTCTTGTAGCCATGTTGTCAGTATCTTCTTGAGTCTCTTTATTGGTTCTTTCTTTATTTCTTCTGGCAAGAGGTTAAAATAGAGTGCTCCCTTGTAGGATGGTTTCCTTTCAGATAGGTTCAGGTGATGTACTGGAAGAGCAAAACTTGATGCATTCCGTGTGTAGTGATGGTGTAGGTCTCTATTTCTTGTTTGGTTGCTGGAGACTGCATACAGGATTGCTTCACGGATGTGGAGTGATGTCACAGTAAGAATTTTTAGCTCTTTAAAAGCTTCTCGGCAACTTTCCTGGTACTTGAGTCCTGCTAGGCATCTGATTGCCCTTTTTTGGTGTTTTAGTGTTCTCTCCAAGTTGGAGTTGGATGTTCCTCCCCATACTAATATGCCATAAGTGAGGTGACTTTCGAATAGTACATGATAGGCAGTTTTTGCTGTTTGTAGATCACTTACCTGCATTATCCGCCTGATGACGTATATTCCAGCGCTTAGCTTCTTGCACAGGTGGTCTATGTGCTGTTGCCATGTGATCTTCGAGTCTATAATGATGCCTAGATATTTTGCATTGAGTTCATTTTTGAGTCCATGGAGCGTTTGAGGTATAGCTCTGTTTTTGGTTGTGAAGTTAATTTGGACTGTTTTGTTTTCATTAAGCACTAATTCATTACTGCGGCAGTATTTTTTCACTTTGTCAAAGGTTGTATTAGTGAGCAGGTTGAGTGATTCCACTGCTTTGTCTGTAGTGGTAATTACTGTGTCATCTGCATACATTGTAGTTTGGCAGTAGTTACTTAGTTCTTCTGGGAGGTCGTTAGTGAGAAGGAGGAACAGTACAGGCCCGAGGACTGATCCTTGTGGCACCCCTCTATATATGCTTGTTTTCTCAGAGCGAGTCTTATGCCTAGTGTTGTTCTGCGTGGTCATTATCTCTGTGACCTGTTGCCTATCACTTAGGTAGCTGTGAAACCATTTTGCTGTTTTCCCTCTTATACCAAGAGCGTCTAGTTTCTGTAAGAGTTTATTGTGGTTGAGGCAGTCAAACGCCTTACTATAGTCAAGAAATAAGCTTGTTACAAAGCAGCCTTCTTCAAGTTGGTCTATTATGTACTCTGTCAGTTGAATTATAGCGGTTGTTGTGGATCTGCCTTTAAGGAATCCGTGTTGTTTCTCTGTTATCAAATTGTTTTGTTTTAGATAATGTAGAAGTTGTTTAAGAACGATTTTTTCATAAATGTTTGAAAATGTTGATATCAAGGATATAGGTCTGTAGCTGTTTTAGTCTATCACTGGTCCTTTCTTATATTTTGGATACACTTTTGATATCTTTAGCTGTGATGGAAAAAGGCCTTGTTGGAGTGATTTATTGATGAGGACTGTAAGCGGGTAGGTCAGTTCGTTTTTGCAGATTTTAACCATTTTAGAGGATATTTCATCAATGCCGGATGATTTTGTAGGCTTTAGAGAGTCTATTACATTTTGTATGTCGTTTTCTGTAGCAGGCTGGAGAAACAGTTCCTTGTTTGTGACTTGAGCTATTTGTATAGGGTTATTATTGTTATGATTAATAATGTTATTGTCTTTTAGGGTTTTTTCAGCCATTGCAGCAAAGAAATTGTTAAAGTAGTTTGTTATTTTATGTGGGTCTTGTAGTACTTCTTGTCCTGTCTGCAGTTTCCACTGGTTGTTATAGTTGGGTTTAGACTTTCTTTCGTTGTTTATAACATGCCATAGTGCTTTAGACTTGTTGTCTGAGCTTTCTATGAATTCCGAAGTTTGTTTCTTTCTTAGGGTCTTAAGCTTTTGGTCGTAGTCCTTCTTTCTCGCTGCGGTTTCAGCTTTATCTCCAGGTCGCCCATGACAGAGTTCTTTTTCTAATGCTTGAATGTAGAGGCTTTTTAGTCTAGCGCATTCTTCATCCCAGCACCTGCTTTTATTATTTTGTTTTTTCTTTACCAGTTTTTCAGGGCAGGTGTCATTAAGTATTAATTTTATAATGCTGTGGAAATTGTTGTATGCTTGATTTGCATTTCCAGTTTTGTCTATAGTTTCCCAAATTTGAGATTGCAGTCTAGTTTTAAAGGATTCTATGGTTCTTTTGTTAAAAATTCTTTTGTTTTCTTTTATAAGAGCCGGTTTTTTTTCCAGTTAGTTTCAGTGTGGCTATTTGCGCTGTGTGGTCTGATAGGCCTGAGAGTATGACAGATGTTGTGAGCAGTTGGGTGTTGATGTTGGTGCATATCCAGTCTATTGATGTTTTTGAGGTAGGTGTAATTCGAGTGGGTGGTAATGTTAATCTTGAGAGACCAAAAGATGTTAGGAGTTCTTCTAGCTTGGCATTGTCATGGTTATCTTTTTCAAGATTGTTTACATTTATATCTCCCAAGATGATCGTTGGCTTCTTGCTACATAGTGCTTCGTCTAGTTGGTCAGATAAAATGTCGATTGCTTGCTCCAGGTTTGCACTTGGGGGTTTGTAGACTCCTATTACTTGTATATTTTTTTGAATTTTTATTTCAAATAAAGCGGTTTCACATATTAGCTCTGTTTCTTCATTGCTTGCTTTTAAGAATTTTATATATCCTTTGAGGCTTTGTTTTACATATCCTGTTACACCTCCTTTTTTATGGTTTTTCCTCGTGAAGTTTTTCCACCAGTGAGTAGCCATCAATACAAGTGTTCTCTATATGTGTGTGTATGCATGTATATGTTTTTATATCACATGATGTAAATGTAAATTTTGAAGTATTTTTAAGCATTTTACGATTTTATTATAATTTAAGTTTTATCAAACAAGTCAAAATCAAATCATTTAAGTCTTGTGTAAGTGACAAGAACCAACAATTGGTTGCACCTAGGCCTATATCAAGTTGGTATACAACTGAATTAATGCTTTTAAAACGTAGGCTAGATTTTCTGTATTTCCTAGCTAAGTCTGAGCTGAAAAATGTAAATAGATTGAAAGATCAGTATAGATTACTTAAGTCAACGTACAAGCACAAGGTTAGTCAGGCAAAAAAATTTGCAAACACACAAAAAATAAAAAAATCTGGGAACCCTACTAGAGCTTTATGGGAATTAGTGAATGGTACTAAAAGTAGTAGTAAGAATAAAATATGCTCAACTGTGTTCACTCCTGATCAATATAATAATTTCTTTGTAAATGTTCCGAATGAGGCTAAGCGGAACTTGATCAACAATAATGTGGGACAAGGAGTTGGCCTAAGTAGCTCCCAATATGTTAACATATTTTTAGAAGATTTACAAGAGTGGCCATATTTTAGTTTTTTTTTTTTTGTATCAGAAAAAGATGTTTTAGATGTGGTAAGTCATTTATCGCCAAAAATTAGTAAAGATCACTATGGTCTCTCTAATAGGTTAGTAAAAGATACAATATATTGCTATATTTCACCTTTGACAACTCTGATAAATTTATGCTTAGTTCAGGGTAAGTTTCCAGATGTTTTGAAGGTCACAAAAGTTTTTCCTGTCCATAAAAAATGTAAAAAAGACGATTTGAATAACTATCGGCCCATTGCCTTAGTACCAATCTTGTCAAAAGTGCTGGAGTTAGTAATAGGTAAACAACTAATGTCTTATTTTTGAATCAAATAGTTTGTTTACAAGTGCTCAATTTGGTTTCCGAAAGGGGCTGTCAACAACCCATGCTGTAATTAAGCTTGTCGAGAGGATCCTAGACTGCTATGAGAACAGGGACTTTGCTGCGGTCACATTCTGTGACCTCAGCAAGGCCTTTGATTGTGTCTCACACAAACTCCTGCTTGATAAGCTTAAGTCTTACAAGGTTCAAGGCATTGCACTGTCTGTCTTCAAATCTTACCTACAAAATCGTATTCAGTATGTTAGTTATAATAATAGAAAATCTGGCAGTCTGGAGGTTTCCTGTGGTGTACCGCAGGGTTCAGTGTTAGGACCACTTCTTTTCTTAATAATGGCAAATGATGTTGGTGCTAGTGTTTCATCTGAGGTCGTCCTGTATGCTGACGACACCACAATCATCAATCAACATACAAATCGCAGTCAAGCATTGGCAGTTTCTAAATTAAATCAAAATTCTATTCAAAATTGGATGACTGCAAACGAATTGGTTCTAAATAAAGACAAAACAATTACAGTACTTTTTGGCCTCAAAGACAAAGCAGCGTTACAACTTGAGTATCCTCAATTTCTGGGAGTAACCCTAGACCCAACTCTCAGTTGGAGTCAGCACATAATTGGCATAAAAAACAAACTAAGTAAAAGCATTTATGCGTTGAAAAGACTTAGTGGTGAGTTAGATCAGGATGGCCTCAGATAGGCCTACTTTGGTTTATTTCAAGCCCATTTGGCGTATGGACTTATTGCATGGGGTGGATCTTCTCAGGCTATTGAAGTTTTTCTGTTACAAAAAAAAGCTCTTAGAGTAATTGCAGGAGTTGGGAAATATGAACATTGCTCAGGTATTTTTAAACACTTCAATATTTTAACTTTTTATTCTCTGTACATTCTTCACTGTCTATTGTATGTCAAACTTAATCCTGATCTTGTTACTACTAGAAATGAAATTCACAGTTATAATACAAGATCTAATAACATGATAGAAGTTCCACAACATCGGCTATCAAAGAGTGATAAAAGCCCAAAAATTATGTCTTTCAATTTGTATAATAAGTTAGCACTACATATAAGACAGTTAATTTATAGTAAGTTTAAAATTAAAGTCAATAAGTTCTTACTTAATCATCCATTTTATAGTCTTAAGTGAGTTTACAACAAATCAATGGAAAGTAATGGATTTTAATTAATCATGTTTTAATGTTCAATGTTTCAACGTCTTACAGTGATTTTGTGCTAAATGTAATGTAAATTAGGTTAGACATTAAATGATTACTGTAGCCTAATAGCACTAATTAATAACTTGACGTGCCATTGCATTTGTAATGAAATGTTATTACTGGCTGAATAAAAATATTCTATTCTATATATATAAAATTTAGATTTTATATCATTAAATGTTAAATTTATGTCTAATATCACATAGTTTGAAGTTCCAAAGTGTAATCATAACTAACTTATTCATGTAAATAGTTACTACTAGGCACAATACAAATTTCTTATTCTGTTATGTTTTTACTTTATGATATTATCTTTTTTATTTTTTGTATGTTTGGTATAACCTTAATTTGATACAAAGACATACAGAGATGTTAAAGACAGTAATTGTGTAAAATATAAAAATCCTTTGATCATGTTACAATGTATTATGACTATGCTTTACTTGGCTGTAAAATGACTTTGTCAATAATCTTGTATGTTTCGTATGGCAAATAAACATTATTATTATTATTATTATTATTATTCAATGTTGTCTTTTAACATTGAATGTATGTGGGCGGATGGGTGAAACTTCACTGCGTATTCGTCTCAGTAACATTGTACGTGTGTCTACAGGCAGGAAATATTTCAACTTGATGGCTAGCTTGATATGGAAATAACCAGTTATGCTTTACAGATTTCATCTATTTGAGTGTTTTTTTTTTTTCCAGTTTATCAAGGTTTTTTACAATCACTAGGATTTTTATATCCATAATTTAGCATTCAGTATTGTGCTAATACTATATAACATACAAAATCCTCTAGTCTACAAAACTTGCAGTAGGTTGGGTGATTAGAAAAAAAACACGTCGAGGTTATAATATTTTCTTAAGATCATTACAAATAATTTACTGCCTTCAGCAATCTCTGGTAACAATATTTTATACTTATATCCTATGGAATTGCTATGCATTTTCAATTCAAAGCTTCAGTTGGAAATATGAATTTTTTGTAATTTGCTGATATTCATCAGAAATGATGAGAAGTAAAAAATTTCTTTTAGAAAATTGGAGAGGAGTGGACAGTGCATTTAGAGCAGCTGCAGCAGCTGAAGAAGTGGGCTAAGGATCCCACTTTCCAGCGGGCTATACAGAAAGTGAAACAGGAGAACAAGCTGCGATTGGCCGCACTTTTAGAGAAGGAATACAACGTCAAGGTCAACCCTTCTTCAATATTTGACATCCAGGTTTGTCAGACAATAAATATTTATCTCTTAGAACATATTCATATCTTTTTTATATTTATATCTATTTATATATTTATATTGGAAACACGAACAAACTTTATTTTCTTCATAATTTTCTTAACTCTCCAAAATCTGGGAAAGGTTCCAATTGATTTTCAATGCCTCAACTCTTTCTCACAGTTCTGATAATACAGTGTTTTAAAAGTTTCCATACTCCCTCCTAATTTGTTAGCGCAAACCCTTTTGTTACACAACTTAAACAGCAGAATTGGAATGTATAAAAATGTTACACTTACATAAAAAATTTTTTGATGAAAAAAAAATTCTTTAAATAATTGAGTTAGATTTTTAATATGGCATGTCTTTTAAATACAAGAAAGTAACTAAACAGAGGTCTCCACATCAATCTATTCCAAATTGGCGGCCTCAACGTTTTACTTTTAGTTACATTACAAAATAAATCATATTTATGTCAAAATATTCGCACATTATTTTTAAACTATTGATAACTTTTTCATGATGTTAAGTTAGGCTTAAACATTATACATTAATAAATCTTAAAATAATGCAAAGGGGTGTTGTAATTAATATTTAAATCTTAGAAAGGGTGCAACTTTTGAATGAATTGATATAGTGTGGCAGGTCTGAAGGAAAATGTATCTCTTATAACGACCTTTAATATTACTTGTCTTTCGATAAGAATTTATATTTTAACCCTAATTATCCTGTTTGAGGGGGTGGGGGTAAAGTTCTCGTGCAATTTAAAAACTGCTATTTTCAATCATTTACTATTCCTCCAAATATATTTACATATTTCTTTGCATAAAAAAAGGTAGGATGGGTGTATGGTTCTTTCAAATGCTCTATGAATAAATTAAGTGCATTTTTCTTCCTATATTTAAATTCTATTGGATATTCACTACAGTAGAGCGTCAAAAATTCTGACATCGACAGCCGATTACCCAAGTTTAATTGTAATGAAAAATCGTACTACAGTAGAACTTCATTACCACGAATCTGAAAGGAATTGAAAAAATTAGGTTTATCAAGGTATTTGTGATAGCAAGGTTCGTGGTAGTATGGTTAAAACGGGCAAAATTCATAGTATGGAGGTTCGCTTTCATATATTGTACTGTAAGAACAAATAGTTAATTAAGTCACTACATATTACAGTATCTACATTGATTACAATCCTCTCAAACACTTAGAGCAGTACACTTCTATTTACCTTTCAACGAGAAACGCTAACAAATTGCTTTTATCGGTACCGATCACACAATAGAATCTAACTAAACTGCACTAAATCTGTAATGCCACTTGCAATTCCAGAAGCCACGACAAGCCAAAATTAAGTTTTCCTGTTTTGGTTTTGATCAAGGGAATTCGTCATATAAAGGTCAAATTCGTAGTATATAGGCGTTTGGCTCTTGATATTTGTGTTATAAGTGTTTCTCATTGTTTTTAAAATCAAACAAAATGTTTGTTATTTAGGTAGTTGGTCCTTAAAATTCTGTTATTGACCATTGACCAATATCCTGAACATTGACTGTTATGAGAGCTTCAGGGGGATTTAAACAGATTTCTTGCTGTTGAGATTTGTGCTATCAAGGTTCCACCGGACTTGAATACAGCACAGTATTACTTTAAACTGTCTGCAGTGTATTGTGGGTTAAATTACATGCGATTTGTGTGTTGTGCAGAAGAGGGAGGATAGTAGGGTGAAAAGGTCATAGTCATACTATATATATAGTCATGTATATACTTATGCCGTCTGCCACTGCACTGTGCACTTGCAATGAATACGTATACAATATATATAAGAAGCGAAAAGAGTGAAGGAGATAGTCAGAATTAAACCAGATTATCGACACTGTACTGTAGTTAAATTGGCCGCCACCCATATTGTCCTTCTCCACTCTCATTGTCCTTTTGTTCACTTACCCTCTTAATTAGTCTCCTTTAATATCTCATCATCTTTAAATCCTATAAGTGAGTGCTCAACAATATGTTATGTGTTGTGTGCTAGGTAAAAAGAATCCACGAGTACAAGCGTCAGTTGCTGAATTGTCTCCATGTAATCACATTGTACAACCGCATCAAGAAGAACCCGTCTGGCAACTTTGTTCCAAGGACTGTTATGATTGGTGGAAAGGTATGATTGGACACTCTATTACAGATATAAAAAAATTTATTTTATTTTTCTAACTCTATAACATTTCAAGTTTGTTTTAGTATGTTGAAAAATCACATCAATTCTAAATTAATAGCTTTCCACTATAATGAAATATAACAATAGTTAATTCCTTAAAACATTCACTGACAGCCAATAAATAATTTGGGAGCCATTTGATGCAAAAATTTAACCAATTAACTAAATAATCATATTTATTTCTAATGGTCATTACATGCCAGACTTAACAATCCAGAATAGTAAACATGCAAGCCACGGAAACAAGAAAATGAGTGAAGGAAGTAAACCTCCAAATACAATGTTAATTACTTAATAACAGCGGAGGTCTTAAGTATCATGCTAACTAAATTGTTGTACTTTACAAGTTACAGTAAAACAAATAACTAAATTGCAGCTTGGTTTACACTAAATTGTAAATTAAATAAAAATTCAACTCCATTAACCAGGGGGTTTTAATTTAAACTTTAAGCTTTTAAATTGTTGAAAAAGATATAAATTAGTTTTTAAAATTTTAATGAAACTACAATATGGCTGTTACTTTTCTCAATTTGTAAACAATTACAATCTATATTTATTTATAGGTTGGGTGAAAGTTTACTAGGCCAAGAATTAGTATATTAGGAAAGATAGGACATTAGCAAACTTACCTCAGAAGTACCTCACAATTACAAATTGTGATTCTTAATTGTAAAAAATAAACTCCTATATCTCCTAATATACTATATTTATTTATAGTATCATGATGGTAAATAATAATAATAAATGGTACCAGGTAACTGAAATGGTACCAGGTAACTGGCACAAACTTTCTCCCTTTCCCTTTGTTATGTCAAATTGTTTTAAAAATGTACAAAGCTTGTTAAAGAAATAATAAACGAAAACTATTATTTCACAGGACATTATTAGCACATAGAACACAAAAAGAAATATCTCCTGACAACCTTGAGACATTTATTTTAAGATGCTATGGTCGAGAGATTTTGGCATTAATATAATTATGCATTTTGATTACAGGCTGCTCCAGGCTATTACATGGCAAAGAAAATTATCAAGTTGATATGTTCAGTGGGTAATGTTGTGAACAATGATCCCGTTGTGGGCGACAGACTCAAGGTCATCTATCTGGAGAACTACCGTGTTACATTAGCAGAAAAGATTATTCCTGCAGCAGACCTCAGCGAGCAGATCTCCACTGCTGGTACTGAGGCTTCAGGCACTGGCAACATGAAGTTCATGGTAATGTAACTAATCTACGTCCATCTATTACAGACAGTACACAGTTGTTAAACTTGATTATTTATAAGTAGCATATTGTGGTCTTTGAAACTGGAATAGCGGCGAATGGAACTTGATATGTTGACCACACAATGCATGCTCGAAAAGCTGTCAAAAAAGTGTGTGGCACCTTGGTTTGTTTTCTATTTTTGCTTTTACCATAACTTTTTTGAGTAAATTTTGACTTATCAGAAACATTATAATAATTCTTGGATGAGACCCTCCTCCAGACCATTTTTCGGATTATATGTATATCCTGAGACCCATCCCCCCCACCAAAGCTGGGAAGCGTGCCAACCGGGGGATGGCTCAAAACAAGTCGAGCGATGGGATCACGGGTGGCAGTTGGAGGGTCAAAATAACACTCGGCAGCTGAGCAAAACTAATTTTATTATCAAGCAAGCAAAATTTAAATAAATCAAAAACGGCAGAGGGCCACAACAAAAAAGGCAGAAGGCCACAATATAAATTTGCAATTAAATAAATAACAACAAACACTAAAATTAACAAGATGCTACACATTAATAACAAACGCTATAAATACCACAAACTCTACAAATACCAAAATTTAACAATTAATCAACTACAGGGTGTATGGCCTATCTGCAGTTTAGCCTGAGACACCCCAAAACGTAAGAAAAATATTAAGCCCCAAATAAAAGTGAAAATTTCGAAAACTTTTGGATCACAACACTTAAACCGGCAATTCAGCCCACATCCCATGATTCCACCGGGCCAGGGAGTAAGCCGGAATCCCTGGGCAGCTCCGAATTAAAAATTAAATCAAAGCACAATAATCCCCTTTTGGTGAAAGTTTAAAAATTAAATAATTTAAAAGAAAATATAACACGGTACCGTTCGAGTAAAAATTCACTTCAAAACCCCCCCCCCTAATACACTTAACAAAAAAATATAAATAACAATCACTAGGCCTAAACATATAAATAAATAACAACACAATTTAACAATAGGGACCTAACAAATATAAACTCTAAAATATCTAACAACAAAATAAACTAATTAAACTAAATAACAAGAAATATAAATAAATATTAACATCCCAAAAAGTTCCTTTTGTTTGTCTTTTTTTTTTCCTTTAAATAAAAAAAATACATATATAGGTCCCCATGGCTGTGTTGCCCACTTTGTCCCATCCGTTTTAGGCCTAGGCACAAATTAAACAGTTCCACAAACTTTTTTCTTCTTTCTTTTTTATATCAGCAACCCCCAGCTCAGCCGCCGGGAAAATAAGAAGGAAAGCACTGACCTGAGGACAGAAGACTCATACCCAAAGATGTAGCTGGGGCAGAAGGGTCACCAATGGCCTCTATACATGGTCCTCAGGCCAGGCTGGCAGTGCAGATGGTAGACAATCCCCGGACGGCAGGCCGAGGGTAGAATCGTCCTACTCGAGGACCCTGGACTGCAACCAGACCACAGCACATTAAAAGCAGTACAGCCCACCCCCAAAATACTATACATAACCCCTAATACATGACATGGCAAAACAAAACAGGAACAGACAAAATTGTACAGGATTGGAGCACCCTAGAAAATAAAAGATAAATTTTTAGGCTATGACTAATTACGTTGGAAACTCAGATTTAAGACAAATTACAAATTAACAAATTATAAAAGAATTAATTACGTAAATGGAACTAAAAAAATGACAAACTGAATACTAGGCTATGGATACATGAGCAATAGGTTATAACATGAAAATCAAAGTGTACAGCTAGGCTAGGTTATTGTCGAAGAACAAAAAATATGGTAAATCGGTAACTGCAACTTAAAAAGGCTCAACAAAACATTATACAGAACTACTATTGAAAATAAAGGCAGATATAAAAAGCATTAACGGTAATTAACGGTAAAAAGTAACATGGAAGCACATGGCTTTAACCTAGTCTGAGAAACATCTAGACAAAGAACACAAATTTAACAAAACCCTGAAAACACAACTAAGCCCGATTAATATTTTCAATGAAACAAAAGTATTTTCACCAAAAGGGTGATTAAATATTAGAAATAACCAAAGAACACTTACGTTTTGGGAACCTTAGCCCAACATAGTAATCTCAGCAGGCAGAGCCAAAGACAAAATGACCGCCAACCTGACAGACGAAGGCTCCAGAGAAACTAGAACTACTCGAACAATCTAGAAGACGGCCAACCCGACCGAAGCTGGAACACGGAACGAAACGGAACTGAGCCAACGGCTACCAACTACGCGAAACGCAGGGCAAAAGCGAATCTCAGGCAGCCTGGCAGACAACGACGAAAAAAAAAAAAATGTAATGTACCGGTCAAAGACCCGGTACAATCCTCAATACCTCCAGAACAGAGTAATAATAACACCACTGACTCATATAATTGCCCTCTTCCCCATAGAAAAATCTTGCCGTCATACTTCTAGAGATTTTATGTTTGATCCAAAGACATTTGATGTTTAGATTTGGTGGGTAAGTTTAGATCTTTTAAGCTTTAAAAAATTGAAAACTTTCAATAAAATACAATAGTATAATGAATATTTGGGGATTTTTATGATTTTATATTAAATGAGAATGTGCTGTTTTATATTATATTAATTTAATAATAAATTATAAAATGTATTATATTAAACGTAAAGTTGTAGTTCCCTAGTTATTGGGTTATTAATAAATAGCTCTTTCTGAGGAACAGTCGACCTTAGTTAGTAACAGTGACTACACTCGTTCATCTACGCTCATCACACTTACCCCTCATATTCGCCTATATCTTGATGATCGGCGTCTTACTGATAATGAATGAATAATTAAAAAATAATGCTAAGAGAAGATTGCTATCAGAAAATTGAAAAATATTTTATCTATGATTGGAGTTTTAAACACTCATAATTTCATTATCACTATTTAATAATTTAGCAAGTTATAAATTTTTGAAGTGTTTAAATTCTCCTTTTTCATTATACTTATCATGTTTATGAAGAGTGTCTGTAAAATAAATAATTTCAGCTGAATGGTGGATTAACAATCGGCACTCTGGATGGAGCCAATGTGGAAATGGCGGAGGAAATGGGAAAAGATAATATCTTCATCTTTGGCATGACAGTGGAGGAGGTTGAGGCTCTAAAGCGGTCAGGCTACGATGCCTACAAGTATTACAATGCCAACCCCGAACTGAAACAGTGTATTGATCAAATACAGAATGGCTTCTTCAGCAGTGGCAACCCTCACGAGTTTACAGATGTAGCCGACGTCTTACTCAAGTGGGACAGGTGTGTCAGTAATAATTATAGTAAAAACATGTTATTTTTACATATTATGACTGATTAGATTCTCTTTTATGTTACTTAGTTGTATTGCTTATTTGTGTGTTAAGGGCACTTGTTCCTAGTTTTTTCAATGGATCATGGGTAGATTTAACATTTTTATGAATAAACCAACTGAATGAATATAAACACCCCTAAACTTCAGTAACTATAAGAGGTTGTAAAGGGTGCCAATCTGTTTTTAGTTCTTTCATTCCTACTCTGACATGACTTGACGGGTCATGGGTGTCTTTGAAAGTTTCATGAGTAAACCAGTACTCGCCCCTGAACTTCAGTAAATGTAAGCGACTTTATCGGATGCCACTCTGTTTTTGGTTCTTCCACACCTATTCATGACACATGATTTGATGGGTCGTGTGTGTGTGTTTGGAGATTTTATGAATAAACTAACTTACCCCAAAGCTGCAATAACTATAAGAGACTCTACAGGATCCGACTCTGTTTGTTTCTAGTTCTTTCACTTCCACTCGTGACTTGACGGATAATGGGTGGATTTTAAGGTTTCATGAGTAAACCAACTTAGCCCTGACCTTCAAGATTTCAAGATATTTTTATTTCAATATCTTTAAGAATAGCAATGGCATCAATACAATCAGATAAATGTCTAAAATAACAAAACAAGAAAAGTATAATTTGTCTTAATAACATCAGTTTTAGTTTTAATACTGCGGTAGATTTCTCCTGTCATGAAACTCTGTTAGGCTTTAGAAAGTTTGGTCTTGTAGCCAGATGTTCAGTTGGTGAACAAAATGCTGTGGGCTGTCTTCTTCAGCTCCTCTGGTAAGGAATTAAAGGTGGAATGTGTTATAAAATACTTTTGTTACAAGGTAATTAATAGAATAAAATTAAAAAGAACACTTGAACAAACTTCCATGATATGTATTAATGGTTCAAAAAATAAACTATATACTTCACATCAAGAAATTAACTGCAACAGTACCTTTTTAAGATTAATAAACATGACAACAGAAAACATATGTAAAACAAAATAAAGACATATGAATTTTCATGAGGAAGTCTTTGAGTACTAAAAGTATAATAAATATAAATTAATAGTTATTATATATAGCAGAATGAACCTGATGCCATCTTCAAGCCTTGATATAAATGCCTCCCTGTCAGCTTTGTCTAAGTTCTGTCTAGGTTGGGAAAAGATTAGATGATTGGAACCTGAATTACCACAGATATCAGAACAGGCCTGTGTTGTGAGTGGGGGGAAGGTACCAAGAACACTCCTCCTTATTTGTAGGGGTCTTAGAGACTGTTCACATGAACAGAAGCATAGGTCCGGGGAATAACCCCAAAGCCAACAAGCTGAGAAGAAAGTACTCTAGAATCAAATACAAGAAATAAGTTGTTGGTTTCAGCTCAGTTGGTCAGGTTTCTACCATTATCATCATGCAATGAGTAACCCCATTGGTGGTGATGACTATTAAAAGTCCCCAACATAAAGGACAGGATGTTCAAAAACTGGAAGTACTACTTCTGACCATAAGGTATTAGGTGGTTTATACATATTCACTATGGTCGTCTCAGACACTTTTTCCGCCAGTATGAAAATGGGGAAGACAAAGGTTGTTGGACATTTGCCATCGTTATGTGAAAATTACCAATCAGGTAGAACCCAAACCTTTTTCAAGTGCTAAAAACTAAATTACATTCTACCAAATCGAAACGTCGTGATTGGTAATTTTCACGTAATGATGGCAAATGTCCAACAACCTCTGTCTTCCCCATCTGATACTCCATCATTAACAAATTTCAAAAACAAAGTATGAAAATATTGTCTTCACAATTTTTGTGTATAGTTTTAATATCATAAATGCCAAGCTTCACATACGTTGAATATCGACATTTAAATGACAGGTATTCAAAACAGGACATATATGGAGCGGCCGTAGATAAGGGGCTAAGGCCGCTGGCTTGCCACGCAATCGGTCCGGGTTCGATTCCCGATGTGACCTCTAATAGATTTTGCCCTGCCGCTCCCGTGGTTCGGAAGTCACGTAAAGCCGTTGGTCCCCAGGTTAAGTGTTAGAGAGGCTCCTTAGCCCTAACTTCGCCTGGTAAAATGAGACAATCTTTCCTTTTTTTTTATATATATCTTAATAATTTTGCTGGCTTTTAAGAGGACAGATTTGTTGGTTGGCAGCTGGCTTAGCTGGGAGATTACAGAAGTGATAATTAAGCTACCAAATTCGTCTTTCGTTTAGCACCACCCAGGGGACATGTACAGCTTAAGAATTGCTGCGGACACGAACATCGTTCCCCAACACCTTGTTTATAGAGGAAAACAGTTACACACTTAGTGTTAAGGTAAAAAGTTATGGAGGAAAATAAATATGTGTAATGAAAAAAAAAATATCAATACTACTTAAACTTTCTTTAAAAACTTGTTTTTCTTTATAAATGCGGTGTAATACCTTAAACTGCAAGAAAATAACAAATATTGGTTGTTTAAATGAACTTTGCATTATCACCTAAATATTTATTGTTGTAGATTCTTCCTTTTGGCTGATTATGATGACTATATCAAGAGTCAAGAAAAAGTTAATGAGACATACTTGGTAAGTGTGATAGTTGTTTTTATATATCCTGATAAAATCCTGTAGTCAGCACTTGTAGTGTAGTGCTGTAACGCAGCTACTTGGAGAACATTTTTATGGAGATCCTAGCCAATATTTACTTTATTTGATATCTTAATACTAACACGCTGTCTGCTGATTGCCATCAGCATGAACACTTTAAGAAGAGTAGAGTGTTCGTGTTTGATGCCAGCCAAGGTTTGGACGTTGTCAAAGCAGGAACCACCAGGCTTGTCAGTCTGCTGGAAATCAGATTAATAGTACATATTTCAGATTCCACATAAAGCTGTAGATATCTTAATTACTCTGGCGATTGAGCTATTAACAAATGGCCAAACTCACAATTGAGTATGAGTTGAACTCATTTAGTAACCACAGACTTTACTCTTACTGCAAAAGCTGAGTTGGCTTCTTAAGTCTGAATGTCTTAATTACATTAGATTAAGGTTAATCACTTAAAATTGATTGAAAAATGTGAAAATCTCTACTGTAACAAGCAATCTGAACCTGAGGCCTTCTCAATCATAGTATGTGTATGTATTGTAAAAACCTTTTATATTGTTCCAGATCATCCAGTGCTAAGTTCATGTTTCTCTCCTTTCCCACATTTCCTTTCTCAATCCATCCTCAGGAAGAGAATAAAGGTACATGAGTAAGTACTCTAAAACTATAGCACTAAAAATATTTGACAAGCTTAGTACTTTTTATCTATATATAAGGCAAAGCCCTGGCTGACTCCCTTTATTTTTTTCAGAATCAAGCCAAGTGGGTAGAAATGGCAATCCACAACATAGCGTCTTCCGGAAAATTCTCCTCAGACCGTACCATCGCCGAGTACGCCCAAGAGATCTGGGGAGTAGAGCCCTCTTGGGAAAAGCTTCCACCGCCGAGTGAGCCAAGAGATGCTTAAATCGCCTCATTGACCTATTAAGACTATTATTGTTACATATTTTTCAATAAAATTTTGTAATATTTTTAATTTTTGTGAAATAATTATTCTGAAATCAGTTTACATCACGTTATCTTGCATTTCGCTGCTATCATTATTGTAGTGTCATGAATGTATGTTGCCGTCCAATTTTGTTGAGCAACAGCTGAATTTTGTTAAGAGCTTTATTTGAAATGTTTACGAATTGTTGTCATTGGATAAATGTATTAAATGTAATCTAGTGGTACGCCTAGTATTTTAAATGTGCCATATTTAATATGTTAGAACAACCAATGTTGTACCTGAGAAAACAAATTTAAGAGTCATGTTTTCGTGTAATAGTTTGTTATAATACTGTTGCACAAAACAAGTCTTACCTTTTATTTTTTTTATTTGTTTAGTAGATAAAAGAAAGTTCAATTGCTTATTTATTATATTTCAGGTACATACTACTACATTCTCATTATATACAAGAGACCTGATTGTTCTGTAGTTTTTAAATTCATTGTTATAATCATAGATATTATTAAATCTATACAAACTTGAAAAGCAATGCTGCCATTAGAGCTGATGTTATAATAAATTGGTTATTTTTTGTATAATTTTTAGAATCTTGTAAGAGATTGTATTTTGTTATCAATAAATTTACAGACAAAATTTGTCTTTCTGCTTTTTACACCTGACATTTCCCAGTGATGGTTTAATTTTGCTTCTAGATGTAATTTTTTCTAGTATATTTTCCTTCTACAATACAACAATTCCACACAGTCCTTATATGAATTGAGTAAGTCTTATTTTAATGTAAAATAACTGAGACGTTTATTTATGTTTTGTTTTAGAAAAAGTTTTTCTTCCCAGCTCACAAGAGCCATGGGCCTCTATGTATAAATATTATTCAATGAGTGAAGTACGGACCTAGCTCAGTCCGAGTATCAAACCTTAGCCTCAGGATTCTGGGAGTAAAAAATCTTAGCCACTGAGCCACCATGTGGGCAAATTTATTAAATCTTAATCTTATCATTAAATGATGAAACATAAAAACAAATTTACAATATAGATTAGCTTTAATTATTGAAATGTTCAATCAGGAGGTAGTGCTAAACCAAATTGTTACTATTCGACCATAAACAACAAAAAAACTGCAGTAGCCGATTTACTGCGCATTTGTGACATATATCGGCTACCTCATAAGCGCAGCGAGTGATAACGGCGTTGGCATGCGAAGCGTGCAGGGGTGTCCTGTAGTTCTTCAATATGTTACCCTGAAGAGTACGGGAATCCCTCAAAGTACGTTTTTCAGCCATAAGAGTAACACGGAGAGAGATTTAAATGAATCGAAAAGTAATAGCTGTTCTAATGTAAACAATGGTGTTTATAATATTGATGAAGTTAGATCTTTCATAATGCTAAACCAGGGAAGGTTGTAAGCATGGTTTTATTCACATTCGATTGGAAGCCTCCGCTATACTGGACTTAAAAGGTTTCAATGGTAATCTAATGCAGTTAATCCATTTATTTAATTAATCTTAAGCTGTAAAACTATCACACGCCAAGAGGGGAAATGAGTCATGACAGCTGCTATAAAAAATTTAAAACAGCTTATGTTACACTGTTTGTTATTCTGTGATGTGTTTAATAAACCGTTCCTAAAAATAAACTGTGTTTTGATTTCTTACCATTTTTTAATTTTCGAACGTAGAATGTATTTGTAATGTGTCCTTAAGTATATTGTATATGTATATAGTGTTGTTTTTTATTCTATTGCAATCTATCTGATTTTATTCTAAGTGATTTTAAGTATGTACCCGTTATTATAATTAGAACCTTTGGTAAAATATTATTTAATTGTCTTGTTTTGTTTTTGCAATGAATTCAAAAACTTTTACAGGTCAAGCAAGGGAAATAATATATAAAGTTGCAACTCATTTGCAGGAGCAGAAGAGATTCAGTAAATTTAATTACAAAGTTGCCAAGAGTACTAGTGACATAAAAGGAGTATCTATTTTCTTAGTTAATAAAACATTAGCAGGAGGAAAACAAGCAGAGGCTAGAGGACAGTTGCACACAATTGGCAAAAAAGAGGACAGTTGCACACAATTGGCAAAAAAACAAGCCATACAAAAAATTAAAGTTGACAATTTTACAATGTGTTAAATTAGAAGAGTTTCACAAATTTTATGTTCACAAAAAAATATGCCTACCCAAAAAGAATTGAATAAATTACTCCAGTATGATGGTATGTTGCATTGAGGAAGGGAATATTTAAA
Organism: Stictocephala bisonia; assembly: GCA_035578905.1. Lineage (NCBI taxonomy): Eukaryota > Metazoa > Arthropoda > Insecta > Hemiptera > Membracidae > Stictocephala > Stictocephala bisonia. The sequence goes on from JAQJVL010000023.1 coordinate 534,658, forward strand.
GAAGTTGTTAAGGCGAATGGGGTTCAGATGGAAAAGAAGTATTAATATCCAGAAGTAGAAATCATGAATTCTATTCTTAAAGAAAAAATTGAATTTTAATTTGCAGTTTTACCATTTGAATTAAAATTTGTAATAAACTTATTTCTTAGTTAATGCTTACAACATTTAATGAAGGTTTCCTCCAAATTACACTTTATATTGTCACTCAACTTTTCCACTAGTATTTTCATTGGTATTGTTACAGTTATTTTTAAATAACTGTTACTGATGGTGTGTGGAACGGAGCAGTAAAGAAGAGGAAGATGCACAACCTAATTTAGCTTCGATTTTTTTTTTGTGTGGTCAAGTTATAATCCCCATGTGAGAGGGGGAGAAGCATTAATTAATAAATAAAAAAGGTCTTTATTTTGGAGCGGTTTTCAACAATGTTGATTTACAAAACAACTCGAGTCTTATTAAAGTAATTAAAAGCTAATTTTACTTATTCATAATTAAAACAAAGTTATGTATACAGTACAGTTATATATGGATATATCAGCTTGTATTATACATTAAATATTTATATACAGTGTTTTTATATGTAGTTTCAGATACACCCTGGCCTGTCAGAGCACCCTTAAACATTTTATTAAATCATCACCGACCGGTTTCGGAAATTATGCCATCTTCATAGGTGTTTACTTTTCAAAACTGTTACAAAACAAATAAAATGAAATAAGTAGTTATCATTAAGAAACATATGTTAAATTGGTGGTTAGTTGTCATTGTGTGTGTTGTTTCTTATGTGTATAATTGTTTCTAATATTGGGTTTCTTTTTTGCATTAACATGGTGTTGATTCAATTATTTGGATTTTCTTGGTTGTGTTTATAAATTTCAAGTTCTTCTTGAGAATCTAGTTTTTTGCTTTTTGAACCAAATTTTAGAATTTTCATGTTAGTTTTCATATTTGTATAGTAGTTGTGATTATTGTTTAGTACGTGTTCAGCAAAAGAAGATTTCATTGCAGTTCTGTTGTTTGATTTTAGAGCTTGTAAGTGTTCATTATATCTACGTTTAAATGATCGTCCTGTTTGTCCAATATAATAGTTTGGGCAGTCTGAACGTTCAGTTTTGTAAATTCCTGATTTGTCAAATATTTCTTGGGTTTTATGTAATTTTGAGGTGGATTTCTTTTGTATCAGGTTAAATGTGTTATTTGTTTTAAAAACCAATTTTGAATTTTTCTTAAAGGTTTTTTTATTAAGTATTGTGTTGTGGGGAACACAGATGAATGCTCTATTTTCTGGTTCTTCTTGACAAATGTTTCTATTTTTTATTTTATGTAATATTTTGTCACTTGTGGAAGGTTTGTAACCATTAGCTATTGCTATTCGTTTAATATTTTCAATTCTTCATTGAAATCATGTTTGTCCATCAGTACTTCTACGAGTCTTTTAATAAGATATTGAAATGAAGCCATTTTATGACACCATAGATGATTGAAATTTATTGGGATTATAAGATCTGGTTGAGTGTTCTTTCTGTAAATTTTAAATTTATGTTTTGATAAATTGTTAAATCTAAAATATTTATTTCTTTATTTTGGCTTTCTATTGTAAATCTGATTGTTTTAAAGATGGAATTCAGATAGTTTAGGAGTTGAATTTGTTGATCTTTTGTTCCGTTGAATAAGCAAATAATAATATCATCGTTTGAACAAGCAAATAATATCATCAACGTAACGAAACCAAGTTGTTTCTAAAGGGATTTTTATCATTAATGATTTTTGATGATTCTAAATATCATGTAAATATCAGCAAGAAGACCTGAAAGAGGAGATCCCATTGCCAAACCTTCTTCTTGTTTGTAAAATGTATCATTAAATTAAAAGTAGTTCTGATTTACACTTACTTTTGTTAGGTTGATTATATCGTTGATGTTGGATTCAGTTAGGTTATTCATGCTTTTTTCTATATACATATAAAAAATACATATATATATATATATGTTTTTTATATGTAGTTTCAGATACACCCTGGCCTGTTACGCTGGAAGACAATTTATTGAATAATTTGGGAGCAAAGTACGCAAATCGTTTTCTTACAAAATTCACAGCGAACGCGAGGCATCTCCAAAACTTGATCCTATTTAGTACTGCGAGATCGGATCTGAGACCTGTTTTTTAGTTTTTCCCTCAAATATCCCAGCCTACCAGTGGTAAGGATTCTGTAAACTGTGCATGAAGAGCGCAGGGTACAGGTATCAGTCACAGTCAGCAGTGAAACCAGCCTCCGAAACATGGTCAAACTTTCTCAGTCCACATACATACCTGATACACATATTTTGCACTCACTGTAATTTTTCTAAATCCACTTTAGACACAATGTTGCCATACACAGGGAGGCAATAATCGATTACAGAGAACACAAGAGCCTGGACAAGGCGAAACTTGATCTCTTTAGGAAACATCTAAGGGCCCGTTGACAAACAGCACTTACATGACCAGACAAAGTGAGGTCACCATCGAACATGAGGCCCAAGAACTTTGAGGATTCACACTCGTTTAGTCTGATACCGTCCTCACCCACAGACTCCGAACCCACATTGGAAGGAATTGACGATACACAACACTTTTCCTTGTTCAATTTAATCCCATGCCTCTCAGACCAATCATGGACAATGCTAAAATCAGAATTCAAAATGGATATAGCTCTGTCAGCTCTTCCAGCATCATATGAAACACAAAGTTGAGCATCATCGGTGTATGAATAGAAGTGACTTTTTTGTAAGCCTGAACCCATAGTGGCGGAAAACAGAGTGAATGGAATACAGGCTTACATCTGTGAGTAACACCTACACAGGTGATTACCGTCCCACCCACCCAGACATCTAAATTGGTGATGATCCTCGCAGACACCTACACAGGTGATTACCATCCCAGACACCTACATTGGTGATGATCCTCTTGAACACTACAGAGGTGATTACCTCTCCAAGACACCTACATTACATTGGTGATGATTCCCCCAGACACCTACACAGGTGATTACCCCTCCCAGACACGTGCAAAGATGATTACTTTCCCATCCACCCAGACACCTACATTGGTGATGAGCTACAATACTTGCTGAAGCATATCATGAACCTAAATATATGCTTGGATTTGTTTCGTATGTAAAAACAGTATGTCCACCTAATCGCAGTGAAGTCTATACCGACCACCTAACCATACACATACGGTGGTATTGACCCACCCATACACGTGCGGTGGTATTGACCCACCCATACACGTACGGTGCTATTGATCCACCTACCGACCCATACAGGTACGGTGGTAAACCCAGATTCAGGGTTCATGAAACAAATTTGAATCAAGGCCTGGCCTTCATTTGAGATTTGTAGTTGCGAAACTAGAACCTTCTGTTTTAAATGCAGGAACAGCCACATGCGACTGCAATTTAAAAAACGCAACTGGACCCATTTTCACCGTAGCACGACTGTTGCAGAAATGAAATGAGTCACACGGACAGGCATTGACATGCATCAACTTGCAATTCCTTAGTCTAAAAAAATATGTCTTATGATGAAAACTCTACAGATAAATTAGTATTACCAGTCATTGATACTGTATTGCTTATTAGAGAAGTTGAAAAGGGACTGACTCTTTATTACAAAGAATTACAGTGTCTGAAATGTTAAGGAAAGTCTGTGGTAAAGTGATTGATCTTCTGTCAAAAGGAAAGAGAAATAAAGGTGAGTGAATTACATATGTTAGCACTATATCACCTAAAAATACCAGCTACAGTAAGTCTATATCTAAAATTGTTTACCAACTTCCCTAACATTTACTTTAGGGTTAAAGGTAAACATACCGAGTGGAAAATAAGTCATGATACATATCGGTAGACAGTAAACAGATTGGAATAACAATTTGAAACCTTCACCAGACTTATTAAAAACGTTTTTTAATTTTTTCATATAATTAAAAAATTAAGGGGATAGTGTGACTAACTTTTCAAATAGCAACCCATCATGTGACATATAATTGGAAATGTCAATTTAGTGAAAAAGTAATGGCAAATAGAAAAGTGTCCAAGATGCATCTGAACCCTGAAAGGGGTTGCTATTTTAAAAATTTAACACGTCCAATGCTGATGACGCCAGTTGGCGTCACACAGAACGTGCCTTGTATGCTGATGACGCCGGTTGGCGTCACTCCCGCCTTTTTGCAAGCCAACAAGAACGTAAAAACAAGAACGACGCCAATTGGCGTCATTTATTATTTTTTACATTATATTGCTAATTTTTGAATAAAACATTTCGTGAACATGTACATAATAAATTATGAAATAATAAACATCCAAAAATAAAATAAAATATTTCAGCATTTGCATAATAATGAATTTCCATGTCAGCAGTGAACGTGTTAAGGTTACCCCTCTTTATAAAAAGGATGATAATATTTCAGCCATATGAAAAATTAGACAAGATATATTAATAATTATAGTGAAGTTACTGATAGAGTGATCATAGTTATAGTGAGTTTCAGATTGATGCCTCAATCCATTTACATTTTACTGAGGTGTATCATAATTTTTTTCCTATTCAGTATAATTTATTGTGTTAATGACCAATCTTTGTACTAAGTAGTCAAATTTATTTATACATTTGATGTACATGGGTGCCTCAATGAACAGTGTCACATAATACTATAACACTATACTATATTAATCTAACAATTTTTATATAATAATTCTTTTTATTTAACAATTTTGCAAAGAAATATTTATGTCATAAAGTAATGGTATTTTTTTAGGATTAGGAGTTATTGATTTTGTTCGAATAAAATGAATAGGAATCACAAATACAATACCTAGTAAGTTTCTGTGAATAAAACAAAACATTGTACATAGTTTTATTAGCAATTTATTTTGGGAAAGAAGACATAGTTGTGTAAATGATTAATAACATAACACAATTATTATCAAATTTTAGTTATTTCCACATATCTTAAAATATTTTGTAAACAGTAATATCTTCTACAAAAACACTTCCATGTATTATTATGCTAACTTCTTTTAAAACGTTCACTGTTGACAATTTAAAGTATACCTATGGCCAAAAATTGTTCTCATACAAATCACTTACCAAATGTCGTTCTGTGCCGCTGACATAAAAATGAGTCACTTCTAGTCGTCCCATGATGTCATCCCTGCTGCAACTTTTTTCGGCACGCGCCAGCAGGGTTCGTCCCTCCTGTGAATTTGAATATAATTCACAATATTTACACTTATTATTACCTTTTCCACTTTTTTGTACAAAATATTTACAAAGTTGCTGTTTTAAATTTACATTAATCATGAAATTTGTCGAAGCAGCAAATGGGGCATAGGTCTGGTTCTTCAGGACAAGCTGGGCAGAAATAAAAGACATCCGATCTCTTGCCCTCTTTAGAACATACTCTGCATTGCTTCTTTTGACGTTTTCCAGCCTGGTCAAATGAAACCTTAAATAGAATGTGGTTTGGTCTCTTCTTTGTGCTGATAGAAACTGTTGATTCGATAGCGGCCAGTAGAAGGCATTTATTTGATGATGATGTGCCTGTGATCGTACAATGTGACTTCTTGTCTATGAAGACAAGTTTATACATTGACCATGCGTTCACCATCACTTGCATTACATGTACAAACACCTTCTTGTACCATTATATCATCTTTCTTTCACAAGGATAATATGATAACACCTGATCCGACCTAACAACTCCTTTCATGTGTCCATTATACTTTATAATTGGTACTGGCTTCTTCTGTAGGTAAGTAACCACATTTGTTCCTGCTGTGACCCGTCATGTTCTCAAATTCTGTGCTCAAGTACAGGACATTTCTTTTGTCCTTCCATTTAGCTACAAGAACTCCTTTTGCACACCTTTCTACAGTTACTCCTTTCTTCAGCTTAGTCGATGTTACCTCATTTGGCAAGTACTTAAGGTCACCAAGCAGCGTACCAGTCAAATATGTTTTCAAAGACAACAATTTGAATGCTAACGACAACCCATTTAAAAAATTGTCCATGAATGGCCCTTCCCTAAATAGGGAGTCATCATTTCCCTGACCACTTTCGATGCGTGTCCTTTCCCACTAGTATTGTTGTTCTTACCTGCATACATCTTTATATTGATGGTAAGTCCCTTACTATCTCCGTAAGTAGTAAGGCCCTCAAATAGTAATCCCTTACTTTTGTCGTTTATTTTATTATATACTGTTAGAACACAATTTAACACCTCCACAATACAATTGACTCATCAATAGTTAGTTCTCTACAGGGGTAGTATACCATTCTAATTTTGTAGATGAAGTAGTCTACAACATATTGAATTTTAGCTAGACTGTTGCCTGTCTGTTCTTGTCCGAGACTGCTGAAATTAAGGCATCAGAAAATATGCATAAACCTATCCCTTCTCATGTATTTGCAGAACTAAATATATGTTATACGTGTCGTCAGTTCGCCAATTATCTTCCAAACGGCTTGGCGTAATACGGCCAGTGTGAAACAATGAGGCTAGGATCACATTCAGTTCAGCAACACAAAGCTCTTTCCACCTGTGACATAGTAATGTTGCCAAAGAAAAACTCAAGAGCATACTTGCTTGTTTCGCGAACAATGAATTCTGAAAACAAATTGTCCAACAACAATGAAAAGAATTCAGCAGGTTGATTTTCACTAGGTATATTTACAAGGAAACCATTGTCGAGGATCTGTTGTAGACATGCAGTATGAGGGATTCATGTTGGCAGGTTGGCGTCCGTGATGTGTTCCTCCACGTCAAGGTCAATCTCACTTTCTTCTCCACTAGTACCAATGTCTTCCTCACTCAAAATGTACTCTCATGTGATGTACTCGCTATTATTGTTCAATAAAATGGTCCTGATAACTAATAATTACACAATCGCGAACAAAACATAAAAAACTCGCGGGATACGGCAACGGTACCAACACACTTAAGATTGGTATGTCATAAGATGGCGGACCAGCAACAACCTTCCCCAACCACTAAGGATGCCACATCACAGCATGGGCGAAAATTTTGGTGATATAAACACTGTAAATAATACCTTGACAGTGTTATTTACACTGTCAATAACTAAATAATACCGTTACCGGAAGCTTTAGTTATTAGTAACCTTTACCAACCTTGGCTAAGCTCACACTGACTCAAAACTCAATATATTTCAGCTGGTCTGGTGTCGATTATATACACTGCACGCCTGGAAGCACTAGCGACACTGCCTAAAAGTTGGCGTGTGCAGTGAACGTGTTAATAGTTCAAAGGTGGGTCGTATTGCCAAGTTAATAAGCCCTGAGGTGAAATAAAGTAATTTACCAAGTAGTCTCTCACTTTGATACCTGTAGAGTTAGCCCGTAAACTAACTTGTTGCTTATCTTCCAGCAGAGACTCGTAACATTAATCTTCTACTTGTATACCATCTGAAACAAAGTTGTTAAGAATGCAGCAGGATTTAATAAGGTCATCTGCTATGCTTGTTTGGACATTCCATGGTCGATGGAAAATTCACCATTTGTTGGCTAAAATACCAAACTTGCATTCCATCATCCTCAGAGCACAGCACATTCTAAAGTTGTAAACTCTTTGTTTGATGGATAAATTTTGAAGGATAAACTTAAAGCAAGTATCCTTTACAATGTTACCAACTGTGCTAGCGCCCAATAAATGTTTAGAAGTTCAATGAAACAAAGCTGTTTCCAGTAGCAAGGTATCTGAAAAGTTATTTCAGGGACTGATTCAAATCGCCAAGAATAAAGAAAAAACTATAAAAAGATGTCTTAAAATGCTTCTTTTCCCAGATATCCACCATTTTGATTTTTAGACTAAATAATTCTTAGAAGGGAGTTTGTTATTTCTTGTAAATGATTCATGTATGTTCTAGTAATGTACAAAATTTCAAGTTAATCAGTTAAGCCATTCTAGAGATGTAAATTATTTAGTATAAAAAAACAAAATGGCGTATATCTGAGAAGAACAGCATTTTAAGGGCATATTTTATAGTACATCCATCTTTATTTTGGACCATAGTATCAGTCTGTGAAATATGTCACTAATCACCATACTGATACACCCTGTATGTATATGAAAGCAATAAATGTATATTTTACTACTGCTTGAAGAGTTAATACTAAATTTGTATTCCAGAGGCAGAGGTTCAGATGACATGGAAAAATTGAAAGGACTCTTATGAGGGAAATGGCAGCAAAACGAAAACTCACATCCAGTCAAGAGTCACAAAAAAGGAGGAAGTTATTCACTATGATGTGTTGCTATTTTTGATTCCATCTGAAAAGGAAAAGGGCAGGTAGCAACTTATATCTCAAAGAAAATAAAGCTAATGAACCAGATCAACCACATAACACGTCTGATGACATGCAAGAAGGCAATTCTACTAAAAGATGTTCACTTGGTGTCAAAGCACCATGACAGGGACATCTTTATTGAACATTTTTGAAAGCAAGACAAACATTAATGAAGATAAACATTTTGATATAATGTTGGTTCCAATGAAATGAAGATCATAAACATTTCCCTAAGGTGGAAATTTTGAACGTCATACAGTAAGCTCGAAATTGTAATTCACAACATGGTTCCATGGACTCTTTTTAACATCCACATCAACCAGAACCTAGTCATTATGCATATGGACATACTTCAAACCAACCTGTGTTTGCACAAAATACTGGGCCAATGCAGTATTTTTACATCGATTTTGCAGGAAGTGTTTTGTCATCACCCTCTGCAAGTGGAAGTGATATTTTTGAATTGTGACAACACTCTTAATTATTAGTAAAATACTAATCCTTAATTATTTTTATAACATTTGGTTTTTGTTTATTTATTCATATGTAATTTGTGAACGTTTTAGTTTAATAAAGAGTGTTTAGTAGTTAAACAAATAAGGTAATTTAAAGTTAGGTTAAAGGGCACTAGGCCAGGAATTAGTATATTGGAGAGATAGGACATCAGCAAACTTACCTTAGAAGACAAGTTCACTAACATCAGAGTAGTAACATACACAAAATAAACATATAATCTCACAAATTTTCAATGCCACTGGCATTTTTTTCAGGTGAGTAGAGAGAGCATTTCTAAGGTAAGTTTGCTGAAGTCACTGATGGGCACTCTTCTAGCGTTATAAAGCTTCTACATTTTGTTTTTGTATGTAATTGATGGACCAGTTATTCTCAAAAGTTCATCAAAACTACTTCTTGTCATTCGGTAATCAAATCTTCAAATAACTTGTGAAACTGCTCTTTTAGAAATCGCTGTCTTATTATTGGGTGAACTCAGTAGTTATGTTTTCACCGTTTATGTCTAGTACTAAGTAAATGTGTGATTCATGATGAAACTGCTTAAAATCTACAGCGATTCTGTCGAAGATGGATGCACCTCACTTATTTCTATGACTTTTTCTGTTGTCGCGACTACAAATCCTAAGTGGGAGACAGGTCTAAGATGGATCTGGGGAGTTTTACAAAATCTACTCCCAGACCTAAAGAAGGACGAAACATTTTTCAAGTGTTTCAGGATGTCCATCCAGAAGTTTTATGCACTACTTGGTACGCCTCCTCTCCAAAAGAGAGACCAATTTTCGGACGTCAGTTTCACCATAGGAACTGCTTGCAATAACACTTGTTTAAGTTTAAGCTTATTACTTTTACTTATGAGAAAGGCTATTATTATGTGTAAGAGATCATCCACCATTATAAAACTGAATTTTTGTCTTATTCCCTAAACAGTATGTAACGAAACAAATAACTTTTTATTTACCTGAATGTCTAAGTCAGAATGTATTTTTCTTTAACTTAACACATTCAATGCTAAGGCCGTATTTTCGTTTTCAACATGTGTGGCTGCATATATAAATTAAAAACTTACCCCAATGGCAGAACATTTTTTTCAAAACTCATTTTTGTGATTATGTAGTGTCAATTTATGACTATCAGAAGTAGTCTATATATGTTAAATATTGTATATTATTACAAATGAAATGTGAAATATATTTAATAATAACATATTTTAAAAATCTTTTTATAACATTTTGCAACTATTGACTCCATTCAAATTGTTTAACACATTGAGGGCTAAGCCTGAAATGACAAAATTCATTCCAATCCTAAAAAAACACACCAATAAACAGAAAACACTTATGGGAAGCGAACACTTCCAAACTTGCTACTGACACACAAATATCAATAGGTTCTGACAATATCAAGGGCCTGACAACGTAACGTCCTACCTCTATGAGATCCGATTTCACACTGATGAATCAACCATGCAACTACAAATGGCGGCAAAACCCGCCACCAGGATGCGCGGAGGGTCCGCCGGCGTGGATTTATTCGCGCGTAGCCACCGACGTGTTAATGTACTTTTATTGAATAAAGATGATTGATGTGATGTGGAAGGTTAAAAAAACTAATTTTTATGTATGGCCCTCTAGTAGGACATCAGCCCCTGGTGAACGACTTTGCCAAAAAATGAATGTAAAAAGTTTTGTACACAACTTTATTTATTTATTTATTTTTTTTTTAATTTGTTAATGATGGAGTATCAGATGAGGGAGACAAAGGTAGTTGGACATTTGCCATCATTACGGTAATTTTCACGTAATGATGGCAAATGTCCAACTACCTTTGTCTCCCTTAACTTTATTTTGTAATAAACTAGTTAGTAATATAAGAAATTAAGTAAAACAAATGAAATAGATTAAAAACTACTATTATCAGGTCCATTTATAAAATTTTTTCACAATTAGTCTAATCTGAGATACATTTCTCAAAACATGTTTCAGAAAACAATTCAGGTTGGTCAGGGCGTTTGTAGAACATAAATACAATATTTTTAATTTTTCCTTCTTTCCAGTACATTCTACATCTTTTGTAATTAATGTTATTCCTAATTTCTTGAAAAAACAAATTAAAAACAGTAATAGAAACTCCAAAAATAACAGTAACCGGAAACTGAAAACCACGTCCTACTCGTAGGAAACCGCCGAAGTGCGGGACCTATTAGCAGGCGAACCCGGAAAAGGCTGGGTAAAGACTGATTTAATAATAGTGAGTGAGGCAATATGGCCAACTTTACGGCCATGTAGCACTGAAAGTGTTAAACAGAATTGAATATTTCACATTTAGATGCCAAGGGATCCAATTAAATGTTTATCAATAAAATTAAAACATTCATAAAATTACAAAAGTACAATATTTAGTAAACAAAATAGCATGTATAAACCACTTGGGAAAAAAGAGCAATTCTCTGAAGTTACCCAACCCAACCGGCCCCAGGCTCAGAACTCCTTTGGCGAACTCAAATAGGGCTGTTCTAGTACAGTGCACTGGCTCTTATTTGATTACATGCAAACGTATTTTCTAAGGAGGGCGGGCCGTCAAATCACAATAAGGATATGAACAAGGAACTGATCACATAGCTCTATTTGTTATAACCTTAATAACGTTTAGTTAATATGTTAGTTTATGTGGTAATACCACAGTTACAATGGTTCTATTATGATGCTATTATTTTCTGACATTAACAGATATTTTCAGTCTTGTTTGACCTAAAATGAAAATGTTGCAATATGAGATCAGCATCAATAACATTTTGAACCGTATTCATTTTGAGTGGTCTGCCAAACTTTCCATTGCAATTCACTGTTTAGTTGATAGAGCAGTGTGAGGATGGAAATTGGACGAGAATAATAATTATTCTTCCTTCTGGAATTATTTCAGAAAGCATGCCACCTCTTTTGAATAGCTCACCATTCAACTACTGAGTTTGTGCTGAATTTTACAACTGTACTTGAAAAGGATCATTCAAGAATTTGAATAACACTCTGAAAATTACAAAAGGTGGATAATAGATTACAACAGCCATCTGTTTTTCCCTAGCACAGCTCAGACTAATGTATACCACATCTACAATGTCCATGAAACTACGCTTCAACAGTCATATTGGGTTTATCGAACCAATTGATCTACATAATCTAACATCCAGACAATTTGCATCTGAATAAAACAAGATTTTCTATTTTATTGGAATTAACGTACTTCAAAAAAGAGTTTAAGATGTACCAATAAACATGGCCTTGTTATCAGACGTACAATAGCATGCTTGACTCAGTTTACTTCTTGCTTCAAAACTACCGCTAACATACTTATTTATCATTGAGACGCGGATCGTCAAAATATGGGCGAATGTGGATTTAGAATAAGTGTAAATGAGCAAATGTAGTCATACTGTAGAGTCAAGTGTAGATGAGCATTGTTGACAAATTAAGACCGACTATTCCTTAGAAAATGTCATCAATTAATAACCCAATGACAAATAAACAGCAAGTGGTTATCAGCTGATCCCTTTCAAAATTTGTTATGACTGATTGGGATTGAACTGAGCTTATGAAGCTGAACTCAAACCAATTATGTTGCTGACCAATTTATTACTGCGCTATTACTGCTGTTTACATATTTGAAAATGGCAGATAGAACAGTTAAAATTATTTCTTTATAAAGAAATAATTTTTTTATATAATCCCACTACCATAATCACTGTATTTAGTCCAATTAAGCTAGCTGTTTGGTGATTGGTCATTGCTATATTGTCATAAAGCTGAGCAGTTAGTTGCCTCATGCAAACAACTATCCCCAGAATTAATTGTCAATAAAAGGTATTAAAGAAATGCAAAGAGTACATAATAAAAATGTATTAAAAACTAAAATTAACATTATAAATCATTATATGTTGCAACATTTAAAAGCTTTTAGCACACCAACATATTAATGAACAGTTGATAACAAAATAATAACATAAAATGAGTAAAATAATTTTGGTATTAACACTAAAATTACTAAACTATGAAAAACAAATGCATCAATTTGCAACAAATGCAGAAAGTCAACAGTGATAAGTAAGAATACTTAAAATATTAACAGGCACAATTCACTCAATACAAAAATATGTTCTTCTTATCTTAGAAATAAGTCATGCTTTGCTCTATGTGGACGCCAAATGCAGATTCTGTTTAATGGAAGACACAAATATAAAACTGACAATGTACGCACAGACACTGAAAGTTACGACAATTTAAATGTACAGTCTGGAGTAGTATAATGAACTTGTTACATTCCTGTATTAGATTTATCGATAAAAACAATTACAATACACTAACATTAAAAATGTATATGTATAGACACTAAATATTTTTGCAATGCAATTTATAAAAATTAACCTTTTTAGTATAAGTAACATTGCTGAGATTTTATAGTCTCTAAGTATTTTTATAAAAAACATTTACATCATAGAAACATATAGGCCAGTGATTAAGCGTAGTATTGGTGCAAACAAAACCTCAATACTCCAGAAGGTACTCTGATTCAACAAGAAATGCCTGTCAAGACATCCATCTAACATTAATGTGACAACATTAAATTTACCCTCAAAATTTATAAAATTAAATAATCAATACTATCTTTTCACCCTCTTTTTTCAAAGCACAATGTAACAACAGATACTGCAGATGACTCACACCACTTGAACAACGGAATTGTGGCTTAACTTCTATAGCAATTATTCTATACTAATTTGCTTCTTTAGAAATAAACCTGAAAATAAACTAATAACTGATTAGAAATAAACCTGGAAAAGATAAATGTAATCAACCACAGCTTTATTTTTTTTAAGCCAACTGAATACCACAATCATTTTGGCAAACTGATTTCAGTAATCAATTACAGAAATTGATGATAAAGACGTATTTCACAAAAATCTCTATTCATTCCCGTATATTATTATTTAAGAAAATAATAATATATCATATGCAAATAACAATGACTTAAAATACGAAAGACGATGACTTGAGATCAAATTCTGAAAATAAGTTTTGTACTACTCAGATGTGACACAGAAAGACTAACAGACTTGTTGTAATAAATATATACACTATTAAACAGGGTGGAAAAAATATGGAAACGCTTTCACAACTACGTTATTTTTTCATAGATAGTTAAAATTTTTTTTTTTAATTGTATTCCATAAAGTATTAATATTGATCAGAATAATTTACTCATAACTGTAACTGTTAAATAGCGAAGAAATAATCTTATTCAAATTAGTTACTTTAAATTTCATATGACTGCTACTTGGAAAGAATAAACCTTTCGAAAACCGGTTTGCGGCAATTAATGTCTCTTGAATATATTTCATCTGATACCAAACTCGACCTAGGGTTACATTGAAGATTTTTGTTCAACTCCTAGCGGGCCATCCCCCTGAAAAGATGAAATATTGGTAATGGCGTCAAAAAGTATGTTCTTTGTAACCATGATGATGTACAAGATTTCGCTTTTACAAGTAAAGTCATACAAAAGTTATGAAAACGTTTCCATAACTGTTTCCCACCTTGTATATGAGGACTTAGTTTAGACAAAAAATACATTATGTCCTCTTCGTTTTAGTTTTAAATGGAATTTATTTTCATTTTATGTTGTTTTTATTTGTCAAACTATTTTTTATAGTATAATTTTCAACAAAATTATATATTTTTGTCATAATCCCAGTACAGTAACAATTAATTTTTACATTCATTCTTATTTTGGGTTTTAATTCTATTACATAATGAATAATTAATTTTATTCTATATATGAGGATTGAAGGTTTGTCGACTAATGGACAACGGGCACTTGTGAGCCACTGACAGCAGATCTCACGCCATGAAAGAAATTTTTGTCTCTCCACATAATAGCAAAATATTTATCTAATTCAAATTAGCAAAATAATAGACAGAAATGTTACTACAATAGTTGGACATTATTAAGTATTAATCTTGTTACATACATATGTATATTAATATACATACATCTGACACAGTATTGAATGTGCACAAATTTTCATCACTGAATCTTTGTACTTCATTGAGGCTCATCAAAACAACCTTCATTGAGGCTCACCAAAACAACCAATATTTGAACAGAAAAGTACTCTAAAAATATGTTTACACATACAAATGAGAAAATAATGTATATTTTAAAACAAAAACACACACTCACATATGTATGTATATATATACTTAGTTGAAAATTTGTAGGTGAACCTTAATCAGATGGATTTACTAGTTAGTTCACAGTTTTTGTTTTTTTTTTTTTTTTTTTTTTTTTTTTTTTTTTTTTTTTTTTTTTTTGTTATTGTTATTGTATTAAATAGTAAGGCTGTGAATTTTCAAGTGACATATATTTACGAGGAAATATATTCACCTAAATCTGTATGGAGCTATATTAGTAATGTTTAAATTGGATAAGTAACATTTCTGTAGATACATTGTAGATAATATACAAAAGAAAATAACAAATACATCTTTGTATCTATAAACAGATGGAAATCTCTCTCCTTAATTCTTTGTACTTAACATTAAATTTTGGTTCAATCATAGGTCGATGGTGGATGGCTGTAAGTCTCTTTTCAGCCTCAATAGGAAGCCATGACACTACAAATTTGTATTAGTCCAGTCACTGACGGTGAAAAAAGGTAATTTAGTTTTCAAGAAAGACAAAGTTTTTTTGAAAATTTGGAATTAAGCTCGTCTTACCTTCTACCTAAAAATTTCTTGCACATTTTGTTGTAAGAAGGATAGTAATATATATTGGAAACAATGTTTTCAAGTGATGTATGGGAAGCAATTGTGTTGAAATGTGTTCAATATTTATTATTTTATACCATATAACTTAATTCATGACTTTTAAAGATGTTACTGTCCTTAAAAACCACCCATTTTATTAAAACTTGTACAAAATTGTCTTTAAACAGTCTGTAGAATATATTTATCTTAAAATTATTAAATACTTAGTGTTTTTTAATAGGACTTAATTAGAGGCCCTTTAAGATGTTACTAACTTTAAAAATGACCCCTTTAATTAAAATGTTCGCAAAAATTGTCTTTAATAAAACAACTGTACGCTTGAATACATGTCGAGTGGCTTTTTAAGATGTAATTTTGCCTTACCCTTTTCATTCAAATTTTAACATGAGTTTAACCCTACTTGTTACCTTAGATGTTTCATTTAGATTTCTCTATATTAATTCGCTGATTAATAAGTAAGATTTGTTAGCTTACATTGCTAACTGTAAGCAAACAAAATAAATACCTTAAACTGTTACAGCCACTAGACCAGAATTCAGTTTATTACGAGACAAAAGAAATCAACTTACTTAGACATATTAGACCATTAAATATGTGTATACTTGTAATATGATTCTTATGGTACGTACGAATACAGTCACAAAGAGGCGGCTAGGCCAAGCTTAACAAATATCACAATTTATTCATTCATCATTCCTGGTTGTGCACAGTAACTGACACAGAGAAATCTTCCCCACACACAGACAGACGTATACTCTATGCAGGGAGTATATTCCAATAATTGTAACATGTTATGGAGAAAAGTACTTTTTGATTTGATTTCAAGTTCAAGGGTTGTCAACCAACTGTGGTTATACAGAGAGTAACAAATTCTGTTTATTTAAACCTCTAACCTACTACCACACATTTAAACATCTTTCAAGAAAACAACTATCAAATTTAAACTATATACTATAAAACTTGATGTTGAAACACAATTGCTGTATTTTTAGGCACTTCCCGGCATCCTTTATGTACTCTGATACTCCAGAAAAATTAAGAGACTGCTCCACTCTTAAACCAGACCGTTAGGCCTTTTATTGGCCCAAAAATGAATCCCATTTATTTCGCATAGTAAGGTGGTAAAAAGTAGATTTATTAACATACGTCATAAAACAGATGAGCAACATTTTAAAAATTCTATACGTGTACGTATAATTAATGCTTACCTGACTTTTAGCTGAACAGCTAAAAAATTAAAGTCTTTTTGAAAATGTAATATTTATTACAACTAACATGGTCTATTTTAAATGGAGTATCAAAATAAAGGTATTATTCTCCTGAATCTGAAAATACCACCAAATAAAAAAAGAAAAAGTTTATGGGCTCACCACCCCAAAAAATAAAAAAAAGTGAACACTAAAGTAAAACACCCAAATGGGATATCAAAATTACGGTATTCTTCTTCTGAATCCAAATATAGCCTCCTTCAGAATTAGAAAGATAATATATATTGGCTTCACTACCCCAAAAGCTGAAGATAAAATATTTTGGGAAACCATATTCAAATCCTAATATTTAAAAAATTTTTAACAAGTCAAAATATGAGGCGTGTTTTTAAAGTAAGTACCGTTTTGGAATCCTGCCACCGTAGCGCTGCGGTCGACGTTCAGCGCATGCATGCTAGATACTACTATCTGTTGGCAAGCCACAGCCACTGTTGTGGATACATTCAACCGTATTTTAGGTCACTTTTGACTGTTTAAAATTCATCCTGCGATTAAAAATGCCGCCAACAATAAAGAACATGTTATGATAAGTTTTTATAATGCTAAAGACGTGAAAGCAGCTGACATTCATCATGAGTCTATCACCGTGACAATTTGGTTTTAAAAATCGTAACCAACACGATTCTAATGATCTATGAATGTGAGAGATGTAATTAAAAGCTTGTTTTTGTAATTCTCACCAAACATTTGTTTTGTGATTCTCCATTTGCATTTTGGGAACCTATCGTAAGCATAACTCTCGGTAATGCTTACGATACCGAGAGTTATAACATTTCCAATTTTTCAGTAAATAAGGGCTGTTTTGGGAGGTTGAATATCAAAATGTTCCCATAAGAATTACATGGGTGGTTCACAAGATAGTAGTTTTTTTGACCCAACTTGTGAAAAAGCTTGAGGATAATGTTCAAACATTCACAGTTCTACATGTGTAACCAACGAGCACCTCATACATGAATTTCAGCTTAAAAACTTGGGGTATTGGGGGTCCAAAAGCTGATATTTTTGAAAAAGTAAAATTTTTTAATACTGATGCTACCTACCCAAATGGGGTATCAATTTGATGAGATTTTCTCTTGAATCAAAATATGCCATCAGATTTTAAAAATGGCAAATAATAAGGGCTATATGGAAAAAAAAAAAAAAAGAAAAGAAAAGAAAAAAGGTAGTCCTAAAATAAACCACTTAAGTGGGATATCAAACTATAGGCATTTACCTCCTAAATCACATAATACCATTATATTTTGGAAGAGACAACGTTTAAGGGCTCTGGCCCCCTCTCAAATAAAAAATATGCTCCAAAATTGAACTATGTTGAACTAACACACCCAAGTGGGATATCAAATTAAAGTACCCCACTACACGATTACTTAATTACTAATACACGATTCGATTTTAGAAAAGATTATGTTTATAGGCTATATTGCCCCAAAACCAAAATTCATGGTCATACTGGTTAAGAATTTTGGCGAGGCAATAGGCTGATCTTCCTCACAAGGCCACATGCAGAGACCCACAAACGGAACTGTAGCAGACTGCGCTGGTGAGGCAGCAAGCCGAGCTTCCCTCACGAGCGTAGCAAGTGACGGGGTTGGTACACGAAGCGTGCAGGGGTGTCCCCTAGTTATACTACTATGCCCACAGAGGGAAGGACAGCAAACGTACAGAGCCACCACGGAGGGAAGGGCAAGCAAGCGTACAGAACCACCATGGAGGGAAGGGCAATTAATACAACTCTAAGATGACACAAAGTAAAAATCAATAAAAAAGATTAGACAATTCTGTGGGTTCACTGCTATCTATTTTGTCACAAAAGCTAACAATTTCCCGAACCTATCCTCATTAACCTGTACTATTAATCTGGATTTCGCATATACGTGCAGCTATTTCATAACAGGTTATAACAATTACACCTATTAGTAAAAGTTTTTTAGAATGGTTAAAACTAACACGATATATGGAAATTATTTTCCAAATATAAATTGTAACAGAATAGATAGTAAAACAGCGATTGTGCTGTTGTAGGGTGTGGAAACAGTTTTATTATTGAATACTCTGACATACTACCCTATTCTGTCTCATTGCTGGAGTTATGGTATGCAAACTCAATACCACTGTACGTATATGGGTGGGCGGGTGGGTCAATACCACTGTACGTGTATGGGTGGGCGGGTGGGTCAATACCACTGTACGTGTATGGGTGGGTGGGTGGGTCAATACCACTGTACGTGTATGGGTGGGCGGGTGGGTCAATACCACTGTACGTGTATGGGTGGGCGGGTGGGTCAATACCACTGTACGTGTATGGGTGGGCGGGTGGGTCAATACCACTGTACGTGTATGGGTGGCCGGAAACTTAAACAGAGTTCTCCTCATGCAGAAAAAAAGCTATTAGATCTCTAGCCGATCTTGAACACCAGAAAAGCTGCAGGGAAGCATTCAAAACTCTGAAAATAATGACTGTAACTGCAATTTACATACAAGAGGTGATCATGCATGCAGATAAACTGAACCTGCAAACAGGGAAAGACTATCACTCATACAACACACGCCACGCAGCAAACTACACTCTGCCTCTTCATCGAACATCACTCTATGAAGAAAAACCTTCCTATATTGGTCGAAAGCTGTGGAACTTCCTACCGCAAACAGTGAAAGAACTTAAGGGAGCTGCTCTGAAAAGAAAACTCAACAATTTCTTTATAAATCACCCAATATATACCCTAGATGAATTCTTAGAAGCAAGAGAACAGGACTGGATATTCTGAAATGAATGCCTTTCATTTTTTTACACATTATCACATTATATGTTTAAACTTATTTTGACTTGTACTGAATGTATGTAACCTGATCCATGTGACCCTATTTCTGTTCTTGAGGAATATGATAATAAAGAAAATTTGTCTATTGTCAAAACTGGTGATATTAATTTGTTGGAGATTTCTGACGTTTCAAGGGTTTAAAAAAATCACCCAAACATACTGCTTCTCTTTCTTTCCTTTCTAATCAAAGTATAAATATAAACGGCAGGAGGAAAATAAATCTCTAGATTAATTCATGTTTTTTACCTCTAGAGAACAGACTGGAGATACAAATAAATAAGAAATCACTGAATAAAAGTAGCACTGTACTTGTCTGATATGGCGGGTGGGTCTATAGCGCTGTACTTGTCTGATATGGCGGGTGGGTCTATAGCGCTGTACACGTCTGGGAGGGTAGGTGGGTCAACAATACCACTGTACGTGTTTGGTTGGGTTCTTAACTATACCACCACATGTGTATGGCTGGATAAGTGGGTGGGTCCATTTAATACTCTCTATGTGTTTGTGTGTGTCTGTTTGCTGGAGACCAAATGGATAGATAGATTTTTATTAAATTTGGTATATTAGTGTATTTAGCCAATAGTTTTTTTTTTAAGTTTAGTTTTTGTTCATAAAACATACAAAAATGTCTTTAACGATTTGATTAAATTTTCAGGAAGAATTAGAGTTACAAATAAAATATTTTAATAAAAACCCGCATGTCCCTAACTTTAATACTATTTAGTTATAAAAGTAATCTTGAATAAAAGTAATCTTTAATTATCAACAGGTATTGATACTGTGTATAAGCATAAACAGTGAATGTAACCTTCTCACCAACTCTTAAAATGTTGTGCACCAATCAAATCATACGACAGAGGATATTGTTTAGATACTTAATTTTTAAAGAAGGGCATGAATGAAATTTGATAAATGTAGCAAAATATCTCATATTTACTGAAAACAAAAAATTACCTTTTTTATGATAAAGATATCACCTCCAGTTGGCATAGGCCTAGAGGTATACATGTGAACTTTATTCAACAAGTAAAGTACCGACTGTTAGCTCAGTTGTGGATTGGAACCTTGAACCTTTGCCCCCGCAGTCTGAAGCCTAAGCTACACTGGCAATTTATTAAGGGTTTCTATGATCAGAATCAGAATAAATGTAATCCATACACAAACTCAATAAATGAACATAGAACTACACATCCTAATATCTATGTTTATTTAAACATACCACAAAGTGAATATGACAACCTCAATTGTCTTGGCTACAGCATGGCTTCTGTAGAGCCTCAAAGAGAGTTGCCATGTGCATGTATGGCACAATTATCGAACATACAGCGGCTGCAAGGTTCACTCATTCAGGCTTCCACCTTTATAATCACTCTTTAAACTGTCTTGAAGACTACTGACAACTTTTATGTATCTGATAAGCTTGAACATGATTCGTCAAGCGTGTTGTTCCAGGTAATTTCATCATAAATAATATTGTGAGGGGGTTAACAAGAGCTGGCTGTTCATTCACTCTATCACGATGAGTTTGAATGACTAAGTCAAGATGGCAATGGGAATGGATATTGTCAGCTTAAATTATGCAAATATATTTTCTGAAGATAATTAAAAATAATCGTTAAGACCGAGTTGTGAGTTTATGCAATTGATTGGCAGAAAACCTTTTTGGCCATGGTTGAATATTAACTTGGTTGGGTGTGGACTTATTGCCCATGGATAATTATGAAGTATTTGATTCAACAGTTTGAGCCTAGATAAAATACTAAATAATAAGCATATTTTCTAATGTCAATCATACGTTTATAACCATAAAAATGCATGTATCTCCATTTGATTGAACTGTTTGTTTATTTTGTTAAGATGTCAATCGCACAAATTGGATGAGTTTCTGTCCTCACAAAGTGTCATTAATTATTTATTGGTCCAATAAATAAAAACCTGGTTGATCCTTTTCAAAATCTTTTTGATTCTGAGACTGCATTGAGTAGAGGGATTATGAAGATGCTCTTTAGTCTACTAGGCTAGTTGCCAATATAAACTGAAAGATCAGTTTTACTAGAATATATATACTAAGAGGTCCAAAGCCCCTTGTGAATGTTTCCTTGTACTATATTTTCTAATTAAATTTATTAGTTTAGTGCTAATTTATATAACTAAAACAATTGGATATCATTTGAGGAAAATTCAGGGACAAGTTGAAAAAAATTAATATGTAATATCATTTTTAAAGCTTGAATAATAAAGTAAAATTATTAATTAAAATCTTTTCTAAAAATACACATTTTTTTAAAATGAAAGTATACCCAATAGCAAATATCTAAAATATATTCTAAGCGTTAATTCTTTAATTATGTTAATATCCTATAACAAAATTAGTAATTTTTTAGAGCACAAATGGTTGAGATATGTGAGATCGTGTTATGGCTCAATTCGTGGAATACCCTATTATGAATATCATCAATCACAGAATACCTACTGTACATGAAATTATCAACTCAACCACCTTAACACAGAAGATGATTGACCTCAATAATACAGTGACATAAATGTACATAAAATTACCATACAAGCCTTTACAGCAAGTCCCAAAACTCATTTTTCATTAAAAATATGAGATCAAAATTAAAGTAAAATAATTTTAGGTATGTTTAGTTCTGGTGTGATTTTTGGTTATAATGAAAATGTTTGGAAATGAAAATAGAGTCTTAGTATCCACTAAGGGTTAATATTTTTAATTAAATCGTTTTAATTAAATGCAAATTGATTTACTTTTCACTAAGACTCAAATTATGGGTGATATGCTTTAAATGAGGTGTTGAATGTGCATGTAGTTTTTGATTAAATTAAATAATTACCTTCGTCAATCAGCTCATAAGTTCATAACAAATGTTACGGCCGTTTCGACATCAAAGTGCCATCTTCAGACATTGAAGTTCAGCCATAAGGCGTCGTTAAAATATAAAATAAAAAACTGACACAAACAACACACACATTACGAAAACAAATTTTACTAAACAGGCCTGTTCCGAGACACACATTTCACGCACTCGAGCAAGTAGCTGACTGAAATTATATTTGCCTCGTCGTGCCGGCGGCGGCGTTATCAACTGCACTTTGCCCGGCGAAAGCGCTCTTATAAAAATTAAAATTTGTGGAATTTATTTTAAAAAATGACTTTTAATTTACAACCAAAGCAATTCCATCAAGCATATACAGCAGAAAAAGAATATCCTTTCACAAAGGAACACAGCCATAACACAAGCCATGCATCTTGTGTTATGTGCCAGCTATCAACCCACTACAGCACATTGTATTAGAAGTAGCCATAATTTTTGGGCAGCAAATTCAGCAACCTGCTACCTGAGGATGTGAGAGGCCATCAGGAGAAAAACTTAACAGCCCTCAGCAACTGGTTAGTTTCAACGATGGAGAAAAAACCCTTCCACTGCAGTCACAAGGCTTCAAAAACAGTATAAAGAATAGCAATCAGTGCTTCTATTGTAAATTGACACCATTAAAAATCTTAAAGCTTTGAAAATAAAGAAATAACTGTTGGCACTAGTGGAGCAATGCTGTACCCCTGCAAAATGAAGATGAAGTGTTTTGAAGATTGCAGACAATAGGTTCTATACTCAGTCCTCTTAATGCTGACAAAGTGTCCGCTCAATGGTTGCCACTACTAGAGAGAATTCAGAGGTACCGGTATTCATGTTGGGTAGTAGTAACGGTCTGGATGTTGCGTAGGATAAAAAACTGAAAATTTGGCTTATCAGTTAGCTGAAAATCAAACCAATACTACATGATTTGGATTCCACGTAAAGCTGTAAGTCCCTTAGCTGCTCTGGCTATTGGGATATTAATCAGTTGACCTTAGTAAGTAACAATGACTACACTCATTCATCTACACGATTCATGTATCACATAAGCTAAAAATTATTTGTCTGGTGCAAAATGTAAAAGGAGTATGATATTATTCACACTGTTTAACAGTATAGATTTAACTACATTTAAGATTTATACAAATATAATATGAGACCAATAAAACTTGCTCAACAAAAATTGACTAAATATTGTTATAGCGAAATTCATGGTCTTGGCTTTTAACTGTAACAACCTGTAGACTGCTATCTGAACTTGATTTATTTACACCAACAACTGTAAAGAGCAGTTTTAGCGTTCTTCAACTGAATATGTAACAATGGGACTTACTGCAGAGACTACATACTCACTAATCAAGCTAATCAACGGCAGTAAAGCACATCAAAATTGAGGGAGAGAAGTTGTTAACTAGTTGAGTGTGATCGCTTCCTCTTCCAGCAGTCAGGGTAAAGTAATTTTTGCTCTTCGGACAGGTCCCTGGCTCC
This sequence comes from Stictocephala bisonia, assembly GCA_035578905.1. Taxonomy (NCBI): domain Eukaryota; kingdom Metazoa; phylum Arthropoda; class Insecta; order Hemiptera; family Membracidae; genus Stictocephala; species Stictocephala bisonia. Next base: position 558,785 of record JAQJVL010000023.1, read on the forward strand.
TTGAATGTATTTATCTCTCTCTTCTTGAGGCAATGTTCGCCACGCCTCACCTAGTATGACACTGATGGCCCTGAGCAAAGGCATCAAGGTTATAACTGGAGTTGTAAGCTTTCATTGTTAGATTACCAACTTCAATGGTTAAGATACATACATTAGACCAAGGAACATATTCCTATCTATTATTTCTAACAAATTTATTTGGCAAAACAGTAAATATGTTATGTTAGTAAGTAAACACCACTAACTCAATAACACTCTTTACACATTAAATGGTTATCCGTAGAATGAGAACGTCTTCTTCTCCATTATCATGACAGCCTACTGAATTAAATACATCATATTTACAGTTGTCTGCGTTTAAAATAGAGAAAAAAAGATGTAAGATATAAGATGTCAAATTTGGTATATAAGTTTATCTTGGGACCTATAAGCATAGCTCTAAACTGTTTGTAGAGGGTGGCTACTCTGCACTGATTTTCAAATTCCATGTCTTCCCCAGCAGAGGAAGGATAATATTCCTGGTCTAATAAACCCCTCCCCCTCCTCCAGCGTACTATTATTTCCCCTTCTATGTATTGAAGAATAATAGAATAACAAATATGAGGTGAAATGATCTTGAAATTGAAGCACAATTTACACTATGCAACTTGATTAATAAACATATGTTTTACAACAGATGTGCAAAACTGCAGTTGACAAATTGTGGCAGTCGTAACGAACGATAAGAAAGAAAATGGGAAGGATGGAATTCAATGTATTTACTGATCATGCATCGTCTGTCGTCGTTAAAATACACGGAAAAAAGAAAGAAGTTTAGAAACAGCAGTTGAATTGAAATTGATCATCGATGTAATAAAAACAAAAAAAATTATTTGAAGGTCTGCGAAGATATTAATGAAATTATTTGAAGGTCTGCGAAGATATTAATGAAATTATTTGAAGGTCTGCGAAGATATTAATGAAATTATTTGAAGGTCTGCGAAGATATTAATGAAATTATTTGAAGGTCTGCGAAGATATTAATGAAATTATTTGAAGGTCTGCGAAGATATTAATGAAATTATTTGAAGGTCTGCGAAGATATTAATGAAATTATTTGAAGGTCTGCGAAGATATTAATGAAATTATTTGAAGGTCTGCGAAGATATTAATGAAATTATTTGAAGGTCTGCGAAGATATTAATGAAATTATTTGAAGGTCTGCGAAGATATTAATGAAATTTTAGGTCTTGGTTACTTGATTATTATTATTTTGAACTAAAAATATTGAATCCTATTTATACAGTACTTTGACTTGATATTGACTCTAAAATAATAATAAATTTTCTGATTATTGCTAAGACTGTTTCTAGAAACAGTCATTGTATGTTACAAATGACCCATTAAAACATGTTATTACATATTCTATATGGGTTTTTGACATGCAAAAGATAGTTAAATAGTTTTTTAAAAGTTTTATTACAAACAATTACATTCTTACAACATACCTTTATCATTTATTTTTTAGTAACAAAAGTTAATTTAACTGAGTTAAGTTGTATACGGGCAATACAAGAAAAGCAAAAAATGTTCTAGATACATTTATGAATCTAAAAGGGGATTCATCATTAACTTGACTCAATAAACAAATAAAGTAGATAACATTTTGAAGGATACAAAAAATTGATTTTATTTCTACTTTTTGCTATAAATATTTACTACTTTTGTTAATACTTGTTGGCTTAGTTATTTTAGAAACCCATTAAAAGCGATCTAGTTACATGATGATAATTATAATTATTATATATTATATATACATATATAATATATAATAATTATAATTATATATATTATATATACATATATATATATTTATATTTATATTTTACATAAATTATCATCAAAACTAGGTTTCTAACTTAATATTTTACCTTTCCATATATTCTTCACAGCATTTTAAAATGAAGTAAAATAATATATTTTGCAGATAAACTTGACATAAAATTTAAATGGAAGTTCAACATTAAACTTACTTTTTACAATAATACATTATTGGTTTTTACAACCCGCATATTTGTTATACAGTACAACCTCGGTTATCTGGCCTAATGTGGCAAAGGTCAAGCCGGAAACTATAAAAGGCGGATAAAATATAAGTTATAAATAACTTGATTTATTAACACGTTGACTGCTATACATGTTAGACCTATACCACGTCTATATCTGAAAGTTAAAAACAAAAAAACTACTCAGCATTAGTGTTTTCAGATGCTAATTTGAGATCAGGAAGTCGGTGGGATGGTTTATTGTTCATTTCCTGTCAGTAAAAATCCATGGGTCGGATCCGGGTCGTCAGCTCCTGGGGATGCGCCAAGAAGGCAAATGTATGGCAACATTTTCAAAATGCACCCAAACAATGTCACAAACACTTTATATTTCACTAAAAACTAATTGTTATATATTTACAATATTTACAACGCCATCCAATAATATTTGTTCCTGTTTCCGGTCACTTCCAAGGTCATCATCACTATCATTAAGATCAGCCATTTTTATTTAAATTAACACTATTACTTCACTAAATGATAATAAGCTATATAAAACACTAATAAAAATAAACTATATACAAATATAATATAAGCAACTACTCACTAAATACTATAAAAACAATAACGTGTATAAGAAAACTCAAAAAATCGCTAGGCGGAAACGACGAACACAAAAATATAGCACGTGTTGCACTGAAGGAGCGGGCGACATACAGTCCTCCCTCCACAAGAGCTGAGCTCACACTGCCTAGTATAAGAGAACATTGCAGCGCGACACGGATCCGGGGCACGCGCACTCGGCGCTCGGCCACGCGGGACCCGGAACCGGGTCGTCAGCACTCAACGTGTTAAAGAAACACGTTTAGTAACTGATAACAGACAGCACGCATAAGTGGGGCGCCTACATTGCATGTGATGCAATATGCTCTGCAGCAATTGTAATGAAACGAATGATGTTTATCACGGATCGCCAACTTTGACGCTGCTTTACAATATGAAAGATATTTTAAAATACAACTGTGTTTTAATTAGGCTATCAAACATTTCAAGGTAAATGTTATGTAAATTATATATATTTACTTAAATATTAAATCTTATACTTAAATTTAATTTTAACTTAGACTGAAATTAAAAAAAATATGTACACTATATAAACAACAGACTGACAATGCCAAGGGTTTTACGTTCATTTCTCATTGTACGTAAAATGAACTGTTCCACTTCCCCCACTCACGAAATGGACTCTTCCAGCCAGCCACACTGAACAAAAGTAAAGAACATTGCCAGCTCGGATCTTCAGGCACATTATTAAATTATTACGCAGTAACAAGCGACCGCTTGTCGAGAGAGGGTGACTAATCAATACAGCGCCTGTAATATGCAAAACCGAAACACTCGTGTACGACATTTATGTTTCAAAACTGAAAGGCGCTTCCGATTAATCGTAATTTTATCTTGTAAATAATTTTTATTGTTATCTGGAGTGTCGAACTGGATGGCACGGTCTGCCGGATAAAGCAAGGCCAGATAATCGAGGTTGTACTGTACTTTTAAAACATTATACTCCTTTTTTATAATGCTTTAATTTAAAAAGAAAAAGAAAATAGTTATACATGAGAGTTGCAGTCTTGTTGTTAGTTTCTTAACTCTTAATGATAATCTTGACAATTTCATAATTATGATTGCTTTTACTTACAATTATTATAGTATGAAAACCATATAAGTGCCGTTTTATTATATACATTTGAAATCGGTTCTTCAGTACTTTGAATTGCATTTGAAAACCAATAATTTCACTTTTTAAAATAATACATTTATTAAATATAAATTCTATTTGAGACATAAACTGTAATACAGTACTACTATTTAGAAATGTTACATGGGAGATCATGACGTTTTACCTTTTATATGATTTTTGTAATTGTGGTAATTGGAATTGAGAATCGATATTCATTTTGGAAACAACATATTTCCAATTTATTGTTTATATTACTGACTATTGCTGAATAAAACTGAAAATCTAGACATAACATAAAACATGTGCAATTAAATTTAGAGATATACAACAACACAAAATATACCTGTTATCCTTCCCTGGGTTTGTTTGTATTAATTCGAGCCGATAACGTTTGGCAAAGAGCATGAAGGCATTCATAGGCCGTTTTGGCTTGTCCGGCCCATCCTGTGTCTTCCGAGTGGGAGTAGTTGGTGGCGAGAGGAGGAATGCTGGTGATGGGGGAGGCTCTTCTAGCGTTGGGAAACTAAATCTGTAACATATCACAAACTTTACTGAATTTGCATAGGAAACAGTCTCTGCTTGTAAATATTCAATCGTCCCTTACCATCAACACCATTGTCCTAATAGCCTTCCACGTTATTTTGTCCTTCTATAGAATAGAATAATTTTTATTGTCATCTTCATAAGTATACATAGAATGGACAAGGTCAAAAACAATGTATAACAAAGATTACTAAACAATTCAGGGTTAATACAAGATAAATTCTGCTAATATTACATTTTAACACCTATCAACTTAACAACCAATATACAGTAAAATGTTAACAATTATTATCTACCTCTGAGCTTAAAAATTAATTTATAGAATAAAAGGCATTGTTGATAATAAATTTAGAGATTTGTTTCTTGTATGCTTCCAAATCCAATAATCTCCATGTTTCAGGAAGTTTATTGAATAATTGAATTTGCAAATATTTATGGCTCTTTGCATACTTTCCTAGTCTTATGGTGGGTAGAACTAAATCTTTGGCATGCCTTGTTTGGTAGTTATGGATAATGTCAAAGCTTATAAATTGTGTCGTATTTTCTCTTACATATATTAAATTCTGAAATATGAAAATACTTGGTACTGTCATTATATTATAATTAGCAAAATAAGACTTGCAACTGTCCCTATATCCTAAACCAATACGTATGGGATTGGTTTAGGATATAGACCACTGTACGTGTATGGGTGAGTGGGTGGGTGGGTCATTACCACTGCACGTGTATGGGTGGGCGGGGGCGGGTGGGTGATTACCACTGCACGTCTATGGGTGGACGGGTGGGTCATTACCACTGCACGTGTATGGGTGGGCGGGTGGGTGATTACCACTGCACGTGTATGGGTGGGCGGGTGGGTGATTACCACTGCACGTGTATGGGTGGGGGGGTGGGTGATTACCACTGTACGTGTATGGGATGGAGGGTGTGACAGTACCACTGTACGTGTATGGGTGGGAGGGTAGGACAGTACCACTTTATATGTATGGGTGGGACAGTACCACTTTACTTGTATGGGTGGGAGGGTGTGACAGTACCACTGTACGTGCATGGGTGGGAGGGTGGGACAGTACCACTTTATATGTATGGGTGGGAGGGTGTGACAGTACCACTTTACTTGTATGGGTGGGAGGGTGTGACAGTACCACTGTACGTGCATGGGCGGGAGGGTGGACAGTACCACTTTACATGTATGGGTGGGAGGGTGGGACAGTACCACTTTATATGTATGGGTGGGAGGGTGTGACAGTACCACTGTACGTGCATGGGTGGGAGGGTGGACAGTACCACTTTACATGTATGGGTGAGAGGGTGGGACAGTACCACTTTACTTGTATGGGTGGGAGGGTGTGACAGTACCACTTTATATGTATGGGTGGGAGGGTGGACAGTACCACTTTTATGTATGGGTGGGAGGGTGTGACAGTACCACTTTATATGTATGGGTGGGAGGGTGTGACAGTACCACTTTACTTGTATGGGTGGGAGGGTGTGACAGTACCACTTTATATGTATGGGTGGGAAGGTGGACAGTACCACTTTATATGTATGGGTGGCTTAACAAAATCCTTAAATAGCTCTCTTCTGCCATACAAAAATCCTCTGAGCACCAACACTATTACCCCATAATATATTTGCATACAATAAATGGGCATGAAAAAACCCGAAGTAGGCCATTTTCATTAAGTCATTACTGACACAGCTTTTTAATTTTCTCAATAAAAATAAACCCTTGATAACTTAGCAATAACACTATTAGTATGATCCTCCCATATAAGTTTTTGGTCTAGAGTAACACCCAGTAGTTTTACAGTTTTTGTAGTGCTATTTTCAGATTTAATTCTTTTTAAAGACAAAATTATATGCTCAGTTTAATTTCCATTTATTTTTAAACAGTTTGATTCAAACCAGCACTGAGCTGTGTCCACTGCCCTGTTAATATTACTTTTCACCTTATTTACACTAGTGTTCACCTTTTTTTTAAAAAAAAAAAAAATAAAACATGATTATTATTCTAAAATGATTATGAACAATCTTAGCCACCAAACAAATTTTGAACTCAATAAGAAATTTATTTTTATATTTAATTTTATTACTATTCATACTTTAGGAACTTACAAGAAAATATTCATTCTCTTATGAAGAGTATTTGTACTCAACACAAATTTGTGTTAACAATGGTAGAGGCATAGAGATTCATACTTATATTCTTTTCTATTTATATATACGAGTCGTGTTTTTAAAGTAAGTATCGTTTTGGAAACTCGCCGTCATAGCACTATGGTTGGCATTCAGCGCATGCAAGCACACAGCTGTTGGTAAGCCATAGTCGCTGTTATGGATTCATTCGACTGTACTTAAAGTTGCTTATGGGTGTTTAAAATTCCTTCGACGACTGATAATGCCGCCGACTGTGAAGTATTCGCTGTGTAAGTTTTCTTAATGCTAAGAGTGTGAAAGCAGCTGACATTCATAATGCCATCTGTCACAGTGACAATTTGATTTTAAAAAATCATCACCATTACGATTCTAACGCTCAAAGAATGTGAGAGAATTGGTTAAACATTCGTTTCTGTGGTTCTCCGTTAGCATTTTGGGAACCCTGTGTAAACATAACTCTCAGTACTTCAAGCGTTTTGTCACGTTTTCATAAATCACACTTCTTGACACACTACATAACAATGCAGTTGTAAAGCATCTGTTTCTCACACTTTTTCATCAACGTTTTGCATAAGTGAAGGTTATCAACTATAAATATCATATTCAATCTTCGTTAAATAAATCCCATATTGTATCCAATTTTGAGTTTGTTTATTTGAATCTAGTGTAAGTAAGTAAGGGCCTAACAGAAGTTAAAGAAATCCATTTACAAAAAAGGCCTAATTGAGAGGTCAAGCAAAGTTCTAATTCATTTATTTGTTGATTTAGTAAGTATTTATCTATCTTATTTTGACATGTTATATAACAAGCATTCAACAATTAATTCCTATTTAAAGTTATTTATCTGTTGTAAATATAGAAATAAATAAATCTAATCTCCTCCTGCCATATCTTAAATATAATAATTTTGAGAAAAAGTATGATCTTACCTTTTGATTCTATCACAGAGATCTGGTGATGGGAGAGGCAATGAAAGGGGTGAGGGTAAAGAGGGATTTAATATTATATCGCCTGGTTGTAGAGGAAGGCACTTGAACCCGTAGCGCTTGTGGAAAGAAGTGGTGCAAACTGCAACCCAACCTCTATCTTTAACGAGCAGTGGATGGCAGGGTGTGACGTCGGTAACGATCTCACCACAAGAAGACAGAGCACAACAAGTGATCTGGGGCCTGGGTAACAGGGAGAGGCGTTCAACTAGAAGTTCCCCAGGCCAGTCAGAAGGATAGGAGGTCATCTCCTCAACAGGTCTCCAACAGCCTCCCACCTTCACCCGTACTCCTGAAACAGAATTGTGAAAAACGTCTTTCTTAAAAGAGCTTATTATATTTTAAAAAGCTGCTATGTAATGTACGGAAAATACTAAAGGAAAAAGACGTATTGGAGAGCAAGTTATGGAGTGAACATTTTTATATAATAATTCTTACCCATTGTAACATATATATACAGGGTTGGGCAAAAGTCTGGAATATACTTATTAATTTCAAAACCATTGAAAGAAATGTAATGAAACTTTGAAGTTATGTACATGTCCCTATACAAAATATTTAGACATATTTTACTTGTTTCTCGCATAACTAGGTGATGACCCATGAAGGAGGTCTTAATAATTTTAAATGTAAGCCTAACTCGAGTTATACCTCATTTTAAAGGTCTTTGTTTTGTACAATACAAAAGTGCACAGCGATTCAAAGAATTTGATGTCATACTAATTCTTCTCAGTTATACGGCTATTTATTATTACGTTATAAAAATAGCTATGCTATTTAACTACGATAAAATTAAGAAAAATTTATTAAAGCCCTTTTGACAGTAGGTTTACCTAAAAATAGGCTAAGAATAATATAATTTTTTTAATTTTTTTTGAGAAATTTAATTTCTCATTTTCAGTTAGATAAATTATTGCTCTACACAGCAATAGATAATAACTATCTTACCTTTGTCTTAAGGTGTGTTAGTTATATGACATTAAATTCTTTGAGAGGCTATATTTTCTGACTGGGTCATCCTTTTGACCTCAGGTTTGCAGTTCTTGTGTTTTACAAAGACCTTTAAAATGAGGTGTAACTCAATGTTGTAACCCAGCTACATGGGGACAAAGTGTTTGGGAGGTTGTAGGCGATAGGTTGGATACTTGGTTCTCTTAATATCGACATGGCGTCCGCTTGATGGTTGCTATCGGCGTGGACACTAATAGAGAAGTCTGGGGTGTCCATGTTGGGTGGTAATCATTGTGCAGATGTTGTGTGGGGGAGATAACTGAGTATCAAGCTTGTCAATTAGCTGAAAATCAGACCAGCACTACGTGGTTCGGATTCCACGTTGTAACAATTGTTAATTGTTTCACTATAATTAAATAAGAAAATTGTATTTAGAAAATGTTAAATATTGTAAGAACTGAGAGGTTTAGGAGTTCAGTTTGTTTTCCAAAAGTTTTCGATATAAATTCTCCAAGTTTTGAGAAAAATTCAGAATCTTCCCCTTTCAAATAAAAAAGTAGTTTTTTCCCATATAAATTAGCTAAATAACCAGTATTTTCACATCTGTTAATTTCCTGTCAATTTCATACGACATGTTTTCTGAAGGCAACATGTTTGGTGAGCCTTACCTGTTCAGCTGTCCTGGTTTAGAGGGTCCTAATTGGTTGGTTTAGCTTCTTGAGTTAAGAGGGGGTAAGTCCGTGGGTCGAAGCTTGCGGGCTTTCGAGCGGTTCGACGATATCTTTCAGAGTGTGACCACGTGCGATCTTTACCGTTTCAGTGTTTTACTTTTACCGTTGCGGCAATTTTTTTCTTTGTTCGTGTGTGTGTGAGTGATTGAATGCCGGTCGAGCTTTGTTGTGGTCACTTTTGGATTTGAAACCTCCAGGACAGCTATGTAAGTAATTTTTACAAGTTTTCTTTAGTTAGGATTTTCAGTAGGGTTTTAGTAGATAGGGTAAGATCCACCAAGCATGCGCGGTTAAACTTGTTTCTGGTTTGAAGTCACTCTTCTAGTGACAAATTTTTAGAGTGTTTTGATTTCTGTTTAAAACTTTGTAAGAAAAGAAAAAATGTTTCAAGTCACTAAAGCTGGTTATTTCTTTTGGTTCCAGATCTCCCGGAGGCAATTTTAAACAATTTTAAAACAATTTTGAATTTATTGATTTAAAAGTTTAAAGAAATTTATTAAAAAAAGTCAAATAAATAAAAAAGGTTCTGGTCTGAAGATATTTAATTTATTATTTTGGAAGTTTTTTTTAATTTATTTATGTTCCATTGAGTCAATAAAAGAAGAGATTTTTATTTTCGTTTTTATTATTATTTTAAGAAGAAACCAATTTTATGTTTTGAAGTAATTTATAAGAGGATAAATAAAGAAAAATTTTTATCATTGAAGAAGTTTCATTTTAATCTCTCATTTAAGTTGTTCAACATATCAAAAATAAATAGTAGCTTTAATAAGGCTACAACGTAAAGCTGTAGGTCCCTTAGTTGCCCTGGCTGTTGGGTTATTAATTAATTGCCCTTTCTGAGGAACAGTTGAACTCAGTTAGTAACCAGACTACACTCATCCACACTCATATAACCTTAAAAATATTCATATATTCATATTCATCTTCGCCTTAAAAATACCAACTACGTTGTGTCAACGTCTCATATGTAATAATAATAATAATAGGCTTGCTTACAATCAACATTTTTTAAGACTTTCTTCATGGGCCATGTACCGGGTCGTTTGACCGGTACATTTTTGGTACTGTTCGTCGTGGTTTGCCAGGCTGCCTGAGATCGCTCGTGCGCTGCGAGTTGTTTACTTTCGTGGCTGTTGGCTCCGATTCGTTCGTTCCTTGTTCCAGTTCTCATCTGTCAGGTTGACCTGTCTGGCTACTACACCTGGTACTCTACGACATGTCTAGCTAGAGGCTCTAAAACGTAAGTGGTCAATTTTTGTAATTTCAAATATCTAATCACCCTTTTGGTGAAAATATTTTGTTTAAATAATACAGTAAAACCTCCTTAATCCGGCATTCTATAGTCCGGAATTGTCTGTAATCCAGCATCAACGGCAATAGACACAAATTACAGAATTGCCTTCACAATGGACATTGTAAAGTGAGCAACTCGACAGCTAGTAAAAAAATTAGTTGCAAGAAGCAAATAGATATTAGATATTTTTTCCAGCCATCTGCCAGTGCTGTTGCTGAAAACCACAAACACTATAGTACAGTAGGCTACTGTACTGTATTTCATATTGTATTCAAATTTATTTCATCATGTACTGTACTTAAAAATACATTTTAATATTTCTCCTGAACTTATATATTAATTTAGATTGTTTAAATAACTCATGTTTAAATAATATATACATACAGTATATGTTGGGTGGTAATCATTGTGCGGATGTTGTGTGGGGGAGATAACTGAGTATCAGGCTTGTCAATTAGCTGAAAATCAGACCAGCACTACGTGGTTCGGATTCCACGTAAAGCTGTAGGTCCCTTAGTTGCCCTGGCTGTTGGGCTATTAATAAATTGCCCTTTCTGAGGAACAGTTGAACTCAGTTAGTAACCAGACTACACTCATCCACACTCATCCTACACTCATAAAACCATTCATATTCGCCTTAAAATACGCACAACGTTGTGTCGGCGTCTTATATGTAAGAATAAGAACAATTTTGCTGTGCATATTGTTATTTTTTATACACCTCCTGTATTTTCATAAATAACCTCCATAGTCCGGAAGTTTCTTTAATCCGGAAAGCTTCAAGTCCCAAACGTGCCGGATTAAAGAGGTTCTACTGTAATGATCTTATTTGTTAGTTTCAGGGTATTGTTAGATTTGTGTTCTATGTCTAGATCTGTGTCAACCCAGGTTCGAGCCCATGTGCTCAATGTTACCATTTTACCATTAATTTCTTTATTATATTATTGTTTTAGGTTCCATAGTTTGTTTTCTGTTCAAGGTTAGTTATATATCATTTTCATTGATCATTTTGCAGTTTACCTTTTCACTATATTTCTGTTCTTTGTCAATTACCTATTTTACCTGTTTAGTTTTGTTAATTCCTGTATGTTTAACTTATAGTTTCTACCACAATTTCAGGTTGTTTTTTGTATGTACACCTTCAATTTTGTTTTTTCTTGTTTTGTTTTGCCATTTCATATTTAGTTTATCTGTATTTTTTTGTTTTGACTGTATTGATTGTAATGTGCTGTGGTTTGAACTGTTCAGTCCAGGGTCCTTGAGTGGGACAGTTTGCCCTCAGCCTGCCGACCGGAGGAAGTTCGACCATCTACACTGCTAGCCTGGCCTGAGGACCATGTATAGAGGACATTTGCGACCCGGCTGCCTCACCTATGTCTTTGGGTAGGATTCTTCTGTCCTCAGGTCAGTGAGTTCCATGTTTTTCCCGGTGGCTGAGCTGGGGGTTGTAATTTTGTGATATAATAAAAAAAATAAAAAAAGAAGATGTTCTCCACTAGGCCACGCCCTTCATAAAAATGAACTTAACGTTATCGTTGAACTTGAACTCAGCCAAGTGATTTTTATTTTGGCTATATATTTTTTGTTAATATAGTGTATTTATATTTATTTATATTGACCATTGTTATGCAATATACTATTGTTAATTGACAAATAAACGGTTTGAATTTGAATTTGTATACTTGTTAATATTTATTGTTATTTATCTTAGATTAGTTTATTTTTGTTGTTATATTTTTCTAAATGTTATCTCTGTTAGGCACTCTTGTTAAATTTGTTTTTGAAACATTAGTATCCGTGATAGCTCAATATTTTGTATGTCTTCAGATTTTCTTTTTATACTGTTAAATTATGGTATTAGTGATTTTTATGGTTAGGCCTAGTGTTAAAGTTAGTTCGTGTTAGTTATTTGTTGCGTGAATTGTAGTATTTTTTAAGTGAATTTTACTAGAACGGTACCGTGTTATATTTTTTTAACTAGTTTAATTTTTAAATATTCACCAAAAGGTGATTGTATTATTTCTTTAACTTCTATTCGGAGCTGCCCAAGGACCCCAGCTTACTCCTTGGCCTTGGTGGAATCATGGGATGTGGGCTAAATTGCCGGTTATTTGGTGTTGTCTAAATTTTTCATTTTACGTTTTTGGGTCTCTGGTTTTGCTGCAGATAGGCACACGTTTGTAATTTTGGTATTTATAGCATTCAATGTTTTGTTAGTTTGTTATTCTGGTGTAGCTTTTTTTTTTTTTTTTTTTTTTTTTTTTTTTTTTTTTTTTTTTTTTTGCTTAAGTGTAATTTTTTATATTGTGGACTTCTGCTGGTTTCAGACTAATTAATTAAATTTGCTTGAAAATAAATTTGGTTTTTTTGCTCAGCTGCCGAGATGTAATTTGACCTTAAAACTTTTGAGCCATCTCCCAGTTGGCACGACTTCAAGTTTTGGTGGGGGGATGGGTCTCAGCCATCCTCTGGATATGCAAAAATATAAGTAAAATATAGCCATGTAATTGGTATAGGGACATTTACATAACTACAAAGTTCCATTACTTTTAATAGTTTTAAAATTAATAAATACATTCCAGACTTTTGCCCAACCCTGTCATTACATTCTTTGAGTGGCTGTATTTTCTAACTGGGTCATCCTTTTGACCTCAGGTTTGCACTCTAGTGTTTTACAAACAAAGACCTTTAAAATGAGGTATAACTCGAGGTAGGCTTACATTTAAAATTTTTAAGACTTCCTACATGGGCCATCACCTGGCTAGGTGAAAAACAAGTAAAATATGTCTAAATGTTTGGTATAGGAATATGTACATAACTGCAAAGTTTCATTAATTTTTTTCAATGGTTTTGAAATTAATATATTCCAGACTTTTGCCCAACCTTGTATATATTAATGAATTAATGAACATATTTTTAAACGCTTTTGTAAAATTTGCATGTAATGTAATATCCTTTATATTTATGTTTCTTAGAGGCAACATTGCGACTAATTCTGATCCATCCCAACTAAATAAAGCATGATTCTAAGTAAATAATTTATTCTGAACCAATAACAATTCAATTACATTAGTTTCATTTAATTACTAAAATGAACTACAAATAGATCAATTTGGTAAAGTTATCTGGATGGCCGAGGGATCTATGGCATCAGGACTTCAGACTGCCGATTTAGAGATAGCTTAAACTTAAATCCTAAACTGGACTGTTAAATTAGTCTAAGTAATGTTCACCTTGTACTACACTGGTTCACCTCCTTCTTCTGTCAGACAAGTTTCCTACACATATCTATTAACAGTCCGTGGGGAATGGACAGAGTGAGGTAAAAAGCAGATTGTCCTTTCTTTTTAAAAAAAATATAAGAGATATGTATCATCATAGAGATCATGAACTGATAAAAAAAATGCCAGTTTCAACTGTGTGTGTGAAAAATTTCTGTTGAACTAAGATTAGCAAGTGGTATACATTTTTTATAGTATCAGTAGCTAAATTTTTTTAAATTCTGTTCGCTAGATAACAGGCTGTTAATATTGAAGATAAACTAATCACGTTCGTATTTCACTCGATGAAGTAATTATAAAAAGCTAACCACAAACGAACATCTAAAGCTTTGAAGAGGAATGAGGTTGACTTAAAATTTTATTAATCTGAAAAAATATAAGTAGCATGTAGCTTCAGCTTTAGTATAAAAGTAGACTAATTGTATACCTTAACAATACTGCGCGTGTGATATAAGAAGTAGGCCTACATATTTTTAGCCAGGAATCACAGTGTTAAGTGTCTCTTACCTGACTGAAAACAGTGCCAAACCGGAGGAGGCCAAGGACAGGTCCAAGAGCCTTTTTTGCTGACATGTCTTGTGGTATCAGCAAGTTCCTCACGGCTGCTGCCTAATGAAGAGGGGGCAGGACTAAGTAATGCAGAGCTGGGGTTTGTAGAGAGGTCTAATATAAAGCTGTTGTGAATGAGATCAGAGCTTGAGATCAATTCTGAATGAGATCGAGGCTGATGCTGAGCCAAGCACAGAGTATCTTCTCGGTAGAGCTGTGTAATCGGAGACGAAGGAATGCTACGACTTAGATCAGACGTGGATGATACGCTGATAGAGCTTTCCTCCAATATGGGTGAAATTGAAACTCCTTTCCCCGTACTATCAGTCATATTTAAAGGGATACTGTGGGCTCTGGAATATCATTAACAATTATTAACATTTTACTAATAACATTTAACGGCAAGAATTTGCATCCTCATTTTTTTAAATAATAATAAATTAATGATATTTAAGTGCCAATTTATTTTTCCATTAACCATTTTAAAGCCAAGACACGATTGTTGAATCCTATTGCGATCGATAACCACTTTAAGCATAAAGTTCTAGTCATACATATAGAAAAATTTATGTAATAAATAATAAAACACATTTAACATATCTTTTGAGTATATTGAATCATTTTAGACTGCCTATAAACATTGTATGAGAGACAACATCTATCAAGATAATGTACAATATATCAAGTATATTATATGTTGTATTTAATTTGGGGGTCAGAAAAACAGTAGAATGAACTGTTCAAGGCCAAGAAATTAACTATTGCCAAGATTGTAAGATTTTACAATAGTTTAGTAGTAAAGTGTAATATGCTAAATAACTTTAATTAATTTTTCATATGTTTTTAAAATTGATATTGACAATACACTTGTTTTGTTAGATATCTATACCAGAAAAAATAAAATTCTGTCTTGAAATTTATTTTTTCAAATAAATTGAAATTTGCAGAAATAGAACATTTCTTTAAAAAAGGGTAGTAGAATAATCTATAATTCAATCACAATTTCTAAGAAACATAAGCAAATATAATACTATACACTACTTATTAGACAACTATTTACCTTTTTCTAAATGGTAAATGCTTCTGCATTAATGGACTCTTTGGGCTTGTGGCAATAATAGCAAATTCTTTGAGCATTGTAATTGGCATGCGCCCCGATTCCCCAGATGTCAAATCCAATGGTGGAGGAATAGGTTTAAGCTTTTTGGCAGTCTTGACAGTGAGATCTTTAGGCTGATCATCTGGACAGTTCAGGTAACTTTCTTCCAACGACATGCTGTACCTAGTTTTACTCAAAAACAATCTGAAATCAAATAATACAATTTAGAACTAATTACTTCATCACATTTAAATTTTATTGATAGACTAAATGACATTTAACCCTTTCGCTTCCGACGTCCGTTATGTGGTATTTGCGAAGACTTCCAAGGTCCTTTTTGGTGAAAATGCATTGTTTTAAGAAATATGCTATATATTTTTTATTTATGAATGGAATTGAATGATTTTTGTTTTGTTTTTTTTTTGTCATTAAATTCTCTATAAATATAATTGATAAAGTAATATTTATTAGTTAAAAAATGTTTATTTATATGTATATACATGTATAAATAATTTTTAATTTTTTTTATTTTTGTAGTTTGAACTAACCTACAGTGCACAAAAAAAATCTTAGAACATTTTCAAGATATACATTTTAAAGATAATCTTGTTGCTAACATGCTTACAAATTTGTATGGTCTTACCTCTAAAAATGTCTGAGTTGTAGAATTTTTTTACGCTGATTCGCAATCAATTCATGGAAGATAGTGTTCTCGCTAATAGGCGATCGTTCTCGTTTTCGTCTACCGTTACTCATATTTACACTTCGATATAAACACTAAACAAACTATAAAGAAGCAAATACTAATTATGAAATAAATAAAACACTCTAAAAACAACTAAAAGTAATACGCAACATAGCTGACATCAAACGGACACATATGCTAAAGGTTAAGTTGTAAGTCACAGACGTTCAAATTCAAAGATGCGTAAAATTAAAGTTATTATTCAAAAGACGATAAAACCTAATTTCTAGTGTAACCTGTATGTTTATGCATACGTTGCTATAGTTTCATGATAATCGGACGAATTTAAGTAACTGAAAAAAAATTTTCCGCGGACGTCCGATATATCGGACGTCGGAAGCGAAAGGGTTAAGAAACTCGAAAGAATTTTCATTTTGGTGTTCAGATTTGCATCATTAGTTTCATTCAGTGACCAGCTTCAATCAGTAATTTTGTTATTTCTCTTTGGTAAAACGAGTAGTCTCCTTAATAAAATAATTTATATTCATCAATTATTTAATAATACACTTATTCATCCTTGCTACAGTAAAAAAATTTGCTCTTTTAAAATTCTGCATTTTTTATTGACTAGTTATTGTTTTTTTTTTAATTTATTTAAAGTTTTCAAGGTGTTACAAATGCGTGGCCTTGCCAAGCTTGTCGGCAAGGACCACAATATGGAATACATGATTATAATACTGGATGTCCGGGCTAGATGTATCAATAAATAAATATCTCCATCAGGGGTGTTCAACTTTTTTTTTGCAATTAAAACTACAAATGGTAAGTAAGAATACCAAGATTGTATGTGTAAAGTTTAACGGTCATATCTCACACACAATGCCAAACAATTACCAGTTAAAGAAAATGCAGTCTTTCCATGTGACCAAGCTGATTCATCTCTGGCGGTAACAACAGCTTAGCAACTAATGTGATTATCAGCTTAATGATGATGTTTACTGAGAAGTCAGTTGATTAGACCACCAATGTTGGCTTTAAATTCATATAATTGTCTGTAGTCATTCTGCTGTCACGGTTGTCATTTGGCTGTAAGTTTCTTATGTTAAAAAAATTTGGACGCTACAACAAAAGGTACCGTGCTGTGGCTTGCAGAGTACAAATCTGTAACTCGTGTTCAACGACTGGCTTGTCGTGATTCCAACATTAATCCACCAACTTCAAAGACAATCTTACTGTGGGACAGAACACTTCAAGCTAATGGAACTTTGATTAAAAAAAGAAAACTGGAAAGCATGTAAAGAAGCAAGTAAGTGTACAAGCAATCAACAATGTGCGCAATTTTTTAAATCAAACTCCACGTACATAAATTAGATCATCTTCTAGATTACTGCAACTTCCTAAATCAACAGTTCATGACATTTTCACACAAAGGCTCAAATTTCGTGTGCATATAAGATTCAGCTGCTTCGCCAGATAATGCAAAACGATCGTCCTTTGAGACTAGAGTTTGCTAACGAGATGTTGAATCGCATTAATGAAAATCCCATATTTCTTCAAAATCTAATTTTCAGTGACGAGGCTGCTTTTCACCTCAGTGGATTAATAAACCGACACAACTGTCGTATTTGGAGATCAAGAAATCCGCATGCCTTAGTAATGCTTGAAAGAGACACACCAAAAATAAATGTTTAACTGGGACTGATGCACAATGCAATTATTGGGCTATATTTTTTTCATAGAAAAAACAGTAACAGGCCACATTTATTTGATCATGTTACAGAACTTTGCAATACCCCAAATGCCAGCACAAATCATTTTCCAGCAAGACGGTACCCCACCACACTACCACAATGATGTTTGGGAGCAACTCCCTGGTCGTTGGGTGGCCGGCAAGATCGGCAGATCTTAACCCTTTGGATTTCTTTGCATAGGGGTTCATCAAAGATTTCGTTTATCAGGAAAGAATACAATGTTTACAGGAACTAAGGCATAGGATTGTGGGTGCAGTTGAGAGGATAATGCCAGAAATGCTCGCAAACACATGGCGGGAGATTGAATACCGATTGGACCGTGTAAGAGCGACTTATGGTGATCACATTGAATTTGACTAAATAAGATAACAATCTTGGTTGTATTTTCAACAAGTCAGCATAGTTATTTTACAATAAATATTACATTGTTATACCAAACGAGTTAGTTATTTCTTGATACCTCTAGCCCGGACACCCTGTATTTAAAAAGTAGTATACAATATATAGGTGGTTTAAGGGAGGCACTTATTCAGGATCTTAAACATAGGCAAGTTTACAAATATGCAACTTATTATTCTGAACTGTTAGGTTCAATTCTATGATGATGATATTAAAATACCACTGCAGATCGCTGATGCAAGATACCATCTGACTCCTCAATCATGCATTGATTCGGCTTAGAGATGGGCTAAGGACAACTACATAACACTGAAACATAGAAAAAATAAAATAAAAAAAACTGTGGTAGTTTTGTTTATGTATAAAACTCTGCTTGCTACTACAGCCTACTAGTCTTTTTTTATGACATCAATAGTTGTTGAATCCAAACAGAGCATACTGTCCTCGATCTCGACATTCTCATTGACTCCAAGTTGACATCTCTGAACATGTAAACAGTATTATCTCAAAAGCTAGGAGGAACTTAGGTCTTGGTATGTAGATCGCTTGGTATTTCAATGACAAGCATGCTTGTTTAACACTGTACAAGTCCTTGGTCTTGATTATGCCACTATTATTTGGAATGGGGACCGGATGACATAGATGCAGCTGTTGAGGCCATCCAGAGGAAATACCTTTCATCGATATTGTGAAAGTTTCTGAAGCTTGGAAAATGGATGCGAGCATACAACTTTTTTGCAGTTTGTAGGCCTATTATTTGTTTAACTATTTTTGTTTTAAATTTTTGACTGAACCAACACTACTTTACTTCTAGCAGAGACAATTTTAGTCATATATCTTATCACACAGTTGAATTTTGCTTGATAACTCTACAGTTATCGATAGGGTACCGGGATGATAAAAACATTGGATTACAAAATGTTGATTTCTTTAAATTATCATTCCTGAGAGAAAAAATGTACCATAATACTATTTTACGACCATTTTTCTATATGGATCTGAAACATGGACTCTAGACAAAGATACCGAAAAAAAATACTAATCATATTTGAAAATAAAATAAGTTATTACTAAGAAAAGTGTTTCAATCAACAAGAGAGAATGGAGTATGGAGGATTAGACATAATAGAGAAATAAGAAATTTTGAAGCACCAGACATGGTTGCTGAAGCAAATAGTTGACGTTTGAGATGGGCTTGACATATGACAAGGAGAGGAGATGTAGCCTTGATTAATACATATGGAAAGAAAATTCTGATGGGAGAGGACCCCTGAGCGTCCCAAGAAAAGGTGGAAGGATGAAGTCGCCAAAGACCTGAGGTGAGTCAAAAAAGAAGATGCTGGGAGTAAGTAAGAGTAACAGTGGACACTAAATACTGTGCTCATATATTATGTGCTGTGATGCAATGAGACTTATAAGACTAATACAAATCACTTGTTTTACCAAACAATTAGAAAAAAATTAATGTCACAACTTTTTGTATTATTGACATATTTTCATTAATTTAAATGATATTACAAATTTTTTTTAGATTTGATCTGTTTTTTGGCGCTGAATACGAATTTGAAGGCTATTTTGGTCTAGGCTTATAACAATAATTTCTTGAGATATAACAGAAAAACTACTTTCGTGGCTAATTGAGATTAGCGGCCATTATACCATCATTAAGTTATAGGCCTACACCAACTATTAAACACAAAAGCCAAATTAACCTATATCCCCACAGAGTGAAGGCTAGGCACCCAAATTTAATGCAAATTACGAATTTTTTCTTAGAAAATAGACAGTTAGGATAAGTTTATTTTCATTATCAGTAGAAAGTTTATTTTAAGGACCGTACAAATAATGATATTAAAAAACCAATTATGTAAGTTATTGGCGTTCAGCATAAAAAACATGTACCCTAAAATGAAACATTTTTCATCATCTGATAAAAACTAGATTTTCAGTTTTTCTTGAAAAATTAAAAAAAAAACAGTTTTTGGCAGTAGATATCAACCTCCTCAAGAGTTTAACTCATATTTGACCACTTTTTCAACAAGACATCATATTTAAATAGGTTGCAAGAGAGTGCATAATTACCTATTTTATTATTATAAATATATATACAATGAATCTAGCAAGTACAGTACCACATGTCTACAGACAGACTGTTTAGCAAATACAGAAGAGAATAAAGAACAGTGTTTTAACCCTCGTCCTGGCATAATGCGGTTTACCGCACTTTATTTCTGCCGCCAAACAAACCAAGTGCGGTTTACCACACTTGATTTTTCACCGCCGTTTTTTCATTTATTTTAATGCATAGGTGTGCGCGATGTCAATAATTCCACTACCACTAGACGCTACGTGAGTTGCTCTTTGCAGTGATATGCATTACTTGTTGTTTGTAGTAACATATGTTTGAAGAAGAAGAAGAAGACAGATGACGTGATCTCCAGATGTTTGGCTTCACTTCATAATTTTGCTTGTTTGTAAACAATGTGTTAGCGTCCTGTTCACTTGTTTCTTCAAAGTGAACAATTCTTATATCATTCTACTCTCCATAACCCATATTTTGTATTATAAACTAAAAATCAGTCATAGTGCAATATTTTTTTTGATAAACAAAGAAATTACACATCTGCGCCGGCTTCTCACTACAAATTTTCACTTACCTGGAGACGACCCATAAGCTGACACCCATGGATACTAAGGTAAACACCAAAAATGTTATATTATTGTGTAGAGCATGTATTTCTCTAAATTTTAGTGTTAGTTAGACATCTGTAATGTTTATACAATATTTGTTGTCATTTTTTGAAAGAAACTGTTTCCGTGGTAAAAAAATTTACAGTTTTGTGTTCCATATGCGGTTTTTGAGGTATAATAAATTTATTTATAGATGTATCATACATTATGTATATATTTTCTAAAACTTCATCAAATTTGGAATATTTTGGCTATTTTGGATTTTTGGTTTTATTATTAGCCTACAACATTGTTTGCTAGGTATATCCCCACCCACTTTTGATTTTAGAAAAAAAATGTTCAGTTCGTTTCAAAAAATTTTTTTATTTTTTTGATGATTTATATTTTTTATATAATAGCCCAAAGCTTTATGATTGCAATGATACCACACATAAGCATATTTACTGATAATAAATATTTTTTACTGATTTTTTAATATAACAGTCTGCAAAACAGCTAAAAAACGTCTGCCAGTTTGGTGAGATTCAACTGCCAGTTCGAGGGTTAAAACAAACAAAACACAAAACTGCTAAGTACATTACAAACATGCAAATTGATAGAAATAACACGAGATGACACAGCAATGAACCGGACAAGCGATAACAAAATGTAAATATAGGCTTGAGGCACGATAACGGTGTTATCCGCAAACCGACATAAGCTTACGAGATCAAGCATAGATGGTTTATAACCAGAGCGACAGAACAGCCGAAGACAGATTGGAAGGGTTCTACTGTAGGTGTAACTAGATCTGCTCCATGAACAGACATAGAAACTAATACCTGTACTCTACCAGGTCAATTTGTCTTGCAATTCCATGATAAATATAAGGTAGGACTAATTACCAGGAATATTAATTTAAATTAATAGCCTACTGTTGAAACTAGTAACAATACAGCACTGTATCAAATCTGAGGATTGTTATTTTAGGAAATTAATAACTAAGAAAGGAAGAACAGTTCAGCTTTGTGTAACTTATGGTTGGCATAGTTACTTTACAACCCTTCTTGGGGCTTAGGTTTTTATGAGAATGATTTAACTTGAGATAGGACTAACCTACTTCATGACACCTGAACACAAAGCAAATCAAGTATTATTAAGCAATGGGTTATACTGTAAAACAACTGAATAAAAATGATTCTAATATTGGAATTACTAGCTAAAGTCTTACTCAAAGCAAGGAAAGAGCCTATCTTAAACAAAGACTAATCTAATAATTAACAGCTTACACAAATAAACTTACCTAAATAATCTTCCCAAGACATGTAAAACTCTCGATTAACGAAAGTAATTTCTTGATAAAAACTAACAAAAATAAAACAATTCAAAATTTTACATTGTATACAATCAACAAGTAGCAAACACAATTCATTTAACCTCCATCCCGATCCCATACATCAAAGATTTATATGAGAAGAGAAGGAAGAAGCAACAAACAATGAGAGAAAAACAAAGCAGAATTGGAATTGGGTAGGGCCTATTCCTTAATTCCCTTCCACACTAAAGTTTCTAGTAAAATCAGCCTTTCAGTTCACGATAACTATATAGAAACTATAACCTAGACCTTCTAGTATACCCTACAACTGCAGTTATTAGGTTTCTTATATCTAAATGTTTGCGTACAAAATTAGGCACATTTTATTTCTTATCGCACGCCACTGAACTGTATAACATTTATAGTGCATCACTTAAATATATATTTGTTGTATGGCATTCATATTCTAGACTACCAAACTAACTTTAAAAAATTACACTGATAAAAATATCGAAATCACATACAATATACAGTACAAAGTACTTGTGTCTTAACATAATTTTAGTGTCTAAATATTTATCTCCCGTTAGAGTTAAATTCAGGTTTCTAACACCTGCTTCTACGATTAAATGAAGACCAGCTAATACCCCCTGAAAAGAACGCAATAGGCACTCGTTAACTATGTGGTCTAGAGTTTGAACTTCGACTACGCAAACGCAATCACAAGACTGATCATTTGTCATTCCCCACTTAAATTTCAAGTAGTTACGTCTTCCCATCCCCGTGCGAAAGCGACTCAAAATACTCCATTCCTTACGAGGAAAGCTCATTCCACCGAGAACGATCATAGGGTCTAATACCAGAAATTTGTTTCGACCGTCAAGCATATCCCATGTTAACGCCCAGTTGGTTTTTGGTAAAAATTTGTTTGAGAATAGCTGGGAATCTAAATCACCCTGCACGTTGTAAGATATCTTGCAAATTGGGGACATTTGAAGTAGATAGTATATTTTTAAAGTCTCTGAGTTTAATGCCTCTCTGTGTCTTATATCACGTAAATAAATTAGGTATATACATAATTTACGTTTTTACATATTCATATTATTGGGACTAAATTAAAATCAAACCGAGTCCTTTAAAATTAAATTCGACTTTATAGTCGAAACATGTAATATAATTTAAATAAAAATATTAGAGGGTACCGTATTCAGTTTGAATTTAATTAAGTCATAATAATACGTAAGTAGCCCTAGTTCGTAACATGATATTACTATAATTTATATATAAATAAAGTTCTTATAATCAAATAATGACATTTGATTTTCTGTCGTAACTATGTATTGTAAATGTATACATAGTGTAATCTAAAAAATATATATAATGGAGTTATCATTGTTTGAGGTGGGTTTTCAAGGCCAGCGGGATCCTGCCACCTTAGGCAAAAGGTTACCGGTATATTACTGCTTCTAAATACCATTCATCAACTATTCAAATATTCCTAAAAGCTACTTATCATTGCCTATTATATAAATTTAACGATTTCACTTTATATTTTTATAATCACACCAAAAAACCCCTTCGGAAGTGTCTTAAGAAAAATCTCATATCTCCAAAGAAACGTCACTGATCACCCATTTTGTAGCTTCCCAATGGTGTAGTAGTGATAAGTTTGAAGTAAGAAAAGTGTGCTATCAGATTTTAATTTGCTCCCCTCTTTCAATATAGTGACAATAAAAATATCCCTTTTCGTAATTTTGTTTAATACGACAACATTCAAAATATAGAAAATTGAGAAGTTGATGAACATTACCGATATATGAATCTCAATGGCCATTGAATCAAAACAAGGAGAACTACTTTCTTAATAAAATTTCAGTACTGTTCTGATAATTCTGTAATATTTCAATCCATCATTATGTACCTACGACGAGAGTATCCTATAAAACACTGTTATCCTCAGAAAAAAATTCTTATTTAAAAAAAAGGCCTGCACATTGCCCATTACTATGCATTCCCTATCCTCATGGAAGCTAGGAAGAAATGTGCCATGAATGTTACAAGTACAACTTGTTTAATATTGAATATAACATGTGCAGCAACTTGACTTCCCCCGTTCTTCTGTTCTACAAAAACTATTTATTGTCTACCTTTCAAAAGAACAAATAAGTTTAAATTCATAAAGCTAAGGATGTCTATAAGTTTCAACGCTGGAGATGGATGGGGATGTACTGAATATGACCTTATATTGAAGAACTAAGGCAAAAAGAACTACAGCCATTTACTTTAAAATCGCAGTACAAATTTCTCCCGCTCAGAGCGTTAGCTGTTTTGAACATGTTTTGGCCAATGCCATGTCGAGCCTCGGTTGTCTAGTGGTTAAAGTCGTCGCTTCCTGTGGCCAGGGAATCGGCGAGGCCTGTCGAGGCTCAAAAAGGTGACTAATAAGATTGCATTAGAACCGTCATTCCGCGGGTACAGGCCTACATGGCCCGATGAGCCTCATGCTCGTACGTTAGAGAACGGTGTGGTGACATGACAGAATAGCGGTAGGATGCTTCTAATGTAATGTTCACTTTGTGGTCAACAGCACCAGTAACTGCAACAGTTTTGCTCATTTTTAGCTTGTCATTCAAGTACTTGGATTGGATAACAGTTTGGTTAGGTTAAACTAGGTTTCGAATTCATTTCCTCGTCGACTTTGATTGATTGGTGTTGTACGTTTGTATGACTAACGAGCTTTCTGTCCATTTCAAACTCAGTAAACCAATTAAATGCAATATATTTCTTTTATGTGTTAATCAGCTGAACACAGTTGAATAAAAAATGGTTGTTTCTTTGTTTCTTGATGGCGACGGAAATTTAATGACATATTTCAGTGTACAAGCGCTGCACTTCCATGCTAAAAATGCTATCGTTATAAAACGTCGTATGTGTCTCTGACCTAAAGATTTTGATCACTCTAATAAACATTGACTGCATTCCATATATTAATCTGATTATGATACAATCACCAAAATATATACTTTCTCAAGATGTAATAAGTAGGCCTGGCATCCCCCTGGCCTGGTCTGGACCCCCTCCCTGATGATATTTACTTATTGTTAAGATTTTTACCCCCACTTCTAATTATTTACCCCCAACATTTTGAGAACCCAAAAGGAGAACCCAAACATTACCACTCCGCGTGTATGGGCGGGTGGGTTGGTCAATAACACTATGCGTGTATGGGCGGGTGGGTGGGTCAATAACACTGTGCGTGTATGGGTGGGTGGGAGAGTCAATAACAATGCGCGTGTATGGGCGGGTGGGTGGGTCAATAACACTATGCGTGTATGGGCGGGTGGGTGGGCCAATAACACTGTGAGTGTATGGGTTGGTCAGTGGGTCAATAACACTGTGAGTGTATGGGTTGGTCAGTGGGTCAATAACACTATGAGTGTATGGGTGGGTGGGTCTGCTGAAGGTCTCTACCAACATTACTATTGGTTAAGTATATGCCTATAAAAATATTTTAAACACTGAAGTGTTTCGAGCCTCACGTAAGGGAAAGGTGGTGCTTATCAGACTAGGTCAATGACCCACGTAAAAGGAGCATATTACCATACAAAACATAATAAAAGTCAGATATTGAAATCGTAACTTATTATTAGATGTACATTTCAATTACCCAACCAGGTTCTGTGGAATAAGTAACGAGTAACTATAGAAACTTTTACAAGTATGTCTGCTAAATGTTACTGTGTGTGCGTCATTGTGTGTTTCTTCTTACATATGGTTGCTGTAAGGTCAATATTGTTAGGTCACTGAGTTGTATCACATACTGTACCTCCTCTGTTATAGTTGGTAACTTAGGGGTGAAATGATAGCTACATCGAGGTCAAGTTACTCACGCTCAGCTGTGCCAGACATTGTACCACCACTGCTGTATTCGGTGAGTCGGAGGTGCAATGATATATGTACCAAGGGCAGGTTTATTACGTGTCAGGTCACATACTCTAGTTCAAACAGATATTGTTATATTCAGGTGTGTCAACCATTGTAACTTCACTGCTGTAGTTGGTGGTACAACAATAGCTGTACCGAGGTCAGGGTTATTAGGTTTCACTGTCAGGTCACTATCACTCAGGCGTGTCAGACATTGTAGCTCCACTATTGTAGTTGACAAGTTAAAGATATAATGATAGCTGTACCGAGGTCATGGTAGTTAGGTAAGCCAAATAATCACCAGTTCGTTCATCAGGATTACCCACACTCAGCTGTCTGATCTTGCACTTCCACCGTAGTTGTTGATGCAATGATAGCTGTAATAGGGTCAGGTCACTCATACAGAGCTGTGTCACATAGGTACAGTACAACTCCACTGTTGTAGTTGGTGAGTTGGAGGTGCTATGACAGCTGCACCAAGATGGAACTTTTCAGGTCACGCACATTCAACTGTGTTCATAACTATTAATTTTTACAAATAGATTGTCTTTGATAACAGTAATATTAAGAGACATCTGACAATGCCAAATCAATGGTTTGACCTTGACTATTAAAAACTTAGTTTTTCATTTTTAAATTATAATGCTTGGTAAAGAAAAATAACTGCTTATATTCCTCGTTACCCCAAGATAAATTATCACCAGCCCCTGGTAAATTAATGACCCATTAAAAAAATCTGACGCAAGCTGAACTTCTGATTTTTATATTGTATATACTTGGTGGAATATAATAGGTTTCAGAAAAGAACACATTAAAACTGATGATACCATAACCGGCGATAAGGTTTTTTTTAAGGATGTTCATCTATGGACCTAGTTGAGCGCTCTAAAGAATTTAAGTATAATTTTATAGCAACTGTCGCTAGAAGTAGTAAAGAGCCTGCCTCACTAAAAAACACTCTTTAACTGCATAACTTAAATCCCATTGAGTTAGCATGAGCAGCTATAAAAGAACAGATAATTTTTTAGTTGTTATATCGACATAAGTGTAGTAGATTGGTGTGTCATAGTGGTGCAGCGTGAGTCAGGTAAGATATTTGGAGGTCCCTCCATTTCAGAGTTCCAAGAAATTTCCACTTTACCTGACCTCTATCCACTTGGTTGGTGCAGCGCAGCACCGTCTTCAAAAAGTCTATGGATATCTTGAGTGTGACACAGTGTGGCTCTGTTTCGCATTATGGACTGTGGGTTTCAAAATGCAATGTACTCAAATTTGAACCTCTGGTATAAATCCAATATTAATTCAACTCTTAAACATAATACACAATTTTGTAGCTTATTTAATTCTACATCTCCCCATGATAGTAACTTTACTTTGGACCTTGAATTGGTTAAAATACAAAAATACAGAAAAGAACTTACACAAATAATTTATATTTGTAGTGTTGTTACAAATAAGATATGCAATTTATACTTTGCTTTCATTTAGACATTCAGAGAGTCAAAACTAGCCGAATGTTAGATCAAATAACAATAGCACAACTTTTATATGTAAGCGAGTAGATAATTTTCTGAGCTAAGATACAGGTTAACAGGTAACAAGGATGTGGCAGTGACACAATAGATTCACAAGGAATCATTCAATTTCTTATGGTTCTCAAGATGTAACACGTGGTTTTCTACAATCACCTTAAATATCAGTGCTCGTTTTAATGTATTAAATATGTTACAATATTATTTCACTCATTGATTCATGTTCATTGTCAGACTCTTCAAAGTTCTGACACTTGGGAAGAATCTTAGTAAAGTGAATTAACATGTTTGCAAGTAATTACTTACTTACTTTGCGCGATGCTACTACTAGGTCTCTCCATTGTCATCTGTATTCTGCTTCCACCAGGCTCCCAGTTGTAAGTACTCCCTTACTCCATCCAATATTAAATAAACCATAATGATGTTTACAAGCGATTATTCATTTGATTTGAGTTTCTTTCTTTTAGAGACCTATGAAACTAAATATTGTGTTCTTGCTTGATCTATCATGATCTTTACAGTTAGTAAAGCATTTTTTTCTAAATTACACACATATGTAATTAAAAAAATCAATGAATGTAGTAATAAATATTATTTCAATGTGAAAGTAAGTCACTGAACATTTAAATTACAATACATGCATTAAAAACATAAAATAAAAAACACAGCAATATGGCAAATCAAATCATAATATAACCTCATTATAATTCAGTAATGACAACAACTGTCCTTTGTCAGCCGATTCCTCACTACTACCACCACCACTCCTTTTGTCCCTAATGCCATGTTCCAGTTGTGATAGATTTCAGTCCTCACCATATGCCTGGCCCAACTATAGTCACCTAGCATAATGACGTAATGGGTGGGGCTTGCCACTTCATATCTATGACAACAAAATGTTAAAGTGGCACAGTGGAATGGCAGTTTGGAGGTAGGAAGAGTGATTTTTGCTCTCACTTCCATGACTATCTTTATCTCTCCCACACCAGTTCTTTCATTAGGTCTTAATTTAAGCAGCCGAACTATACATGGGTCTAAGACTATATTAGAATAGCTAATGAAATAAAACAGGAACAATTTTTAAAATTTACAGAAAGCATTAAAGCGTATTCTGGCCGCAGCTTAGTATTAATGAAGTAAAGGAAATTGATGATTTTTTATTTCTTATATTTTTCATGTTAAATTGTAAACTGTTTTTATACTAAATTTTAACAAACTGTACTTATCTTCATATGGAGACTTCAACAGTCAGTATTCAAACGATTTAAATTATCATAGTCCGGGTTAGACCGTGTCTGATAGCTATGTACATGTTGCCCCAAAACTGTAATTACATTTTTAATTTAGCTTTTACTGTGGGAGCTGAGCTCCAATTTGATACAACCTATATGGTGTCAAATATATGATTTGATTGTTGTGAATACTGTGCAAGGAATGTTGTGTAAGGGTAAGTAAGTAAGTTACCACCATCACCGTTGATAAATGCAATAATAGCAGGTTTAGTTAAGTTTAATTGAAAATGCTATAAACATCCTGGTATATATATATATATATATATATATATATATATATATATATAGAAAAGTTGTAAATCCTAGGGCTGCTATATATGATAATGTTATAATAAAAAATAATAACTGAGCACCCTTACAGTTTTTTATTAAATGAACACGACCGATTTCGGCATTCATGCCATCTTCATAGGTGTTATCTGTTTACATAAAACAGATAATGTTTTTGTAAACAGATAACACCTATGAAGATGGCATGAATGCCGAAACCGGTCGTGTTCATTTAATAAAAAACTGTAAGGGTGCTCAGTTATTATTTTTTATTATAACATTATCATATATATATATATATATATACATACATATATATATATATATACTCAAAAACATTCCTTTTATATGGTGCTCCAAATTTGCTTTAACCCTTTGGTGCCGGGGTATTTTCACATTTCCTATGTGAAAAATGCCAGGCCAGTATTGGTGAAATTGCAAGGTTTCAAACAAACGTACGCAGCATCTATGTTTCTTGTCATATTTACATAAATATTTTTTTAATTTAAGGAAAAGAAGTGTTCTTTCTAATGAAATATAGTTTACCTTCCTAATTAAAAGATATTTTTTATTAAAACAAAATATTAGATACCTAATTTTTTAAAAGATTTATTTTTCTAATTTCAAAGTGCATAACATATTTACAAACTTTTTAAGAATTTTTCCTTCATTATACCATTTTATAAGGAATTTAAAACTGAACAAATGCACTGGTGGCACAGTGCTGTAACCCAGCTACAGGGGACAAAGTATTTAGGAGATAGGTTGGATGCTCGGTCCTCTTGATGGTTGATATCGGCGTGGACACTACTACAGAAGTCTGGGGTGTCCATGTTGGGTGGTAATCATTGTGCGGATGTTGTGTGGGGGGGGATAACTAAGTATCAGGCTTGTCAATTAGCTGAAAATCAGACCAGCACTACGTGGTTCGGATTCCACGTAAAGCTGTAG
This sequence comes from Stictocephala bisonia, assembly GCA_035578905.1. Taxonomy (NCBI): domain Eukaryota; kingdom Metazoa; phylum Arthropoda; class Insecta; order Hemiptera; family Membracidae; genus Stictocephala; species Stictocephala bisonia. The sequence goes on from JAQJVL010000023.1 coordinate 588,936, forward strand.
GTCCCTTAGTTGCCCTGGCTGTTGGGCTATTAATAAATTGCCCTTTCTGAGGAACAGTTGAACTCAGATAGTAACCAGACTACACTCATATAACCATTCATATTCAACTTAAAATACCAACAACGTTGTGTCGGCGTCTCATGTGTAAGAATAAGAATGTACAAATATTTCAGTTTATGAAAATATAACTTAAGTGCTGCATTTTGGTTACCTAGCAACATACAGTCTAATTATTGAAATCTGTAAAGCAGTTTTTCTTAAATAAAACTGGGGTCGTTGATTTACCTCTGTATTATTCTAATAGTTACAAAATATAAATATATATCTCACTGTCGGATAAAGACGAGTTTTCGTCAAATGAAGAATGTCAGCAATGTTTTCGTATATCAGCAATGAATTCGTCAGCTACAACAACATTGTTTTGGTCTAACCTACTAGTGCTAGCAACTGATGTATCAGGATCACTTACGTTTTCTAATAACATTAGCAAAAGTGTTTTGTCTTCTGCTTATACTTACTTACTTACTGCTGGAATAAGTGTATCATCACTCATTGTAATACACTTCTAAGAACATAAAAAATAATTATTGTTCACAAACTAGATAAACAGAACACAAAAAAACATTATAACAATACACTACATTGGTGCGAAATACGAACTCAGCTGCACTGACTACTGATGTAATCTAATGTTTATTGCAATCAGCTGCACAACTATACGAAAAAAGTGCAAAACTGACGACTATGTGAAAATTTCTGACAAGTTAGAAATGCAAGTGCCGAGACATATCTTAGTATCAAGTTATAAGTCCAGCTTGGTAGATTATGTACACAATCAATCCATGAGATGGGTTTTGACAGCTTCATTGAACCAGAATTGATTGTGCCTGAGTGCACATCCTATTACATAACAAGGAACTACACCAAGGACTTCAGAGTTGCCATAGTCCACCCGCACTCAGAATAATATAAAGCATTCAACCTTTTGGTATTTATAGAGTTTACATAGAAAAACTTATAGAAAGTTTGAGATTTATTTTTGCTTAAACTTCTACAGCAAAAAACATTTTATTTTTGTAACAGTACGGCTACAAAATATACTTTCTTTTACAATTTTCCATCCAATGATGTAAAAAATGATGTATATAGGTGAATAGGATATAAAACTACGTAACAACGAGTGGGAGCTTACCTTCTATGTATACTCATCGAATAGAGGAACGGTTTGATACTCATTTTTAATTAATAGCTAAGTTTTCATATTTGTGAACTGTACGGCATGTAAATAAAAATAAACATCTCTTTATGTATAAAGTAATTATACTGTAGAATAACTTTACCACCAACAATAGTATATAGCCTTCCGCAAAAGGCATTCAACGTTGGCAGCAATTACGTATATGTATGTGTACAGGCCTACTGCCCTTGCTTCATTACGGCGTGGTTCTCTGCGCTTGTTTAAGTATATGCGCTTGATATAAGTTATATGGTGTCAGGATGTTCACATATACACGTACAGTGGTATTGACCCACTCACCCACCCATACACGTACAGTGGTATTCTACCCACCCGCCCACCCATACACGTACAGTAGTGTTATATATATACATATATCAGTACCACCGTACGTGTATGGGTGGGCGGGTGGGTCAGTACCACTGTACGTATATGGGTGGGTTAGTGGGTCAGTACCACTGTACATCAATACCACCGTACACATATGGGTGAGCGGGTGGGTCAATACCTCCTCCGTACGTGTATGGGTCAATAACCGTACGCGTCTTTGTGTGGCTTGTGCTGGGAATGACGGAGAAGAAAGTAAAGATGATCAAGAATCTTACATATTTTCAACCAAAAATGTTAAATGAATAAGATTGTAATTCCATAAAGATAAAAAACCTAAAATACGTTGAATTTACAAAGAAAAACAGTATTGTAAGAAAAGAAGAATGTTGTCAAATTTATCAGAAATCGCTTGTTGGCTTCTTCCCTTACATTTCCAAATTGGTAGTACAGTCACTGCACTGTACTGATTACGTTGAATCATCTATTGATCTTTCATGCTTATTGTTTTACGTGTAATTATGCATTATTGTCCCTTCAGAAATAAATCAGTAATTAAAAAATAATATTCTTTCAGGCATGTGTTATCTGCAATTGATTTTTTTCACACATTAAATAGTTTAATCTATGTAAAAATAAAACCAACTCAAAACAACACATATTCTATATGGTTAGAACGACTGTTATAAGTTATGTTAACATGAAAAATTTATAAAAGGTTCATGAAAATTTTTCTTGAACAATGTCACTGTTTTGATAAGTGTTTGAAGATTTATGACCATCTGTCACATAAAAAGAAAGTAAAATCACACATAAATCACTTCTAAAAATAAAAAACTTTTAAAAAAGAGTAGGTATCTTAATTCCCATTTTTCCACAATGTAGCTGATTATTCGGCTCCCTCTTCGGGGTCTTTGATATATTCGGTTTCACTGCTTGCACTTATTAAAAAATAACAAAAATGTTCTTATTATATTACAAACACTTTAATTGTAATGTAAATGTGCAAATCAGTTATAGTGAAAATGAAGATTATTAAAAAGTTTTTGCGAGAGTACTTGTTGCTTGGAAAACGTGTGTGACATTTAACTAAATAAAATAAACTCTTTTTCTCTTGATTGTTACCAGAATAATTTAACAGAAAAATACAGACATATGAATGAATACAGTTTATTTCTGATATTTATTAAATATTGCACATCATATAATATGTTAAGTATAACAGTGTCTCTCCATTCTCCTTTCCATTCTTGTAGCTGTGTCAATGATTTCAGGTGCTCTTATGACAATACAGATTTATTTTTAAGACAAAGATTTACTAAACACTATCCTTTAATGAATTAGAACATTTAGTTTTGAAAACAATTTTTTATCCATTACTGTAACAGTTATACATTAATTATCTATATTTATAAAAGAAGAAATGAAAAATTGAAAATCAACGCAGAGCCTTAACCAAAATAGATAGGATTTTGAAATGTTGGCAGTACCTTCATTTTAGGGTCTAGTTGCGTGCTAAGAAAAGATTTAGTGAAATTTTAATGTTGAGGTGCAAAAATCATGACTTTTGTAAAAAGTTTACACCTCTAAATAAGAAATACATAGAGGCCGGTCTAAAGATTAACGTACAGCGTAAGCCGTAAAAGATAGTTACTTGAAATTTTGACAATACCTTCGTTTTATGGTCTTAGTACGTGCTAAGAAAGGATTATTCAAAATTCCATCCCTGAGGGGTAGAAACAGCCCCCCAAACGGTCATGGAAGCCGATCTAAAAATCAACGTAAAGCGTAAAGATGGCTACTTGAAAATTTTACAGTACGTTTGTTTTATGGTCTTAACGTGTGCTAAGAAAGGATTTTTTTGAAATTCTATTTCTGAGGGTTAGAAACATCCAGGCAAACATTCCATTTTTTCCCATGAGAATAACATTGGCATTAATTTAATTTAATAATTTATTTAAAACAGCTGATGCACAAAGACATGAACATGACACAAATTTGTTACATATGTGATTAATTACTGTATTATTTTTTATTTATTGACAAATTAGTTTGCTTTCAATTGATTGTAGTTGTACGTAAATAATTCCTTCTTAAGTTTGTCTAATTGAAGTTAACATGTACATATTAATTCCCTGAAAAAGAGATTTCATCATTTTCATTTGTTATATGACTCAGTTCTTTCTTCTTGTCTTTTTTCAACACATAGCTGAAGTTGTGAATATAGTTGTAGATGGTGAGGATGTTCCCTACCGTGTGATCTTGGGGATTGTGCATGCCTATTTTACTCCCTGTCTTATATTAAATACAGTTTAGCATCTCGAGCGTCTGAGGTACACGTAGCTATCGTAAATCATGTGTCTAACAACTAGCAGAGGTTCAAACAGTTCACTATGAACCGGTTAGGCCAACAATACTCCAATAAGCTACAATAAATATCCGAAAAGTCTAAATGTGAGACTTACGGTACTTCTTGTGAGCTCAAGGCAGCGGGAGACATTTCCCCCTTCGAGTTTGAAATATATCGTGATGGCAAACTTCTGGCTAAGTGAGTTTGAAATATATCGTGATGGCAAACTTCTGGCTAAGTATGCAGAGAATGAAAGGGATAAACAACGTCTCCGGTTCAGGGGAAACAATTTGAAGGCCATTTCGACGTCTTACTTACTGAGACATCAACATCTCCTTCACCTATGAGAACATCTCCACCCAGAAGTTCCTCTGTTCCTATGGACTGTCAACCATCCTGTTCATTCTACATCCATCCTACAATTCCTAAAGCTTCTCTGTCAAGCTCTATTATTATGACTGATTTTGATGTGTCTGTTACAATAAAATTCTCTCTTACAAAAAATATGAGAGTTCATCTTAGAGGTGACGAAACTTCTAGAAACTTTTCTGATCTACTTTTGAGAATAGGTTATGGTTAATATTCCAAATCTGGAGGAATCCCTCAGAACTAGGAAATGTGGTGATTACTCTAAAGTAATTAATGGACAGAATATATACTAAATTAAGCATACATCAACTAAGTGGTTTTGTGAAAAAGTAATATTGACTCCAAATATGAGGCACCTGTAGAAATTAATAATATTTTACTAAACTCTTTTCAAGAAATACAACTTGAATACCCACCGATAGATTCAATTGTACAAGTAGTTGATGCTGTACAGTTTCTGACTGAATTTCCACCACATAGACTTTTTTTAATTGGAACACCGGTCATACTTCTCAGAAACCTTTTTCCAGCAAAATTATACAATGGTACACGTTTACGAGTAACTGCTCTTTATAAAAATGTTATTGTAGCAACTATTATTACTAGCAGTAATGGAGGAGAATCTGTATTTATTCCTAGAATCCAAATAATTCCTACAGACTATCCATTCCAATCCAAAAGTGTACAGTTCCATATTAATTTGTGTCTTGCAATGACTGTTACTACGTCTCAAGTACAGACCTTAACATTTGCAGACATAGATTTGAGAGAAGTGTGTTGTACAGGCAATTTTAAATAGCCTGTTGTAGAGTAAGCAGTCCATCAAGTTTAATTACTTTAACACCAAAAGGAAAGACGAATAACGTAGTTTATGAAAGTTTTTGGTAAGTTATGCTTAAAATTCTTAAATGTGCATGCATAACATGATAGTAAATTGTTGTATTGCAAATTTATAACTTGAAATAAAAAGTAATAATATTAGTTTAATTTATATGTTTTTTAAACCAATGTGAACATTTTCATTTTGGTGTTCTTTTACTGAATCACTTCTTATTAATGTATTATAGGTTAATTACTGTAACTTCAATCTGCCAATGATCCTGTAAATAATATTGGATTATGCGTTTTGGCTTTTATGCCATCATCAGACCCTTGAATAAATATATTTAATTTTCAGTGTTTTTAAAACAAATTTGACAAGACCGTCCAGAATAAATTAAAAAATGTTCAAGTTTATTAAGGATCTGATGATGGCATAAAAGCTGAAACGCCTAATCCAAGATGATTTACAGGATCACTGGCATATTGAAGGTAATTAACCTACAATGCATCAATGTGAAAACACTTATTATCACATACCCTTATCAATTATTATAATTTACGCTTTAAGTATAAATGATAAAAAAAGGCAAAATAAATACTCGTAGCACATCTTCTGCTTTTACACATCTTTTCAGGCTAAGTACATAAACTAAAATGCTTTGATGTTTACAAATACTTACAATTTGAACTAATATAATTATAAATTTCATACATTTTGTATACAAATTGATAGTTTGTGGGCAAAGCCACAATGAGGGTGCTAGTACTATAAAAAACATGAAATAGAATTACATCTATACAATATTTAGAAATTTATTTTATTATTTACTCTAAAAAATGTTTACGATTCATTAATTTGTATTTACTGACAAATTTACAGGCTATTTCTCTCCCTTTTATCAAATATAGGCAGAAACATACCCAATTTCTAATGAAAAATAATAAAAAAATAAACCAAAAGTATCTGAATGGAGCAAAATGTTCTTGATAATGAAGAGCAGAAAATGTCAGCTCTCAGCATTCTGAGTAAAAATATTGTAAGTCAACAATAAAAACAGAAAGGAAATAAACTAGGTATTCAAAAGAAAGCAGAACTAATTTTTATTTTCCTGTAAAATAAACTCTATTCCATTTATTAATTTTTATTTAGTAGCCTACATTTAATAATTTCCTATGAAGAGGACATAATTTTAGATTTTTATTTCACTGCAGGTGAAATGAGACACTAGGCTAACGGAAAGAACTGTTATTTATTGAAATAATGTGTTAGAGAATGAACAAACAATTAGAAATTAACTAACTAGAATGAAGCATGACTTAAGTTTACTCTCAATATTTAGAGCATTAGTGGATAGTTATTGTTAGTTACAGTTTTTCTAAAAACGGAGTCCAAGTCATAACTCTTTCGTCCTCACTAATTTCTTTCCAATTAGGCGAAGGAGTATCACTAGCAAGCCAGTTGAAATCATCCACTAAATTCCAATTATTAGGGCTCCTTCGCAAGCCAGAGTTGTCAAAGTGAACTGAAAGACCTTCATACTCCAAGTTGTAGGGTGCCAATTGTATGTTCTTAGTGTCCTCTATAATTACCCTACTGGTGATATGAGTGTAAAATCTGGTGTCAGTTGTAGAGTGTATTCGTAGTTGCTGACATGCCATCACTAAATCACTACCGGTACAGTTTTCTATAAAAACTGATGTAGAAACTGGTCCACTGAATATTTTACATCTTGTAATGTTACTTATGTGGACAGTGCTCGGGTTTCCGCACAAAAAAATAATGCAATTATCTAAGTTTTTCAATTCAACATCTCTTTTGGCTATTTCATCATCGCATAATTTTAGATTCTCATTTACTTTATCAGAAAATCCACAAGATATTACAGATAGAGAAAGTATTTTATTAGCGACTGAATCAACGTCATCTCTACTGATTAGAGTATTTACTTTATTATTCTCTGTAGAGACAGCAGGTTTTATGTCTGTGTTCTTCTTTTTGGCGGCTTTGAATGCAAACTTTTTCTTAGGTAAAAGTTTTTCTTCTAAATCTTTCAATTTACTTTCATAGTTTTCAACAGATTCTAAACTCCTTTTTACAGTATGATTTGTCAGAAACTTTGACGAGACAGCTAAATATTTACTGAGGGAATTAATTTCTTCTTTTACGCTGTTAAGGCTTTCAGGTAAATTTGTATGGTTTACACCCTTTTCCTCAATCAGTTTGATAATGTCAATAATTTTCTTTGTCTGATTATCAAAAGTAGTTTCAAAGATTTTTGTTTCATTAGGAAATAATGATTCTCTTTCTTCTTTCAAAATTTTAAGTTTTTCTTTCCTCTCTTGATCCCTTTGAATAAGCGATTCTTTGAAATTTTGATCTCTTTCACCTTGTGTAACTTTATCCATTATTTTCTATATTTTATTCCTTTCAAAGCAAAATAGAGAACTTACATAAGCAATGATCAATATTCAATCCTTTTTTGATTTTTCTCCCAACAAAGCGCTGTAGAGTTGCTGATTCTTTCTTTGTGTTTCTTTAGTTGCTTTTGGAACCTGTAAAAGAATACATATTGTTTTTAATTTTTGAAATGATAATAGACTTGGTTATGTTAATATTTCAATTCTTTTCTATTTATATCTGAACAGATGTTAAATTTTGACATGCTAATTTAAGTGAGGTGTGCATCAACCAAAGTAAATGGCACATAGAGAAAAGAGAAGGATAACTCCTCCCACCACAGTTCTCCTCCAGCGGCAGTGGGCTGCGAGGTACAGTCACATACTAAACCACATACATTCCACCAATGAGCTTGCAATTAATTTAAAATCAAACTATTATTAGTAACATTTTGTTAGTTATCTATTGTTGGGTCTCTTTCCATATTATATTCCACAATAGGCTAAGCCTATTCAGAAATAAAAAATAGCGATTTTATAGGATATATCACCTTTACTATTTCATTACTATAATAATGTGGAATATCTCGAGCAGCTTCACTTATGAAACCTCAGCAATCTAAACGAACGAGACAGCCAAGTCAGCTTGTTCTTCTTAAATATACAACAGACAACCAATCACAAATGATCTCGAAATGCATTTTTCCTTGGTAATATTTCATAGTTGAATTAAGTGATAAATTTAGTAATGAACCAAATTAATATTAATAAAATTTTAACTACAGTCAAATTAACCACGTTTAGAACATATTTAACACATTAAATTGGTGAAATTACTCTATTATTTAAACCATTATAATACCACAATGTATCTAAATTGATTTATCAACACAATATTAAATCCAATGTAAACACTGTAGCAAGTGGAATCATTGTTGTAATAGAAGATCTATATTGCTAGCAGTGACTGTGTACTATGAACATATAACTGTTTGTGGTAGGGCAAGAATCTGTTGTGCATGCGCTGTTCGCAGGCGATTTAACATGGGATTATATATACCTGTAATATATAAGATATTTATATTACTTAAGTGAAATTTAACAGTTAATATAAAAAATTATAATTTAAGCCATTATAATTGGAGCAACCGTAGGTAAAGGGCTAAGGCGGTGGCTTGCCACTCAGCCGGTCTGGGTCCCATTCACGTTGTTACCACTAACATTTTTGCCCTGCAACTCCCGTAGTTCGAAAGTCATGTAAAGCCATCGGTCCCCAGGTTGTGTTAGAGAGGGCCATATTTAGCTATAACTTGGTCTGGTAAAATAAGACGATCTTTAACTTTTTTCTAAGCCATAGAGCCTAGAAACTTAAACTAATTCTTTTGACAGAACTAATATAAATTTTAACCAGAGATTTCCAAGAAAAAGGTTACACTCCAACCCTTAATAACACATTCCCGGCAGTGGCGCATAGAGTCACATAACGCGAGGTGCAGAGCTGCCTAGTCTAGTTCGGCACCTTGGCCGCACGCTTACATAATTCAACCCTATTGACAAGTAAAATTGATTCATACAATATTTTTAGTCAGTCGTTGCCAGGACTAGATACTAACAGTTCAGGGTTAACTGTAAAGGGTATTTCCCAAAAGCCAACAGCGAGAGTGGACAACAATATTGGATTGACATCATCTTCTTCGTCTTGAGTTTTCCAAACTGTCAGTAGAGTTATCAACATGAGGTCAAAGCCCAAACAATATTGTTGTGCTCTTCTATACTTACTTTCTACATTGACCTGACAAATATACCAAAACTCAAACTTAACAATACAGAATTAGTGTTTTGTGAAAAAATTAAAGACTCTAGTTTTCACTCACATTACTTACTGAGATACTGTAAACAATGACATGTCTGTTGAGCTCGCGGAAAGATTACAGCATGCCCAAAACTACTGTATCAGATTTATTTTCAACCTGAGGCGAAAGGATCATGTTACTCCATTTTTCAATCAATTATCCATCTTAAAGTTAAATACTCTCCACCAATTCCATATCTTGATTTTGTTGTACAATATTCTTCAAAACCAAACTCCTAATTACCTGTCAGAGAAATTAATTTACTTGTCACAAGTTAGTTTGCATGGAACTAGATGTGAAGATTCAATGTTAGCTATTCCAGTTCATCACTCCAACACTTTAATAAATGTTTCATTGTCTCCGCCTGTAGACTCTTGTATGCTCTACCTGATAATATCAGATCCATCGATAAGCACACTTGGTTCGAGGCGGTGGTGAGGTGTTATCTGCTGCGGGCCTCACAAGAGTAGTGGCTGGTGGTGCTGTGGCTTAGTGGTGGCGGTAATGAGTGATTGTGCCGAATGAATAAAAAAAGTTCTAATACAAAATAAATGTATATTATGTATAACGAGATAGTTCAATTATTTTTAGTGTAAGTTTAAGTGTAATTTTCAAGTTTTGAATTTACATAATACTTTTTCATTGTACTCATTCATTGTTATTTTTGAAATGGTATATAATCAAGTATGCTGAGATTAAGTGGCAGAGAGACTTTGCAGCCCTAACTTCGCCTCATGAAGTAACAATAAAGTAGTTTTTCATTTCATTTCAACATCAGAAAATTGTTCCTCAATCACTCTATCCACAGTTTGTTTATCCATTATAATAAAAACATACTAAACTAATTGAAGACTATATGTACATACATATAAATTAACACTTTATATTACAATAAACCGATAAGACTATGAACACACACGAACGGAATGGCCGATCGGGGAAAAAAAAACCATCAAACTACATAGAAACTGTAGCACAATGTGCGGATATAATTTAGTAGTTCACCCGTAAAGAGCTGACCTCACGCTGACCCTATACATTCAGACACCGCAATGCCAGCATGCTGCGCTAGTATTGCTTCGTTGCGGATTCGCAACATCCACAGTGAATATGTTAAAATCCAAATACATTTAGCACATTCCCAAAAACCAACCTCGAACCAGAAGTAATTTCCAATGCTTACCTGTTGTCACCAATCGCCACCATGGTCAACAGAAACCATGATCAATCAGAAGGATGACTTCAACATCTTAAAAGCATCCACTCATACAAAATATATTCTAGCTAAACCTCCAACGGTCACTTTCAGATGAAACAAAAACCTCCACCAAATCCTGGTCCATCCTAAGTTACCTGATTCTAACAATCCAACCTGTTCTTAAGATCTACATTTAGCCGGTTTTGGTCCTTGCAACAAAAAATCTTGCAAAACCTGTCCTATTCCTCTTCCAGCCACATCATTGATCAGTTCCACTACCTCTTTAACCTACAAGATATCTGGAAACTACACCTGTGAGTACACTAACTGAATTTGCCAACTCAGTTACCCTGCTCAATATATCAGTCTCATCAATGAAACCCTCCTTAAATGCATGACTGGCCATAGACATGATTGCAAAATCCAAAATTCTAAAAAAACCTGTCTTAGAGAACTAAGACCAGAACCCACACTGGGTAACCGCTCTCTATATAAAACCAATTACTTTTAGTTTATTTTATTCATGGCAGATAAAAATGTATACATTTTTTATTACACAAACAAATTCTTTCCTCTAAGAGAAGTAATACATACCTTCTTGCCACTGGGGTCTGGAGGAATGTTATAAAGCAAAGCTGTTGCTATTGCTCCTATTAAAGTGCACTGAATAATAACACTTCTCAAACTGTATACCATAATTAAATGCTTCCATTGACACGCCAAGTTTTCTGATCAAATTCTCTGATTTGTTTGTTACCAGACAAAACTTCACCTGATGAATAATAACCTGGAACAAAAAAAAGTGGTTTTAAGATGTTTAATGTAGTATTATAAGTATAGGTTCTTAAAGACCCACCGACTCCATTAAGAAGGATCAATGGGTGCTCTACAGGTATAGCATTGTGAGAAGGAAGTTACACCTATAAAAAAAGGTGAGCTTTTTAGAGTTATAACTTCTACCTTGCAGAGGGTCACATGATTAATATTTTTTTATTAGTCCTATAGGACAAATGGTTAACTTATAAACTACAGTATAACAAATCATAGCATTCTAATTGAATTAAGAAATGATAGTACAAATGGCTCAAAGAAGGATGCGGTACAAATATAGAATATCAGCAAACTTACCTTTGTCCACTAACACCACAGTAGCAGTAAACAAAAGGATCACATTATTACAAATTATTTGTACCCCCCTCTCTCTCTCTCTCTCTCCCTCCCCCCCCCCCCCCCCTCTCTCTCTCTCTCTCTCTCTCTCTCTCTCTCTCTCTCTCTCTCTCTCTCTCTCTCTCTCTCTCTCTCTCTCTCTTCTCACCTGAATAAAGTGCCAGTGGTAAAGAAAATTTGTGATAATGTAATCATTTTGTATTTGTTTACTACTACTGTGGTGTTACTGGACTTGTCTTCTAAGGTAAGTTTGCTGATGTCCTATCTTTTCAGGTAGCGTAGTTGGTTCAATACCAGCTTCATGTGCTAAAGGTTCTATCCCAATCAGAGTCAATAGATTTTGAGAAGGATCAGCTGATAACCACCGGCTGTTCATTTGTCATTGGGCTATTAATTAATGACACTTTCTAAGGAATAGTGGGCCTCAGTTTGTAACAATGACTACATTCGCTCATCTACACTCATCACACTCATTCGAAATCCATATTCGCCCATATCTTGATGATCGGCGTCTTATGAATAAATAAATAAATATACTAATTCCGGACTACTAATAGTGCCCTTTCACCTGACCTAAACTATACAATATACTAAACATTTTTAAAGCAATCTAAGGAAAGTTATAGCAACTACAGTAAAACCTCCTTAATCCGGCATTCTATAGTCCGGAATTGTCTATAATCCGGCATCAACGGCAATAGACACAAATTACAGAATTGCCTTCACAATGAACATTGTAAAGTGAGCTACTCGACAGCTAATAAAAAAAGCTGTAAGAAGCAAATAGATATTAGATCTTTTTTCCAGCCTTCTACCAGTGCTGTTACTAAAAACCACAAATACTATAGTACAGTACTGTACTGTATTTCATACTGTATTCTAATTTAATTCATCATATACTGTACTTAAAAATGCATTTTAATATTTCCCCTGTACTTATATATTGATTTATATTGTTTAAATAACCAATGTTTAAATAATATTTACATACAGTAAAGTTTTGTTGTGCAAATTATGCTATTTTTTATACACCTTCTGTATTTTTATAAATAACCTCCATAGTCCGGAATTTTCTTTAATACGGAAAGCGTCAAGTCCCAAACGTGCCGGATTAAAGAGGTTCTACTGTAATTAAAATAACATTAACTCACATCAACTACTAGATAAATGAATAAAAATATTAAAAATATGCTATTTGCAGACAAGATAACATTTATAAATGAATTGAAATAGGAACAAATCACTGAAATTACCAATTTTTAATATCATATGGAAGATTATTTTTAATAATAAAATATACCAATAATTGTCCTAATATTAAACTTTAGGTACATCCCACCTATTTCAATTTGAAACATATTTATCACTGTTTTTAAAAGCATTAGTTACTGTATCTGGTTAATTACAACAGTTTTACCCATTATAATAATTGGTAAATACAATGGCTTGGTTACTTAATTATAATACTTACTTAAATACACAATCACTGTTCCTATTAACCCTTAAAAAAGGAGTACATAATAGCGCATTTTTTTAAACTTGACATATTCCCTATCTATTGCACTTTTAGAAGGGATATACCCAGTAACGGTGTCTTATATATATAAACTAGCTGTACCCGCCCGCTTCGCCGGTCATAATATTGAGTTTTGATTGTATCATTGAAATGTGCAGCAACCTTTCAGTTTACATAGTATCCAATTTACAACAGCTGATGTTTTGTGTAGTTTACTACTGTACTCAATTATTTTTAATTTTGAAAGTTTTGCCTACCACAATTTTATTCTATTTGTTTTTATTTAACAGCTGTTAATCAAATAAATAAATCAATTAATATAGCTTCACAAGAAATCAAAACATAAAAATATAAACAGTTTAAAAAATTAACACATGGTTTAATTTAATTTTTATATATTTAAAACCCACAGCTGATATTCTTTTTATATTTGACTTATTATACCTTCGTGCATCCTGCTATTTGATTAACATTGAAACTTTAGAAGTCCAAGGGACGGAGCCCTGAGGGATTAAAGAAACAGGAATAGGACAGAAACCTTCCCTGGGGTATATAGAACAACTTCCCCAAGTTTCATGGCGATCGGCTGGACGGTTTGGTAGCACATAAAGGACAGACAAACATACATTGGATTTTATAGATATAGATGTATTGAAGGACAATATCAATTAATACAAATAAAAGAATAACTTTAACACAAATTTATAGAATTCTGTAATTTTAAAGAAAAACCTATTTGAAAATTTATATGTTACAATGAATATTCTAGGAAAGCAAAGCTATTCAAAAAACATAATATAAATTTATCTTTCAGAATTGGTCATAAAATTAAAAACCTAATGTAATACACAAAATCAAAAATAAATGAAGTACAGTACATAAATCAGCAATATGATAAATTAACTGTAATAATTGTGATGAAGTGTATATTGGCCAGACAACAAGAAAAATTATAACAAGATTCAAAGAACATAGAGTAAAAGTAAGGACAATGTGAAAAATATCAATGGCCAAACACGCACTAGCAGAAAGGCACAACTTCTCAACATTTGAAGTTCTAAAACAAGTTCACAATAATCAATATTTTAGATACATCATAAACATTCTATATGAAATAATTTCATAAACTAATTGTAAATAATTAACCTCCTCCTATTAAAAATTCTCCGTTTAATTGGCATAATTTAACTAAAAATTACTATTCATATAAACACAATTTAAAGTTGATTATATTTTAAATCTAATGTAAGTTTTAAAAGCTAAAATAGTTATTTTTTTAAATTTTTTTATTTATTCATAAGACGCCGATCGTCAAGATATGGGCGAATATGGATTTCGAATGAGTGTGATGAGTGTAGATGAGGGAATGTAGTCATTGTTACAAACTAAGGCTGACAATTCCTTAGAAAGTGTCATTAATTAATAGCCCAATGACAAATGAACAGCCGGTGATTATCAGCTGATCCTTCTCAAAATGTATTGACTCTGATTGGGATAGAACCTTTAGCACATGAAGCTGGGATTGAACCAACTACGCTACCGACCAGTTATATTAAGTTATATATTATAACTTAATTATAATATATTTATAATTATATAATATATTATAATATATAATATATATATATATATATATATATATATATATATATATATATATATATATATATATATATATATAACAGTTACACTATTATATACTTTGTAAGCATTTAAAAAAATTAATTTTTGTTGATATCTGAAGATGCCTACCTTTTAAGCGAGAGCCCTAACTAAAATACACTATTTTATTGGATTATTTGAGAATTTTCAAATTAAAAAGGATTGTAAAATCCTGGATCACCATATTTTGGACATATTGAAAAGTGTTCAACATCAAGAGTAGTGTTCTTACATTCTTACATATAAGACGCCGACACAACGTTGTGCGTATTTTAAGGCGAATATGAATGGTTTTATGAGTGTGGATGAGTGTAGTCTGGTTACTAACTGAGTTCAACTGTTCCTCAGAAAGGGCAATTTTTTAATAGCCCAACAGCCAGGGCAACTAAGGGACCTACAGCTTTACGTGGAATCCGAACCATGTAGTGCTGGTCTGATTTTCAGCTAATTGACAAGCCTGATACTCAGTTATCTCCCCCACACAACATCCGCACAATGATTACCACCCAACATGGACACCCCAGACTTCTCTAGTAGTGTCCACGCCGATAGCAACCACCAAGCGGACGCCATGTCGGTATTAAGAGGACCGAGCATACAACCTATCGCCTACAATCTCCCAAACACTTTGTCCCCATGTAGCTGGGTTACAGCACTGCGCCACCAGTGCCGACTTTTCTCATACTTTTCTGTTCCAAAATATTTTAGTGATTGCATACGATTGCTAAAATTAGTTTGATTTATGTATCATATACAAAGTTTACCACAGATGGTATAATACAGTTTTACACTATAACAATGATTTAGTTCTACATAAAAATTACCTTCAAGAAGCCAATTATGATGTTTGTACATATACAATCGGAAGTCTGTAACATAAACAAAGTTTACAATTAGTACAACTAGTTAGTAAATAACTTGAAAAAAGATTTCTTGGGTAATATTCAGAATAAGATAAATTACTGTGATCGTAATACTGTAATTAAGTAGCCTACATATTAAAAACATTTAATCCCAACACAGAAAGAAAAAAAAGGGCATGTTGAATAAGACAGTTGATGAATAAATTAATCGTGATCAGGTTTGTAGTGCCAGTTATTAACTAATTTTATAATTAGAGAAAAGGTGCTGAATTTTCACAATGCACTAAAATGACTCCAGTTAGTTCCTGTGAATCTGAAGCTACAACAACGCTGCATTGCCAATCTTATTTTATTACTCAGCACTCTCCCTACATAACAAGAAATAGAAACCCAGGAAAACTGTTTTAATCTAAATTTTGTCCACACATACGGTGCCAAGCTTATTAAAAAAAAAAAAAAAAAACGTATGAAACTTTGTTGGGGATTATTCACTTTTATAGAGTTAAAAAAAGGTTGAGTCACAACAAAATAAGTTATGAACAGCCCAACTCCGAAAAATTAAACATTCAAACAACACTTCTCACTGTGATGGCAGAGAAAAGGAAATTTCTTATAATATCACTTTACTATAGGGATTGATGATAATAATAATAATACTTTATTTTGTCATAGACATCGTTTGACAATGTTAAGTGTCATGAGCAAGTCATACACATCGAAACATAAACTAAACATGAAATAAGAAAAATACAGTATCGTAATGTAGACAAAATAAATTATAGACTAAACTACCTGTATACCTGGAGGAAAAAAGCCAGTAACACAACAAATATGAAAGTAATAGTATTGAAATAAGATTAAACCAAACAAAATTAATTGTGGACCAATAAAATGAAAACCTTATCTATTACCAGTTTAAGTACATAATCAATCAACAACAAGAAACAACTTTAAATCTCTATTGGAATAACACAATTAGAATTGAAAAAAAGGCTAAAAGTTAACAACTATGTTAAAAAAAACTCGTCAATTGAATAAAAATGACAAATTTGAATATCCAATTATACAGGGTTGGTAGAAGTTGGAACATATTTGACCTGAGGTGAAAAGGATGACCAATTCAGAAAATATAGCCTCTCATTTGACGAACAAGGATTTTTAAGATAGTTATTATCTATTGCTGCCTAGAGCTATAATTTGTGACTATATATGAGAAATTAATGTTCACAAAAAATATGCAACAAATTATTATAATAATCTTCTTACACTATTTTTAAGGTAAAATTACTGTCAAAAGGGTTGTAATTTTTCTTCTTTTTTGTTAAGAAAGAAAGAAACTCTTTATTTTTGACAGTTCAACAACCGCATAATAGCGTCATACATTTGTTTTACAGTGTTTTTTTCTTTTTTAATTAAAATAACTTAAATTAACTTATTATACATACAAAAACGAAAAAAAAAACATTTCCTTTGCAGCAGGTGGCCAATGTAAGGTTGATCCTTACGTCATAAACCCCCTGACGCTGTAGTGGCAGCTCTGAATCAACAAGTCTTTTAATGATCTTTTAAATTTGATTAAACTTGTTTCAGCCTTCAGTGATTCCGGCAGTGAGTTGAAGAGCCTAGAACTGCTGCACACTAAATGCCTTTCATAGAAAGTAGTTTTATGAGAGGGGATTTTGTAATGCTGTTATTTGTTAGGAGATTGTAACAACTTTGATTAGTTTTGTGCTTTTGTACTATGTTCATGTTATTTTTAACAAAGAGAACAGACCTTTGTTTGTAGATTGAAGGAAATGTCAGTATTTTGTTGTTTATAAAATATGGCTTACAAGAGGTCCTTCGCGAGAGATGAAACATCGCTCAAATAGCTTTTTTTTGGAGTTTGAACACCAGATCTGTCCTCAGGTTCTCATAACCCCATATTTCGACACCATAGTTCAGATGTGGATAGACTAATCCATAATATACTGCCAATAAGGCAGAGGTATTCAAAGTTGAAGAAAGACTTTTTAGAACGAATACTCCAGAACTTAACCTTTTACATACTGATTCGATGTGATTAGAGAATCTCAAGTTGTTGTCAATATGAATTCCAAGAAATTTTGTGACAGAAGATGGATTGATTATTGAATTGCCAACACGGCAAGAAAATGCTTGGGAGTGGTTTGTGTTATTAATGTGAAACTCTATTAAATTGGTTTTGTCATTATTTACTGCAAGACGATTTTGTGCAAACCACTGAAGCAAGGCACTAGATTTCTCATGTGTCTTTACTTCAAGTTGTGGCCAGCTGTTAGACGATATTGATAATGATGTATCGTCTGCGAATAAACATATGTTACTGACATCGTCAGATATCTGTATAGGAAGGTCATTGATAAATAAAAGGAACAGCACAGGCCCCAGCACCGACCCCTGCGGAACACCTTTAAGTACTGGGAGAAACGAAGACTCAGCCCACGCATTACATTTATTGCTGTCCACAAAAGGTATTTTTACCATTTGGACTCTTCCTCGAAGGTAGGTGTTAACCCATGACCAAGGGACACCTCTGACTTCCAGTCTCTCAAGTTTGTTTAACAACAAGTCATGATCCACTAGGTCAAATGCTTGTTTCAGGTCGAAGAAAAGCCCCACCACTGGTTTTCCAGCGTCAAGTGCCTTTGTAATGGAAGATACTAAGAAGTTTATGGCATCAGAGGTCGATTTACGTTTAGTGAAACCAAACTGATTTTTTGATAACATGTCGTTTTTTTCCATGAAGGATAGTATTCTGGACAAAATATTTTTTCGAATACCTTAGAAAATGTTGATATTAAAGCAATGGGTCTGTAGTTGCAACAGTCTTCCTTACTGTTTCTTTTGTAAAGAGGTCTGACGGTGGAGTGTTTGAGAGTATCAGGAAATGTACTGGTTTTAAAAGACAAATTGATGTGTTTCTAATGGTTTTGATACAAGATCACGGACTTGTCCACGTAATGAAGAAGATATTTCATCCTGACCGGAAGAGTGTTTTGGTTTTAAGGACAAGATTTCTCTTTCCACTTCATCTATTGATGTTTCATACAGGTATATGGAAGATGTATTTAAGGGAGGACCGAATTTTAATGGATTATTTGAAGTGATCTGTTTTATGCTTAGACTAGATTCAGGGTGAATAGATTGAGAAAAAAGAGTTGAACGAGTCAGCGACAATTTGAGGATCGCTGACTAATTTATTAGTGCCATCCTCCTGAATCATATTTATGCAAAGCGGGGGGTGGTTTTTCATAGGCTTATTCGCATTAACAATATCCCATATAGCTTTAGTTTTGTTGTTTGAAAGCTCAATTTTTTTGAGTGCGGAATTGGACTTGCACTTACGAATGCTATTTTTATGGAGTCTTCTTGTTCTCCTGTAAAGGGTTCTTTGAGGATGGTTGTAATCAAGATCTTTTGTAGATGAATACAGCTCCAACACCTCCTCCCTCAAGGCCCATGTGTCAGCGTCCAGTGGAACCCCACTTTTTTTGGTCTGAGATTCAATTTTATTTTTCCGCACTGGGAAACTAACATCGAAATAGTGCTTTACGGTTTCAAAGAACTCATTGAACCCGAGATCAATATCCGTGGCCGAAACAACCGAGTTTCAAGACCCACGCTTCAATTAGTAACGGAAGCTCTGAATATTTTCTGCAGAAAATTGCCTACTTATTTTAAAGGTTGGACCGAGATCTGGCTTCTTTACAGAAAGCATGAGTGTTGCCTCTTGTGCATGATGGCTGATAACGCCGCTATAATAACTTGACTGCGTATTAAAGAATCATTAACGTTTGTGAAAATGTTATCTATCGCACTTTTAGAACTTTTAAATTCTCTGGTATAGTTTGTGATTGTATGTCTCAGCCCATAGGATGACATTGTACTATTTATGTCATGTATGTTATGTTGTGTATTATGAATACAGTGGTAAATTTATACCACTGTACTTGTATTGATGGGCGGGTGGGTTTATACCACTATAAATGTATGGGCAGGCGGGTGGGTTTATACCACTGTACATTTATGGGTAAGTGGGTGGGTCTATACCACTGTACATGTATGGGTGGGTGGGTGGGTTTATACCACTGTACACGTATGGGAGGGCAGGTGGGTCAATGCCACAGTACGTGTATGGGTGGGCGGATTGGTCAATGCCACTGTACGTGTATGGGCGGGCGGGCGAGTCAGTGGCACTGAACGTGTATGGGAGGGCAGGTGGGTCAGTGCTACTGAACGTGTATGGGCGTGCGGGTGGATCAGTACCACTGAACGTGTATGGGCAGGCGGGTGGGTCAGTGCCACTGTACTGAGGTATAAGACAATTAAAAAAGTGAGTCCACTGATAATGGAAAAAGAAAATGAAAAAAGGGGGTAGAAAGAAATATTTTGTGTGTGAAGCTTCAACTTGAAAGTGTGTCACTCAACACATCAATATTAAAGTCTCCAATCGCAACTGTAGGCATCGACCCATAGAGGAGTTTGTTTAGACATTGGGCTAGACCATCAAGAAATTGCTTGTACTCACTACCAGGAATTCTATAAATGGCAATCAGAAGAAGTTTTTTACCATTTGAAAGGCTGAGCTTTGCTGCTGCTATTTGGCAGTAAAGCTCAGAACAAAACCGAGATACATTCAACGACTTAAACTCTAGTTATTTTTTGGCCAAAATGCAAACTCCCCCTTTTTTTCGTAAAACTCGACAGTATGCCGAAACCTGTGAATACCCAGCCAGAGAGAAACCGTCATACTGCTCTTGATTCAGATTATGTTCAGTAAGGCACAATACGTCGGGATTCTCGCACTGGAGATGCACTTCAAGTAGAACCTTATTAGTTCTAATACCATTAATGTTTTGGTGAAATATCCTGAGGGAGGAGTGTGGAGGTTATAGTGTCATCCGCTAGGGAATCAGTGACGGGAGTCTGGCTGATCCTAAAAAATGGTTCTTATGAAGGGAGTGTGACCAGACTCTACTTCCAACCTCCAGATAATTACCACTGCTGGAGGCTGTATCAGTCAAATTCAGCCTCTTATGGGGATGAAGAGAACTAGGCAAATCAGGACGAGGAGATGCATAGTTCCAGGCATTAAGGGAACTTCGAAAATTAGAATTATATACAATTCTGCCTTGAGTTTTCTTTTCTACCTTATTACTAGAAATTGGGGGAATAGTTTCAGTTACCAATCCCTTTGTTTTTGTTCTATGAGATAAAACAGCATCGACAATGAGCTCAGACACAACAAACTTTCTCCTCTGATTAAGATGCAACCCATGTCTAGTGAAATCACACCAAGGGATTTGATCAAGAGATATGAAGTTAGCATGATCATACTGTTTAACAATATTAAGTAAATTAGTATTGATTACAGATACAGTGTCATTTAGATGAGGAGCATCAAATCTCTTAGGGATCCCAACTACCACGGCATTGGTAGTTTTTGCGGCTTCAAGAAATTTAGTAAGAGAGCTTTGCAGTTCACTATAGCGGTTGGGAATATTATTGGTTCCAGCCATAAGAACAACAAAGTCATTTTTTTTCAATGATTTTAGAGTGAGAGCACTGTCCACCAGTACATTTTCAAGTGTACCCCCAGGTTTCACAACACTTGTCACATTTGAACTTGGAACTTTTTTTCATAACTGCTTACATATATTACGACCATGTGGGTCACTAAGTAACAAAACATTCATGGGTACATTAATCTTACAAGTCTTGGACTTAATCTGATTAGAGGGCAGCACTCTGTGGGAATAATTTTATTTCAGAATGATTTGTTTTTTGTTTAATCCGATTGAGTTTGTGTTTAGGCAGTGAGTTCTGCTCGCAAGGAGGCATATTATTTATTTCATGAAAAGCTGGCTCCTCAACTGTAAGGACAGCAAACTTGTTTGAGAGAAGTAGCTTTTCAGACTCTGTTGTTCCCTGCCTGGAACCACTTTTGACTTTCACCACTTTCCACTGGTTGGCATCAATCTTTTTAAAGGTAAGGGGGGTAACTGGAAGAGGGGTTGGTACAGGATGTGATTGAGGTTTAGGCTGAGTACTATGGTGGGAGCCACCCTCTGGAAGTGGGTAAGGGTTACAGACTTTGGCATTTGACGCCAGACTAGAATCAGTAATGCAAAACTGAAAATACTGACAATACCATTGAATAAAAGGGGATGCAAAATTTAGCATTACATAACTGCTGAGAACAATACTAAGATTAGTCATTACATTAATGCCACTATGCTTAGTTTTTCACACAGTAAGTGAGCATGCTGTATATTAGTACCCTTTAGTGAGTCAAAGTGATAGGCCTGTTGGAATATGCAGTCAATAAACAGAAAACTCCAGTGACTTCTGCTATCGTCTTTCAAGCCTTCACAACTGTTGTTAACACATGCAAATATAAACCTCTTATTTTCCACTGCGAGGTCATTCAGAAATTTGGAAAGTTCATCGTCAGGATAGAGCTTTAAAATTGCTTGAGTCATTGAAGGCCCCAACAGTAATACAACACTTCTGCACTTGACATAATCCGCACGAGATTCAATAAAATATTTAAGAGTTTCATCATCTATCCATCTATTTCTGTCCCATTCATTACGCACTGTTTTAAGTGATTCTATACTTTTAACAAGGTCATGCTTACATTCAAGTAATTCTACATTCTTAGAACTAAGACACTCTAGATCACTATTTAGCTTGGAAATATGATTGGTTAAACATTCATTTTCGTTAGTGATATGCTTAAGGGCCACCTGTGAGGTTTTTAAGTTCTCATTTACTACGCCTAGCTTAGATTCTAGCTCTTGTTTTTCTAAAGCAACTAAATCTTGAATTTGAAAAGAATCATTCATTTCATTTTTTCTTTTGATTTTTTCTTCACTTATTTTACATTTCAGATAAGTTACTTCATCGTTAAGCATGGCTTGTGTGTTAGCAAAAGAGAGTTCTCTGTTACATTTATTATCTAAGTTATGCACCAAAAAAGAAATGTTTGAAAAAATATTCTTAAGACTAACTGAAGGATTGTCAGCTAGTATTTTTCTAAAGTCAGAAAGCAAACCTATAATAAGACTCTCAGAGTCCTCGTAAAGGTTCTCAGTCAGACTGAGGCACGATTCAAGTTCCTCCATACTGCTGCTTTTGGTATTAAGAACTATAGCACATTCAAAGTTGTCAAATTAATAATAATTAAAAAATAACTCATAAAATGAGACAGTAACAAAGAAAAAATACAAGGTAAATTAATAAGGCTAATTTAATAATATTTAACCTTTGAAAATCATATTTGTTAAAATTAAAAACTTGTCCATCGAAGATAAATATATTGAGAGGAAGCAAAAAGCATGTCCCAGTGAGGGGATCGAACTGATGCCACTGCTATAAACACGCCAGTGGGACTGCCACTCTATCCACTTCGCCACGACGCACTGAAGACGATAATGATATTGCACATCCAAGATTTGTCAAAAGGAGAATCACATTGACAGAGTACTTGGTTTATTACAATCAAATCCTGTTAGGTTAGGATTGACAAACACAAATGTACAGTGTTATAAAACAGGTTAGATTTGTTTGTTAGGTTTTTCAATGTAGTCTATCAATAAAGTCTGTGACTGAAGTGTGTGGTGCATTGGTGTGTTGTTAAAATTTGTATAACTCACGCATTAGGAATAATTAAGAAGAGCGAATTACACAGGTTCCCACACACAGACGCCATCTTGGCAGAACCTCCAAATAATATATTATTTGGACTATACGTTAAATAACATATAGTTATTTTTATAACGCATTCGTTCATTACAATTATTAACAACATACACAACACAATGTGTCAGTAAATACACAATATAACACAATTACGTCACTTCAGTAAAAGAAAACAGATAAAACGGCAAATTATGCCTACAATAAAGCACATATATAGTACTAGCTGAAGACATGCACCTGGGCACGGCGCTCACCATACCGAAGAACTTTTGGTTAAAAGGCTGATATTGCGGAGTGGGAAGGATGATACGATTGACAACAGTTCTTAGAAAGGTACACTCAGTTTCAGAACCAAATCTCAAGACATGCACTAGAACAGTCAAAATAACAACCATTGGTGAGTGCTCTGCTCACTTGTGTGTTCTCATGGGTTACAAGAGTTTTCTAGGAATAAAACTACGGTACATTAACCCTCGTGCTGCATTTCGACAAATAATTGTCGACTTGTGTTGATTTTGTACTGGCATTCGACAAAAAATTGTCGACTTGACATCACTCGATATTATCACTTGTTATAGTATACCTATTAGAGCTATTGACAAGATTCATATACCACTGGAAACGGGAAGAGTTACCGATTGCAGTGGTATGCCTGACTTGGTTCTAAGACGACGGGAACAATGGAAAATAATATGATGAATATTCGTTGTCCAATGTGAAAGCGATTTTCAAACTGACGCTAGCCTTGGAAGTTTTGTTTACTTGTCTTTCAATTGTATTTGTAAGTCTTATTATATGTAATTATGGTGTTATTATGATATAATTGTGTTTACATTACTTATGGTATATACATACAACACACACAAAATTATATTGAAGCCTTTTTATAAAAGAAAAAAAATTGTGAACATGAAGAATATCACATTTGTGTGCGTACGCTGGATAAATTTCATCATCATCTGTGGACCCCTAAGCTCACAGCCAGAGGATACCAAGGTAACCATTTTACAAATATATTTTATTTATAGAACAAGTAATTCTATAAATTTTAGTACTACTGTAGTTAGAAGTCTGTACTGATTATATAGAATTTTTAGCAAATTTTTGAAAATTATGTTACCACAGTAAAATTTTTTTGCATAAATTGTACTACACAGGGTTTTGTAAGTATAATTACTTTTATACTTCAAATAACATATAAAACCTTTATATATCCTGAAACTAGATGAAATTTGTAATATTTAGGCTATCTTGGAATTTTGAATTTAGCTATAATATATTGTTTTCAAGGTGACCCTCCTTTTTTATGTTTACAAAAGTCATTGTCCGAGATATCATGAGTCATAAAAAATTTTTGTTTTCCCCAAAGACGTAATATTTTATTATTATTAGATAGCCTGCTTTATTAGGAGTGCACTAATACCAAATACAAGTAGGGTTATATAATTTTACTATTTTTTATCATTTTTTTTGAAAAAATGTCTGCAAATGCGCAAAAAATGATGTGACGGTACATGAAAAAGTAGAACCCGGTAAAAAAAAAAAAAAAAAAAAATTCCTGTTTCAAGGTGGTTAGAATTAAAATAAAAAACATTTTTTACTGATTAACTTACTAATAATTAATGTACTTATAGTCACTTCTGAAAATACCATTTCTTGTTGAAAAAGTGGTGAAATATGAGTTCATAAATATTTACTCAGGTTAGATTTAAACCACAGAAAATTTGTTTTTTAACTAGAAAACGAAAATCTAGTTTTTTACCTGATAGTAAAAAACTTTTTTTAAATCGTTCACATTCCAACATTTTTTTTTCATTTTAGCCTACGGTACATGTTGTTTATTGTGAATACAATAATTTTTTGCAGGCCGAAAAATACAATTTTTACTTACCTAACTAAACAAAACGTAACCTAACCTAACTGTCTATTTAGTCAACAAAATTCATAATTTGCGTAGTATTCGGATGGCTGGTCCTCCAATGGAAATATAGGTGAATTCGGTTTTTGTGGTTAATAGTTGGTGTTTATGATGATAGCGCAATGCTAATCGTGATTTGCCGCGAAAGTAGTTTTTCCTGTATATCTAGAGAAATAATTGTTATAACTTAAGTTAGACCAAATTAGATCTTAAATTAGTATTCAGTGCAAAAGAAAATCGAATCAAACAAAGATGATTAAAATATCATTTAAAATACGGTAACGGAAATACAGTTTAATGTTAAAAATACTAAAAAGTTAAAACATTGGATTTTTTAAAGAATTTTTGGGTAAAATATGTGACTTCCACAGAATAAAACACATATCTTGTGAAAATATAGCCAATTCTTGACCCATTTCAGGCAAAGTTCAAGCAAAAACATTTTTATGTAGTTCAATTGTGAAATACAGAATGAGTGAATAGGACACTAGTGTTTGCGGAAAGAGTCTGTCTCACACTCTAGACAGGTGAGTCATTTGTGACCAAGTGAACATATGCAATGTTCTCCCTCCTCTGATGGATTAAACGTAACGAATAGTTGAGTTTCCTCTGTAATCTTAAGTCCAAGTTCTAGCACATATTTGAGATTTTGGTATTTATGCATTATCTTGCCACCAAACAAACTTGGAACATTTTGCTTGAAATGGGTCTAGAATTGGCTGTATTTTCACGAGATATGCTTTTTATTCCACGGAAATAACGTCTTTTACCGAAAAATTCGAAAAAACCAATGTCACAACGTTTAGTATTTTTGTCATATTTCCATTAATTTAAATGGTATTTTAATCATCTTTTTTTTATTTTGATGTGTTGATACAAATTTTAAAACTATTTTGGTCCATTAACTTACAAATATTTCTCGAGATATAACGGAAAAACTACTATAGCGGCGAATCGCGATTAGCGGTCATTCCGCAATCATTATATTGTACAACAAATATTAATCACAAAAAACCAAATTCACCTATATTCCCGCCGGAGTGACGGCCGAGTCCAAACACTCGAATTTAACGCAAATTACGAATTTTTGTTGAGAAAATAGACAATAAGGATAAGTTAGGTTATGTCTGTAAAAAATGCATTTTTCGAATTGAAAAAATAATTTTACTACAAAACCAGTTATATATTTGTGTTCAGCATAAAAAACACGAAAAATGACAAAAGTTGTTGAAAAATAACGATTTTTAAAAAAGTTGGTTTTTTCACTATCAGATTAAAACTAGTTTTTCGATTTTTCGGTAAAAAACTAGTTTTCCGCGGATGAAATCAAACTCCTCAAGAGATATAAACTCATTTCACCACTTTTTCAACATGAAATCGTTTTTTTTTTTTCAGTGTGGCAAGAAAGTGCATAATTACTGAGATTTTTATTGGACAGCCTAATCCACTTAGGCTAAATACAATTTTAAAGAACCTTTAGTTAGACCTATTTTTTTTTTTTTTTTTTTTATTTCACATACTAATTAATATGGAGAGTTAATATTCATAAATAAATATAAAATTATAAAGTAATAATGCATAAATAAATATAAAATTATAAAGGTAATAAATTAACACTGGGCATAACCTTGATCCGTATTCAGTCGCTTCCAAAATGTATAGCTTACTAGTAATCCTCCAACTTCTAAAATGATAATAACTTTAGCACTACGAAAGAGAAAACTTTTATATTTATTTAGCAATCCAAAGCCTGAATATTTTCCTGACATATCTGCATCTCAACAAAAACATTTATCACCTTAAAAAATTTTGAAAACTTATTATGTAAATACGATGACTATTATATGGACCAGAGCAGAAGAGCACAGTTTGAAGGAATAAATATAAAAGGAAATTACAAATCAGCTGTCAGCCAGCCGCCTTCCGAAAATGTAGCATTCCTTTTTTGGCAATATAGTTGAACCACAGAAAAAATGAACTATGTAGACTTTGGACACTATTCACCGAGTATGTATATCACCTTCATGAAGTAAGAGTGTCTTACATATGGATTCTTCTTCGCAATCCTGCAGATCGGGGAATCGTCATCTTCCTTTCCCAGGTGGGGGATTTCTGTTTGAGTGAGCTCAGCCCTATTTCATATGATTGTATGTATGGTCCTGTATGTATTCATCTATTGTGTAGTATGACTTGGCTATAAGGTATTGTTTTAGCGTTTTTATGAATTTATTATTGTTTAAAAGTTTAATATACATTAGTCTGGTAGGAGGTAGTAGAATTTAGATCCGGTATATGTTGGTGTGTTGTTGAATTTCTATAGTCTGTGTTGCGGTAAGTCGATATTGTGTCTAGTGTAGTATAAGTGTTGATTTTGTCTTTTGGTTAGTTTAAGTTTTTTGCAAGAATTACGGTTTCCAGGATATAGTGACATACAACGATTAGTATGTTGTTTTGAGAAAGAGTTGGTTTACAGACTTCCGACAGGTCCAGCCTAAAAATTGTCTGTTCGTTATCCAGCAACGAAAAGCCGACTGTTCGTTTCTGGATAACAAGAAGTTTGTTCATGTTTGTTGCATATGTTCCGCCCCATGCTAAGATGCCTTACCTAAGGTGTGAGGCGAAAAGGGAGTGATATGCGATTAGTGTGGTGTCAATATTTGTTAGGGTCCTTATTCATCAGTATAATACGTTGATGATACATTTTTAGAGAGGTAGTCTATGTGATTTTGCCAGGTAAGATTTTGGTCGACATGAATACTTAAGAACTTCATAGAGCTTTCCGTTGGTGTATTTAAAATTTTCCACATTTCATTGGATCTTCCTCTGTTATTTGGCGTAAAGTGCATGTGAGTAGTCTTGTTTTTGTTTATATTTAGTTTTATGACATAGCAACTGGTTGTGGCTTATTAAGTATATTTTTTACTTTTTCTGTGTTGTCTATGTTTCAGCTTAAGGGGGAGATCAGTGTTGTGTCATCAGCAAAGAGTATATTAGCATGGAACATGCTTTAGTCTTGACCTAACTGTCTGAAAACGTTACGCGGGAGGGTGACGCGTAACCATGAAAACACAATGACATATCAGTGTTGACTTCAATAATGATTTTATTTGCAAGCGTTGATCAAAGTACATCTTTAGTTTCCATGACAACTCTTGTTAAAAATATACAAAATTAAGTCCTAATTAGAGAATCCAGTCCTCATTTACATATCAGTCTACCTCCAGCCGTCCACCGGTGATGTTGTGTCCTGGATCAGATTGCCCTCCTTCGACATCGTCAGGTGTATGTACTCGCCATTCTACTGATAGATCTACATCTGGATTCGGAAACGCAACCTCCGAAATAATAACTGAACCAAAGAAACCCAAAACTGGTGCTCAACGTCAAAAGGAATATAAAGCGCGTAAAGCTGCCGAAAAATCACTACCCAACGAAAATGGTGAGTGTAAACCGATCAAAACTGCTGCCAAAACCATTTTTGTTCTTTTGTTAATGTTTCTGGAAAACAGTTTACGTATGTAATGAAGAATAATGGTCCTAATATTGAGCCTTGTAGTATTCTTAATGTTGATTTTCTAAGAGATGATCGCATTTTGGTGATACAATTGTTTTGTTGGTATTCTATTCTACATATTGTTGTCTATTGGTTAGGTAGTCACTAATCCATGTTATGGACCTGTCGTTGATTTTTAGTTTCTTGAGCTGCTCTAAAAGTATTTTCCAATCCAGGGTGACAAAGGCTTTTTGCAGATATACAAAAATCCCTGACGCCTTG
Source organism: Stictocephala bisonia (assembly GCA_035578905.1). Classification (NCBI taxonomy): domain Eukaryota; kingdom Metazoa; phylum Arthropoda; class Insecta; order Hemiptera; family Membracidae; genus Stictocephala; species Stictocephala bisonia. Next base: position 618,115 of record JAQJVL010000023.1, read on the forward strand.
TTTTTCTTCCCAAATTTTGTTGATATTTTTGCAGAGATGTGCCACTGCGGTGTGCGTTCCCAATCCTTTGCGAAAGCCATGCTGTGTGATGAGTTGATTTCCTTCAAGGTAGTTGATAATTTGGTTTAAGATAGTCTGTTCTAAGAGTTTGGATACGGTTGGAAGGTTTGAAATCGGACGGTAATATGTGTAGTTTTCTCTTTTTTGAATTTCAGCTGGATTTTTGCAATTTTCATATTTAGAGGGACTTTGCCTTGTATTATTGATTCGTTGATTATTTGCCTAGTAGGACCTATAAGCTCAACCTTATAATGTTTTATAATTTTTACAGATATTTCGTAAATTCCGTCAGAGTGTTTAAAGTTCAATTTAGTTAACATTTTATTTAATTCTTCTTTTGAAATAGTGTGGAAATAGTTCAATCTAATTTCTTTCGATACGTCTTGCTCATTTTGGTAAGTTAATTTTTGTGTATGTCCTTAGCGGTTTTCAGGGGTGAAGTATTTATTAAAGATATTACATATATGATATGGATTTGTTCTAAGATTGTTGTTGTGTCGTAGTCTAATTTGGATGTATCTGTTACTTTCTGATCTCCTCTCATCATTAATTATCCTCCAGATTTGTTTGTTTTTATTTTCGGCTTCAGTTATACTGTTAATTGTGTAATTTTGTCTTAGATTAATTTCTTCGTCATATGTTCTTTTGATTCTGATGTAGGAATTTTTATCTTCAAAATTACCTGTTTTTGTGTATTTAGTTTAAGCTTCTTGTAGGTTGTTCCGTAATTCTATTGTGTTGTCATTCCATAAGATGTGTTTTTTCCTTGGAAGAATCTTTTGAAAGGTTTTAGGGCTAGATTCATCCATTTGGAGTCTAATTCTTTAATGAAGTTATTGTACTTTACATCTACCGTCACTGATTTGTACCATTGATTATATAAACATACAACATTTGTGTATAAAATCAATGTTTGTACACATCTGACCAGTCGGGTTTCTTTTAGGGATTTTAAAAATTTATCAAGGTTTTTCAGTTTAAAATGTCTTAATGTTTTGGTATAGGTTTTTTTGTTTATGCTATTTTATATAATATATTGCATATAAGTAGATGATGATTGGAGATGGGGTTTTTGTGTGCGTTTATTTCTATTTGTTCAGGATGTAGATTGGTACATCATACATTACTGCTGATAGTTGTATGTGTTTATTTTGTTACTAGGATGTCCATGATACCGCATCCATGTTCCATAATAGATTTTTAGGCCTTTTACTGGTTTTTCATTTATTTTTAGAGTATCTATGTTTTTATATCCTAATAAAATAATCCTTTTCTTCTTATAAAAGTGTTGTTTGAGAAGGTTGTTTTTCCAAGAATTCATCTGTTTTAGTGGTAGGTGAACGGTATGTCCCTATAATTATTATGTTTTGTTTTTCATTTTTACTCCAATTCCCACTGTTTCGAAAGAAAGTTCAACCTTTTCTCTATCAATAATTTCTATCTCCTTGTTCAGATTATCTTTTGTGTAGATTGCTATTCCTCCCTACATATGTGAAGTCTGACAGAAGTCTGTAGTGAGGCAATAGCTATTGTTGTTTCAACAAAGTTATTGTTGTTTCAAGGTTTTCTCTCCTAAGCGACCTAAGCCCATGTTCCGAAAGAATCAGTATGTCTGGTGCATGTTTACTAATTTCTACTTGCAGTCTGTCTATTTTATTTTGTAATCCTCTTTCAGTATTTAAATGAAAAATTTTCAAATATTTTTCTGTGTCGGATGTATTTGGTGATGTTCTGTAATTCCGGAGTTTTTGATGATGTTTTTAGATTTTAGGCCTATGTGTGCTACTTGGTTTGACGGCCCTTTGTCTGTTGCAAGTTTGGGGCTTGGTAAAGGTCAGTATCCAACATATTGGGTCCGATGATAGTCATAAATTTTTCAGCCAAGATCGCTGATTACTCCGTCCCATATCAGGTGTTTTTCGTTTAGTGTTTTTGTGCTGTCTGTAAACTTTGTTTTTAGTTGGTTACACATAAAATCAAGAGCTTTGTTAACTTATTCAATGAATTTTTTTCTACAGTCTTCCCTATAGGGTATGGATTTTATGTACCATTCTGTTTGTGGAAAACGTTTTTGATTTGCTTAGATAGCCAGCCAGAGGGGTCGCAATACGTGATTAGGTGTTTTTGAATGTTGTAAGTTGTTTGATCCAAAGTTTACAATTATTTTATTAGGTAGGGTTTTTTGGTTCGATAGGTATAAGCTGAGATCTTTTATTTTCTGCCCGGCGATCACTGTTGTGTAAATTTTGGAACTTAAGTTATTGTTTATTTTTAAAATGTCTGTAGCACCTTTTATTAGGGAGTCACCAATCACCAGGATGTTTGGTGTCGTTTCCTGGTTCTGTTGCTTTGTTTTACCCTGTTTAGCATCATATTCATAGTTTTTGTCTACTTGAGGTTCTTGTTTACTACTACTTTCTATTTGTGTTCCTTCAGGTTTGCGAATTGCAAAGCTACAGATAACATCTTCCATTTTTTCGATGACTTCCATCTTTTTTACTATATTTTCTGATAGTCGCAGATTTTCATTCTTTGAGTCTATAAGTTCTTTCTTTAGTTGTGATATGTCCCCAAAGAGAAGTTTAATAGTATTATAAAGTATTTATTATGACATAAATTTATTTATGTGCAGAATACCTGTAATATATTTTAACAAATATATTAAATATTTACAATATAGCTTGTAATAATAACAATATATTTACACAAGAGAAAACCTACTAACAGCAAAATTATGGTACTTGTCCCAATTCCATTCCCATCAAAATAATCTTTTAGTGTTTAGATAACACCCATTGCAAAATAAAGCTGTATGAAATCTAGCTAAAGTTCATTCTAGAAGATCATGCTGAGACTTGTTTCTTAAATTTAGACTCTTTATGCTATGACAATTTATGCTATGTATTCCAGGTAGTTACTGGTACTCTTGTACAGGAGGATGATACAAGACAAACCCTACATCCACTAAAATAATACTAGGCAAAAACATGACTTATACAGACTGTAGGATCTTTTAGTATAGACCCCTGACTTTGAGGTGCTACTGTATTTACAAAACATTGTTATTTTTGCACTGAAAAAGAATTTCTAAACATGGTTTGTTTTTATCAATTCTATTTCTCACTAATATATTGGAGATCATGTTGTCTTGGAAAATTAGTATGACTTGTTAATAATATTTAGGCCCTACATGAATTGTTACAATCATCCAGAAATCAAATATTGTAAAAAGGTGTATTGCCATTTATTGAAATAAATAAATAAAGGCATTATGATTATCAGAAAATTATTACAACCAATAAATACTGAAAACGGAGACTAAAAAATCTATGGACTTTTCAAGAGAAGGGAAACTATAGATAAAACCCTTAGAAACGACTCACTGTGAGTGAGATGCATTGAATTGTGGAAGTGAGACAGAGAAGTTCTCTTCCCCCATTGTATAATTCTATTAAAAAGTTGTCAACCACGATGACGGAAGTCAACGTGCTAGCTGTGCAATTGCAGGCCTCGTCTATTGCATCATTAGTAATGGACCGAGTGGTCTAAGGCGACAGAACTTTGAGCTTAGGTTAGAGATAGCGCTGGTTCAAATCTGGCGTAGACTGGAAGATTTATCAGTAATATTCATCTTCTATGTAGTGGTTTGCCCCCTTATACTCTGTCTGAATAAGTTCCTCATATGTTTTTCATCATACTGTAGAAGCAAAATAAAAACATCTGTTGATTGTATTGTTAATAATGCTTTGAGCTGAATACTTAAAAAAGTGGAATGTTGGGTTGTGTGTGTTAACTAAAAATTATCTTTTGATGTTTTGTTAAAATAAAACTTGTAAAAACAACACTGCGTAATAATTTATATTAACAGGTTATGGGCCCAGACAAGTATTAAAAATCTGAGGCGTAAAAAAACGGTAAGAGTTATGGCAAGTGGAACGGATAACATTGAGAAGCTAAATGATTCGGAATCATTTTTTTTTTTTTTTTTTTTTTATAACATTTATTTAATATTTACAATCTATTCAATAATGAACAATAAGTAAATGTGATCTATTTTAAATAACAATGGTTGATTACCTTCCAAAGACTGTAAACAACATAATGGATTAAAAACGTTCACTTAAACTAAGGAAGTCATGCCTTTTTAGTCTATAAATGTGTTCACTATTGTCCAACAAATTCACAGCAAGATGGTTTTCATGTGCTTCAAGCTTCTTTAGGTAACGTAAACTAAACTTTGAGATTTCATCTTGCACGTAGTCAATTCTTGTGTCTTTGTGGATTACTGCATTCCTAACATACCATGGAGCTTGCAATATAGTTCTCAGTACCTTTTCGGAATCATTTAAATTTTGGAAGTTCCAGACCACAGTAATATTTAAATCTCTGGAACTGTATGATATCGTAAATGGCGATGTTAAATTAGAAGCAATAGACGACAATGATAATAAAAAGAAAAACGAGTGGAAGAAGAAGGATGCAATAGCCCAAAAGATCATTGTAACTTCTGTGGATAAGAAATACTTGGTTCATATTATAAATGAAGTAACATCTTATGGTATGTATTCTAAGCTTTGTTGTATTTTTGAAAAGGATGCTGAGCAACAAAAATGCAGTTTGCTGCAGGAGTTTTTTAATTATAAGTATGAGTTAAATTCTGACATGACAAATTTTATATCAAATATCCAGAACATGGCAGTAAAATTAAAGAGTTTGAGTCAAAATATTGATGATGATATGATAATGTCTAAGCTATTATCGTCTTTACCAGACAAATACAAGAACTTTGCTACTGCTTGGGAGTCAACTGCCAAAATAGATCGTACCTTATCTAACCTCATGTCACGCTTGATAGCTGAAGAGGCTAGATGTAAAAACAGTAATGATAATGAGTCAGGAATTGCCTTTAAAGCCAAAGAACAAAGGTATGAGAAAGGTAATTTTAGATTTAGTAATTTTGATAAGAAATCTAATAGGTTTAATCAAAACACTTTGCAAAATAATAGTATGCGAAAGTGTTTTGTGTGTAACAAACAAACCCGGACATTTGGCCAACGCATGTCCAAATAAAAATAATCAAAGATCAGGTTGTTCTACTTGTAAAAAGAAAAATCATACTGACAAAGATTGTTTCTTTAGGAAAAATAAAAATAATGAAAAGAATGTTTCTTTTCTAACATGTAACGAATTAGAAACTCAAAACAGTGTTTTTGTAGTGGACTCAGGTTGTACAAATCACATGTCTAATGATATTACATTGTTTAGTGAACTAAATAGTAAAGTAAGTGAAATCATGGTTGCCAAAAGTGATCAATCCATGAAGTCTGAGGGTCAGGGTAAAATTGAAGGTCAAGATTTTAATTTGAAGCATGTATTGTTTGTTCCTGAACTTTCAGCAAATCTGTTATCTGTAAATTCAATAACAGAAAATGAAGGAGAAGTTGTTTTTTCAAAAGATAAAGTAATAATTAGTAAACATAATGTCACAGTGTGTGAAGGAACTAAACAACCCAACGGTTTATATGTAGTAGACGTAAAAACAGATAAGCCTAGTAGCCTATTGGTAGAAAATAAAAATAACTTATCTGGAATGAATGGCATATTAGATTAGGTCACCCTAGTGTTAGTTATATGAAAAAACTGGTAAAAATAGCTAGAGGTATAGAGTTATCAGAGCAAGAATGTGAAGAAGTTAGTAACATTTGTGAAATATGCATTAAGGCCAAACAGACTAGACAACCATTTTCAACAGAACGAAGGCGAGCTGAAAGGCCTAATCAAATTATACATACAGATCTATGCGGCCCTATCGATCCTGTTACTTGGGATGGTAAAAAGTATGTTCTTACTTTAATGGGTGATTTTACTCACTATACAGTTGTGCAATTACTGGAAAATAAAAATGAAACGTTTGGTTTCATTAAAGAATTTGTACTTGAAGTGGAGGCATTGAAAAATTTTAAGGTATCAGTCATCAGATGTGATAATGGTGGGGAATTCACGAGTAATGAAATGAAAGATTGGTGTAAAAGTAGAGGCATTGTATTAAACTACACAATACCTTACACTCCACAGCATAACGGTAAGGCGGAACGTTTGAACCGTACGCTATTAGAAAAAGCTAGAGCCTTGCTCTATGACTCAGGATTAGAAAGAAATTTCTGGGGAGAAGCCATCAGATCGGCGGCTTATTTGTTAAATAGAACCCCATCTGATACTGTAAAAACTACTCCGGCAGAAGAATGGCACAATCAGAGGACAGATATGTATCAAATATCAGAAGATTTGGCTGTGATGGATATGTCAAGGTATTAGGCCAATATAAAAAACTAGATCCAAGGAGTGTGAAGATGGTTTTCATAGGATATGCACAGAATGGATACAGAATGTGGGATTTACATAAGAAGAAAGTAATAATCTCAAGAGATGTCGTGTTTGATGAATGGCATAGTTCAATGAAGTGTATTGACAAGACAGATACAGTAATAAATGGAGGTAAAGTAAACATTTACCATGAACCTGATGTAAGAGATCCTATTCAAGAAAATCAGTTAGAAGAAAGAGAAGATAACGAAGTATATGAATTCGTTGAAAATCGAGACAGAGAAAATGAAGACAAAAGACCAATGAGAGAAAGAAGACTGCCAATAAGACTCAATGATTATGCTTTGATGACGTATAAAGAAGCAGTAACATGTCCTGAAAAGGAAGAATGGAAAGCTGCGATTGAAGAAGAAAAATTATCGTTAAGTAAAAATGAAGTATGGGAATTAGTAGATAAAATTGAAGCTGGTAATACTAAAGTACTTTCCAATAAATGGGTTTTCACAAAGAAAGAAAATAACAGATATAAAGCAAGACTTGTAGTAAGAGGATGTGAACAGAAAAGCGAGTTCAATTATGAAGAAGTATTTAGTCCAGTGGTATGCGGGAGTTCTCTTCGTACAATATTTGCAATAGCTAATCAGAAAAGTTACAGCATGCTGAAGTTTGATGTAAAAACAGCATTTTTGTATGGTGATATAAAAGAAAATGTCTTTATGAGGATTCCAGAAGGCTATGAAGATAATGGGAAAATCTGTAAACTGAAGAAAGCCCTTGGGTTAAAACAAGGGGTTAAACAAGGGGTTCCATATGGGTTAAAACAAGCTCCTCTTACATGGAATCGGACATTTACGCAAGTACTCAAAGAAAGTGGCTTAAAACCTACAAAAAATGAGAAATGTGTGTTTGTAAATGAAGGTTGTACAATAATACTGGCATTATATGTTGATGATGGCATTATTGTAAGCGACGAAGAAGATCAAGTTAAAAGAATTGTAAATTTACTTAAGAATAAGTTTGAAATAAAAGAAGAAATAGATCCTAAAATCTTCCTTGGTATGGAAATAAGGCGTGAAGAAAACAGTCTGAAAATAACTCAAGTAAGTTACATTGAAAAAGTGTTGAAAACATTTAATATGGATAATTCAAAGCAAATAGACACACCATGTGATGTACAAGTGACAAAACGTTCAGAACTTATAGGGAATTTTCCTTTTAGGGAAGCAGTTGGTAGTTTACTTTACTTATCAACAAAGACGAGGCCAGATGTAGCGTTCTCGGTTAACCTTAGTAGTAGATATATAGAAAATCCTACGAAAGAAGATGTAGTCCGAGTAAAGAGGATCATGAAGTACTTAGTTGGAAGCAAAAACATTGGTGTCGTTTATAACAAGGCGGCCAATGATGATCAAATTGAAGCTTTCTGCGATGCGGACTATGCTGGTGATGTGAACACAAGAAGAAGTACCACAGGATACATCATATTCTACGGAGGAGGACCTATCAGTTGGTGTTCCAGACGACAACCGATAGTTGCGATGTCATCGACAGAAGCAGAATATATTGCCGCTGCAGACTGCTGTAAAGAGATATTATTTCTAAAATCCTTGATAGAAGAGTTAACCCATAAACCGATTAAAGCAAACTTGAACATAGACAATCAGAGTGCAATAAAATTAATGCAATCTGGAGTAGTCAATAAACGCAGTAAACATATTGATGTTAGGTATCATTTTATACATGAAAAAGTTGTTTCAGGGGAAATATCAGTGAAGTACTGTCCTACAAACAAACAAATAGCAGATTGTTTAACCAAACCTCTTAGTAAAGTAAAATTTGATATGTTGAAAGATATGATAGTTCATTAACTTTATGTAAATAGCTATAGTTCTTTAATATAGTTATAGTTTTTGTTTTTTTTGGAAAATGTTAAAATTAGGAGAAGGTGTTAAATAAAGTTAATGTAAATAATTTTAACATTCTCTGATAAATATTGCAGATTCTTATATTATGTACTCTATGTTTTTCATCATACTGTAGAAGCAAAATAAAAACATCTGTTGATTGTATTGTTAATAATGCTTTGAGCTGAATACTTAAAAAAGTGGAATGTTGGGTTGTGTGTGTTAACTAAAAATTATCTTTTGATGTTTTGTTAAAATAAAACTTGAAAAACAACACTGCCTAATAATTTATATTAACACCTCACACAGATCAATAGTCTATTGGGAATGGACTGAGTAAGGTTAAGAAGTAGATCAGCCTCTCCTTTAATAATAATAATAAAAAAAAACAAGGATAGTAAATTGAAGTGGCTGTTGGGAGATATAAATAAAAATGATGTTTGGATGGAGCTTATTTAAATTTAACAACATTAATATGAACAATATAAAATGGAAGGATTAATTAAATAGGGATAAGAAGGAATCTCCATATGATAATACTAGCCAAATACAAATAAATGCTTCCCAACAGTAAATAAATACAATAAAAACAAAATTGTTTAATATGACAACAAATATACACAAAACAATTGAGAAAGTAAATAAAACAGTAGCAGCACATCATTAGATAAATATAAATTTAAGTTTCATTAGAGTTCCAACACACGGCGTTTCAAACAGCTACTGGTCTCAACAGTGGGAACTGCCTTATGCCCTTACGCCCTATCCAGACACATGTTCTGATAAGCGAGGGGATCCTAGGTTAGGGTATATGGGCTGATGAGACCTGTAAGCTAAAAGTCTAACATATCTTTATGTGATCTTGAAGAACTTTAATGAGTACAGGAGTGAAATTATATTATTACACACTCTTAATATAGGAGGTGGCAAGATAACCAAAAACTTCAGATCTTCATGCTTTCTTACTGCTGCCACAAATATACTAAATATCTGCACATAACTGCTCATGTGGATTAATATCTTCTCTCTTCAAAAAATCTTTTCGATTACCAAATTTAACATTTTTCTATAAAACGCTTGATCCAACAATACTGTTGTGTTGAATACTCATGTTCATGATAAACAACTCAATAGAACAATAATAAGAGCACTATTGGCTACACCCATTTAGTGGCTCCTGATATTGTGTAATATTGCCCCTCCTGAGTCCTGACATAAAACTCATGAAGACTCTGTACTCACCTACCATACACTACAGTGATATTAGCCCACCCACCTAACTTGTACAGTGGTGTTGGACCACCCACCCAACCATACATGTACAGTGGTAATGATAAACTCAACTTGTCCACTTTACAAGACCGCCTGCTATCGGTAAGCAAGTTAGTGACCCATAATATATATATATATATATATATATATATATATATATATATATATGAAATAAAGGAATAAATAAATACAGCAAAATCTTAATGAGATAGTTTAAAAGTAATAGAAATGTGAAACTATATATTCATGTATTTTAGTTAAAACATACCCAATCTCTTAAAACCACACATATGAGATGCTGACACAACGTTGTGTGTATTTTAAGGTGAATATGAATAATTGTTTATAGTACGCACATTTATAAGTGATTTTCACTGCCAATAATCTAACAGACCTTGACACTCCTAAAGAAATAACAGTTGTTTAGGGTTTTATAAAATTATTGTTTAACTTTTATACAATCCTAAACAATGATAACTAACTAAGAATTATTTCTGTAATCATAAATTATTTATGTTTAGAATATTACAAACTAAAACAAAAAAATAGATTAACTAAAAATAAAAACAACTTTATTAAATAAAAAAAAAACCTCTAAAATACCTTGTACAACTAGATAGATTGTAGTTACCATACAGTATTTTCTTTTAGGATTGATTAGATTGATATCAACTGAAATTAAAATTTCAAACAAAAGAGCTTCATAAATTAATTAATTAAGTCAATTCAATTCAAACATTCTTTATTCATGTTTTGTACAAAGGTACAACAAATAGTGTCACAGTTACAGTAAAAGCTAATACTAGATTGTTACTTAGACTACGTTTGACAATGGAAACTTAATATATTCATCTTAAAATTATTGTTTTTTACTTAAAATCCTATTGTACAGAAATTATCTTGGGTTATGTTGCAGAAAGTCAGTTAGAGAATATGGAGCCAGTTGTTATTGAGTTCCTCCAATGATATTAAGTTTTATAGTATATTTTACAATTAGATATTCTATGAATTTTCATATCTGTAATGAAATATATGTGAGGAATGATGAGACATATTGGCTGAATAAAATATGCCTGAGATCAACAGAATACTGAACAGGGTGAATCTGAAAGACATTTGGGGCGATGAATTGTACAGTGGCATTCACTTGACTGACCATATTAGTTCTGAATCTTTATCTACTGTAGTGATAGTTCCAGTAGGATTGTATAACAGGGTAGTAAAAATTAGTTTCCCCCTCTTGTTTTTTATCTATTCTCTGTTGAATGTGCCTTTATTTCTAATGGAGGAGGGCTTTGTTTCCAGATGATCCGCCACAAGATTTACCACTCTTGGTGTCAAGTACATACGGTTTACAGGTAGTCGGCACTGGTGGCACAGTGCTGTAACCCAGCTACTTGGGGACAAAGTGTTGAGTAGTTTGTAGGCAATATTGTAGGCCTATGCTCTATGCTTGTTCCTCTTAATACTGACACGGTGTCTGCTCAATGGTTACCATCGACATGGACACTACTAGAGAGGTCTGGTGTGTCCATGTTGGATGGTAGACAAGGTTCAGATGTTGTGTAGAGAAGAGAACAGAGTGTCAAGCTTGTCAGTTAGCTGAAAATTAGACCAACACTAAGTGGTTCGTATTCCACATAAAGCTGTAGGTCCCTTAGTTGCCCTGGCTATTGGGCTATTAATAGACTACACTCATTCATCTACACTCATCACACTCATTCGCCCCTCATATTCGCCCATATCTTGACGATCGGCGTCTTATGAATGAATAACGAAAAAAAGTTTGTTACATTACTTGGAAACACTCTATAAAGAACGTGTCAGTAACTGATATATAGGATCCATCAGAGGAGAAGAGCTCGAAAGGTTCAGTGGCAATAAATAGTTCCTCTTTTCAACATATTAACAGAACTAGTTTCAGTTCCTTAGCGAGTAATAGCCAATTTAACTAATTATTAAATTCAGGAATACATCAAAAATTCATAAAGTTTATTCATTTAGAATTATTCTAAATGAATAAGAACTGTTGCAGAATCAAAAGTAATATTGATAGTTTCAGTTTTGTCAGTGGTTTCATGTTGATATGAGGGTTCATTGTGATTGCCATTAACTTGTGGTGGCCATTAACTTGTGATGGCTATTTTATTTTAACATAAAATTAATTCATCACAACTTCATCAAATAATTATAAAGCTACAACAAAATAGTTGCAACAATTAGTTTTGATACAAAATCTCTATACGAAAGTACAAAACCAATAGTAATTTTGTTTATAGTTAACTCATTTTATATGAAAACTCATTTTGAGCAGTATTAAAATGAGTGTAAATTGCTTAGAAGGTTGTATTGTTAAAATACACAGGACCACCCAAACCTGAAAAAAGGTTTGAAACAGTTCTACAGCAAATGCATTGGCTTGGGCAGTCTATTTGTTTCAATAGTCAATGCTCTAATTGAGCAACTTTCCTTCACTGATTATTTTAAACCAAATAATTTAATTATTAGGATTGGATACATATACAGTACATGGTAGATAAGCTTGTATAATCTAGTTTGGTCTAATGTTACATTACATGCTATATCACTGCACAATAAGATGTAACCACATTTTTTAAGCATTGGTCACAACTATTCAGAAACATACAAAAATATAATGGGTTCATTTTAACTAAAGTACTGAAATAAAAAAATACTATTTAGAAGTAGAGTTAAATTAATCAATATAAACATTTAATTTTTGCTTTATAAATAGTTATTTGTGCAACTAGTCTGCAAAATGGCACTTTGCTGTACGAGAGAAATACGCACTAGCTGCAGGCAAGTGCGGAATAGTTTCTCAAGTGCAGCAAGTCCGCTTTGAGCACAAGTTGCACATAACATTTTTCCTACAGTTGAAATACAGTAGACTATATAAAAAGTAACAAGTAATTAAGACATAACTAGTAGGCAAACAGGTGAGAACTTTTATTTAAAATGATCACAAACATATTTCTTTTTTACAAAAAACTGTATTTAATGGTGTAAGCAAAATTTTAACATCATTTTTATTTGTAATGGTTATTTTGAAGGTGCAGTTTTCACAATTTCTTATAACGATTCTAATACATCAGCTGTTCTGTTTACATCCAGCGCTGCCAACTTAATTTTTTCAAGCGTACACAACGTTAATTGGCATTGGCTAATAGATGTATTATTTATGTTATAAAGTTAAAAACTTGGAGTGCGGCAAAGTCAATGAGTGTGGTAAAGTGTTTAAATGCAGGAATCACCTACTTTGCGACTTATATTGGATGTAGGAACAGCCACTTTGTTAAGCAACTGTAGGACAAATATTTTCTGAACCCTACATTTATAACATAAGCATTAGGACTTAATGGTTGGTAAAGAGCTGAAAAGTCTGTGCCTCTGTCACTTGCTGGTCTGAAAAAAGTGATCATTATCGTAATATTTTTAAAGAGTGGAGAATTTAACAGTGCACTCTATTGATAATGGCTACTAAACTTGTAAACAAACTGCCTGTAACAATAAGAGACAGACATAAATGTAGTACCAACCTATTTAAAGATGAAATAGAAAACTTCTTACGTATAAACTCTTTTTATTCTTTAAGTGAATATCTAACTGCAGAATGGACTATAATGGATTTTAATAGTTGATTCAGTATGTGTATTGTATTTGACGTGCCTATATATTTTGTAAAATATCTTGAGGCTGAATAAACATTCTTTTCAATTCTACTTTGAGCCATTGACCTTTTTATGTATTTACAATGAGAATGTTTTTCTCTGTTATTTATCTCTTTAAATAATATCCAACTCTTTTAATGGCGTTTATAGTGTTTTATGTAATAAATTGAATTTTTCACATTTTACTAGAATATTTTATGTAAATTTGTAATGATTTTATATATAAATTACTATTGCAGGGATGATGAAACACTTCTATTACTGACGTTGGTTGTACAATTTGAATGCTGAATTTAAAAACACCTCACGTCATAATGATGAATGACATAATGTGATAAGCAAGTGATATATATTACATAATGATTGATTAACACAACCTGGCAGTGACTCAGCTAGTATTAGTTACAGTGTTGTACAGTATATATTTTTAAAATTGTTTTAAATTTAATTTACTTTAGAAGTGAATTATATAAATATTGTGTGACCATTTATCGACTTTTGTTAAAAGAAATGAATAAATTGTGTCCAGTGTTCTAAATTGTAATATATTTTTGCTAAGTTTAAGGTACTAATCATAAATATATAAATAAATATAGATTAAAAAAATTATAATGAGTGTGTTTGTAGCTTTTTAAGATTAACTTTTCCTTGACCTTGATGACTGTCACAAATAAATAGAGTTGTTTTGAGACGCAATTATTTTCACTATAAGTGTGATGTTATGGATTATAGACAACACTACAAAGTTTAAGTTATGAAGGTTTTAATTAAAAGCTAGTCATCATAATCCAAAACAAAAATAAAATGAATAAACAATAATATAAATAATTAATAGTGAAATGGTTAGTAAATTGTTATTTTTGTTTCTTGACGCCATTTGGGCTCATTATAATGACTAGAATTTTTCATCAAACGAAACTAGTCGTTGGTATATATGAGTATTCTGGATTTTTTAACCTTTGTTAGAATTGACTAGTATGTTTAGAAGTGGCATATTCTTCACAATGGGACTGTACAGTGTTCATTCATATCCTGCAGAAGACAAGTTGTCATATCCATTGATTCTGACACCTTATCTCGACATAAGTGACATAGAGAAAGCTAGAGAATTATCAAGGGTAACACCTGAGATAGAAAATGTCACAAGCTATTCAGGGTTTTTTACCGTAAATGAAAACAAAATATGTGGTAGCAATTTGTTTTTTTGGTTTTTTCCAGCAGAGAAAAACTGGATTGAGTCACCAGTGCTTTTATGGTTACAAGGAGGCCCAGGTTCAACTTCCATGTTTGGACTCTTTGGGTCAGTAGGTCCCTTCAACAGCCTTCCTGAAGGATTGACGAAAAGAAATACTTCTTGGACAAAATTTGCAAATTTATTATTCATAGACAATCCGGTAGGGACAGGATTTAGCTTTACAACAAATAACTGCTATCCCCGGAGCATTTCAGAAGTGGCTGAACAACTGTTTTCAGCTCTTATCCAATTTTTCAAACTATTCCCAGAGCTGCAAGGGAATAGATTCTTCCTCACTGGAGAATCTTTTGCTGGACATTACATACCTGTATTGGGTGCTCTAATTGATAGGAAAAACAAAATCAATGAAATAAAAATCAATCTAAAAGGGCTTATTATGGGCAATCCATTTATAAAATTGGACTGTCACGATTATGGAAGCTTTTTGTACCAGATGGGAATGGCAGATGAAGCGCTACGAGATGAAATCTACGAGGCTCAGTATGACCTGAAGAAGTACGTGAAAGAGAAGAACTATACCGCTGCTTATATAGAGTGGGACTATATAATGATAGACCTGATCTACAGAACTATTGGCCTACCAAGTACACATAGCATCCTAACTGAGTCTGCAGACTCGAGCACCTTCATTAGCTTCCTCAATACAACCAAAATCCGGAATAAAATTCATGTAGGACAACAAGAATTTTCAGATTTCAACGAAGATGCGTTTGATAATCTTGTTGATACTATCGCACAGCCATTCATATCTGAGATTGAACAGCTGCTCCGAACAAAGAAGTACATAATTGGTATTTACAGTGGAAATTTGGACATAAAATGCATGTACACATCTGCGCTGTGTGTTATGCACAGTTTGAAGTGGCCTGGAAGATACAAGTATCTAAAAGCTTCAAGGCACACTTGGTACATCAAGGATCAGTTGGTAGGGTGGTACAAGACAGCAAACAACCTTCTCCTGGACATTGTCGTGAAAGACGCCCAACACGCTGCTGTGCTCAGTAAACCCTCGGTAACTCATCTAATGATGCAATCAATTGTTTCAGCAGTATCTGGACAAAACCCACTGTGGGCTCTTCAGACTTGTGCTTCTTGAAATATGTATGAATAAATCACATTAATCAAGTTTAATTATTGTTGTTAATCGTGGTAGACATTCGTAAGGGTTAAAAGACTTTTGCAGTGGTTTTAGTTAAGATAATATCTGATAATTAGCAATAAAAATTAATCAATCAGACTAAGTTTCAAAATAATACTAAAACTGTTTAAAAGACTACATTATACTCCATGACTTGATTTAGATTTAGTAAATTGGGTAGAAACTAAAAGCGAAGGCTCTTTACTTAAATTTGTTTTGATTTTAAATTTAAATTGGCTTTAATAAACACATTTAAAATACTTTTGCCAACTAAATGATACTATACTATAAATCTTTATGTTCATCCTATCTAATTATTTCTTAACCTAGGGGAAACCCACCCCACTTGCATGTTTGAATACAATTAATTTATATGTATATAGTATAAAAACATATTCAAGAGAAAAATCAAGTATTTGTTTTAAAACATAAATCTAGGGTTAGACATAAACTAATAATAAAATGTTGTGTGATACCAGACAAAAAGAATCACCTTTTGTTTTCGTGCTTAGGAAAGTATGTTTCGTCGTAACTTTTTAGCAGGTTAACAAATTTTTGTTTATCTCATCTCATTGGATTCACCACTTTACCAGAAGTGTCTTAAAGTATATAACATTAACCTAAACAACCACAAATCCCCCCCCCCCCTCACTACTAACCAAATATTTTAGTTTACTTACTTTACTTAGCAGTTGTGTATTAAATTTTCATAAGATTATACTTTTTTCTAAGGAACTGTTAGTGTAAGTACAAGAGAATCAACTTTCTTGGCCATTACAAAGAAAATTGTTCATTAGCCCTTTAATTGTTTGATGTAAAAGGAACAACTTTTCTCAAAGGTTGATTCTAACTGCAATTTTCTGTAAAACTGCTTTGTGCCTTCATTAAAAGTGTAGCTTTTATAAAGTAAACATTTAAATTTGATTAAAATAAGATTTTAAAAGAAATCTTGCTTTAATGTTATATTTATAAGCTTCTTTACGATTGATTAAGTCATTTATAAAGATCAACAACCTTACTAAATATTTTCTTGAATTGTTTACACTTTGTAAAAAAAAAACACACAATCACTCAATAAACTATAACCATATTGTTGTATTTCACCCACTCTGTACACACAAGACATGTTATGATGGATCTCACACCTACTTATGTGTGTGAAAGTTGACAGCAGACATTCCACTCACTCTGTTCCCATAAGGAACTTGATGACAGTTTTCTCATCCACCATGTACATAGTACCATCCTACCACTCTGTATAGAAAAGAATCATGTTGAAGATCTCACTCCCCAGCTTATAAAATGTGGTTCTTACCAATCATACCTCTACCTATAAAAAAATTGTGAAAGCCCACTGACTCTAAACAACTGGTACTTTCTTACTAATTATTAATAACAGCTTTCTTACCAACCCTACAGGCTATACAAAAATCTTGATCTGCTCTTGATAACGGCCTTCTATCCACCTTGTACACCCAAGAAATGTCAATGCTTCTCTTACTCCGATCACGGCTCTTGACGCAGACTTCCCACCCTCCCACTCTAGGCCACATGCAAATCCATTATCGATGGTCATTCAACCTACCCTGTCTCATTCACAAACAACACTCTTTGGTGCTTTTACATCCTCTTTGTGTACTACACTAAATATTATTCTTCATGGCCCCCACCATTGGCGTGTACATACAATTTGACAGCAGATATTTCACCCACATACACAAGTTACGGAAGAACTTATAAACTATTTGCAATCATATGAATTGATGACGGGAGTATTATTCACCTGCACACATAAGGCATTAGACGGACTTCCCACCCACCCACTTGATGGCATACCGAGGTCATACTTCTGAACTGTATCATGGATACTAGTCATACTTCTGGGTGGTGACAAATCTATTTCTTACAATTTCCTTATCCCTCATATCCATTACTGTTAACGTATGCTTATATGACATTTTACCTCTGCAAGACATTTTCATCACTTCGTCAATGAAATCTACGATTGCAAAATTCTTGGATTACAGTAAAGTCCATTTTGATTCCGTTTTAAGTAACTTTTATCAATACCACTCCAAGTACAGTCTGTCCAAGTATTAAATATTACTATTGCATCATTAATTAGTAAGTTAACAAGTTCTTTTTAATACGTCTGAAATGTATCGACAGTGCATGCATGTGGTTGACTTAAAATAACTAGCATACCTGAAGTGGTGGCTGGCAGTGGAAGCTAAACACTCAGCAACGCCTTCAAGAGGTGTTTCAATAAAAAGATCAATCGTTCAACAATACGGTCAGTGCTCTACGCTGACACAATGATCTTGCTTACTTGAGGTACACACATCCAGATCACAAATATACTTTTCTTTATGATCAACATGTATCACTTTAAAACCATTGAATGAGGTAAAAATTTGAAAATACCTCATTAATTAATGTTTTATTAAAGGATATTTTAAGAAAGGCTTACTAAAAATGGTTACATAAATTACAAATCGGAGGGGAGTTTTTACACTGAATTTTAAGGATAATATACGTTCAATCCTGTATCACACATACCGAATACATCTAATATTAACTTATTCATTGTTATTGCCTCCTGAGCTGATACATGTGACAAATAATAAGGTTAACGTACCTTCTATTTATTGGACTACTGGTTTCAGAGCAAAAACTTTGAAATTTAATGTGACTATTTTGACAACGTACAGTGGATGTGACAATGGAGTTCTTGCTCTGAAACCGGTAGTCCAGTAAATAGGATTTTGTAGCTGAAGACGACAAAGGTATGTTAACCTTATTATTTCATATATCTAATATTGACTTTGAAGGCAGAATTTGAATGTGAGAATAAGTGATTAATTTAGTCACTACTTTTTTAGAATATAATTTATTTAATTTGAAGAAAAAGATAAAACTTTATTTTAATTATTAATAATTTATTGCTTATTTTGTAATAATTTTTAGATCAAAAGATTTCTTAGTAATTAATTGATTCTTTTCTTTGTCAATAAAAATGGAGCTTGAAGAAGAAGTTTGAAAAGAATTTTAAAATTTTGGTAATGGTTTGATACAAATTTATATCATCATTATACCTATAATTGGTTTGTCAACTTGTGATAGAAGGTAAGTAGTCTTGGTGTATTTTTATTGAGGAAATTTATCTGAAAAATGGCCCATCATCCTATATGCATTTATTTAAATTCAACAAATTATTATTATTAAACCGGAATACTATTTCAGCAAACTACACCATGCCATCATAACTGTACTGTAAAATGGCATCTACAATATTATTATTATTTTTTGGTTTATTGAGGGAAAATTTTTGAAAGACACTAGCTCTATATAGTTTAAGTGAGAGATTTTTATCCACTAAAACTAACTGACACTCCTCTCTAGATTTGTAGAGGAGCGTCGGGCCCAGTCTCATTTCCCGAGGGAGATAAAGGCTAGC
The DNA here is from genome assembly GCA_035578905.1 of Stictocephala bisonia. Classification (NCBI taxonomy): domain Eukaryota; kingdom Metazoa; phylum Arthropoda; class Insecta; order Hemiptera; family Membracidae; genus Stictocephala; species Stictocephala bisonia. The sequence goes on from JAQJVL010000023.1 coordinate 637,214, forward strand.
CCAGCGAGCACACAATAGAATTGTATATATATATTGTGTTATGTACTCGCTGGGCTAGCCCTGCTGCCATGCTCGCACACGGCCGATCCAGCTTCTGGGCGTAGCCAACTGTCTGGCTGTCCGGGGAGTAATACCTGAAATTGAAACATAGATAGTGAAAATTCAGTCTATTTCGATCGCAACTTGAGCGATTACCCACGGCGAGGCGTTAGTGTCGAGCACACATTGGGATACACTAGCGCTTACAGCGGGCAATCGTTGAAGTTGCAGTCAAAACAGACTTAATTTTCACCATAAAGTTGGTTTTTAGGGGGTTTTCAATAGTGCTTAGATTACAATTCCACGTTCATCCAGCAATAGAGAAATTTTATTTTTGCATTAAGTTCATTCAGTTTGCAAGCTGTAACAAGTAACGTTTTTAATAAGAAAAAGATTTATAATGAATACATAGTTTATATAAGTTTAATGTATATCTTCATGTACATTAATATGTGTTGATGTAGGCTTGTTACCAAGGCGAATTAATTTAAGCATAAAGTCAGCGTTAACAAGAGCTAGGTATCGGCTAACTCAAAGCCCTTTAATATTACTGTCCGTCTGTCAGAAACTAACTTCAGACTTTCGAGACTTGTTCAATTAATTATATTCACGTCGAAGGCAAGACAGTTCGTCATAAACATTGAATCAGTGACTGAATTTCCACACTGCAAGTTAAATGTCAGGCTTTTAGCCCGGAGAATACGTTTTTAACTCAACTAACTCCAAAGTATAATTAAATATTGAACTTGTTTAAAGAACATTAATGAAAATTACGTCTCACCTTTATTGAACATTTAAATTATTTATTTAAACATTAACAATTTATTTACTGGAGTGTTTGTTACATCTTATAACTATAATAATTTATCCCCTCAAAATCAATACAGAGTAGCAACGAACAATTAGCTTTTTTGTATCATTGCAAGTCTTAAAAGATCTGATCTTACAGCTAATCTAGAAATATGCAATATTTTTGAGATAAAGTCCTCCAAGGCAAGACTGTTTAGAGGTACTTATCAACTATATATTTATTCAAGTGCTTATTGATTGTTGAATATTTAGTGGCTTATAAAGAAAGAACATAAAAGTGAAAAATTTACCAAAGATGGTGTACAGTAGTTAAGAAAGACGTCCCCTGAATCTGTATGTGTATTTTACACACTAATTTATCGAGTTATTTTTGACACGCGTTTTAACGGTTTGGAACTTGTCCAGGCTTTGGGGTCTGATGTGAAGTTTTATAACCTTCTGCTTGATCAAGAAAGGGTGGTTGACGTAAACAATATATCAACTGGAGTATTGAATGGTAGCAGCATATCTATTCAGTAAGAAGTTAACAATTTTAACTTTTGTATAATATTTGTGGAGCTGTTCGGAGACATCTTGGCTCATATTATTTAGGAATGATGGTCATGGCGATGGATCGATTGATATAATAATGTCTTTTGGATTTACGTTTGGTGCCTAAGAATAAGCCACAGATCTTCTACTCTGTGAAAGTTAAGTATTTCAATATGGACAACAGTTTAACACTCTCAAGCTCATAATATTTTGTAGATTTTAGAATAGTTTGAATTTATCGCGAATTGATTTTAACGGTCCCCTCAGTGATGAATATGATCTATATTCATATTATTAGACAAAGATCTAAATCCAACCCTGAGATAACACTTGCCGATACACCAACTAGGATAGTTGTCTATGAAGTACCAATACATATCGATGAGATATCGTAGGCCTATACAGTATTACGACACAGTGAATCAAAATCAAAAATACAGGTAACCAACGATACGATGGACAATCAACATCGAAGCGCGCCTAGTCGGGGGGGGGGGGAGGGGGGTCGTACAGGCAGACAGACAAATGACCAATTTGATTTTAATAGAGTGTATTGGCAGGACGCGTAATTAAGTTCTGGCTACACATTGTTGCATGCCTGACCAAAGACTGGTAATGGCAGACTACGCCTTATTCAAACCAGAATCAGACAAATTTAGAAAAGGATAAGCTGATAAACCTCCGTTGTTAATTTTCAAAGTTGAAGTAAAATACGAGTAGACTATATTTATTTTCTAATTGCATTTCGTATTTATTTAAATCCACATGCTGACGATATTTTTAATGAATAGTAAAAGTAAAATTAAAATTAGAATAGTTGTTATTCCCTTTAAGATATAACATAAAAAACATGTTTATACACAATTTAAAACAGCAGAAAAAAAAACAATTGTAAACATAGAAACAAAACAATCTAACTTTTATTAATACACTTCAAAAAAACAAAATAAAGCGTGTGACAGGGTTGGCGTGCGTAGCGTGCAGGTGTGTCTTGTAGTATTACGATAATTTTGAAAGACTTTTACATCATTCAATAAACTGATTCGCAATCGTCAGATGTAATAGCTTACATAATATTTTTTTTTTAATATAAATTTTCACAAATTACCAATAAAAAATAATTTTTTACAAGGCTTTTCGCCAGCAATGCTGGCATCATCGAGCTACACAAATACATAAACATTATTCATATAACACCACGAGTTTAACATTTACTTGAAGCTTTGTCTAGTCTATGGCCTATACTCCAGCCGTTCTAACTATACCTCTGAGGGGAGCATAATATGGCAGCATTGTATGTCTTGAGTGCTTGGCTCCTTCCTGTCCCACGGATAATTTGTTTCCGGTTTAGATAATTCACATCTAGGGCTTGATAGTTTTTATAAGTTAAAATTGTCCGATTGAATTAGTTTTTTGATATTTGTAAACAGTAAAAAAGTACTTCCCAGTTAAACTCTAAAAAGATCTTAATTCCCACAAAAAAATATATATATATTGAGGAGGGCTTTGGCGGTCTGGATGTGACGTTGCCTATGTCGATTTTCCAGTTTAGCCTGCAAACCTCAGAGGTAAAGTTAGAACAGCTGGACTATAATAAGTCTCCAGCACTTAATTACAGTACTAACGGACCTTAACTACTGCGCAATGACGAGGGAATGGGTTGTTTTAATTGGGTTTAATTAATCTTAGAACCTTATACCATCCAACTGGTTTACGAAATATTCAAACTTACAAAGGAATTCGACAACTTGACTTCACCATCATTTGTATTCTTTACTGAGTGTTAAGAAAAGAAGTGTTGGAAAAATACATTGTTAAATTTGAAAAAAACAAGTTAATTTTATTTAAAATTGCAAATAACGTTTTACTTATAACCCAAAAGACATTAGAATATAATGAAACATACAATACGGCTCCTTAATTACAATACACGTATAAAATGAGGGCCTACAAATATTGTGGTAAACGATTTAGAAAATCTCTTTTGTCTTATGTTTACTGAAAAATCGATCACCTTAGTATTTGTAATGAATTTGACGTTCGCCTGTTTTGTATTCCTACAAAAATTTAATTGAGTAACTAAGAAACTATTAAGCTTTAAGTTTAAAAATAAGAAAAAATCAATTATGCTTCATCTTATCACCCATTCACATTAAATACATTTCAAAATAAATCTGGCCTTACAAGTTCAGTTCTCTGACGTAAGAATAGTGTTCACTCAGCACAGTGAGGAAAGACTCTGATTGGCCGTTATGTCTCCTCAGCAACGAATGCTGCGTCGTTTAAAGGTTCTTTCAGCGTTTTCTTTTTCCCACATTCTTTTAATTTTATTTCACCATGGATTCACCTTAAGTAAAATTGGTTTTCATTTCAGTGATGCCAACTTACCACTAATTACATGTAGATAACTAAACTCAACTGATTATTTCCCACGTAATTCTTAACAGTGTTGAACGATTAAAAAAGTTATTAAATATATGAATTGTGTAATTTATATTCTGAGCCAAAGGATGGCAAGGCCAGCACCTTGTCAGTCCCTTCCTTTATACCCCCATATCTTCAAGTATAAAATAATTTGTACTTTAGATGTATAAGGATGTAAATTAGTTGTAATATATTTATGACTACCACTGAGGTGTTCCCTGTGGCCGTAGGAAAGCGACCTCTGGTTCCTTTTTTTTCTTTAGGAACATTAGTTTCATGTTCTGAATTTTTGGAAAAAGGTGGACGAGTGAAGTAGAATGAAACAATTTAGCAAAGTGGATAAATAAGATAAAAAAAAAAAAAAATAAATAAACAGGTTACATATTCAATGATAACAAAAGATTCAAGGTTTGCCTTATCTTTAGGGCTAGATAGCGAAATCACACAGTTTATATACTCTGCCCGTATATTGACGGGAAGGAGGCTTACTGGTAAAAACAAATGTAACTGACATATTTGTGTGCTCTATTTTAAAATAAAGTGAACAAATGTACACGATTTCAAATGGCCACAGTTAAAAATTACGCATAAAAGAGTGTTACTCAGTCACATTTATAAATTTAGCACAAAATCATTAAGCAGGAAGTAATGAGACCTTAGACATTTTATTCTCTGCAGTTGTCTATGATGTTGGAAAATACACATAGACCATCGAAACAGTCTAGTTTGTTATAAGATTAGATATATAAACTCCTACAGAGTTATAATAATATATAACTTATGTGTTGACACTAAACACAGCTGCGAGTTAATGTATGTTAGTCTTGTAGTATAGAACTAATTTTTATTGCAAATAATAGCATCTAATAAGAAATCAAATAAGAAATATATTAATTATAATGGTAAAGATAATTAGATTTAAAGCGATTTTTGAACATGACATAACTGATTTCATAAATAGATCATGACTATTTTTACTAAACACATTTTGTTTAGCAAACAATTATTGTTTTTCTACCATTCTGTTTACTAAAAACAAAGGTTTTATAGTTGTTTGTTATGACCTAAGTGCACTTGGAACATGTAGTTTATCACTTAGCCGTCTACCCAGTAATCAGCAATGAGGGGGGGGGGGGTTGTATGGATGTCACGTGACTGTGGGGTAAACATATCATCAGCTGACTGATTACAGACTGTGTACACTGAGGGGGGCTTGTAATTGAGGCTTATTACATTGAGGGGATCGCTAAACTGTCAGTCACTATAGACTGCTTAATTAACCGTTTAATAACGAGGAACATATTACTAAATACAGACTAATTAAATTTACTCTTGAGATTAATGAAGAGTAACGAAGGAAATCCTGAGAAATATATATTTATTTTTATGTGTGATGGTGACGTGAAGGCAGTTAAGATGTTTTTAATCAAAGAGCAATGGGTGTTTTCATTTATTTGAATGGGTGGTTCCTAGTTATCACTCTGAGCCCCTTACAATGAAGTCGGCACTGGAGGCGCAGTGCTGTAATCCAGCTACTTGGGGGCAAAGTGTTTGGGAGATTGTAGGCGATAGGTTCTTGGCTCGGTCCTCTTAATACTGACAAGGCGGTCGCTCAGTGGTTGCCATCAATGTGGACACTACTAGAGAAATCTGGGGTGTCCATGTTGGATAGTAGTCAAGGTCAGCTGTTGTGTAGGGAAGATAACTGAGTGTCAGACTTGTCAGTTAACTGAAAATCAGACCAACACTACGTGGTTCGGATTCCACATAAAGCTGTAGGTCCCATAGTTTCCCTGGCTATTGGGCTATTAATAAGTCACTCTTTATGAGTTAAGACGAACTCAGATAGTAACAATGACTACACTCGTTCATCTACACTCAGTCACCCCTCATATTCGCTCATATCTCTACGATCGTCGTCTTAGAAATGAAGAACGAATAATAATTATAAACGAATAAAGCAAGTTGAATAAGTTTTGCTAAGGGCTGGATAATAATTTCAATTTAATGGTTTTCAGGTGTTAAGGGATTTAAAAAAAAAGTCTGTTGACTATATTTACGTTATGAATATCTTTATTTCATAAGTCCCTTATGCTACGACATTGGATTGTCAATGTTCCGTAAATTGGTTATGCGATGACCCGCATTTCCTGAGTTCTTACTCGCAAAGAACTTGCCGTACTTGCACTATCTCTGTAATGTCACTGTACCTTTTCTTCAAAGGTTTTAGTAGCAGCTTTTCTGACGATTGATTTTCACTTATGAATACTCTGGTCAGGGAAAACCATGTTCACCTTTTTGGAGAAGAAAGAATTGATTTCTCTATACTTTTGCGTCCAATCTTTGATCATTTTCTGGTTAAATTGTATAATTAGATAAGGATTATATAGGTTTTTTTTAAAATAACGATTCATGGTGATCAGTAGTTACTTGGTTTTCATTTAACTTCACTCCCAAGACTGTTACTAAATACTTAATCTGCAGTATATTTTCATTTGGAATATGAGGAATTCCACTAAATTAGGCTTTATATTCCTTGTACTGTGTTATTATATTTTATTGTATATTGTATTATATTGTAAAAACATGATACTATCATAATTATTTCTTATCGTAATCGACCTCAGCAGTTAGGCTTACATTTTTCATTCGTACGCCCTGTTCTTCTCTAATTCAATTGCGTAAAAAAATGGAAAATAAGTATCGAACAGAAAAGTAAGTAAAAAAAGTAAAAATATAACCATGATATATGTACTTGTACTCAAACTTATATTAAAATTATGTTTTGTCGTATGATACACTTATCAGGATAAATATACGAATGGACTTACGTTTCAAACACAAGCTAAGCATTTCATTTAATTATCTAAGGAAATCTATATCTATAAAAGGCAAATACCACTGACTCTTTCACTCATCGCTGTGACTAAAAAAAGTACTAAGCCTACGAGGCTGAAATTTTGTAGAGTCAAAGGTCTTATGTTGTAGATGTGCAATAAGAAGGGATTTTGAAAAAATCTTAGTAAATCAAAGATGGGAGCATTTTTTAGTGCAAAATATTTTAAATGCCAAAATCAGCGTTCCTCTAATTGGACTGTAGCGGTTAAATGAAACCGCTACGGTTCTTCAGCAAAACTAACACCATTTTCTGTGTCTGATTTGAGATGATAGGTTGCGCGCGCAGCAGTTGGCCAGTGTAGACGTTGTTATTCAGCTCCTCATTGAATTCGTTATTTAGAAGTACAATCACTTAATAATGATAAGATTTTGACTTCAAAAGTTGATTTGAGCCTATATCTGTGTATTGACTCAGAGATTTCATTGTATACTTCGACTACAATTATTAAATTCTACTGTAGTCAAGAGCCACGTCAACATAACCTAAAAATGGCTTTGTGCGGAGTCTGCAATAAGACTTTTGGTGCTAAACAGATGAAAATCTCATGCTGTGATTGTGAGAAAGCATTCCACGGGACATGTGTCAAGTTAAGTAAAACTGACATTGAATATTATTCTACTGCAACAATTGTGTGGAGGTGCAAGTCGTGTAGTGAGGCTAGGCGTCGCAGTATCTCATTTGAAGCGGAGGCTACTGACGGTAAGCTTACTTTGGAAGATGTGATGCAGGCAATCCAGAATCTTTCCAGCGAGAATAAACAAACAATAAAAGATTTTAATAAGTCATATGAGGCTATGAGTGAAAAATGGATGAAAATATAACTGCTTTGAGAGCTCAGACTGAAAAGATTAATAAGTATATGGAAACAATTGAAAATTTAGTGACAGAGAATAAAATGCTGAAGGAAAAGGTACAGAATTTAGAAGACAGGCTGGACGAAGCAGAACAATATTCTAGGAGGTACTGTGTGGAACTACAGGGCGTGCCAGTAGTCAACAACAACGTCCTTCAAACTGTTAAGGATGTGGGGACGGCTTTGGGGATGGACATCCAAGACAACATGATTGACGCTTGTCACACTCTAGGTAAGAAGCCTGACTCTAAGGACCCCCCCGGAATTATTGTAAAATTTGTTAGACGAATTGATGCTGAAGACATGCTGGCAAAAAGAAGGGGAAAAAAAGGATTTCTCCACTAGACACCTGAACCTACCCTCGGACGATCCCATCTATGTGAACGAGTCACTCTCTCAGGCCAGGAGAAGGTTGTTTGCCATGGCGAGGAAGGTGAAGAAAGAAAATGGATACAAGTGGTTGTGGGTGCGAGGAGGCAGAATATTCTTGAGGAAGGTGGATGATGGACCAGTGGATGATTGTAAAGTGTCACGCTGACCTTGGAAAAATGTGAGTAATTAATAATCTCTCAAGTTGTAATGAATATTGATATGTAGTAACTTGTAATGGCATAAGAAATAGTTAAATGTAATATTATTTAGGTATTCAGCTTTTAAATAACTTAAATTAAATTAATTAGTTAATGAAAAGTATTGATGATTTTTTAATCCAAGGTACAGGTTTGGTTATTTTACATCAGAACATCCGAAGTATGAGGGCTAATTTTGATGCTTTTATAGTGGAGTTATCAGTATTATCCACATTACCGAAAATTATAATATTATCAGAGATATGGATTAAAAATAATGAGACAAAATTTTACAAAATTCCAAATTATATTCTACATGTAAAAACTAATGAAGATTATAGGGCTGGAGGAATAGCAATTTTTGTTCACAACAGTATTGATATAATTGAAACAATTCCAATACATTTTGCAACAGCAGATGTAATTATGCTTAATTTATTGATATTCAATTGTGAGATAAATTTGTTGGCTATATATAGAAGACATGAACATTACAGGTTAACCTTTATAGATGAAATAAAACACAAATTGGAAGAACCAAAAATAAAGTCATGTAAAAATATTTTAATTTTAGGAGATTTGAATATTAATATCTTAGACAATGATTCAATTGTTGATGAATATAAACTTACTTTAGTGTGTAATGGAATAGAAACATTAATTACCGAGCCAACTAGAATAACAGAAAATTCAAAAACCTGTATTGATCACATCCTAGCCAAAATTACTAATAAAAACAAACTAAGCCTTGAAGCTTGTGTGATTGACAGCTGTGTAACAGACCACTGTATGACAGCTGTTTGCATACAAGGAGACACTGCTCATGCGCGGAAGGTTGAGTCACCGGCAGCCGATAAGCGGGTGTACTGCCGTATCAACAGAGAGAGTTTGATTAGTAGTTTAGAGTTGGCTGACTGGAGTATTGTTTATAAAGAGAAGAATGCATCTAAAGCTTTTGATTTGTTCTATGGAAAATTAAACTATTTAATTTTAAACTCACAAATAGATATCAAGAATAAAAGATCAAATATTGTAAAATTGAAACCGTGGATTGACTCTGATACTTGCAAACGTGTTAAAATTAGGAATAATATGCTTAAAGCACTAAAGAAAAATCCTAATGACGAAGAAAAAAAGAAGAATTTTAGAGAATACAGGAATAAATTACAGAATGATATACGTGTTTTAAAAAATTATTACTTTTCTAACCTTTTTGAAAAACATAAATACAACTCCAAAAAAACATGGAACATTATTAATGATATTACAGGACAGAAAAAACGAAATAATGATGCAATAACCTTAGATGTAGGTGGTACAAAAGTAAATGATCCTGAAACAGTTGCTAATGAATTCAATAAATATTTTTTGTCAGTTGCCGAGGAATTAGGTAAACAAATAAAGCAACCAAACAATCTTGACCAATGTGATTTAAAAAACTGTTTTAAACGGAAATATGTTAATAAGTCAATGTTTTTGACTCCTGCCACACTAAATGAGCTTGTAGTAGCAGTTAACTCTTTAAAAATAGGCACTTCACCTGGTCTTGATGGTATTAGCACCTTACTACTCAAACAAATTTATAATAAAATAAGCAATGTATTACTACATCTTATAAATCTAAGCTTTGAGACAGGAGAATTCCCGGAAAAATTTAAAGAAGCTGTCGTTATCCCAATTTATAAAAAAGACTCCAGGTCGTGTTGCAGTAATTATAGACCGATATCATTGTTGTCATCCTTTTCTTAAGTATATGAGAAAATTATGAAACAAAAACTGATCAGGTTTTTGGAGGATACATGTTATTTTAGCATAAATCAATATGGGTTCAGACAGGGTATCGGCACAGAGACGGCTTTACTCGATTTCATGGGTAGAGTAGCTAATGGGCTAGATAATCGGAAAAAGTCTTGGCTATGTTTTTAGATATTACAAAAGCATTCGATATGGTTGATCACAAAATACTTCAAACTAAGCTTTATGACTGTGGAATTAGGGGACCCGTGTACAAGTGGTTTAAAAGTTATTTATCAGGAAGAAAACAATGTGTTAAATGTAACGGTGCGCTAAGCCAATTCGGAGATATAAAGTACGGAGTACCCCAAGGGTCAGTTTTGGGTGCAACATTATTTTTAGTATATATCAATGACCTCTGTGAGGGAAATATTTATGCCAAGATAACCTCATTTGCAGATGATACAACCTTGTGTTACGTTGAATATACATGGCATGACGTTGAAATTAAAATAAACTTAGACTTGCAAGCATTAAGATGGTGGTTTGCCAGAAATAACATGGTACTAAGTTCTGAAAAAACTAAATACATCAACTTTTGCTTGAGAGGAAATGTTTGTTTGCCTAAAAACATTGTATACAAATGCTTGGATTGTGTTAGTAGTAATGGTGAATGTATAGAGGAATGCAAACCAATATTAGGAGTTGAGTCGTTGAAATATTTAGGGCTATGGGTTGAGAAAGAATTAAACTGGAAAGTTCATTTGAACAAATTGAAACAAAAATTAAATAATGTCTTCAGAATTTTTTATTTTATGAGAAATATATGTAATAATGACCTCTTAAGAACGTTATATTTTTCTCTTGTTAATAGTAGAATAGAGTATGGAATTTCATGTTGGGGGGGAACATATATTTCAAATTTAAAAACAATAATCGTTACCCAAAAACATTATATAAGATTAATTATGAAAAAAAAGAAGACAGATCCATCATATCAGCTGTTTTTGAACTTACAAGTTCTTCCCTTAAGATACATGTATGTGTATAAAACTTTGAAAATATTCTATATGAGGAGCAACAATCATAAATCATTAAATGATTATAAAAGGAGATTGAAATTCAGAAGATTTATTTGTACCTAAACCGTTAAATACATACTTTACAAAAACATTTTTCTATTTAGCACCAAAAATGTTTAATCTAATTCCAAATGAAATAAAAAAGCAAGAATCAATCATTTATTTTTCAAAGCATCTTAAAAAATGGCTTCTGGCAGTAGATGACATAGAAGAGATGCTTTTTAGAATCAATGTATGAGATGATATCTCAAATGCTAGTGACTGAGTATAGTATTCCTTGTGCTTTTTTTGTCAGATTTTCAAGTTTAATTATGTTCAATACAATTAATAATGTGCAAAAATGTATTGACTAAGTTGTTCACATATTTACTTCTTTTGTCTTTTTTGTTTTTTTCTCATTATTTATTTGTTTTTCGTGATAAATGTTTGAAATGTATATCCATTTTCGCTTTCATTGTTTATTTTATTCTTTAAATTGTTTTATATACAAATTTTGTGAACTAATACTTTAATAAGGGATTATTTACAATGAAATCTATAAACATAAAATATGCATGTTGGATTAGGCTCAAATAGTTATAATGTTACTTTGATTAATTAGGGAGAAAAAAGAATGTATATATGTATCCAAGATATATGAATTCAATATTAGGATACAGATTATTTATTTGTGTATTTTTTTGTACTTCAACGTTTTCATTGCCAATAGCTGTTTTACTTTTACAAGATAGTATAAGAAATCCTCCAAACAGGCTAGCCTGGGAGGTTAACCCTTTATTTCTCATTATAATTTATATTCATGTTTAAACATAAAATAACAAAATTCAACAAGTATATATTACAAAATGTGTAAATAGTAATAAGGCGTGCATATAATTAATTATTGTTAGTGGTTTATAACGTTGCACGGTGATTACCTGAACAAAGTGAAGTTTGAATGCCGAAGATGTGTAATGTTTACTGTCATGTAAAATAATTATGTCATCATGTATTCATTGTAAATTATGAGAAATAAAGTTTATTATTATTATTATTATAGATCTACAACTTCGGCCCTATGATCTTTTGCTCTATCTCACCTCCTTCATCAGGTAGAGCTAGATTTTCAATTTGTGTGAGTAAATCAAATTGGTAATTGACGGCCTCCAAGAGTAGACTTACCGATTTTTCTAGACTGTGACTATTTGTTATCTAAGAGAACATATTCAATGGGAAAGTATACAATATAATCTGAACACATGTATAGCCAGGTCATAGGACATGGCTAAACATGGCTATAAACAAGACATTTAACTGATTCAGAGTCAATTACCGTACTTTGCGCCTTCTAAAAGTAAACTTACAGATTTTTCTAGACTATGAAACTTTGTTATCTAGGAGAACAAACTGTTTTAAATCGAAAAATGAACAATTTTTTTTAAAGCATGTATAGCCAGATTATAGGACATGGTTAAACATGGCGAGAAACACAATATTTTATTGATTCAGAGTCAAATATAGTACTTTGTGCCCTCTAAAAGTAGACTTACAGACTTCTCTAGACTTTGAAAATTTTATTATCTAAGGGAACAAACTAATTTTAATCGGAACATTTACAATTAAATTTGACCAAATGCATAGCCAGTTCACAGGACATGGCTAAATATGGTGAAAAACCCGACATTTCACTGATTCAGACTCAACTACAGTAATTTGTGCCATCTAAAAGCAGACTTACAGATTTGTTTGGACTTTGAAAATTGTTATCTAAGAGAACAAACTGATATCAATCGGAAATTTTAAAATTTATATCTATATAATATATAAAAGCCATTTACCACTTAACATTATTTCTCATAAACTATACGTCCAATTGACTTGACATTTTGTACATAGGATTATTTTAGCCCCTGGAGGCTCACTAAGAAAGAATTTACCCCTCCGACCTCTGGACTTTAATGTAAATTATACATAACATCAGTTGTTCTAAATTGGATATTAGATTGAATAATTGTTTTTAAAAAACAAAGTATTTAGTTAATTTTGTAGTGTTCTTGACTTTGTTGAAAGTTTTACTTAAATTTTGAGTGCAAGACTTCAAATTGACAGCTTGCTGCACATTTCGATTATATAATCAAACTCAATATTATGACTGGCGAAGCGGGCGAGTACAGCTAGTTTTATATAAAATAAAGAATGTATAAATTTATACAATGAACAGTTCCTACAGAATATCAGAGTTGTATGATCATACATATTACAAGACACACATTTTATTCAGTCGGGTATTATAGCAATAACATTTTCGTTTAAACATTGAACTTGGCTTCTTAACAATTTTATCGTGAACCTAATCACAAACAAGAAAGATTTAAAGTTTTATTCACTGTCCCGTTGGTCTACTGTTACATAGATCACAGTCATATTTAGTCTAATAACATTTCATCTGGCGCTCATAAAAAATACAATTACAAGAAACTTTAACGTTTTACTCTATATGCGTAGTTTTATCTTTAATCTAAACTCAAGCCATCTGAACATTTGTAGGATCACTAAGCTATTGCCAAATTATTCTTTCTGAACTTTTGAATTATCAGTTCATTCATTATTCGTTAGTAAAATGCCGATTGTGGGTGAATATGAGTGGCAAATGAGTGTATGAGTGTAGATGAACGAGTGTATTCATTGTTACTAACTAAGTTCGATTATTCCTCAGAAAGAGCTATTTATTAATAGCCCAATAGCCAGGCCAACTAAGGGACCTACAGCTTAACGTGGAATCCGGACCACGTTTTGTCTGATTTTCAGCTAACTGACAGACTCAGTTCTCTTCCCTACACAACATCTGAACCCTGACTACCATCTAACATGGACATCCCAGACTTCTTTAGTAGTGTCCACGTCGATGGAAACCATTGAGTGGATGCCATGTCGGTATTATGAGGACCGAGCATGGAACCTATTACTTACAATCTCCTCAACACTTTGTCCCCAAGTAGCTGAGTTACACCACTGAGCCATCCATGTTGTCAAATATAATTATAACGCAATCAAACATTAGTATAAACTCTGTATTATCAAGATGTAATAAAACACTGCCATTGTAATTACTTCCTGTTATCAAAGCCGTGTTTTTCAAAGTTTTAAGGCATCTCCTTGTTGCCTAGCCCTTCCTCCCTCCCTTCCTCGCTCACCGCCCTTTCACTTCCCTTCACTTCTCCCTTTATTGCAACATTTAACGCACCACTGCTTTCATTTTGGTAGTGGTTTGTGCATTGCTTCAAGGAAATAGAACAGCTATTGTTATTCAACGGGTTTTAATGCTGTTATTTCAGATATATTAAAATGTTCCGATGAATTCAAATCACATTGGTCAAGGTTGATGAAATTAAATGAAATAAAATAGTTTTTATTGCTTTTTGACAATATGTAGGCTACATATTGTATAGCAAGAGTCATATTATTAATAATAATGATCCTACAAACTTATGATACATTAAGTGATGGGATAAAATAACTAAATTGATTCGTATTAGGTTATTAAAAAAAGACCTTGCATGTTTATTGTACGATACCACAGACAGGTCATTGAGACTGGAGACGGTGACATGAAAATGGATAGATACAGCATAAATTTGATGTCTTTCTGAAAAATATTACAGAGTAACAATCACTGACATTGGAAGTGTAGAATGACATTTTTTACTCTGTAAATTACATTTGTTGGTAAAAACTAACTGTAATAAATGCATATATTTTATCTATAGCAGTTCTAACTATTGTAATACAACTAAAGTTATATGCCTTTTCCTCTAATTTTAATGGTGTTGGGATAAATATTACTAGATTTTTGGAGTATATATGTGCATAAAATTAGCCAAAGACTGTAATTACCGTATTAAATTGATGCGTTAAAATTGTAATGATATCTCAATTACTATTACATAGTTTTAAAAGTATTTTTAAATCACTCATTTGAAAATGAACTTAAAAATATTATTCACACACAAAAATTCATTTTTGTTAAATTTTTTCATTTGTTTAAAAATTCAAATAGTTTATCAGATACATAACACATTTATAGATTAACGCTTTGACGACGTATTGAAGTAGAATTTTCGTTCTAAAAAAATGGGCGAACCAGTCTCTTTCTTTCTTTGATTAGATCATACAACTATATTTTTCATTCTCACAACAGCCAATTAAAAATACTTACGTCTTAAGCATATGGTAAAACCATTAAATAAATATTGGCTAGTATGCATTATCGGTCTTTCCTTATTGGCCAGACTTACATTATAACCAATAAAAATCTGGACGAGATGAAACAAATTCGTAACTCAGTTATTTTTCATAATGTATTTGATGCTTTAAAAGAAAGTCACGGCGGCAAACCATGATTCAGCTACAGGAATGTATTGCGGAAACTGCCTTACTTTTGTTGAAGGCACTATATTATTTACGTTCTTTGTTACGTTAAGCCAACGCACGTACTGTACTACGAACTAAATTCACTTGGAGAGTTTCTTGTAAATGTATTTACACTTTACTTCTAAAGCAATATGGACCAATTGAAAACTAGTGTTTTTGTTTCATACTGATAGTTGAAAAAAATTAAAAGAAAGGTCTAAATAAGAGATTTTATATGAACACTCGACTTGGTTAAAAAATATTTCTAAGCATTATTTTAATTTTTATTAAATAAAACAAATCTTAAGTCCATTTTATATAACTATTACCAATAATATATTTAAACACTTGTAATTTTTAAATTGTTCAAACGAATAATTTACTAAAAATATTCTTAAGAGAATAGGTTTCGAACGACTTACATAAAAAAATGAAATACCTCATTGTGTAATTGTTTTGAATACTTCAAAGTTTGTTGAAGATGCACCGTTTTGTGGAAGTTCTTCTTACTACATAAACACTTTACAATACTACAGACATAAACTGTAGATCGATTATTAAATTACACAACCCATATTTTGTACACCTTTTTATATGATGGTGATATTTATTGATCTCTAATATTTTAAAAACTAACATAGAACTTCTTTAGTTCTTTCATTGTGTTTTGCTAACACGGTCTAGTACTATTTAATCTAAGAAATATAAGCTTTACCTACACAATGCTTGTCTGGAGACCCGAACGAAATTCTGAGTTTTTAATAAATTTTGTGGGTTACAATTTATGTTTTGCCGATTTGTTGAGTCTTGTAAATCGTTAAGACTAACTATCGTAAATATGTGAATTTTTTATTTTAAACCAGAAAAATGTAATACTATTTCTTTAAATATAACAACAAAATGTATAAAATGAACATAACAAAGTAAACATCACTTGGCTCTCTCAGAAAGTTTTCCGTTGAATCGTACGCCTTCCTAGGACGTGTGACGTCATATTTCAAGTGAATAGCTGAGTAAAACTTCTTATTTCCATACAACTTAAGACGGCGGGTCGGTGGTTGAAACTCGGCATTACCACAGAGAAGAAAGAAACAGAGGTCGCCTTCCATAGTGCGCTTAATGTGTGTCGTGTCGAGTAGTTATTTCTCTAGTTGCTAGTGGATGGCAGAGCACATTGTCAGACCACCCTCAAATCCTCAAGGATAAACGTAGTAACTATCACTACAAATGTATAAAGATGTACATTGGTAGAAATCCATTTATAACTGCCACTGACGCGTTTGTGAGGTCATAAGAAAGCGATATCTGTTTCTTTCATCTCTATGATATTATTAGACAGAAAATCTATTTCAGAATAATCAAAGTTTTCATGCTTTGAATACACGGCAGAGCTAAGAATTTGTTATCAATGAGATAATACATAAATTATTGATTATAAAATACTACAATATCTATAAATGACGCTCGGCCCTTTTCTAAAGTTTGAGAAAACGAAAAACTAACTAGATACGAATTTAAACGAAATTAAATTATATTTAAATTAGCTTCACGAGCATAAAGGTGAACTAACACCTTTAAACCGACATTTTATATCCAGAAAACAAAATCAACATTTCAAATTTTACTTTACGCTCAAAAAGATTTCTGTTATCATATGTAGTATATAATGAATTTAATAATAAAATTAAAGGAATTCAGATTTTCTCTAAGCTTTATTTTTTGAAAATAAAAATAATTTTAAATATACATAGTATTATAAATATTAATTATACAATAATTTTTATTTCAATTCATTTTGTATCTAACCGAATAGAGTAATAAATACAGTTATGTAGGTAAACACATAGTGAAATAAGAAACAGGAAGGTGTTATGCCTTTCTCTAGCAGATCTAAAAAGAAATCCACAACAGAAGACCCAGTAGGCTTGAAACTACTCTTGTTTTATTGTGAGCAATAAAGATCCAACTACTGTTATTATTTTTGATAAATTGAGATTATACAAACATATTGTAATTCTGCTTGAAACGAATCTGGGAATCACATTACATTGAGGGATTGATTTTACATGCACAATATTTTTACGATAACATAATTTATTTGAAAATGATATATTACAGCTAACGCCAATCACAATATAGCATTACAATATTTTAAAATATGCAAAAACAAATATATAATGTTTTTAATTTCTTGAAAAACAGTCCAAGTCCTTACATTTATTGATTTGTTGAAGCAAGTTATTATTAATATTTTGTTGAGAACAAATTATAAGCGTTAGCGCTAATATTATATAGTAGTTGTAATAATTTAACAATAAAAAAGTATATGTAGATAATGAACACTATGAAAAAACATAGAGTTGAAAAAGTGAGAAAGATAAAACTATACGTATATATATAATTTAGAGGTATTCAAATATAGGAAAAATCAAAAACAAAGTTTAAAAAAATTAATAAATAATTATAATTTTTAGGCAGATAAAATACTGTTAAATGATTTCACTTTCAAAGATTTACAAAACGAGTCAATAAACTGGGCATGCGCATTATATGTTCTGGACAAACAGTTTAG
Source organism: Stictocephala bisonia (assembly GCA_035578905.1). NCBI lineage: Eukaryota > Metazoa > Arthropoda > Insecta > Hemiptera > Membracidae > Stictocephala > Stictocephala bisonia. Next base: position 655,116 of record JAQJVL010000023.1, read on the forward strand.
AGGAGTCTTATAACATTTATGTGCACGTGAGGACCTATAGCGGAGCCAAGAGAAAGGATAATAATTGTAAAGTAATTATTGCACTATGATTAAATTGTATATCCGATAATAATACAATTTAACAATACTAACATTTTCATATACTACAATATTACTAGGGGAAACACCTGCAAGCTTCGCGTGCAAACCCCCGCCCTCACTGCGGTACTACACATCGGCTTTCGGCCTTGCCATACAACTTTTGACAGCAAATATTAGTGGATAAACTATATTAAGTAAAATCATAATACAGCATGTATATTTATTTCTAGTAGCTCACACATTGCACTTGAGTTTCAACCTGTTTACAGTTTAAATACAAAGACTCAATGTTATTACTAAGATTAGGATCTGTTAACCTTCTCAGTATTATAAACATCATCGTGTACATTCTAACAGGTGTTAAAATTACGTGTACATCATTGTTTACATTTGAAGAGCTGTTATAATTTGATTAATTCAAATCCCCCTCCAAGTTATTTTGTGGCCAAACATCGTACTTTGAGGGCTTCCTGTACTCTTCAAGGTAAAAATATTGAACAACTGAAACCTTATTGCACAACTACGAATAGAAGCAAATATTTTGACACCTTAATTGTTAGAATTGACGATGAAATAAGGGAGGAGTTGCGTTGACAAAAATGACTTCATATTAGGATTTATTACATTTAAAAGTATTCAGCCAACAATTTATAAACCAGACAACTGATCTGCCGTGTTTGTAAGATCATCAGCCTCTCTTGTATCGATCTCCCTCCGTAATCCCACCAAGTGAGGCCTTCCCCAATCTTTGGCCTCTGTCAATTACAGAAGGGTTATTACGGGGGTGGGGAATAGGGTTCCGTCGATGGTTCCACGTGTCTTAATCGTTCCATACTTTTGGGACAATTGTCAACTAAATGGAGTAGTTTTAACCCCCAGTCAATAATACGCTATTTACATTGTAAAGACATTCACTGTTGCAAAGAGAAATAGTTTTAACTGTAAAGTTTCTTCTTACACACTCCATTCACAATACTCTCGTGTATCTTATTTCATTATTTTCAGAAGAACAAAAATTAAAACACACTGTCGTTAGAATGAACTGAGGTTTATATAAATTTGAGCTCTCCTGATTTTTATTTAACACTTAGTCCTTTTTCACTTCTGTGCCAGAATTTCAAAAAAGAGCTACTACAATTAATTATACTGAATCCCACTGATCTATTGGCTTTAAAACAATTGTATATAACTTTACTGTTAAGGGATACATTGCTAAACTAATATTATGTATTTAATTTAATTAATATGAAAATTAACATTATATTCTTAACTAATAGTAGTTAGTATATAGCTCCATTTATTGAAAGAGTATAATTTGATGTTTAAAATTGAATTGTTGTGTACAAATATGTTGTTTTCAACATGGTTTATTCATTGTCCTAATTTTTACGTGAATTTTGAAAATATTTAGAATTAATTGTGAACTGTCATAATTAAAACTACATAAATAGTTCTAAACTATCTGATGCAGTTACAGAGTGTCCCCCCCCCCCCCCCCCCGGTGGATGATCAACGGGCTTTTATTGTCTGAAATTTCTCACGGGTGCAAAACGTCAATAAAATCCGATTGGAGAGAACTCCATTTTAAAATTTTTAAACTTCACCCACGTGGGCCGCAGGCGTGCATGAACTTATATGAAAAAATATGATAGTAATAAAATATTATTGCAAAAAACTAGTTCTTAGTTTGTAGAAACAGAACATTTTAAATAATATAGTCCACGTTTAGCAAGGAGGACTTTTAGATTTAAGAAGCAATAAGATGTAGGAAACAAAGACATAATTTTCCACTTAAAACTAATAAGCTTCAACTGTCAAGTTCAGGCACGTCTTCATTGTATCCGAGACTGGAATCCTTTTAACCCGTCAAGTTTAAATATTGATGCACACCTTATTTCTTTTATATTTTAATGGAACCTGAAACATACATTGTACATGATCATTTTTTAAGGTCGATATACTGTATTAGTTGAGACCTGTCTAATTAACTTAATTGATAATAAATGTGTTAACTAGTAATATTTTGTATTGATTTTTTTTAAAGATATAAAAATTAGGAGTAGCACGTAGTTATGGAAAATTATTTTTGTAGTTCATACTTGGAACAGTTCTAGTTTATAAGCATGTGTTTGTGTATGCATTGCGGATGGAAAATGTTTTACTTTGGTGTTACAGAACGCCACCATGGACACACGGGAGGGTCGTTTTTACTATGGCATAACTAAACATACATATATATTTAATTATAAAATTCAAATTTTCGGGATTTTTATTTTACAAGTATTAAAAAATATTGTTCTTTCATTAAAATAGCTACTAGTCTTAAATAAAAACGGAAGCTTATTGTTGTTTCTTTTCAGTGTTCCAGTTCCAAGATACATTTCAGTATCCAAAAATACTATCCGTATTCACAAATATAAAGGAATATAAAAATGGTAGCTTTGATTACATATTGAAGACAAAAATCTAAATATGCAAACAATTTAAAACGAAACATAACCTAAGAATTCATCGGTTAAATAGGTTTTATATTGATGAATATTTTAAAGTGTTAAAATAAAATGTAATAATATTTATATGAAACCATTAGTTGCAGCAGTGGTAAACTGTTTTAAAACAGGAAATAATTGTATCTGATGTTACTTAAATGCTGTACATCTGCGTCAGCTGTCAACTGCTGTCATTTTTTCACGCCTTTCTAAACTAATATTCTGTAATCCATTCTTTAAATACATTTTTTGTCTACTAATTTCAGCTTATACTACCTTCTAAAGTTTTATTTCCATGTACATAATGTTTCTTAATTTGTCTTGATTTATCTTATTTTCAGATAATAACATAATATTTATTCTATTATTCTAAATCTGTCAGGATTATTTGAGTCTTGAACTGCTTGGTATTAAAAAAAATCTCCAAAATACAGTTTCTGTGAGTTTACCTCAATCATTTGTTCAATTATGCAATATTGAAATTTAGTAGTACATTATTTAATTTCTTTTTAAAATGGAGATAACGAATTGAGAGCTGATTCACATTCAAAGTGACAATAAAGATTAAGGAGAAGAAATAACTGGTGATTCAAAATGTTTTTATTATGATATTATTGGGTATAATATAGTAAAACGTGAAGTAAATTTAGAAATAGTTCCTCTACTTCCAATTCTACTGTATCCTATTTTTAATTAATTAAGGAATACAATGATTATATATTTGAGTCTTCTCATTGACAGATTCAGCCTGATCTAAGGTTGTTTTAAAATCCGATAGTAGGATATAAGTAGTCCATTGTAACTGTTTATGTTTATAGCTATCATAAGATGTAACAATTTTAAAATGTTTTGGTTTAACGAATCTGTAATTTAGAACAAAATACGTAAAAGAATACGTTTTAGACAGTGAACTCATAGGTCTCATGGGTCCGCCAGACAAGTAAACCTCACCTAACTGAGAGTTCATCAAGTCAGGAGGAGGTGGGAGAGTCAGCTGTAATACGTTTTAGACAGTGAACTCATAGGTCTCATGGGTCCGCCAGTCAAGTAAACCTCACCTAACTGAGAGTTCATCAAGTCAGGAGGAGGTGGGAGAGTCAGCTGTAATACGTTTTAGACAGTGAACTCATAGGTCTCATGGGTCCGCCAGTCAAGTAAACCTCACCTAACTGAGAGTTCATCAAGTCAGGAAGAGGTGGGAGAGTCAGCTGTAATACGTTTTAGACAGTGAACTCATAGGTCTCATGGGTCCGCCAGTCAAGTAAACCTCAACTAACTGAGAGTTCATCAAGTCAGGAGGAGGTGGGAGAGTCAGCTGTAATACGTTTTAGACAGTGAACTCATAGGTCTCATGGGTTCGCCAGTCAAGTAAACCTCATCTAACTGAGAGTTCATCAAGTCAGGAGGAGGTGGGAGAGTCAGCTGTAATACGTTTTAGACAGTGAACTCACAGGTATCATGGGTCCGCCAGTCAAGTAAACCTCACCTAACTGAGAGTTCATCAAGTCAGGAGGAGGTGGGAGAGTCAGCTGTAATACGTTTTAGACAGTGAACTCATAGGTCTCATGGGTCCGCCAGTCAAGTAAACCTCACCTGAGAGTTCATCAAGTCAGGAGGAGGTGGGAGAGTCAGCTGTAATACGTTTTAGACAGTGAACTCATAGGTCTCATGGGTCCGCTAGTCAAGTAAACCTCACCTAACTGAGAGTTCATCAAGTCAGGAGGAGGTGGGAGAGTCAGCTGTAATACGTTTTAGACAGTGAACTCATAGGTCTCATGGGTTCGCCAGTCAAGTAAACCTCACCTAACTGAGAGTTCATCAAGTCAGGAGGAGGTGGGAGAGTCAGCTGTAATACGTTTTAGACAGTGAACTCATAGGTCTCATGGGTCCGCCAGTCAAGTAAACCTCACCTAACTGAGAGTTGATCAAGTCAGGAGGAGATGGGAGAGTCAGCTGTAATACGTTTTAGACAGTGAACTCATAGGTCTCATGGGTCCGCCAGTCAAGTAAACCTCACCTAACTGAGAGTTCATCAAGTCAGGAGGAGGTGGGAGAGTCAGCTGTAATACGTTTTAGACAGTGAACTCATAGGTCTCATGGGTCCGCCAGTCAAGTAAACCTCACCTAACTGAGAGTTCATCAAGTCAGGAGGAGGTGGGAGAGTCAGCTGTAATACGTTTTAGACAGTGAACTCATAGGTCTCATGGGTCCGCCAGTCAAGTAAACCTCACCTAACTGAGAGTTCATCAAGTCAGGAGGAGGTGGGAGAGTCAGCTGTAATACGTTTTAGACAGTGAACTCATAGGTCTCATGGGTCCGCCAGTCAAGTAAACCTCACCTAACTGAGAGTTCATCAAGTCAGGAGGAGGTGGGAGAGTCAGCTGTAATACGTTTTAGACAGTGAACTCATAGGTCTCATGGGTCCGCCAGTCAAGTAAACCTCACCTAACTGAGAGTTCATCAAGTCAGGAGGAGGAGGGAGAGTCAGCTGTAATACGTTTTAGACAGTGAACTCATAGGTCTCATGGGTCCGCCAGTCAAGTAAACCTCACCTAACTGAGAGTTCATCAAGTCAGGAAGAGGTGGGAGAGTCAGCTGTAATACGTTTTAGACAGTGAACTCATAGGTCTCATGGGTCCGCCAGTCAAGTAAACCTCACCTAACTGAGAGTTCATCAAGTCAGGAGGAGGTGGGAGAGTCAGCTGTAATACGTTTTAGACAGTGAACTCATAGGTCTCATGGGTCCGCCAGTCAAGTAAACCTCACCTAACTGAGAGTTCATCAAGTCAGGAGGAGGTGGGAGAGTCAGCTGTAATACGTTTTAGACAGTGAACTCATAGGTCTCATGGGTCCGCCAGTCAAGTAAACCTCACCTAACTGAGAGTTCATCAAGTCAGGAGGAGGTGGGAGAGTCAGCTGTAATACGTTTTAGACAGTGAACTCATAGGTCTCATGGGTCCGCCAGTCAAGTAAACCTCACCTAACTGAGGCTTCATCAAGTCAGGAGGAGGTGGGAGAGTCAGCTGTAATACGTTTTAGACAGTGAACTCATAGGTCTCATGGGACCACCAGTCAAGTAAACCTCACCTAACTGAGAGTTCATCAAGTCAGGAGGAGGTGGGAGAGTCAGCTGTAATACGTTTTAGACAGTGAACTCATAGGTCTCATGGGTCCGCCAGTCAAGTAAACCTCACCTAACTGAGAGTTCATCAAGTCAGGAGGAGGTGGGAGAGTCAGCTGTAATACGTTTTAGACAGTGAACTCATAGGTCTCATGGGTTCGCCAGTCAAGTAAACCTCACCTAACTGAGAGTTCATCAAGTCAGGAGGAGGTGGGAGAGTCAGCTGTAATACGTTTTAGACAGTGAACTCATAGGTCTCATGGGTCCGCCAGTCAAGTAAACCTCACCTAACTGAGAGTTGATCAAGTCAGGAGGAGGTGGGAGAGTCAGCTGTAATACGTTTTAGACAGTGAACTCATAGGTCTCATGGGTCCGCCAGTCAAGTAAACCTCACCTAACTGAGAGTTGATCAAGTCAGGAGGAGGTGGGAGAGTCAGCTGTAATACGTTTTAGACAGTGAACTCATAGGTCTCATGGGTTCGCCAGTCAAGTAAACCTCACCTAACTGAGAGTTGATCAAGTCAGGAGGAGGTGGGAGAGTCAGCTGTAATACGTTTTAGACAGTGAACTCATAGGTCTCATGGGTCCGCCAGTCAAGTAAACCTCACCTAACTGAGAGTTCATCAAGTCAGGAGGAGGTGGGAGAGTCAGCTGTAATACTTTGTGTTTGTGTTGTAAAACATAAACTCATTAGCAACGTGGTGGCTCAGTGGCCAAGGCTTCGGACTGCGGAGGGCAAAGTCCAAGGTTCGAATCCCCACTGAGCCAACGGTCGGTACTTCACTCGTTGAACAAAGTTCATTCATAGGCTTGCAAGACTACTGTATGTGAACATAAAAAAGAAAAAAGAAAGGTAACAATTATTTGTGAAACTTTACTGAAAATATCTATCTGTGAGCTCACGTCTTTTTACTTTCTCCCATATGCGTTAGCATAAAGAAAGTATTGTGATCGTCCAAAATAACGTATTTTACAAGTTGGTCTAAAAATCCATTTTAGGGTCCCCTGGACACAAAAAAGTGTTTTTTAGAAAAAATGTTGGTGTCCATAGATGTATCTGTATGTATGTACAGTTCGCTGGAAACAAACGGATGGATCAATTTTTATGACATTTGGTATATAGGTGTATTTAACCAATATCTCCAAAAGATTTTTTAACTTTTTTGAAAATTTTTTTTAATTGTATGGCCACAAAACATACGAAAATGGAATTTCCTCAAAAACGACAGTAACGAATTTGATTAAATTGTCAGGAAAGATGCAAATTACAATTTAAAATATTTAATAAAATCCGCGTGTCTCTAACTTGACTAGTTTTTGAGTTATGACAAAAAACATATTTGGGAACCAAACTGGTAATTTTCAAATTTTGGTATTTTAGTGTTTAATATGGGGGACAGTTTGAGCCAATTCTTTGGAACAATTTATTTACATAGATGTCATCAATCTAACTCACTCTGTGTGTTATAATAAGCATGTTGATTTTCATTTTTATGATATTATAATAACTTTAATGAGTTTGTTTAGTGATCTTTATGAATGGTACATTGATTAGTCCACAATAATTTAATCAAACCTCATTGTGAACGATCTCCCTCGTTAAACTTGCAACAAAAACCAAATACAAATTGCAGGGGGAATCAGAGGACATCCACAAATATACTGTCGCGGGTGATTAGGGGTCAAACTGTAGGGGTTGATTCAACGAAGGGGGATTTAGTGAGAGGGAAGGAGTCCTGATTATATTAATCCTGTTATTAATGAATATCAACAGCCGGGAAGTGTTAATAGGTAAATAAAATAATAATATTTATTTTGGTGTATAAAACTGTTTTAACAGAATTGAAATATTGTAACAAAATATAAATAAATCAATTTAGTTGGAAGCCAAGCTAATCAACTGAAATATCAAGTCTAACAGTTATGTTAAAACGCATTTCACAATAGATCCTGAAAACTCCAAAACTTAAATTAGTTTTGGCCAAGTTAAAAGACATCAGTGAAAGTATGAGAAAAAATTGATAGGGTAAATATTTTATATTTCAAAATAATTAATTATTATTATTTCTTTATTTTATATGCTTAACCTAGGTTTATACTTGTTGACTATTTTCCAATCAAACTATACATATGTTCAATATTACTATTAGTTTGTATTATATGGTTTTGTAAACATGTTAATTATCGAACTACTTTTACGTCTACAAATTTGTAAGAACTCAGAGAGTAATTTTAGTGCACATGGGTTAATATATTAATACATTTATGGAATTATACGTCAAAAGTTCCTCAGAAATATTACCAGACGAGTTACTTACTAAAGGTATGAGCTTTAACAAAAGGAAACAATGAAGGAGTACGAATTGAAACGTTTAAGTTAAATTCAACCAAATTAAGTACCTACACTTTTTGTTATTCAGGTGTAAACTAATCTAATATGTTCCAGAGTATCATTTTTATGTCCAGTTGGCTGGAACGGAAGATGTAGTTATTGGGTAGATGCACAGGGAAGAAGGAAACAGAGGTCACTTCAGCAGTGCACTAAATGTGTGTCGAGTTAGTGTGTCGACTAGTTATTTTTCTATATTGCCAGGCATATGGAAGGGACCGAACCTTTTCAGTAACTCCCTTATTGGAGGAATACTCTGGGATGAAGAGTAATTTATGTACATTAGTTGTGATTACTGCCACTGAGGCGTTCGCTGCGGTCTTAATAAAGCGATCTCTTTTTCTGGGGTTGATATAGATCACCTAACCAGCAAGTCCTCTGAAGGCAACAACTGAATGACATAGAAACGTCGGTTAACTTGTAATCAGTGCACACAGTCTTGCCCCGAACAACAGGTTAACATCACTAGTATTGACTGTAGAGGTGACTTTAGAAAGATTAGACTAGATTTTCAAAGTTTATTACATTATTTTTTTTTAAATTAAAGGTTGTTAGTGGGGTTTTTTAGCGTTGACTTGCTATATGATCTAATCAAAATGCACCATTTCGTTATGTATTATTTTAATATGAAGCTAAAATAATTTAAGTTCAGTCGACTATGTAACTGTCGTATTACAAATTTACCACCGGGAGTTTGAGAGGGTAAAAAGCGAAGGTTGTTTTACGAGTATTAGAGACGTAAAACCAAATGGGACGCCAAAGGGAGTTTAGGATGAGGGAAGTACTACCTGGGAGGGTGGCATCTGCGTAGGACGTAGAAATACATTTTCATATAATCATTAGGAAACATTTTACAGATAGTATTTATGAGAAGATTGTTTTATAAACTTTAGTATTTTTACGTTTTATTGGGAGAGCTACGTAGTTTGAGAGCTATAGATTGTTGTTATAACAACTCAAGGTAAAAAGCGTAAATCACGATTGGTTTAAGACGTAAATGTGAAAATAGTTATTTTATGTTAATTTATTATGAAACGCACGTTCAAGGTATTCGTAGTTCCCCCTAAAACTCGTGCCTCGGTTTTACTGCTCGTCGAGTTGAAATAACCAATTTATCATTGCTGCTTTTACTTCCATAGAGTTTGACCTATAGCTATTCTCAAATATGAACCAAGTACTGTAAAACAATTTTTATCGTAAATTAAAATGTGAAAGTTTTAATTTACCAGAAATGTTTTTATTTTACATTAATTTTCTTTTAATTGTTATTAGACGCTTATGTTATCATAATATTGTTATAAATTTGAGTACGGACATTTACAGAGAGGAAAAGTTTGATCATTAAGAATACGGTAGACAGATGTAACCGGTCTTGCGTGTATGAAGGGCTTAATGACTATCAAATCTAGGGTGCGTGGATGGTTTGTTTGTTTCTGGGGCTGGAATAACAAAGCCATCAACCGATAGATTGCCAACTATAGGGTATACAACAAATATCATTAATGGGACTGCAGGTAATATTTATCACATAAAAGGTTTCCATCCAATTTTAGGATGACAAATATATATAAGAGTTAATTACTATTGCAAAATTAACATACATATGTTTCTCTTTATTATGATGTAATTTATTCACAGTGAACAAAATGGAGCCTAAGTTAGAGACAGTAAAGCTTTTGTTTCATCATTGTTATAATTATGTACTTTAATAATAATATAAGTAATATATTGTTAAAATATTAAATAATTACTATATATATTTTATCATTTGGATTCAACATTTAAGAAAACCGTTTCAGTAAAATAAAATGTTAAAAAGTACAATATGTTAGATATAATTTTATAAGAACCAAAATAAAAAAAATAAACCATATCATGACTTATAAATTATTTACAAATACATTTATTTAATTTTGTTACATAAATTGACCGATAAATCTTCTTTGAAATGAGCTTAAAGACAAATCATCAAATTGGAAGCACTCAGTCCTTTATTGGTCAGAGGGGAGGAATCTATTGGCCAATCAAGTGTATTTAGTGTTTCCAACAAAGACTGTAAATGTAACTCAATTGTCTCCGGCCGACATTTTAGATACACTTTACTCATTTATAACTTCAATATAGACTGCGACAGAGCAGTGTGCACCCACTGGACATTTGTGTCGTGAAGATGAAAAAATTGTTGGAAATTAAATGCACCTATCTAAGTTATAGAACTAGTAATTAATAATTTATTGATCTTACGTTTTAACGTATGAATTAATTCCATTTATTGAGACGTATGATTTTTGTGAAATTATCCCAAATTAGATTAATAGTAAATGAGTGGATTCCAAAATAATAATAATAATAATAATAATAATAATAATAATAATAATAATAATAATAATAATAATAATAATAATAATAATAATAATAGTCAAATGAGAATAAAAATATTCTTACTCTAAAAGCTCTAATGTTTCCGTTAACCAATTTGATGTATAACATTTGAAATCTTGTGATATTATTAGTTCAAATATAATATTTAATTCATTTATATTAAAAATAAATTTTACAATTTCAAAACAAAATGGTTGAATAAATACGTAAACTCCAATTTTAAAAATATTTTGAAAAATACGAATCTTAGGAAAACTATTCGAATAAATACAAAACTTGATCCTCTCGAAAATAAATACAGTGATATATATATACTCTACTTTACGGTAAACAGGATTCCTCGGTAAACCTATGTTTGTTTAAAAATGGTGGTGTTTAATCACAGGTTGGAAAACCGGGTAACAAGTGGTCTTCACATTTTGGAATAGTGTTTACACAAATAACTTCACCACTTTGGGCCCAATTCGCCCTTAAACTCAAGTTTTATTCACAGAAACTTTAAAGCGCTCGAACTCGGATATTAAATGGCTCAGTAATTAGCAAGGGATATCAAATACAATTTAATTTATTTTAAATAACTAGTCACTTAAAAACAGTTAAGTAATTAAGTGATTTAAGTATAAATGAACCACAATTTAAAAGTGTAATTATTTATAAAGAATTTATCGATATTTAAAGTTACATTAAGTTGATGCAGACATTAAAAAATAGTTAACCCCTCGATATGGGCACCTACTCGTATTACAGTTTCAATTCATAAATAAATAAAGATAATAATGAACAATATAAGATTTTTGTTTACGACTTTTCTTTAATTTTTATCTTAACAATTTTTTTGTTTGTATAGACCCATTTTCCTGGTAACATCTCGGAAAAGGAGATAAACAGATATTGGCTTATGTTAAATTTTGTTAGTATCATTTTCTTACTGAGATTGACATAAATCTACACAATGAGATATTTAGTAACGTTATATCAGCTTTCTTCTTATATTGTTTATGTTTAAATCAAACTGGAAGTTCAAATTTCAAAATTGCCGAAATTATACATTAGAGGCTTTCCCCAGCTCGTTTTCATACTACAATTCAAACAATGTTTTTTCAGTATTTAACTTAATAAAAAAAAATATTATCAAGTTATATAAGATAATCCAACAGTTTTCTATGTTTGGAAAGAAGTATTTCTTCTTACACTCTCCAAGAACATGCAAAATAATACATTTTCAACATTTATAACATGAAAGCTAGTATTATATCAATGAAAATTTCAGTGGTAATGTTCAAGTGAAAATGAACGAATAACAGGGCAAAACAACTTTTCAAGCAGAAGGGATTAAAAGTAGATTTTTAAGGATATATTTAAAATACTAGATTTTTACTGAATGGAATAAATAAATTTATTGAAGCGGTGAACTTTACTAACAAGACGAAGTGATAAATTATTAAAATAAACGTAAAAAGGGCATTAAAACGACATTATAGAAGGAGACTGTTCATATAGCCCCACAATCTCCCTGGAAAATGGAGATTTGTTGCCCTACATATTTCACATCCCCACCACAAAATCATTATTAATGGAGTAATAATATTTTATTTAAGTGGAAGCCTTACCTTCATTTAATAAGTATAGAGTAAGCAATCAATTGCCATTTTATACGCTAGTTATTCTCCAAAGACTCTAAACTAAAAGTTAACTTGTTATTATTAAAAAATTTCATCTCATAAAAATGATTGGCTCTAAAATGTTTGCTTAACCCAAACAAACCGTGTTTGTTGTTCAGTCCTGTGCTGATATTCTACTGATAGAACTTCACCCCGTAAACATTCAAACAAACAAAACCAACACTGGAAATGTAAAAATAAGCAGGATTTTTCTATTTGAAAAAAATCACGCGAGCCTAACAAACATAGCCGACATAATAAATATTGATACTTTGAACAAATAAACATCTACTTACTCATATGAATTTGTCTAGCAAGTACAGTACAGCGTACATTTATAAAATAGGGAAGACCGGGGTGTCCATGTTGGGTGGTAGTCAGGGCCCGGATATTGTCTATTGAAGAGAACTGAGTATCAGGCTTGTCAGCAGAAAATCAGACCAATACTACGTGTTTCAGACTACATGTAAATCTGCTAATTGCCCTACCTATTTGGCTATTAATAAATGGTTCTTTATAAGGAACAATCTACCTTAGTAACAATGACTACACTCGTTCTTCTAAATTCATTACACTATTTGCCTCTCATATTCGCCCATATCTTGACGATCGTGTCTTAAAATAAATGAATAAATTGAAGATTTATTTTGCCTTTTCCTTTTCTTTGGGGAACAATCTACAAATATGGTTGCTTGATTTATCTAGTAGTATCATTTAATATATTGATTATTAATATATACTTATTTTATATGTTGTTAGAAGATTTATCAAACTGTATTTCAAAGAATCTTCGTTAATCATCAAACCTTACGTAACAAAGTATTTGGTCTTACAATTTATACTAACTAATATAAAGTCCTTTCAACTTAGTTATTATATGATTATTTAAGTCACTTCTTATGTCAGTATAAAGTTGCGACTTGACAAAAGTTGAAAATGGTTCTATTGGTTTTCCGTCAAAAGCAAGTAAATGTATTTTGCCATTTGCGTTAGTAAAATTTTATAAACCTGTCTAGAAAATTGGAGATGAGCATAAATAAAAACTTTGTCTATAAAACTTATCTATAAAAACTGCGAATAAATTAATAATCAATAAGAAATACTGGTTTTGCGTTTCAAAAATAATATTTACATTTTAAATTGATAGATGGATTGGATGACAGTTACATTTCCAACCATACTAATACAATCGATAAAATAACAGACACAATCGCAGTTGATTCCAAATAGAACAAAACAACCAACATTATAAATATTTTATACAACAAGTGAACGTCTCACAGCACAAATGTATGTGCAATTTAAGATGTAATGAGCAGCAAAAAATGTGCTGACTAAGAAAATATTTTATCAAATTTTGTTTTATGAATCAGTTATGGTATTGTGGGTTCGACCATGTATCAAGGGAAAACAATCAATGTCCGCTATGTATTAGATGACGTTGAATTTGCTATATTCGTAATTTTAAAACCATAGTGGTAAAGTAATAAGGGAAATTGTCATTCTTGGATATATCAGTAAATATATTAAACAGATAATTTAATTCAACCATTAAAATACATTAAAAGACATTAAAATACCTCGTATACGCGTATCCAGTTAATATTAGATTGAAAAAAAATGTTATCTAGTTTAGCACTAAGTTGTCTAGTAGCACCTGAACACAGCCAGAGAGTTACATTCATTTATCGTTTGCCACTCACATGTTGTACGCTGGTAAAGGCTATTCCATCTTTGAGTCCTTTACTTTATACAACATTCCATACATTACTTGTGGAAAGGTAAGTTTAATAATTGCCTCAGTCCATGTCTTAAATATTCATTGTGTAAAGTTCTAAAGTTCTAAGTTCTAAAATGTATGACATTATTCATAAGTTTGAACGACTTTATTATTATTATTATTCATTTCCAAGACGCCGATCGTAGATATATGGGCGAAAATGAGGGGTGAATGAGCGTGATGAGTGTAGATGAACGAGTGTAGTCATCATTACTATCTGAGTTCGACTTTGCTAAGAAAATACTATTTATTAATAGCCCAATAGCCAGGGCTTCACATGGAATCCGTTCCACGTAGTGTTGGTCTGATTTTCAGCCAATTGACATGTCTGAAAATCAGTTCTCTCCCCTACACAACATCTGAACCTTGACTACCATCCGACCCCAGACTTCTCTAGTAGTGTCCAAGTCGATGGTAACCATTGAGCTGACTTTTTGTTTTACTATCGTTGTTTGATTAATTGTTAAAATAAAGACCATTTGTATAATATTTCTGAAAATCTAATTACTTTAAATGGTTTATTCTTGAATCAGCATTATTTTAAACGTAGAGGAAGTTTTTAAAACTTATAGAAATTATTAATAGAAGCTCGTCAGAAACGAGAATTTGGAACGCATTCATTAATTTTAAGTTGCAACATTATCCTTAAATATCAAGGTAAATTTAGCTTAGATTTAAATGTAACGAAAAACGTGTTTAGAAAATGTTAGATGATATATTTTGTAAGCTAGTTTATTATGGGTTGAAAAAAATCCATTATGTATAGATCCTGAAAAACTATAAAGAATGTGTACAAACTGCTCTTACTTTAATTTTTATTAAATAAATATATTCTCTTTGAGTACCACTTTGATAAATTAAAAATAATTATTTTCTAAGCAAATTGAACTAAGTTTGTTATATATTTTTTTTATTTTATAAGGTGATATTTGAAAGTGTACGCCCCCATACACCCGACCACCCATACACGTACAGTGTTGTAAATACGGTTGTCTTTAACAGTAACTAGTTATTACTGTTTAAGACTTATAGATGCATGTCAGTAGTTAGGTCTTATGTAACTAGTCAGGATACATCTTTGCTATACATTTATAAGTTAGTGTTTTATTTAGTACTGTTAATTCGCAGAATTAATTATTATATACGGTGTACAATACAAAGTTAGGTAATATTTGTAACATAAAAATGGTTTTAAAACTGTAAACAACTAGAAAACACTGAAATAAAACACATTTAAAAACGCCCTCAGCAACAAAAGCACGCTAGTTTTACTGTCTACAGACGCACTTAGGTCATTATTTGTTAATGTTTGAATTACATTTAAGAATTTAGTATATTTGATTTGATTATTGTTAATGACGAGGAACTGTGATAATTGAAGTTTGCGTCCTTGAAAGTCGTCATTAGTCGGATCATGAATAAAGATGGAGTTTGCTTCAAGTTTGGAAGTAATTTGTATAAACATTATTCTGAACGCTAAGGCACACCTGTTACCTGGTTCGCCATCCTGTGATTAAACCTTAAACTTTTGAAGTGATTTATCAGGAAACCGACTGAAAAAAGGCAGTGCTTTTTTCTTAAAAAAATTAACAAATAAATAAAAATCAATAGGTTTGTGATAGTGGGGAGGGATAACTATATTAGTTTTATTAAACTTTAATTTTGCTCAGTAAAACAATGACTTTCCAATTAATTTTCTTTGCAGAAGTTCTGTAATTAATTGTTGTTCTACTTACATTGTCAATATGGTTGAGAATGACGAAATACTAATGGAAGTTTAATTTGATTGACGTTTTATTATCATGCTATTTAGTAATAAAAGTTTTAAGTTAGTAATTTTTCACCTGTAAGGAATTCGTAAGGCCTTAGAATATGGAAATAAATTTGCTTCTATTCAAATTTAGTAAGACCAAATTAATTTCAACATCTCACTGAACATATAAGGGTGATCGAGTGAGTTATCACTGCATATGATACACTTAGACCATTTTGTCTGCTGCAAACCAAGAAAAAAATCATATAATGAAACTAATTTATATAAATTAAAGAGCAAGTAAAAATAAAATATTTATACTAAATATCTGTCTGCATGATGTATGACAGTGTGAAGGTTACGTGAAAGCAGTTAAATTCGTATGAACGTTTAACCGTAATGTATACAAGTCCCACGATAAATAATGTATTCATAGAGAGTAAGAGCGAGGAGTATCTGGAGTATCATTAGTAGAATGGTGTATGAAATACCTATTCCTAAACACAAACCAGAATAAACATTTTATAAAATAACTATTTTATTGTTGTATGAACTACATAGTAAATTAATATAAGAGTTATTTAAAAATATGAATATCATAAATCGCAAGATTGCATAACATTAAACTTAGAGACAAATGTTGAAAACAATGTAGATGACGCAATTAATTATGTCAAGATGTTTTGATACTAATATTTATAGTCCCAAATTCGCCCCTAATTTAGAAAATTGTTTTTTTATATATGACTTCACATGAAGTTATAGTGACAATACCTGCCATAAAATGATAATTTCGGAATTGATAAGGGATAAAATATGAAAAATTACAAGAATTACTAAATGAATAAATTTTAGAACACTCGTAAAAATGATCTATACAATTTTAAACATTTGTAGTGAATGAGGGTATAACTAGTGTTGACATGTGAGTTTATGTGTGGGCGGGGCGAGGGTTATGTCAGTGGTGAAGTAAGTTAGTCAATGGCAGCAATCCAATTAAGTGAACTTAATAATTCATTTAATACACTTTTTTATCGTAGGTTTTTGAATTTTCAGATAAGTAGCAATATTTTTGACACTAGCTTATGTTTTAAAAACTAATTAAAAATCATGTAAAACATTATAGTAAATAAATTAACTATAAATTCCCCAAGGGGATATTAAAAACTTAATTTGTAAGTGCTTTGATATAGTCTTAAATTGTATAAAAAATTATGATAATTTTTGTGTACAAAATTATACAGTCTGGCTAAAAAAACATGCAGCATATAGAAATAACAATTAATTACAAAACCATTTCCGTTCCAGTGACAATATTTAGTATTTATTCCACATGGGTTTCAATGCGCTCGAACATCCATAAAGGGAATTTATTATACTTCTGTAATTATATAAATATTGAAACTTGGCATCTCATAAAATGACAATATTAGCCCTTCATATATTTATTGGTGGTTTTGAATGTGCAATAAAAATATTAAACAGTTTATTTTTAAAGAGCATTGCAGGATTGTCATATTGTCAAACGGAATATTAATGATTATTTCCTGTAACAAGGGGTTTGTAGGGTGCATTCCATTTCCGCCATAACCACGCTCGGTTTACTGTGACAAGCTCACAAGTCGTACCTTTGCTGGGAGAGTTAATAATATTCTAAATATAAATATTCGATTTATAAAATTTCATTTGGTTTAATTAAATGTTAGGTTTTAATTACAACCGATATATACATTCAATATTTTATATTTAATATCAATGTCTGCTTGTAACGTTAACAGTATAAATTTGTCCTTTAATTTATTATACATTCTATTTATTCCTTTTAAGCTTACCATGGTGAACCAAACAATTTGTTATATGAAATTATTAGAAATATATTTTATACTGTGTTCCTTATTTCGTTCGGGAGTGGGGATGGCCATCTGGTCCGTTAGCACACAAGAAGTTATGTTCTGAGGTTTTAAATCAAATTAACTAGTTTTATAGAATACTCACGTATCATCAGTATTGTTGTTTTTGTATTTTACATATATCCTAAGTTCGGTTTGATAATCTGGACTAAACAGTGCTATATACGTGAGTAAATGACATAATTAGACACCGACTTTATTTGCAGGTTAGAATTGGCACTCGGCACAAGCCCCTCGTTGTTGTAACTCCGAAGTGCCACAACACTTGTATTGTGAGCAGCTTGGAATCTTATCAGGTAACTTAGCACGGTCGGTAGCAACACAGACTATCAACCAGTGGCACTTGTTTCGAGACTGGCTTGACCCTCATTCTTTTTGCCTCCTAATCACAAGGGAACATAATTTTTCCCACTCCTGCCAGATTATTATTATTTATTTATTTATATGTCATCAAATTTTACATTAACCATTTCTACTATCATACAAAATAAATAAATATATTTATTAAAAAACTAAACAATAGCATCCCATTACCATGTCATTCATATTGGAAGAAGTTAAAAATGGCAAGGATGTCATTTTATACAATAACCACAAGTATCGAGAGAGCTACCCTTTAAAGTGTGGAGATATCGTCTGGCACTGTCTAGGCAAAATCTGCAAGACCTCCATTAAAACAAATAGTGGGAAAACAGCTATATATTCTTGTCATGATAAGTGGCCAACATCCCGTGATAATGAGAGCTCTGACTCCTACTCAGCCTCAGCAAAGACGCAGTGTACTTCCTTCAAGCACTGTGGCCGAGAGCGACTCTCCATTACCGCTTCCAATCACGACCGCAAGTACACCTACGCTTCCTGTAAATAATACACCAACCCCTCAAATCCAACAACAACGGGACGAAAATAAACTAGCAACAATACCAGTTGACTTACAGTCCGAGAATATCCTTCTAAGAGAAGAACTGGCTAGGGTGCGTGCTGAGAGGCAGGTGGTATTAGATCATTCTATTGAATCTGACCAGCGATTCCTTCAGTTCACGGAAAAGGTATTTTTATCTCCAATAACGGTGAGTGATCAACATACAGAGCGTCATGACGATACAGTGGCAAATCCTGACGAATTGTGCCAGACGAAAATGGAGATGAAGAAGGCACAGGAAACAATATCACATTTCGAAGGGATCATTGCCGCACACAAGGGAATATGTCACAGGTGTGAAATACAGGCTGATGAGACAAAGAACATGATTGCCTCAATCAGATGCTTAGAAAAGGAGACTGAGAGCCTGAAGCAACCCAACAAGCAGATTATAATAGGACCAGCCTCTTTTACATCACAAAATGTTAGTGGCAACAGGTTCAGCGTCCTTTCGGAATCATGGGATTGTAAAAATTCAATGACGGAGACTTTATCGCTGTCATTAACTAGAAGAAACAAAGGGAAAACAAGGGGAAAAGAAGCCAATGGAAAAAAGAGGCACTAATAAAATAAAAACTTTGGAAACCAAGGATCAAATTAGAATTCCATTCAGGAACGTGTCTATTATCGGAGACAGACGGAACGCTCGTCATCTCACCGCCCTCATGGGTACATGGGTATGGTACATTCCTCAACTAAGACGAGTGGCATTTGCAAGCCAGGAGCTGGATTCCTCAACGTCATGCCAACTTCCCCCCCACCACCCGGAAACTGTTATGTCTTTATGGCTGGTACAAATGACGTATCAAGCAATAGAGAGATTGTTAATTTTAGGAAATTGGAGGACGCTTTAAAGCGCTGTCTATCATCATCAGAAGTGCTTCTGGTGCCTCTGACACCTCAGTATGACCTACCGGCCACCAGCCCCATCCATCGTACTGGTGGGGTCACCCATCCATTGACTTGGTGAACCAGTACCTGAATGAGCTCTACAGGCGCTACGCTGGTGTGAGCATGCTGGACATCAGTGGTATTGGTCGGCATCACTACCAATGTTCGTGTATGGGCAGGCGGGTGGGTCAATAGCAATGTTCGTGTATGGGCGGGTGGGTGGGTTAGTACCAGCGTACGTGTATGGGCGGGCGGGTGGGTCAATACCAATGTTTGTGTATGGGTGGGCGGGTGGGTCAATACCAATGTTCGTGTATGGGCGGGCGGGTGGGTCAATAGCAATGTTCGTGTATGGGCGGGCGGGTGGGTCAGTATCAGCGTACGTGTATGGGTGGGTGGAATCTATATCATTGAAGTCTGGGGGATCCAGGTGACCACTTAACCAGAGATTGTTGGAGGTCTCTGACATATTTCTCAATAAAACAAAAACATATATAGGCACATTGAATATAAACACACTGCTAAGAGCAGGACAGTTATACGAACTAGGACAAGAACTTGAAAGGCAGAAGATATTGATTTTAGCACTACAATACACAGAGACGACTGATGAAGACACAATAGAATTTGGGAACTACAGATTATTTAAAAGTAAAATTGACGATTGCTAGGAATTATTGTCCTTTCCTGTGCACAGAAATCAACTTTACCAGCAGGTCACATGGACTACACCTTCGTGCATCGGGAAAAAGACTGCTAGTGGAGCTCATGTGAAAACAAATTCTTCTAAATAAAATTTTATAAATGTTACCTTACGTCTCCAGAACCTAGAATGGGTCCCCAGCGTACTGTTGGAAGACACTATGCTGGAAGAAGTGTTCACGTCAAAATTCCTTGGATTACACATAGATCGAGGTTTGACATGGAACGCCCATATTGATGCGGTATGTGTCAAATTAACATCTAGTATCTATGTTCTGAGGACATTAGCCAAATACTGCCCAATTCAGGTACTGAAGACTGCGTATTATGGTTTAATTTATCCCCACCTAGTCTATGGCATAGTGCTGAGGGGAGCCGGTGCAAGTAATCAGCTCTTGAGAGTGTTTAGATTACAAAAAAGAGCGATTCGTATAATCGAAAAAGTTGATTTCAAAGAATCATGCAAGCCAATCTTTAAAAAAATAGGAATCTTGCCTCTATATTCTAGAAACAACAACTTTTTTTATTTCTAAGTGTGCTTTGATTCGGGGACGAGACATTCACGAATATGGCACCAGAGACAGGGACAACTAGGACTGGGAAACACAGAACAGTTACTTACGAGCATTTGCCCTCAGAGGCAGGTGTCCATCTTTACAATAAATTACCAAATTGTATAAAAATCGCCAGAACGCTGAAGGCGTTTAAAACTCAATTAAAAGGCTTTCTAACCTACCATGCTTTTTATAGTATGGGTGAGTTTTTGGCGAATAACGTGGAGACCACACAGTTGGTATGCTAACACCGGAACTGGAGGTGGGAAAATTGGATGTATGAATGTGCAGAAATGTTGTATGTTTGAGGGATCTTTTTGTAGTGTTGGTGAAACTAAATTTTTTTAATTAGACATAAAATATCTTTTAAAATAAAATTGACTTTTGCAATACAGGTTAAATGTCCACTGCAATAAAACTAATTTGATTTGATTTGCAATATATCCTTATTGCAACCATTAAACCATGAAAAATTGAATTATAATATTTTCACTCTTAGTTATCACATGTATAAAGAGATGTGAATAACTCCAAGGTCGTTTTGTGTCACAGTAAATACATTTTAATTAAACAATATTATTATCGTTATATGCTGTCTTATAAATTATTATATATGACATAGTAAAGGATTCTTCACACGTCCAGATTTGTTGGATCAACCGTAATGGATCATGATTTCTATCGGACCCAACCGAAGGATTATCCGACCGCTGACCGCCCCACTCCTTTCCCTGACAAGTTGGTACGTTTGTAACGCTGTCGGCCCGCTACAATGGTTCTCTGACCAAACCATTCAGTTTGACTTGCGAAGTGATTGATTCACTACTCTCTCTTACAATGTCTTGTGCTAACCAAACAGAAAAACTTGTGATAGTAGAGTTAATTGAGTTGTGGAAGGAATTCCGGTGTTTGTGGGATGTAGAAGATAAAAATTACTCTAACGGGGACCAAAGAAATTATTGCTCTAAGGCATTATAAGATATTTATTAAAAATGAATTCCTTAGCCTACACTTTGTATGATTAAAAATAAACTAGAAATTATGGAAAACACTTATTCTAGACTAGTCTGATGGTTTGTTCAGCCCTTGTGGTCGGAGCGTATGTAGGGAAAGCTCCGACACGACAGATAGGGCCGACTTGTCGGGTAGGGCAGTCATGTCGGCCACTTAAAAATTAAACTTAGAAGAGCTGAAAAAGTCAGTTTGATATAATTGTAAGTACCATAGGATATGTTAAAAACGAAAGCCTTCCCAACAATAATCAAGAAACAGCGGAGTTTCCAAATTCCTCCCTCATGTTTCACTATTAAGGCATTTCAGTTAAAATTTCTTCCTTAATTAAAAAAAATGTATCTTAAATTAATCATATGCACTGATTCAACAACTGATAACAAGATGGACCTGGGAATCACTGAAACAACAGAAATGACGTAGAACAACAGAAACCAATAGAATGCAGCAGACCACATCAAACACTGGACAGGGACTTTGTGTACATTTGTGGTTCCGAGCAAGGCAGTTAAAACACAATGTATCCGATTTTGAGGTATTCCTTTGACATACATTATATTGATCTGTGTAAAGTATCGACGCCAGTGTTACCAAAGGATTTATCTATATATATTTAGTCTATTTACCCCAGTGCCATTTTTTTACTCATTCTACAAACGTTGTTATAAGAGAACGGTTCAAACCCATCCGCAAATTTTTAGTGGACCTCCCGGTATTTGAACCCGTGATCCTCTGCATATAAAGCAGAAGTGCTAACCACTAAGATAGCAAGATGCCTATTTTGTATCTCGTTATAATCCTTACAATTAGTATAAAATATTTGTGGAAGCTGTTAAGTTGGCTTAATACCATCGTTCCAAATTCATTTCAAATTTAACTATTTCGTAGGATGAATTTTTAATAATTAATAACATTCTTCAATATATTAAGCCAAAATGTAAGTAATACATTAATAAGTAATAATCAGATTTGATTCAAGAAAAGACCATGCAGGGATGACAACATTGGATAACATTTCTGCCATGTTAAATGATATTTAGGTACTAAAAAGTGAGGAAAAAGGATGAATACGACACTGTCATATTTACGAAAGTTATGAAAATATATTTCATAATTAGTAAGACAATATATACAACTATAGCTATTACATTGTTGGAAAGTGATACGACATCTAAGTAATTATTTTTAGAAAAAGAATTTTAAATGCTCTTAGACATCTTACAAATAACAAGTGTACTTCATTAAAGCAGTGAAAATGAAACTATACTTTATAAACATGTCAACTTGAATTCGTTTAAGAGTTCGACGTTCCTCAAGCCAAGCCAGGAAACAGTATTGAGTTTGTTGAGAAGTAATTGAAGCTCCCCCTTCAAGTGGGCTCCCCCTCTAAAATACTGTTATTGAAGTTGTCTGTGTTTCGCCAGAAGATAGAATCTCTACGTCGGATAATTGTAATGAAGCGGACTTTATACTAACGGAGACTGAGATGGATGCTGTTGGAGCAAAAAGCAATGAATTTTTAACCTTCTTGTTGCTGTCCGATACTTACAGGAACACCAGATTTCAAACATATTGCTACACTGTATTTTGTTATGGTTTTTCTGTAATACGAATTGTGTTCGTAAACAAGTCTGCCTGGATGTAATACAATAGCTAAAAAAACATGACGTGTCGTTGGATTGACTGATAAGACATATATCAGTTGTATTGATCTTTGGAGGGACCATCATTGGCAGTGCCAGAGGTAAATTCGGTAATGTCAAAATTATAACAGAAAGGGTGATGATGAATTCAAAATTGTATTATTTATAACTTCATTCTACTTAGTTACCGTGCTAAACTTAGCTTTTTTTAATCGGTATATATACAGACAGTGTGTGGAAGAATGAAAAGGTAAATTCAAGTTACTTAATAGTTTAAGTATCATATACTGTACTTATATAAAAAGGCCGAGTGAAGTGGTTAAGTCGAACACAAAGAGAGCAATCAATCAACCGAGTTATAAGTTGAAGTAGTTGCCAGTTCCGACAGGGTGAGCCGTGCATGACTTGAGGGTTGTTTTTGCATGCTTTAACAGTCTTGTTGGTTTTAAATTGCTGCTATTACTTTTATTTATTAACGGCTATCACCAATTTATAATTTTTTTACTTAAATATGTTTATCCATGATGGAAAAATCAGCCTGAAATAACAGTCCAAATAATAAATAAACAAATTTTAAAAAATCAACAACCTAACATAGTACTAACAGAACATTCCCTTTTCAAATAGATTATGCACATTTTAAGATTTATGGTTCTTTACATTCCAATCATGTGTTAAAGTACAAATAAGGTCAGGCAAGACCTGTGAAATGGCGGCTGCTGAAATTGGAAGTAGAATAAAAAAGAAAATAGAAAATAAAATTCGAGACGATAGAAGAACAACACTTAAAAAAGAAAAATCCGATAAAGAACAAAAGAAGTATGTTTGCCTCCATTACAATGGACCTTTTACACAAAGAGTTGGTAATAGATTTAAGAAATTCAATTTATCAGTAGCTTTTAAGACTTGTAATACTATGTCCAACATTTTACACCCGAATATTGAAAGTGAAGATAAATTCAATAATTCAGGAATATATAGGATTAACTGTAATGATTGTAATATGTTTTATATAGGTCAAACTGTAAATTTTAGCAAAAGATATAAAAACCATGTCTCCGCTTTTAAGAACAAGAAACCTGAAAGATCTAATGTAGCTAAACACCTTCTGAATTGTAGCCAATTCAAACCACAGTTTGAATAAAATAGATGAAAATGTAGATATTCTAAAAGTTTGTAAGAAGGGTCGTATTATGAATGCTTGGGAAGAGTTATTTAAGTAATAAATGAAAACAATAACTTAAAAATCGATAAGAATATAAAGTGCAGACTCAAATAAACACAAATAATTAAAATACACAGAATTAAAATTGAATATAATATCATCAACGGACCAGTAAAAGATTCCAGTATTTGAATACGTAAAAAAACTACAATAATATAATCCAATGAGATCAATAAAAAAACTAATACAAAAAGGGATTCAGTACTAAACAGAAAAGTGATAAAGTAGCTAATGACCAATGCTACTTTGTATGAGATGGTAAGATTGACAGACTGATTGATTCAGGACTGAAACATTCTAGATTCCATACTGGATATAGTCCGAAAGCCTTCTCTTGCATAAATATACGACTATAAGAAGTTTCCTAAATTATGGTTACTATTATTTTAAGTCAGTTGAATGCAATCTTAAATAAAAGAAACCGAAAAATTACGAATAAGCCAAAAAAGTAACTTTATTCACAATGGCCACTATTGCCAAAATGCATTAGGAAAGATAAAGGTAAAGAAAGTTTAACTTTTTACCAGGTGAAGTTAGGGCTAAGAAGCCCTCTCTAACACTTGAGAGTCTGCAGAGGCCATGTTTGTTTTAATCCCATAACAACAATGTTATTTGCGTATCCACATTTTTTCCGTTATTTATTGACCAAAAGTTGTGTTTGAGGTGTCATTTTAAACGTTATAATATTTCGCATTGGGTTTGCTTTTTATATATACGCCTAGTTTTGAAAAAAAATACGAGAAAATAAAAACTTCAAACTAAAAATTTGTTTCTGTAAAACTAATTAGAAATTCACAAAGCAATTCCAACGTGCAATTTCATTCTTGATCAAATGCAATTTGTTTGGAAAAAATCCGTTTAAAAATAACTGTTTGGTTTGGATACGCGTGATCGTACGTCATGTTCGAAAATACATTGTTCTTATATGACTAAAACTAATATGGCTGATTGTCTCCGCTAACTGACCTGAAAATTAGTGCCTGTGATGATAAATGAAAAATAAAAATGATGATAAATAAAATATTTTTTGTGGACAGATATTTTTATTGAAATGAAAAATTATATGTTTATATATTTTAAAATTATTGAAGTTATACTTCTTTGCGCCCGTTAGACACTTTGGGATGGGATGTTGGTCGAGAAACCGCGTCACGCTGAAAAGTAAGAACAAATTTTTAAGAACTATCAATTAATCGATTGTTAATCGAAGAAATTTAATCGAAGAAATTACTGATAATGATAATATAGGTGTATAATATAATAATGAAGTCACGTATAATATATTGAAGATAAATATATTGAATAATATTGAAAAATGTCTTATATTTCATTTATATATCCTGTCTATTTGTGTGCGTGAGTGGGTGTATGAGAATGGCCAAAGAAGTATAACTTCCACCGTGTGGTCCGACGCACACCCAATTTTTATTATTTATAGCTACTTAGGTAAATATTGATAAGATAATATTGAATATAGCAAAAATAAGTTGGGCATATTTTTATTTACAACCGTATTTCCAATTCTAGTTCGCAGTCGTATTGCTACATAACTACATCTGGGTAATTGTGTAGATAACACTATGATAAACCTGTCCTAAACAACCCCATTTCAAACCCCATAAAGCGAGTCAACGGTTCCACGGGTCGTTAGACAGGCAGCAGGGCGGACACTTTTAACCCTTATTTACATTAAACTAAATACAATGTAAATTTATGTTATGATATGTTCATTTAGTTTCATCTGAAAGGTAAAAAAGCGAAATATTTATCATCCAAGGATTTTTTTGTTATTTATTTATTCTTCCTATAGTTAATACTATTCCTACGTTGAATAGTAAAGATATAAACATCAATTCAAAATGGACTAATTCAAGAATAAATAGCTCAATAATTTTGCCTAATAACTAAGAATATTTAAGAATATTATTTAAGAATATTTCAACAGTTTTGTTACTACAAGTGTTGAACAATCTCCTTAGATTTGCAAATATAAACAGTAAGGTAAAAGAGATGTACATAAAATTGATTAAATATAAGAATCAATTCTATGTAAACCACTTTTACAATATCAATCGTAATCAAAATGTACAAAAATGGATGAACTTTCTTCCATGCCTTAAACTGTGGATTTCGTTGATTGTATGAACTTTTAACTAATAAACAT
The DNA here is from genome assembly GCA_035578905.1 of Stictocephala bisonia. Taxonomy (NCBI): domain Eukaryota; kingdom Metazoa; phylum Arthropoda; class Insecta; order Hemiptera; family Membracidae; genus Stictocephala; species Stictocephala bisonia. The sequence goes on from JAQJVL010000023.1 coordinate 681,794, forward strand.
ATTGGCTTTACGCCTGCAATGCAAGATTAAAATAAAATGTTTAAGTGTACAAATCAAGGGCATGTTTGAATAAAAACCATCAGTTAAAGAATTGTTGTATTGCTATGAGTAAGTAACCCTTGATTTTACAAAATTATATTTGCTCTTGTGTCAAGTTGTATTAAGTCATAAAATATGTTTATCTTGAATCATAGTTGAATTAAAAAGGAAATGAATTTGATAGAACAAAATAATATATTATAATTTTTATTTGATAATTTATTCAATGTATGTCATTGAATTTATAAACCAATATGGTCATACAGATTGATAATTATGGTATTTATTAATATTATTGATAGTTTTTAAAGAAACTTCTTACAGTCCTTTATTTACACATGAGATTTTAAGACACTATCAAATTTGGAATCTAGAATTTTCCAGTTCTAAATCAAACTCAAATAATAATGATAGAAAAATTATAATAAACAATTTTACTAAAACTAAATATTCCAGTAACGACCACGTCAGAGTTTGGTAATGTTGATATTGTCATGTTGTTTTTCATTAAAAAGTTATCACTGCAGCGTTACGGACAAACATTCATAAATCTATCTAAGGCTCGCTTCAGATTCCCTGGTGTAAGAAAGTGTATATATGAAACATTACGCTATTTATAGACATCTTGTTTCAACCACACTCGCTAAATAGTTAGTAAAAGTTACAGGTTAGACGTGATGGTAGAGTCAGCATGGAAGGCTAGATGTAATCAACAGATTAGTGGGTCAGAAATGTGAGAGAATGGGATGAGGGCATCAGCATGCGGCAGCACGCCACCCCTGGATGTTATCTACTTTAAACTGGTCAGGGTGTAAAATATCCTTATAAATTAACAGGATATAATTTCAATAAATATTCCACTATTTTTTGTATGTTTAAATGTAAAAATATAAATTAGTGGTGCCAAATATTTTTGTGAGTTTTCATAATAATTTTGTTCAAGTAGATTCATCAAAATATTCTATGATAACTAAGAATAGTTTTACCTTCATTTCATAAAAAGTATTGCTTTGTCTAAGGACATAACAATAATTATAATTTAATTAAATCCCCCATTAAAAAAACGTTATTACTAATAAAAATGTCATGAATAAAATATGAAAATATACAAATTAATTCTATTAAGATTTTTGAATCATGAGTATTTAAAAATGACTCATGCAAAAATTGAGTAGAAATCGCAATAAAGTAATTATTTTTTAGTTCCTTTAGTTCGTGATAAATGTGGAGAATTTACGCTATCTAAAAGTAAGCATTAGGTAATAAAGTTAGATGTTCTTAATCTATATGTAGATTAATCAAGTATGAAACTATGAATTTACCTAAGTATTATTATTATTCATTACTAAGACGCCGATCGTAGAGATATGGGTGAATTTGAGGGGTAAATGAGTGTGATGAGTGAAGATGAACGAGTAGTCCTCATTGTTACTATCTTGAGTTCGACTTAGCTCAGAAAGGACTATTTATTAAAAGCCCAATAGCCAGGGCAACTATAGGACCTACAGCTTTATATGGAATCTGAACCAAGAAATGTTATTCTGATTTTCAGCTAACTTACAAGTCTGACACTCAGTTCTCTTCATAATATATACATAATATATATAAGTAATAATATACAGGATGTCCCGTAAGTAACCAGCCAAACTTATGTAGGTCATTCCTTGGGTTAAAACAAACAAAAAATTTCATGTGTAAATCTCACTCCATTATCCGGCTATCTGTCTGTATATGTTTTTTACTAAAAACTTAAAACCTCTAAAGTTATTTAAGATAAAATCATGAAAATTAGTATGAATGTTGATCTTTATAGTTTATATGTACCATTTAAATTTAATTTTTTTACAATAATCCTTTTCAAAATGGCGGCAATTTTGAATTTTTAGAGCCAAATATCTTAATAACCTTAAATTTTACTAAAAACCTGTAAGTTACAAAAAAGTTTAAAAATTTATTTTTTAAAATAATTGTGTAAAAAGTTTTTTGATTGAACAAATATTTATTGAAAAATTAAAATTTTTATCAAAATAAAAATACGCTTGATATTAATAATTGGAAACTTTAGTAAAGTGACATTTATTTACTAAAAACTAAATACAGTAGGAGTAGGTTAGAAGTGACGTTTATTACAACAGAAAAACAACATTAAAGAACAACAAAAGAAAAATACTAGTGAAAAAAATATACAGACAGATAGCCGGATAATGGAGCGAGATAGACGATTTGTACATATGAAATTTTTTGTTGGTTTTAACCCAAGAAATTACCTCCAGAAGTTTGGCTGGTTACTTACGGGACACTCTGTATATTATGATTTTCCACTATTCCCTTATTATGAGAGCGAATTAACTTAAATTACTTTATTATTTGATCACATCGTGTTAGTTTTCGTTCTTCTTCTTTCCAAACTCTCTACATGCGTTCACAAACATCTTCGTTATTCTGTCCACTTCGTTCCTCTCATGTTAAAAGTGACTTTTCATTTAAATTTGTGTATTAAAATTAATAAATATACAAGAGGCACGGTTTTTCTTTTATATTATTTTTTTTACAAAAATAGATGTAATTTCTTTACAGACTGAAATAGCTTATCAAAAAGGTTATGTTTGTGTTTTAACAATGAAAGCAAAATAAAAAAAATGTTGTGCAAAAATAAACAAATAAAAAAATGGACTGGGACATTTTTCGTCATAATTGTAATTCTTCGTTAAATATCGATCAAATAAAATAAATGAATACGAAACACAATTTAATAAAAACGTGTAATTATGTGAACTAAACGAAACACAGGTTTTATTACTTAATTAAAGTACGTAACATTAAAACCCATCATAAACACCGAGCGGCTCCTAGGGGCTAGGGGTCTAGAGACTTTAACGACTGTTATAAGTTGCCTATGAAGTTAAACGGAAGAAAATTAAAGTTGTACCAGCTGACTTGGCATCTTGATAATTTTTCATTTCAGCAACTCGATTTCAAGCTCGATTTAGAATTTCAGTTTTTAGTGAAATCCCTTTGGAAATGTTTATATCTGTTGGAGGAAAAACGTGATTTACAAGCATATATTATCATAATATATGTGCCTTCTCGTTTCTATGCTATGTATAATTACAATATACCATTGTGAAAGATAATATTTAATATAAAATATTGTATAAACAAAAGAGGAAAACTTGTAATTCAATATTTTTAAACACAAGTTCAAAGTTATCTGCTCTCCCTTTTGATTTTACAGCCCATTGAACTGAATTACTCAACACACCATTGCCTTTATTTTAGTGGATTATAAAATAGAGTTTTCCAAGAAATCTATTACGAAACTTTATGATATATTCAGGGAATTTTTATAGCGTATTATTTTATACAAGGGTGATTCTGTGTATTTAAATTTCCCAGTGACAAAGGTTTTGTAGTTCGTCTGTGATTTCTGATTACGTAATATTTTTTTATTTATTACTATTGGCTAAATTTTAGTTTATACGGTAGCCTAAGTGAGTGGGTTTGCATTTACTTGGGGTTAACATAATCACAACATATGCCTTATAGGTAGACCCCCTACTCACATTACCCTTTTATACGACTAAAGTAGTTTATAAGAGGGACTTGGGGACAGTAATTATTCATTATTCATTTGTAAGACGCCGATCGTAGAGATATGGGCAAATATGAGGGGTGAATGAGTGGGATGAGTGTAGATGAACGAGTGTAGTCATTGTTACTACCTGAGTTTACCTTAGCTCAGAAAGGACTATTTATTAATAGCCCAATAACTAGGGACACTATGGTACCTACATTTTTACGTGGAATCCGATCTACGTAGTGTTGGTCTGATTTCCAGCTAACTGACAAGTCTGACACTCAGTTTTCTTCTCTACACAACATCTTAACCTTGACTACCATCCAACAAGACCACCCCAACTTCTCTAGTAGTGTCCACGTCGATGGCAACCATTGAGCGGATGCCGTGTTGGTATTACGAGGAATGATTATAAAACCTATCGCCTATAATCTCCCAAACACTTTGTCCCCAAGTAGCTATAGAAGAGTTCTTCAATTCTCTATATTAAGAGGAAATCAAACAATGTAAACTCACATCAGATACTAATGAGCCTTTTACAAATGTCCACGCCCCTTACCTCCTATTTAAGAGACAAAATGGATGTAAGTCTTGTCACTGTGTTGTTTATCACCTTTGTTAACTGTAATATATCCCCTATATGTATGTATCAGGTATATTGACTAGTTTCCCTTCCCCCACAGGCGAGTTTGTCTGAAATATTCAGTACCCCAAAAGTATTTCCTCCCTGACAACCCAAGTCACCCTAAACACACGTCCACATCAACCCCCCCCCCTCCTTTATGTCACAGTCCATTACCTTTCCTACATACAAACTTTGTTTAGCACCGTTGAAAACATCTGGACTGTTATCGTGAGTTGTATTCACACCACATCGTGCACATGCACGTTATAAAGGCTTACAATATAGGTTTTTATCTTTTCAATCAAGCAACATATAGGTATTTGAAGATTATAAGATTGTATAGTTATTATATGGTTATATAGGTACTAGACAGACTTATTATAAAAATATAAGTAGGAACAATGAACAAGAAAAAAACTTCTTTAGACAATTTTACATGCACACGCTCACATAATTACACTTACTTGACGCTCACACAATTACACTTACGTGACGCTCACATAATTACACTTACGTGACGCTCACATAATTACACTTACGTGACACTCACATAATTACAATTACGTGACGCTCACATAATTACTGTTCAGTACTTATATTTTAAGGTTTTCTAATAACATTTAATGTGTTAGCACTTTAGCATTAAGAAATAGTTTTTAAGCCAAGAGCGCATTTTAAGTTGTCTTATTTTTTAATTTGAAAACATCTCAACAGAGAGAAAGAGAGAGGGGGATAACGCTTTCTAAGCGATATAAATCAGGCGATATGACGTAGTCAGTTGTCTTGAATCTGATTGGTTGGAATGCACTGTTCTAAAAACGGTTTTGCATCGACGCGTGGTTTACGCCAGTCTGGTAACGTCCCTGTCTCACAGCGCACTTTCGATGCACACTTCTCTAACTTACATAATTTCTCTCTTTTGGAGGCCCTCTACCTCGTTTGTCTCTATATTTTATCCCTAAATCTCGATTAACCACTCTTAAACGTCTTTTAATATCTCAGTGTGATTAATATACAGTGAATTCCCACTGTAATCTGTGCTTCAAGATCTTCTAGAACTTCCTTGTGCGCGCTTCCGTGGCAGATGAACATTGCGAAGGCGTTCTACCGCGATTCGTGTCAAGAAGACTCAAGATGAAATGAAGTGAGAACTGTCGTTCGTTGCGTTTCCCTCCATTGCACCAGGACATTGATGGACCTCGCTACCGCGTCACCAACGGTTGTCTCCGGACCTTCCCTCATCTAATTGGAATATTGGACAAGGTACTGTTCCATCATTTCATGTGTGTTACATTATTTATTTTTGTAAGCATCAACAACATATTGCTCGACATTTTGTCCCATTTTGTAACAACAAATTATCCACGAACTCTCTCTATAGGCATTAACTTTTTGGGCGTTTTTTAATATAAAATTCCCTGGTCCTTCGAATCAATTTAGATATAAATATTTAATTTTCTCATCTCTCCTTTCCCGCTCAATTACACTTACGTAACGCTCATATAATTACAAATACGTGACGCTCACATAACTATACTTACGTGAGGATCATTAAATATATATAAATGACAAGCAATTTTGTAATGGAACAGATTGCAGAATCTAAAGAACTACTAATTGTTACTATCTTCTGTTGCTTGGTTGTACTAATTATATTGTTAATATAATAAATTAACAACATTATCTATTGATTTTTGGGTTGACTTTATCACTAATTGATTATCATCAAGTTGCAATAGTGAGATTTTTGGAAATAATCCAAAGTTGAAATTTATATGTAATTAAAACTCCGAAAAGCTCAAATAAAATCTGTACATTATGCATTTTTCACAGTATACATACCCTATGATGTGTTTTTTTAAAAGAAAAATTAAGTATCTACTAAAAATAAGTTTGATTGTTCAAATTATTAAAATAATCTTTTCCCCCTATAGTGTCCTCTTGCGAATTTCTTTTGTTAAATGTATTTTTTGATCTTACACTTATAGGAATATCTTATTGACAGGTCAATGAACAGCTAGACAGACTTAATATACCATCAAGAAACAAGGAGGTAAATACGTTCTTTAAAGGTAAATAAATTCCTTCAGTAAACCAATGCTTAACTCTGGAAATGTTTAATCACAAGTTGGCAAGCCTGGCAACAGGTGTGTTCAGGATAACGTTTATACAAATAACTTCCCCACTTGAGGCAAAATTTCCTTGGAAACTTCAGCTAAATTTACGAAAAACTCAACGAGTTATTTGAAGACTTTAATCTAAAATACTTTTTATTACCTGGTTACTTACAATGGATACGACCTGAAATTTCACTACAGTTTCTTTGATTAAAAATGTTTTTCACGCAGGATTTTAACCAGTATTTATAGTATTAATTAACATACAAACGTGACTTAATTTAATATTTTATATCTTTAAGTAATAACTTTTTATGAAACATAAATTTATTCATATACTTATTTTACTTTTATTTGGTTATATAACAGTGATATTTAAATTTTATTAACAGGATAACAGTGATATTTTAATTTTATTAACAGGAGGGGTAATGGCCTGTTCCCCTCCCTCAGGCATGTGCTCATGAGGGGAACTATTTCCACCGTTGTTATGTAATATCTGTACAGTGTCATTTTATTTTGTGAAATAAAATGCTTTATGTTATCTTAACTATTTAACCAACCCTACATTTAGTTGTTTTTTAATTAGTAATTAATCTAATATCGGAGTCAACAAGTTAAAATATAAGAAGACAATTCTTCTTTTAGCTAGTTTTATAGATTAATTTGGAAAAACATAATATGGTATTATATTGATAAAGTAAGGGTCGGGAATTAGAATAAAAGGACTCTTTAACGAAAAATAAGCAAGGATATAATTACAAGGCATGAAGTACCAGCACGAGATGGCTTCAAAATAATTTATAGGATCCAAAGTTTGGCCAGTTTAATTAATAACATTAAATTACATTTTTATTCAAACTATGAGATTTAATCTACATAGTATCCGAATTAATTTAAAATAAAAATGTTTCGCGATCTAATTAAAAATTGTACTCACCATTAAAACATTCTGATCGAAAGCAATGTGGGATGTGTCTAAATTATAAGTGTATTTGTAAAACATTGATATTGGAAAAATTATTTATTGTAATTTTATTTTTATATAAGAGTGACAACAAACAAGATAGATTTATGTTTATTCATCACCGTGGGTAAAAACGTTCGTATTTACATATGTTTAATGACAAAATAAATTGTCACAAAATTAGCATCATAACCAACTTCAGTACGTCCATGTTTTGACAGACTAGGTAAGCTTTGCTGTATTTTTTTAATACAGCAGACATAATATTTTTTTAATACTGACAGACTCGTTAATATTTTTTAACAATTAGTGTATAATTATTTAGGTGAATAGTGATTAAAAAGTAATTTATGTTCAAAGTGTTGTTTTCCACTGTCACAGTTAAAGTTTATGCTTGATATCTGCAGATTATGTTTTTTAGATGATGGATGTGTTGTCTGTCATTAAAAACTAGTGAATAAATCATGTTAAAATACTTCATACCTCTTGACTGATATGTCTATTTTTATAATAGGTAAAAAAATATCCACAAGGGTTATCTAAACTAATTAAATTTGATGTAAATAATGTGCAAGAAATATTCTGTTGTAGAACAAAACTTAGATATACTTAGTAACACCAGAAATATTACATTTTTTTAAACTGCTACGAATAAGTGTAAGAAGCTTTAAATATTTGTTTACATACAAATAATAACGGGTAATTTCAGGAACGTTTTTGTCTTACTTTAATTGTTATTATTTCAATAAAACATTTTAACAAAGAGCCATTAGCATTTTTCCAAGCCACAAACCACATTTGAAAATTGTTTGATTGGATATCAGTTATGTGTGGTACTTCCGTTCACGGCAGTTACTAATAATATATGAATGTTTTTGGGCAGTCTTTAAGGGTAGGAAAATAATATAATACTCAGTGTATATTTGAAAGGTATAGATATATATTCTAAAAGCTTATTGCAATTTTTGCAATATAAATATGTTGCTAAAAAGAGGAATAAATATGTATGAAAGTGATACGAAAAAATTGACACTATATTTTGAGAGAATAGACGCGTTTCCCTTATTAATTTAATTTAATGTAGTTATTTATTCTTAGATCTAGACTTAAGCGGCCGGTGTGACAACTAGAATATATATTTTCCGGTGACAACTACGTCTAGGTGAGACTAAGTGATAGCACTGAGGATGCCACATGCGTGGGCGAAACGTCTGGTTATCTTGTAAATAGTGTACCTAGTGCCTTGACACGGTTGTCAATGGAAAATATAGATTCTAGTTTGTTTTAACATTAAACATAAATGTACACAATCTTGAGAATGTACATATCATTTAAGTCATATTGTGTGTATCAATGGATGCTTGGATGTAATTTTATGGGAAATAAGATTAATTCTACTCTACATTAATTAGCTAAAATACATGTACACTAAAAAGTCTATAGAAGTGATGTACAAAAATAAAGCATGCGTTTTAATAGCTGTAGAAATATTATTTCTTAGGTATCATTTACAGAATTAAATAACAGGTACTTTATATGGAAAAATCATAGCAAACATCTCGAATAAATTTAAACTTAAACTCAAAAACATCCTCTGTATGTATCATGTATATTGACAAGTTCCCATCCCTCCACAGGCGAGTTTGTCTGAAATATTCAGTACTCCTAGAGTATTTCTTCCCTGACAACCCAAGTCACCCTAAACACACGTCCACATCAACCCCCCCCCCCTCCTTTATGTCACAGTCCATTACCTTTCCTACATACAAACTTTGTTTAGCACCGTTGAAAACATCTGGACTGTTATCGTGAGTTGTATTCACACCACATCGTGCACATGCACGTTATAAAGGCTTACAATATAGGGTTTTATCTTTTCAATCAAGCAACATGTAGGTATTTGAAGATTATAAGATTGTATAGTTATTATAAGGTTATATAGGTACTAGACAGACTTATTATAAAAATATAAGTAGGAATAATGAACAAGAAAAAAAATCATTATTTATTAAAAAACTTCTTTAGACAATTTTACATGCACACGCTCACATAATTACACTTATGTGACGCTCATATAATTACACTTACGTGACGCTCACATAATTACACTTACGTGCAGCTCACATAATTACACTTACTTTGACGCTCACATAATTACACTTACGTGACGCTCACATAATTACACTGAGTGATGTACAAAAATGAAGTATGCGTTTTAATAGCTGGAGCGGCCGTAGATAAGGGGCTAAGGCGCTGGCTTGCCACGCTGCCGGTCCGGGTACGATTCCCGATGTGACCACTAATAGATTTTGCCCTGCCGCTCCCGTGGTTCGGAAGTCACGTAAAGCCGTTGGTCCCCAGGTTAAGTGTTAGAGAGGGCTCCTTAGCCTTAACTTCGCCTGGTAAAATAATACAATCTTTAACTTTTAGAAATATTATTTCTTATGTGTCATTCACAGAATTAAATAACAGGTACTTTATATGGAAAAATCAAAGCAAACACCTCGAGTAAATTTAAACTTAAACTCAAAAACATCAACGTAAGAGCATATAGGAGAAAAGTGAGTTTCAGCCCCTTTTAGACAGATTACCTTTGTAACTTTATGTGACAGAAAAGATTCTGAAGTAAAATACAACGTTTAAATGGTAAGTATAGGTTGACTTCTTTGATCTGAGTTCCTTTGCTCGGTTAGTAAATTTAAAATTTGTTTACTTATAAAGTGTACTCGTTATTCTTAAGGATGTGCACATTTTTGCCGATGTGGTGGCTCTGATCAAGTTCTAAGGGTCGAGTCCCCACCGAGCCAACGGTCGTTACTGCGGTACTGTGAACTGGCGAGTGAAGTTTTTTAAAGAAGAATAAAATAGTTGTTCTGCTGATAAAATGACTGAAATACATAAAACAACATCTTCGACTAAATTGCCTGTCAAAATTCAAATTTAAAATGAATTCTTGCCAAAATTCAAGATATGTTTGACTGTCTGACACTGAACTTGACATATGATGTCATACGTGGAATAAACCTTCCTGGTGAGGAACGAGTAGTTACTTTAACACATGTGGGGGAAGATGAACTGTTGGGGAACGGCACACGAGCAGTCGTGTGATTGCGGAGTTGAAACTTCAGCTTTAACTAAGGACAATCATGCTTAATACACTATGCGTTCTTTTAGGAGAGTTAAAGTTGTCTTCATTGATAAGAGGAACCGTTTTTCAATGATCGCGAACGTTGGACTTTGTATTTCATTAATATTTGACTTGTATTCTATAGGAGATTAATATTTCAACGGTAAGAATCAAGTTATTAGAACTGTATATTTTATTTTTGGTTTTGAAATTTTTAATAAATTAAGTGTCATGGTTGATAAGGAGACTGCTTATATATGTTAAATCCCCAAATAAGAAAATACAATTTTATTACCCACATACATTACATCTTCAAACAAACAGGTAGACATGGTTTTTTTTATGTGACAATTTGAGCTCCCCTCAAAGACATCATCATGTAATATATGTAGAAGGAGTGTAAACTTTATATTCCCTCACTGGGGTACCTCTACATTCCTCTTCGATCCTGTCTCCACCTATTGTAGTGTCCCCAGGGAAAGGGTGGATTTGAATTTCTCCATAAGGGAGGAAAATCATCATGACCACTGCGTGTTTCAATTTTAAGCTATACTATTGATGTTTTTTTTTTTTTATTGACGTACTATTAAAAGTAGTTTTATTTACCTCAAGACAGTTAATACAGTAAAACCCATCCATTTAAAATAAGAGTGTAAGTGGGAGAGCCATATTGTTAAGGTGACGGTTAAAATGTATGTGTATTGTGGGGTGGGTGGACGGACGGGTATATCGATTTATTTGCGCATATGATTATAGATAATGTCCGGGAAATATCGCATTCAAAATAATAGTTGGGTAATAACTGTTCGTAGTTGGTACGTATACACCACATTTATATAGCTTTTCAAATAGTTATCTAACTCATAAGAGTTAATCACAATGACAGAGACGCAATGAATACTATACAGTGACCTTTATGTATTCATATTTTGCATAGTGTTTTCTAATTCAAAATGTAATATTTAAATCAAATTTACCATTTTTATATTCTTGTAAAATACATCCTAATATTTTTAACTAAACAGAATAAACGTTTTGACCATTTTCCACAAAACGTAATAATTTTAAAAATGTCGAATAAAGGGCTTTTTATACAATCAATCGATCCTTTAAAATTCTTGAAATTGCGTCAAAATTAATCATAAATCAGTTCCAATAATTAAAATGGAATAGATTAGGTATCTCTCTTCCTTTCAGTGGCGGTTTGTAAAATCACTTATTATTTTGAAATTAGTGTATTTTGAATTTCTAGTGTTATAACTAATAACTCCATTATTTAGATTTATTTATATTTCCTTTCATCTAATGTCACTACACCTTCCATATAATGTGACCAGTGACATCTACTTGGGACTTTTACATCGTAGTTACAGTTAACAAGGCCTTGTGTTTGTTTATATAATAATACATTCTGTTTTATATTTTTTTTGACTAGTAATACAAGTTTGACGTATACTTTCTATAAGATATTAATAATAAGTGAAAAATAAAATTAGGGACTATTAAAATTTAAGTATTCATTTTTTTAAATAAAACACGTAACCAAATAATAGATAACCTGGTAAATGTAATTGAAGAGCAACAAAATATAATTGTCTCTACTTAATGAATAATTAGTTCTAATACAAAATAAATAAATAAAATCTCTAACACTTAGGTGTAAATTTAAATAAAAGTGTAAAGGATTGAATATTATATACTAAAACACTATGTAACTGCAATTAACGTATTTAATTTTTCAGTATATAATCAAACTGTTTACATTCAAATATCATCACATCCAACCACATAAAATCAAAACGAGAAACATGGGTTATGTTATTATTGATATATCACTGATTACCAAGATTTGTAGAGACTATTATACCAATTAAATATAATTATATCATACCATATATCAATATGCATTTTATTGTATATTTGATATATAAACATTTAACTGGGCTATGATTTATAAAATGTATACAACTAGGCATAAAATAAAAACAATTATTTAATCTGGTAAAGATAAATCTAATTAATTAAGTAAACTTACCAGATTATTGACGATATTATTAAAAAAGTAACTACAAAGTTGTGAAATGGTTTGGAACACTTCTAACTTGTGTATCACGATCATTTACTGCATCTTATTTTCTTTATTTGCTACCATAATACATTATATTGTATATGTATTGGATATATATGCTCCACTCTTCACTTGTATAAATACTTATAACATCCTTCTTAAAGTCATAAGCTTATTAGTTACTCTCAGTCATTCTATCTAAACCTTCCATCTAATGTGACATCTTCATTACGGGCTACTCAATCCTTCTATCTAAACCTTCCATTTAATGGGACCAGTGACATCTTCATTACGGGCTACTCAGTCCTTCTATCTAAACCTTCCATCTAATGTGACATCTTCATTACGGGTTACTCTCAGTCCTTCTATCTAAACCTTCCATATGATGTGACCAGTGACATCTTCATTACGGGCTACTCAGTCCTTCTATCTAAACCTTCCATCTAATGGGACCAGTGACATCTTCATTACGGGCTACTCAGTCCTTCTATCTACACCTTCCATCTAATGGGACCAGTGACATCTTCATTACGGGCTACTCAGTCCTTATATCTACACCTTCCATCTAATGGGACCAGTGACATCTTCATTACGGGCTACTCAGTCCTTCTATCTAAACCTTCCATCTAATGTGACATCTTCATTACGGGTTACTCTCAGTCCTTCTATCTAAACCTTCCATCTGTGACATCTTCATTACGGGTAACTCTCAGTCCTTCTATCTAAACCTTCCATCTAACGTGACATCTTCATTACGGGTTACCCAGTCCTTCTATCTAAACCTTCCATCTAAAGTGATATCTTCATTACGGGTTACTCTCAGTCCTTCTATCTAAACCTTCCATCTAATGTGACCAGTGACATCTACATTACGGGTTACTCTCAGTCGTACTATCTACACCTTCCATCTAATGTGGCCAGTGACATTTATATTAAGGGTTACTCTCAGTCGTAATATCTACACCTTCCATCTAATGTGACCAGTGACATTTATATTAAGGATTACTCTCAGTCATACTATCTACACCTTCAATCTAATGTGACCAGTGACATCTACATTACGGGTTACTCTCAGTCCTTCTATCTACACCTTCCATCTAATGTGACCAGTGACATCTACATTACGGGTTAATCTCAGTCCTTCTATCTAAACCTTCCATCTAATGTGACCAGTGACATCTTCATTACGGGTTACTCTCAGTCATACTATCTAAACCTTCCATCTAATGTGACCAGTGACATCTTCATTACGGGTTACTCTCAGTCCTTCTATCTACACCTTCCATCTAATGTGACCAGTGACATCTACATTACGGGTTACTCTCAGTCCTTCTATCTACACCTTCCATCTAATGTGACCAGTGACATCTTCATTACGGGTTACTCTCAGTCGTACTATCTAAACCTTCCATCTAATGTGACCAGTGACATCTACATTACGGGTTACTCTCAGTCGTACTATCTAAACCTTCCATCTAATGTGGCCAGTGACATTTATATTAAGGGTTACTCTCAGTCGTAATATCTACACCTTCCATCTAATGTGACCAGTGACATCTTCATTACGGGTTACTCTCAGTCCTTCTATCTAAACCTTCCATATGATGTGACCAGTGACATCTTCATTACGGGTTACTCTCAGTCCTTCTATCTAAACCTTCCATCTAATGTGACCAGTGACATCTACATTACCGGTTTTTCTTACACTTTAAAGTCATCGCAGTTACTTAGTAACTCCCTCCAAGTGTCAAACAACAAGTTAAATATTAACCCAACTGAGCCGTAAATGGACTCTTTCCTTCAGCTACCTTTAATCTAGAATTCTCACATTTCTTGTAATAACCTGTTTTATATTTTGTCGCAGCTAAGTTTTCAATTCAAACTTTTATATTTTATTTAACCAACTTGCAATGTTAGGCTGCTAGTATATGTAAGGGTATAGTGACATTATTTATACTATGATTCAATGATATTTTATTACTAGGGGGGACAATGAAGATCAGTTAAATGGATTCCCAATAAACATATTGGCAAAATATGTTTTTCTTTATGAATCAATTATGGAAAACGTAGTTGATTGGTACTTCAAATCGTTTATGGTACTTCAAATATTGGCAATGTTCTGTGCTCAGTGCTAGTAACAAGCAGTGTTTAACAATTACGTGTTTTAACTTGAAAGGTAAATTATATCCACGACCTTTAGCACGGTTTTAACCTCAAACATAGTTAAAAACATAAACCCTGTAATATCTAATATCTATCCCGGTAATATGTAATAAATAGCTGTAATTATATATGTAGTTTGGAAACAGTCGTAGATAGAGGAAAGTCCATTCATGAAACCAAACCCTATTTACATAGTAGATGCGTATTTGATCAGCTAATGAACATTCCTGTTTGACTAATCATAAATATATTCATATATTCCAAGCTTATTTTCGATTACATTTTGTTCGCATGTGTAAAAAGAGTAGTTTATGTTACATAGTGATACTAAGCTATACAAATGACAGTAGTTACAACGTATCACAGCATATTGAAAAAATGTACACAATAAAATCTGTCTGCAAACAAAAAATACCAGAAATTTCCAAGTATGGCTTATGTTGATGAAAAATGTCCTTAAAAGGTAAACCGACAATTACTTATTTGGTAGAATCATTTTTTGCTTATATGTTAACAGAACGCTTAATCAGCAAATACACATTTAAGTTAATGACAATAATTACAAATGAGTACGTACATCGAAAAATATGGTTTACTACATTTTTAAATAATAAGATAGAAGAAACCAATAGTTAAAACTAATTGTTATTTTATTTCCTCACACAATTATCCTTTTTTTTTTTTTTTTTGACTAGCTTAAGGTACATTAATTTTTAATACAAAAATATTTTACAGTACGAAATTTGTAGAGTTATATCTATTTCATGAGCTCAGAAATGTTAGAATAAATAAAATCATGTCTTAATATATATGATATAAAAGTCTCTAAAGGCATTATTTTTAATAAAACATATGGCTTTACATATTAATCTATTTACCTCTGATAGTTCAGACTCTTATGATAAGATTCAAGAGAGGTAAAATATGCTTTTCAATCAATTACAAATAATTAACTACATCACTTTAGTAGGGTAATATTGTCACGTTGTAAGGAACTGATTACAAGGAGGTTATGTACCTCATGAGTGATCGTGTTCGAGTTAATAATGTCACGTTGTAAGGAACTGATTACAAGGAGATTATGTACCTCATGAGTGATCGTGTTCGAGTTAATAATGTCACGTTGTAAGGAACTGATTACAAGGAGGTTATGTACCTCATGAGTGATCGTGTTCGAGTTAATAATGTCACGTTGTAAGGAACTGATTACAAGGAGGTTATGTACCTCATGAGTGATCGTGTTCGAGTTAATAATGTCACGTTGTAAGGAACTGATTACAAGGAGGTTATGTACCTCATGAGTGATCGTGTTCGAGATAATATTGTCACGTTGTAAGGAACTGATTACAAGGAGGTTATGTACCTCATGAGTGATCGTGTTCGAGTTAATAATGTCACGTTGTAAGGAACTGATTACAAGGAGGTTATGTACCTCATGAGTGATCGTGTTCGAGATAATATTGTCACGTTGTAAGGAACTGATTACAAGGAGGTTATGTACCTCATGAGTGATCGTGTTCGAGTTAATATTGTCACGTTGTAAGGAACTGATTACAAGGAGGTTATGTACCTCATGAGTGATCGTGTTCGAGTTAATCATGCAGTCCAATTATTGTCCTCGCCAATGACAAACCACCCTCTTACTCAAATAATATTTATATAATACACACAGCTAGATGATATGAGTGTCTAAAACTTCCTAATTTAGTCCACATGTTCAAATGAAAAAGCTTAGGGTTTACATATATTTAAAAATACAGTAAGTTAACATTGGAGTGATGGTGGTCTAACTGTTATGGGGCTGGTGGTGCCACGTCTGATAGACCCATATACTTATTTTTATCATAATGAAACATTAAAAAATGGCACTTGAAAGGAAGACAACATTTTTGAATGAAGTAAAAAATTACTAATAACTTTGATTTTAAATCTATTTTAGATGATGGCATTTAAAACGTACTAAAGAACTGTGTAACGAGGTGGTGCGCTGGAGTACTTAGTACCTAGATTAGTGTCAAACGTATAAAATTACTTAAAACACGTAAAGTACCTTAATCAATCTATCGCTTAAGTTATGATAACAGAACTTCCTGGTTTCTTATATTTCCTATTGTTAGTGACATGAAATAATTATGGTAAATATATGAACAATTGAATGAAAATTTAACATGAGGATAAGAGATTGTATCTTAAGGTGGAAGTAGTTTGTAAACACATTCCGAACAGTGAGTAACACCTGCAACTACAGTGGTTGGCCACCTGTTGTTGAACATTGCCAGAATTCGCTGTGGTTTACTGAGGAAACCAATTTATCATAAATAAATCAATAATATTAAAATAGTAATTTTATTCATTTGTAATTCTCGTTTGATTTATTCCCTTTATTCCAAAACGAAATTTACTTTAATAATGTTATATAAAGGTATAGGCAACAGCATATGTGTTATATATAATTACCATGGTATACTGAAATATATTAGGGTTATTGTACGAGATCGAAATGGATTTTGTTGATTTCAAGATTATGAAAGTTTATTAAATAATTGATTTCATTAACTATATAACAGGTGTAAATACAATCTTGTGCCTGAAACTTTTTTTCATTCTTTTTATCTCATACTAAATTGGTCCTCCGGAAATATCTATTTTTACAAACTCTACTCAACATTTTTGGTCTTCAGGGCCGGATGAATCGGTAACCATGGGTAAATATAAATATTATAAATATATTTATAACATCCTGACGTTTCTTCTGTCTTAATTTAAAGTATAGTAATAACAAATTAAAAACAGTAAAAATATTTTGTTTTTTTATTTTCGCGCATATAAGGGGTTTTGGCACTGAGTTAAGGGACAAACAAACCGTGTTAGGGTCTCGTGATTACCAAGATCCATGTCAAGCTTTTGATCTTATGTAAAGTGTATGAAAAACACATTATCTCTAACTTCATCTGTGTAAGAATATAATTTACAATAAATGTTAGCATTTTGAAATAGTTCTGATAATCTATAACTACCGTAGTATTCATATAGAAAATAGAAAATAATAAATAAACACAGAAATATAGGCTTCTTGAACAAAAATATTACTTTTATGAATAAAGGAGTATTGACATATTTGTTAGTAAAATATAATTATAAAGAGTACATAAATGGCATACACTTTTTAATTTCGAACTACTTATGAATACATTTAAAGCATTGGTTATTAAAGCTTATGCTTATGTGACATTTAAAGCATTTGGTTTCACAAGTAAATGCAACAATAATATACTGTATTTCGTATCTGAATTAATTGTACTGTATAATGAGTTGTATCTTAGCTCTATTTCGTGTCAAATGTATTATAAATATGCAAATCCACATTGGAAAAAGAAATAGAAGAAGGTTATCTTCAAATACTGAAAGAAAGTCAGTTAGGCTACTTTTGAAAACTTAACGAGAACTGAGAAAGTTAGTAAATTTTCTAACTCTCCAGAAGTTAACGAGGGTAGTTAGAGAACTTCTGTTACGTTCAATAATTAGAAACAATACTCCCTAGAGAAGGGTAAGACACACAATTGTTAAATAATCTCGTATTTAACATTGGCTTTTTATTGAACTGAAACATAAACTTTCCTATTTAAACATACATTCCATTATTTTAGTATTTAACTCTCCAATTAAATTTATATTTTCAAGCAAATTATACGTTCAAGCTACTTTTGCCTAATGTTTTGAACGAAAAATGGCAGGATTCATATTTTCATTCTTTAAATAAGTCCAGTGACACTGTATCAACACTTTGATCAAACTTATATCTACAAAAAAGTCTTAATACATGAATAATCTATTTTATATTATTATTAAAATACTTTGAAAATAAACCCGAAACGCCCAAGTATGGGCCGGAGTAATTTATTGAACAGTAAAGTTTTATGATTTTTTTAATTAGAAATAAAGAGAATTTTAAACTTATAGTTTGTTACATTTCATTGGTACCTACTTTTACCAGTTATATTTATTAAACAACTAAACGAGTTGAACAAGGATAAATTTATTCGGTTGTAAATTATATATTTTGATTGAATAAAAGACATTTACAATCTTTATATCTCTTTCTAAATAATTTCATTTGAGAACAGTTGAAGGTGGGTCTGATATGACAATTCAATAACGAACTTTAATCTTGTTTCAGCATTATTCTGTTATTGGCTAAAATAAAAATACGAGATATGAAAAGAAAAATGTTTTTTGGTTCAAATAAGATATATTTGACAGAAATCAAGCAATTTCAATTCACTCAAATTTTATAGGAAGTTCAAGGCTACAAATCAATGGAGGGTACTAACTGTATCCCAGAAGAATATTTCCTCTGATTTATTTTGATATACACTATGTGAGTAGTTCAGAATATTTTTCAGACTACATACTATATAGCAACCTCATCACAAAAGGCAACCATGAAGATCTTTCAATAATAGCTCTAACATTATATTGAACAAGTGAGGCTTGGCATACAAAATGGACTAATTATGTGTTAAAGGATTATTGCAAAACATAATTAAAATTTCCTCTCAATTGAAATTGAAAATATCTAATTTAAAAAGACTGACTTACACATTTTTTTTACCACGAAATCAAATGTACGCTACTACGCAACATGTTTTATTTCAAGCAAGGATACAAAGAAACTTACGAACATAAACATAGAATAGAATGTTGTTAGTTAAAAATACACATGTTATTGACCCTAATAAGTTTCTACTTATTAGCAGGTTCCTTACTATTAGTTTTTATGTACAATCAAAATATTTATAGATATAATTAGTTACAACAAAACTGTAACCTTTAAGTTTACAAATGATATCTTAATAATAATAATAATAGTGATCTGGATGGCCTAAAACCTTATATTATTTTATTATTTCCGTGACCACGTATTTAAATATTTCATATATTCTAACTGTACTATTTCTAAATCTGATAATTAGTTGTAAATATCAGCTAAACTGGAGAAAGAGACTAGACTAGTTCATGACCTTGGTGCGTACTTACCCGTTTTGGTGGATATTAGGGAAAGCTTGTTTTAAATATATGTACTTCTCTGATATTTATTTATTCATAAAGAATACTCGAAGGCGATCACCAGAAAACCTAATGACAGTTTGTTACAACATAGTTTAACTGTTTGGGGCAGTATAAAATGCACTTGGTAGTTTATTGTGATTTAAATATTGCAGTTATAAATGACTAAAGTTTATCTAAAATGTCGACCAGAGACAATTGAGTTACATTTACAGGCTTTGTTGGAAACACTAAATCCACTGGATTGGCCAATACATCCCTCCCTTCTGACCAATAAAGGACAGAGTGCTTTCAATTTGTTGATTTGTCTTTAGGCTCATTTCAAAGAAGATTTCACAACCAATTTCTCTAGCATAAATAAATTAATATTTCATGTAACTAGTGGATAGCGTTTAATATATTTAAATAATATTTGCCTATATCTTATGAAATATTATGAATGAAATATTGCATATAATACTAAATCAGTCAGTAATGTAAACAAGCCTAACTTGTTGGGAAATTTATTTGCCTTTAAGTATTTTTTTCTGAAGATAATATTTGTCTTCAGAACTACCGCCTCTACTGAGCCACGTGTGTCACATTTAGTTTCAACCACACTCACAGGCCCAATCACACTGCCCTACGAGACCTTTGCTGAAGCAGTGAAGCGGAGTTCTTCAAACGAAGGCATTCCGAATGAACATATTAATGTAAATTTTGACTTGGTTCAGATGAAAAAGAGTAATTTTTTAGGAAACCCTCCTCAAGCCTCCGGACTACACTAACTAGCCTTGACAAAGTAAATTCACCTTCCTGTTCTGCTACGATACAGGATACATCAAAATATAACAACACGCAGAAAAAGTTTGTTTTCAATGACTCAAAATTACAGTTTTCCCCAGGAACAATTAAACTGGTTCACCAAAATGCTCAAATTGCTACTAATAAAATAGACGAGCTTTCGCTTATTTGTGATGAGCTGCAACCAGATGTGTTCGTAGTCTCTGAACACGGTTTCAGGCATGAAACCATAAATCATTTCCAAATGACGAAATTTCAATTAGCCAGTTATTTTTGTCGAAAAAACAATAAGGGGGGAGGTGTGGCACTTTTTGTAAAACAATCATTAAAATTTGAGCCATTTATAGTTGAAAATAGTACAGATTTTGACTTTGAGGCCAATGGTGTTAAAGTTTTATCAAACTCCTTAGGGAAAGTATGTATAATTGGCTTATACAGATCACCTGATGGCTGTAACCACTCTTTCTTTGTCAAGTTAGAGTTCCTATTAAATATATTATTTTCAAAATCAGTTAAGTTTTTGTTACTAGGAGATCTCAACATTAATGTAATGGAACCCACCTGCCCCCTCACCCAGCGACTTCGCGATATCTTAAGTACTTTCAATTTAAATTGGTCCGTGAACTCACCTAC